>OW569411.2:100207776-100852960 GCA_937662695.2 Halyzia sedecimguttata
GTATTCAAATGAGCTAAATTGATACAACTATCTCTGGAACTTTATTTAATATTCTTTGTCGAATTATTCATAACTAGATCTCAATTATACCTACCTGCAAATTATACAATTTCTTTTATAAATTGTAATGGTCTATATTTCTATTTTTTGAAGCAGTAATTTATTCATTTCATATGGAGAACATATTATCTCCACTGTCTACTGCCAGAATTATATTGGGTGGATATACAAATAAAAAAATAGTAGCATAACAAGACATTTTATTGTTAGTAATAATCACATTCTTTGGTTTGAATTAGTAGATATACATACACTGAGAGCAAATTCACAGATTTAAACTTACTCATATCACGAAAAAAAGATATAATTTGAATGAGAAATTAACTGCACACTTTCTCAAATATTGGTAACAAAAATATATTCAAAAAAACAATATTATAGAGCAAACAAAACACATTCCAATGATAAGGAGCAATGGATTCAACAGAAGGACAATAATGATCTATTTAAAAAAAAGTTGACCTAATCTGTCAATAATTAATCATTCAGAATTTCGAATAAAATTTAATTATCAATTTGATGAGATCAATGCAAATTAAATTAAATTTAATTATATTAAATGATTACATACTAATATTCATTCGAATGATGAATTATTCATTCCGAACGCATGGACGCCATTGTTTCAAGATCCAACGGCCAATATTGTTATTATGAAAAATCAATGGTTAGTGAAATCAGATTGATGCCCTAATAATAATTAAGAATATAACTTAGCTACCGGTACATTTTTTGACATAGTCTCTTTCCTAATCCCCAACTTTGCTATGAATTTACAACTCTCCATTAGGAACTTAGGAATTCTGCAAACTTCCATGTGTGCAGCAAGATTGACTGCAGACACACAAAACAAAAACAGTGATATTTCAATGTACAAACTAAACACTTTCAAACTACACTATGATGATGCTTGTTGATTAATATAATGAATAAACTAGGATTCATATTTCACAAATTAGTTTAATCGCGTTAGCAGGTTGTCTCAAGTCGAATAGACAAACGATGAGTATTGAGTTTGATTGGATGCTATGAATCGGGTGACGCGCAACACTGCATTCGAGCATAATCGCTTATATTCGACTGGTTTAATGAATCAACATTAACTACCGTAGTAAATTTATGGAACTAAAGTATCTCGCATAGTATCGCTAAATAGTTGTGGCTATTGGATGCCGGTTAGAAAACTTTCGTTTACCATGGCAATTCCACATTTGAATGAGATAATAAAACACTTTCATTGGTGTAATAAGAAAACAGTAGTAAGATCTGTTCAATAACTATAGCAACTCAATTTACTATGTCTATAGTGCTATTTTAACCGAATAGTAAGAAATGTATCAACCCTAGTAAGAATATTTTTGGTGAACCTTTCTCATTGAATCATTTCTTTCAGTGTGAATATTGCAAGTCGCTGTCTCTTTTGGTTCTCAAGTTATCGAGAGATACATAATAATTATAATACAAATTCACGTCCTTCATAAACTTACATAGATAGTGTACCTATAATGGGATTTGGACAGCCGTTCAAGAATTACAACATCTTAATTACGCGACGTTTTGTCTATATATTTAGACGTCTTTACAGCTGGAATTATACAATGAATTATCATTATTTGGTAGAAACTCACCCTAAGTCATGGAACACACAGCGTATAGATGAAATTTTGTGAAATATTTGCAATTAAAATGACAAACAAAAAAAAATTGGAATTGAAATACGAAAAAACTTATGCCTCAGGTAACTCCAGGATACCATATTCACATACTTGCGAGAAAATTAGAGGGTCGGCATTCTACCAGTAATCACCGAGTTTTAATTGGATAAGATTGGGATATTTTTAGTTATAGAAGAAATAGCAACAACATTTTATATGAGCATAACTCCAAAAGAATTTGGCTTATTATGCCAATTTACGAACTCAAATGACGCATTCGAATGCGCAATCTACCCTGAATATTGCAAGTCGATGTCTCTTTTGGTTCTCAAGTTATCGAGAGATACATAATAATTATAATACAAATTCACGTCCCTCATCAACTTACATAGATAGTGTACCTATAATGGGATTTGGACAGCCGTTCAAGAACTACAACATCTTAATTACGCGACGTTTTGTCTATATATTTAGACTTCTTTACAGCTGGAATTATACAATGAATTGTCATTATTTGGTAGAAACTCACCCTAAGTCATGGAACACACAGCGTATAGATGAAATTTTGTGAAATATTTGCAATTAAAATGACAAACAAAAAAAAATTGGAATTGAAATACGAAAAAAGTTATGCCTCAGGTAACTCCAGGATACCATATTCACATACTTGCGAGAAAATTAGAGGGTCGGCATTCTACCAGTAATCACCGAGTTTTAATTGGATAAGATTGGGATATTTTTAGTGATAGAAGAAATAGCAACAACATTTTATATGAGTATAACTCCAAAAGAATTTGGCTTATTATGCCAATTTACGAACTTAAATGACGTATTCGAATGCGCAATCTACCCTGAATATGGCAAGTCGCTGTCTGTTTTGGTTCTCAAGTTATCGAGAGATACATAATAATTATAATACAAATTCACGTCCTTCATCAACTTACATAGATAGTGTACCTATAATGGGATTTGGACAGCCTTTCAAGAATTACAACATCTTAATTACGCGACGTTTTGTCTATATATTTAGACTTCTTTACAGCTGGAATTATACAATGAATTATCATTATTTGGTAGAAACTCACCCTAAGTCATGGAACACACAGCGTATAGATGAAATTTTGTGAAATAGTTGCAATTAAAATGACAAACAAAAAACATCAGACTCGAACTCAACAGATACAGAACTGGCATATTGAATGCTGAAGAAGGCAACAATACAATTTCATGATTAACCTCAAATAACAATCAACGTATCTCAATATGATAGGGCGATACATATGTTCATGTTATTCTTTCTCTCAGGCGGTAATTTTTCACATATTCAGAAGATTACTGTAAACCGCACTCAAATTTTATGTATCTGTTCTGTCATTTACTGTAGAATTTATATTTATATGGATAATTTGGCTGATACTTCTTTTATAATGAATAGCCTCACAATCTAAAGCCTTGACATTTTCAAAATCAAATGTAGGCAGTTCATTGAAATGATGTTCAGCTAAAGCTGTTTCGTCTATCTTAATGCTGTGTTTACCTTGACAGTCACACTTATGTTGTCTAATTATATTGTGCAGAAATATATTGTTTGGTCTGTCCAAGGTAACTTTTGTCGCAATTGATGCAGGGTATCTGGTAAATAACATTGGACCGCTGGAGTAAAGAAGATTTATCTTTTAGTCCCGACAACAAGTCACTAATCTTTTTAGTACTATAGAGCGCTAAATTGATAAGTATTTAATTTCTTTTAAACATTCTCAAGTTATCGTGGCAACGGACAGACGGCCGGACAGAATCAAACTTGACCTCGAATTGTTCATCGGAGAGTCGAACCCAATCGATTTAGACCATTTTCTCGCTTTAACCTCAGACTGTAAGAGAAATAATAAGTATATGGTATCAAATTTAAAAAAAAAGTGGGAAAGCCCTGTGGACGGGAGCTTTGGCGCTCTTGTTCAAACTTTTACTAATCATATCCCCGAAAGTATTGGTTTCTCAGAGTTAGGAATGATATCAATAGATTCTTATGATAGAACTGCATCATAATTAAAATAATAATTTATTTACCAAGATTGCATAGTTTCCGCAATTCGAAATACCTAAGGAAAGTATCATAGAAATGTATAGAGCAAGGCTGGAGACAATCATAGCAGATTGCCAATTATTCCTGATATTTGAATAGGTATAGGGTGACGAACGAAGACTATTTTAATAGTTCATTTCATTTGTTTGAAAGATGAAATATGTATTTTATATTCTTATTTTCCTATATTTGAAAACTTATCTCATTATAAGATAAAATATATTAATGAATACAATCCTCTTTTCATAATTTGATAGTTCATACCACTAACAAATTCATTCTGTATTATGAACCTTAACTCAAGAAAAAATATTTGATAAGTACACATGTAGATCAATATTTTAGTGCTACTTTGCTAGCAACTTTAGGTAAATACTATATATGGGAGCATGTCTCACTACTTAAGGAAGTTAAAGGTAATATTAATCTCGGTGGTCAACGAACAGTAATTTCGTTAATTTTTTAAGAACCTGCAAACAGCTGATGATATACTCGATCCAGGTTTACACCATATACAATAGATAGTCTATTATGTATATGGGTTACACATTCTGAGAAGCCCTAAGATAACATATATGAACACAGATGATTAATATTTATATATTCATAGATACCATTACAACATTCTGTGAAATCATAAAATCACGATTTAATTTTGAGATTTTGAAAAATTATATCTCCTTAGGTATTAGCTTGTTAGAGTTGAAGATAGTATCAATGGATTCTTATGATGAAACTGCATTTAAAAAAAAATTAATTCAAAATTTTTAATAAAAAAATTTTTTTTTTGTTCCTTACTCCGAATCCGCCCAATAACTAATTTGAGGGAGATATTTATCTCGCAAACCTACTCCGGAACTTTAACTCTCTAGCTCATTCTGTGCAAGAGTTTTCGTGTTAACGGCTGGCTGGCCGAACGACCGCACATAATCAAACCGTTTACGACCATTTTAAGCCAAAAACTCTAAAATTACAGACAGTTGGGCAAATTGATGAGCACTCTGTTCAGAGGAACAAGAGCGCCAAAAAGAATTGAAAACATATTTTAAACTTTGAAATCGACCATATGATAATAAATTCTACCTGAAAATGTAGCTATAAATATATACTTGATGAATGATGAACTTTGAACAAAAGAAAAATAAGAGACAGACGAATACCACCGATGAAGACAAAAACCACCGATACAGGCCAATACTAACAATGAAAGAAAAGTCCCAAATTTGACATTTTCTTGCGACATAATTCAAATTAACTTTAGTATTCATGATCTTGTATCTCATACCGTAGGCATATATTATTTGTTTTGCCGTTATAATCAAAAATATCAATTTAAAAGCTGTACACAGTTATATTGTTCTGAATAACTCACAGTCTCCTTGGAGATTATTAACTTTGGATATTTTGTTCAATAAAATCTTTATTATTATCATTTTTTTTCGCCCGACAGGAAAAGCCTTTTATAGGCCCACCCTGAGAGGGTGCGCTCCTCCCAGGAGTGTGAGACTCCAGTTGTTGATTGGTTACGCACTAGAAAACCTTTCTCACGTTCTTTGGAGTAGTTCTTCGTCCTGCCCTTAGAGCGTCCCTTAACGAACGAAATGAGCTTCAAGCGGCCTTCACAGTTGATGGGACCTGATGACTTGAGGTGATTCATCCAAGCAACACCGCTTTCTGCTTTGTGTTCCTTCTGGTGGGCAGAGAAGTGAAGCCACGATATCTTCTAGCAAACTATCCTCATTTAGGCGATCGTCGATTATACTATTCATCAAGGCTAGGTCTTCAGCTGGTGGTCTCGATTTCGGCCTTGTGGTCTTCATGTGGTCTTCATGTTGCGACTTCTTCACATCGCAATCCAGGCATAGAGGTTGGATGTTTGCGGCATCTCTCACTTGCGTCTCATTCTCTTCTTCCTTCCTTTGATTCGTCAAGTGTTGCTGTTGGTTTGGAGCATTTCTCACCTGCACTTCAGCTATTTCTTCTATCCCCTACGACTCTTGAGGCTGCTGCAAGATTACACTCTTCTTATGATAGGTGACCTGTTCTCGTAGGTTTTGCTGCGTCATGAAGTTGATATCTGACAGATTCTCACATCACAGCCCATGCAGTCTACCCATATATCTCCTTCTTTCTGGTCTGAATCTTCGGTGTAATACAGACATGTTCATGTTTGCTAGGGTGTCCACTTTGGCGTCCCCTTTGTGCAGTCTTGTTCCTGTTGCTGGTTCCCAAAACAGGATGCTCTTGCGAGCGCCGAGTCCTTATGCGACTGGCAACTTGTTCTCTGCCTTCCTCGATGTCCTCGCCGGAAGCTGTAATGTCATGAATGACGGGCGCCCGCCTCCTGAGCATCCTACCTTTGATGGTCCGCATGTCGTCACGTCCAGCAGCTACTGCAGGCGCACCCTGGTGATCCTTAGGCAGCAGCTGTTCTCCGAAGCTTCGCAGATTGTGATGCATCATTTGTTTAGAATGACCGGGGTCCGCAGGCTTGTTACACCCGTACGCTACAAAGTAGCGTCCCTGTATGGCTTTCCATTTTACACCTACTGCCAGGTTTAGCTAAAGTACCTCGGGTTTGATAAGCCCGTACTCTGGGCATAACCTGTACATATCCCAGAGCCCCCGAGTGTTCATTATTATTATTATTATTATTATTTCCCGCTCGAGAGGAAAAACCTTTTATAGGCCTGCCCTGAGAGGGTCCGCTCCTCTCAGGAGTTGTTGGTTGGTTACTCACTGAAAAACCTCTCACACGTTCCTTGGAGTAGTTCTTCTTCCTGCCCTTAGAGCGTCTCTCAAAAAAAGAGATGAGCTCCAAGCGGCCTTCGCAGTTGATGGGACCTGATAACTCTGAGTGATTCGAGCAACACTACTTTCTGCATTATGTGTGCTAAATCCTCGGCCAGAGATTTGCAGGCTGAAATAATCTTCAATTCGGTCATGTCGTTCGCTCTCATTTCACCTAGGCATCCTATGGTTAATACGACCATCCTAACCATATGCCTTGGATACAGGAACACTAGCTCGAGCATTCTTGTATTTTTCCCTCCTCTGTTCTTCTTTCATCGCCAGATTATTTTCTGCGGGTGAAGAAAATTCGACGACAAACAATTCCTTAAGTTCTTTGTCCAGCAGGAGTATATGTGGCTTTATGGCGTGGATCTGCCGAGTTGTTGGAATCGCATAGTTCCAGTAGATGCGAGCTCTATCATTTTCAACAACTGCTTCAATCTCCAGGGGCACGTATGGTAGCACTGATTCTTTATATATACCATAAACATCTCTCAGAAGGAAGTAGAGAATTCGGAGTGCCACGTTGTGTCTTTCCACATATCCTGGTGGAGCATGAACTCTGCAAGCAGACAAAATGAGCTACACAGTTTCCTGCTGGCTATGGCATGCTCTGCACGTTTTAGGAGTGTCCATTTTCTTGATGTAATTTTTGTACCATCTGGTATTTATCACCCCATCTTGAGAAGCCATAACAAATCCCTCCGTTTCCGTCTGGAGCCCAGTAGACTTCAAGAAGCCGAAAGATAATTCTTCCGACAGGCCCTGATCTTTCAAACTCCTGAAATATATGGAGTGCCGGTGTTTACTCATGTGATTTTCGAGTAGTATCTTCAGTTGTGCCTGTCTTATATCTCTACCAACTCTTCTTTGGTCTGTTGGTGTGATAAGTATTCCTGCTAGCTCATGATCAATGGATATTGCAGTTATACTGAAGTTCTCCAAAGCTCTCTGACTAGCTCTAAATAGAAAAGCTCCTTGGTTCCTGAATTCATGATGAGCCACCAAATTCAGAAGTGGGTCTTCAGTTTTCGTAGCGATGTTCTAGTCTACATCTGCAGTCAACGCGACGTGATGATTATTCTTTAGAATTGAAATGGAGGAAGCGGTGGCGTTCTATTATCCCGGCTCCACACGTTGGCCAACGTTGGCCCCAACGCTGTTGGCCCAACGTGTGGATGTGGTAATTGTTTATCAAAGAAAAATAGTGCCGACAATGGCGACGACTTCATCGCTATAAAACATCGCGAAGTTTTCGTCGCGATGTTCTTGTCTACATCTGCAGTCAACGTGACCTGACGATTATTCTTGAGAAATAAACTGGAGGAAGTAGTGGTTATTATATTTGATTGAATAATTATCTACTTAAAGTCGTAAATTTCAACGTTGGCCCAACGTGTGGAGCCGGCCTTATATGTCGTTGAATAATTATCTACTACAAGTCGTAAATTTGCTCCGAAACAAAACATGCACTCAACAGCTGGAGCGCTACTGAACCGAACACCGAAGTCGAATATTGCATCATAAAAAACCCTTTGAATCGTGCCAGTTTATCGACACTTCGCCGGAACAAATCGCGAATCCACGAAGTACCCGGCCATGCACATTGCAGCGAAAACGCGATTATTCGCAGAATCGCGTTGACGCCAACGTTGGGTTCAACGTTGGAGCCAACGTGTAGACACCTCACGAAGTTAACCGGGCAACGTTGGATTCAACGTTGACCCAACGTGTGGAGCCGGCCTTATATGTCGTTGAATAATTATCTACTACAAGTCGTAAATTTCCTCCGAAATCAAACATGCACTCAAAATCTGGAGCGCTACTGAACTGAACACCGAAGTCGAATATTGCATCATAAGAAACCATTTGAATCGTGCCAGTTTACCGATACTTCGCAGAAAAACACATCGCGAATCCACGAAGTACCCGGCCATGCACACTGCAGGGAAAACGCGATTATTCACAGAATCGCGTTGGCGCCAACGGTGGGTCCAACGTTGGATCCAACGTGTAGACACCTCACGAAGTTAACCGGGCAACGTTGGATTCAACGTTGACCCAACGTGTGGAGCCGGCCTTATATATCGTTGAATAATTATCTACTACAAGTCGTAAATTTCCTCCGAAATCAAACATGCACTCAAAATCTGGAGCGCTACTGAACTGATCACCGAAGTCGTATATTGCATCATAAAAAATCCTTTGAATCGTGCTAGTTTACCGACAGCCCGGCGAAGTATATTCGTCTTCGTCAGAACACACCGCCATTCGATGAAGTACCCGGCGAAAACACGAATATTTGCAGAATCGCGATAGTGTGGCCCGGCATAAGCCGAGAAATAGAATGATATTTTCGTTGGACAGTTGAGGCATACCTCGATTGAGTAGTTTATACATTTAAAACTTATGCGATACATTCATGAAAACAGCGGAACTCTAGGGAGATTGCCTGACAACATACTTATTTCCAAACAACGGTTTTCCACGAAAGAACAATTTTTAACTTTTGATGAGTGAAAAAAACATCACGCCCGATTTCTTATAGAACGCAGTGGAGAACTTGGGAGACCAATTTAAAAAGGCTCTTCTGTAAACTCGAAAGTCAAAGAATACTCAAACTTTTCTGGAGTGTCACAAGTCATGCGATAATCTATAGAGAAAGATGGTCTCGTTTTCGCATGAAAAATCAGAAAATATATATATATTCACGGAACAGAGTTTTCCACCTATCCCCATATAAAATATTAAGGACTTAATTCGAATTTACCATGGTATTATTAAGCTAAGTATTAAGAGTGTCCAATAAAGGAAAATGGACAATAGAACATATGCCCAAAAGCACCTGACTTCACGTCAGTTCTTGAAGCAATTTTTTTTTTCACAATTTTTTTAAAATTTTCTAGGGTTAAGGTTCATAAAAAATTAACACGTCTTTAAGTCGATATTCTACAACTAGCTTCAATTCGATCGAGTGTATATTTGTTGAGTTATCGAGGAAATAATATTCAAGGTGGGTATAACTCTGAAACCGTTGGACCGCTTATGCCCGTAATCGAACTTAAACTCCCATTCGCATACGCAACATACCCTGAAAATTGCAAGTCCCTCTCCTTTCTTTCGAAAGTTATCGAGGCAACGGTCAACCATCCATCTATTAAATTCACACAAGGCTGCTCGAATCTCCAACAATATATATCCGATCGTGTTCATACTCGAAACTTGGCAGAAGAGTTAGGTTTTGAAGGATCTCGCAAAATTTTCGTGATGTCGGACGAATACTTACTGGTATATAGAATTTTTTTCAATGATTTTTAAAAAAATCATTAAAGGATACTGTGGGAGGTATACTCATTATTGAACGGTTTTTTTCTGGGTTTTCTCTCCCAAACTCTTAAAAATATCTATATAATAAAAATTAATTATTTTGTGATTTGCATCTGCGTAAGAAACACAGGATATTTGTCAGAAGCAATCAATTGAACAATGTTGCCTAACAAACAACAACGAAACAACATCAACGAAGAAACAACTATATCGTAACGTTTCGGAGTCTATATCAGACTCCTTCGTCAGACGCTCAATGGAAATCGTTAGAATTATTTTGTTGATAGTTATTTTGTGAAATTCAAGAATTGTCACATTGACAGTATTTAAAAATCATAGCTAACATAGTTTTACTTCGCATAGAAATTTCCAAGTTCCAACTCCTTTTTTAATAAATTTAGCCAAATATGGTCAATACCAATTGAGCAATTTGCAAAATTGCATTCTCTGTTCAATAAAATACAAGTTGACTCCTGAAGGAGTCAACAACTATATAGTTGTTTCTTCGTTGATGTTGTTTCGTTGTTGTTTGTTAGGCAACATTGTTCAATTGATTGCTTCTGACAAATATCCTGTGTTTCTTACGCAGAAGCAAATCACAAAATAATTAATTTTTATTATATAGATATTTTTCAGAGTTTGGGAGAGAAAACCCAGAAAAAAACCGTTCAATGATTTTTTAAAAATTTTCTAGTAGTACGATCCGCTCGAAATTTCGTAAGAACTTTTGTGCCGGCATTATACAACTTATAACCATGTTTGAATTCAATCGGCCCTGTCTTTTTCGAGTTATGGAGGAAATAACAATCACATTTTCGATGCTCCAAAACCGTTCGGCCAATGTCTATAGACAAACTCAAATGTTGCAGTCAGATGCACAATCTAACCTGAAAATTTCAATTCGCTATCTCTCTCTGTTCTCAGGTTATCGTAACCCGAAAAATATTTTTTAATAATTTTTTTTTTATTTCTAGTAATGCGATTCTCACAAAATTTCACAAATGTGCTTAAGTTTATATTCTACAAGTATTCACCAAATGTCAATCTGATCGGATGTATATTGGTTGGAAATGAAATTATTACTCGGAAACCATTGTGCCGATTATGCCCATTAACGAACTAGTCCATCGTATTGAGATGCGCCACCTATCCAGAAAATTTCAAGTCACATCTCATTCCGTTCTCAAATTATCGTGGCAACGGACGGCCTTGAATTCTTCATCAGGTAGTCGAACTCAATCGTTTGAGACCATTTTTGACAAAAATTTTGAAAATTACAGAGATTTGGGCAAAATGATAACGCGATTTTCCCCAGAACATACGCGCAATGAATGAAATCATTGAAATGGGACAATGGAACGAATATTAATTTTCGTTTTTTGCACAACTAGTTTTAGTACATTTTTAAAAAGGTTTGTGATAGAAAAAATTGAGTACGTCAGAGTTTAGACTGATAGCATACATCTAAAATCCGGTCCATATCAATTAAATATCTAAACTTCACTCAAATAATCTTAGACTCTAATGATGTGTATAATTAATAACTAAAAATAATTTCTGATATGTACTTGAAATAGCTAGGTAACTGAACTTATACTTCGAAGACTCGGAAACAGATTTACCGCCGTATTCACTTAGCATTCAATCTCCGTTAAGTCCTAACTGAGTTCCTCAGTTAAGGATAAATAAGAATCGCAACCTCAGTTTAAGTGAAAATTAACGTGAAACAGACCTGTTTCAACACCGTTACATACGATAACTGAGGTTGCGATTCTTATTTATCCTTAACTGAGGACCTCAGTTAGGACTTAACGGAGATTGAATGCTTTGTGAATACTTCTTATTGAGGAGTAGTATGGCTTTATTCACCAATTCATGAAATCATAAAAATGTTAATCGATCGAGCTTAAGAAACGCTACCGATATATCCCATTCCTGTATAAAAATTTGTAGCAGATTATCAGTTAGGAGCCGAAGGAGCAGACAAGAATACTCTGATTGAAATTCTCGAAACATCTCATTTATTTCCATCCCGTGGTTCCAAATTTGTGCCTTTTCACAGCACTTTAATTTGTTTCTTTTGAGGCACTCTTTAAAACAGAATTTGCCAAAGTTAAAACGACAGTTTTAGTCCCTAATCACTTATCCGAGGCGGAGCAAGCGATTCGAAATGAAAAACGGTTTTTGAACACTATTTACAGCATATTTGATTTCTATTTAATTGTTGAACGAAACTATAAACAAGTCATGTTTATTTCCAAACTTTTACGAAATGCTGATTGGTAAAATAGTGTAAGAAAAAAATACATAATTCTTAAGGCTTTAATGGCGTGCAGAAATCTAGCCGGTAACTGGTTCTCCTAACTCAGGGCAAGATCTTAGAGCTTATGAGGGGTCTCCTTGTGGAAGACCCAGGAGGATCAGTATAATAATAATAATAATAATGACAATGTACGGCGCACTCCATCCCCGAGCCGACATCGATCGACTATACATTCCAAGAAAAGAAGGAGGTCGAGGATTGGTCAGTATTGAATCCACCTATAACATAGCGAAAAGAGGGCTCGTCAACTACCTGAAGTTAAAAGAACAAGAAAAATAATTAGGAATGGTATTTAGACACATGCAGAACCAGAAGAAAGAAGATGAAGTCCGAATGAGTGAACACGAAGAAGACAGTACAGAAAACTACAACCCTGACAAAACTGAAACAAGACAAGTAAAAGAAATGAAAAAACAGTGGAAACAGCAAATGAAGGAAGAACGAATAACAAAATGGAAGTCAAAACCATTGCACGGACAGTTACCAAAAGAGGCAGAGAAAGAAACAATAAACAAAACACAATCATGGGCGTGGTTATCCTACGCAAATCTGAAGACAGAAACAGAAGCCCTAATAACAGCCTGTCAAGACCAAGCCAGCGCGACAAACTATATGAAAGCAAAAATCATGAAAACCGGGTCTGACCAGAAATGCAGGCTTTATCGATCATTCAATGAAACCATCCATCACATTGTATCAGGCTGTCCCATCTTGGCCAAAAAAGCATACCTAGACAGACACAACACAGTAGCAAAACAACTGCATTGGAACATCTGCAAACAATACAATATAGACGTTAGCGATAAATGGTACGAGCACAACCCGGATCCTGTAGTTGAATCAGCTGAAGGCACCATCATGTGGGACACTCAAATTCACACGGACAGAAAAATTGTCGCAAACAAACCAGACCTGGTGGTGAAAGACAAACAGAAAAGACAATGCCTCCTAATAGACGTGTCAATTCCATCCGACTATAATATAACAGTAAAAGAAGCCGAAAAACAACTGAAATACAAGGACCTACAAATTGAACTGCAGAGAATGTGGAACCTAAGAACTAAAGTTATCCCCATCATCATAGGCGCAACGGGACTCATCTCTAAAACAACAGCAGACCAAATTAAAGAAGTCCCTGGAAGACACAATCTCCTCCAGATGCAACGTGCAGTACTGTTGGGTACAGCCCATATAGTACGTAAAGTACTATGACGGAAAAGGGCAGAATATGTCACCAAAACAAACGTATCACCCTAGGTGCACGGTGTGCACTCGGTGATACCTACTCAAACAAATTAAACAAACCTTAGCATAATCTAAGTGGTCAAAAGAAAATAATAATAATAATAATAATAATAATAATAATTAGGGCTGCAACCCCAAGATATTACCATGGATGTATGTTATGATTGTGAGACCCATAATCCCATAATCACGTATGGGGCAGTATTTTGGTATACAAATATAAGCCAGAATAGTACGAGAGAAACCCTCGATTTATCGAGGGTAGCTTTCGTACTTTAGTACGAAAGCTTGCCTGTGTGTGTATCACTGGAGCTATGGAAACCTGTCCTACTAGGGCACTTGAGAATCTTGAGATTATCACAAACCTCGCACTCCTTCATCTGAAATATATCACACAATGGCCCATGAAGCCATTCTCAGAATATCTAGGGAAAGAACAGTAAATGAGAATATTAGAAACCAGAATGACTGGTCCTCTTTTACCAGGAACATTTCATCAGCCAATCTTCCAACTGACAAAATGATTAAGAAACTAAACATTCAAAAGAACTTCATAATGATGCTACGTAGGAAGAAAGACTGAGACGGGTAATTCAGAAACCAATATAGTAGCAGGCGCTTGATAAGTTAACTTTCATTGTCACTCACAGAACAAACTGTCAACCACATGTTTAATAGCGATATCAAGATTTTATAATATACAAAAGAGAACTTCTATACCATTGAAAAGTATGCTTAAATATCCATCGATCATGAGCTAGCAGAAACACCTCTCAAGCCAACAATCCAAAGAAGAATTGGCAGAGAGATCAGATAGGCACAACTGAAGACACTACTCGAAGATCACATGAGTAAACACCTGCACTCCATATTTTTCGAGAGTTTGATAGATCAGGGCCTGTTGAAGAATTATCCTTCGCATTTTTGTAGGCCGCTGGGCTCAAGTCGGAAACAAAGGGATTCGTTATGGCTTGTCAAGATAGGGTGATAAATACAAGATCGTATAAAAACAACATCATGAAATTAGACACCCCAACAACGTGCAGAGCATGCCACAGCCAGCAGGAAACTATTAACAACATTAGGATAGTTTTCATTGAAGTATTAATAACAAACTTCTTGATGCCTACGTGTTATATCTCCACAACTCTCAATTATCAGAATTTCTATTCTGGTTGATGCCATAACCATTTCTGTTCAGGTGAACAGAGTGCCTATAAATTCGTCCAAATGTCTGTAATTTTCGAATTTTTGTCCGAGAATGGTCCCAAATGATTAGTTTCTACTCACTGATCAAGAATCCGAGGTAAAACTTGATTCTGTCTGGCCGGCCGTCCGTCATCACAATTACGCTCGAACGTATGAGTTAGGCCACGTCCGGACAGGAAGGTGGCTTGCTTAGCGCCAAGAGCCTAGAGGCTTGCATTCTGGCAAATTAATATTTATTCAGCAATAGTAATAGTATTACAAATTACATTACAACTTTCAAATACCTCATGATAACATATATATATACATTTACATAAAAACACAACAAAATAAGTAACCTAGTAATCCAAATAATATGTTAACAAAACTAAGAATATAAAATCAATAACTTCTCCTTATATTACTCCTACTGCTAAAAGTTTGGCGCAATATGGTATATTAATACTGTGTGTGCGCTTAAAGTAACTAACAAAAAATATATATTTCTCTTCGAGGCCAATGCTTCCTCTTATGATTCCTTTAGTCACAAAGTCCCAAACCAAAATTTACCCAAAAATTAAATTGAAGAGAAAAAGAAACTCACTTTCTCCCCAATTGAAAAATCTAAGGCCAAAAAACAAACATCATTCCATCCTCTGACTCTATACTTGGTAAGTAATTTGAAAGTTAGTATCTATAATCCACTTATTGATTTCTTTTTTTATTTTGAAATAAGGTTTGTACTTATATTCCTGTGGTAGAGAGTTAAAAACCTTCGGGCCAAGACAGTATATATGGTTTTGACATAAGGTATGTTTGGGGTTCTGGAGACCAACATTGTTATTAAGAGCAAATCTAGTGTTTTGCCCATGAGATATATTTACTTTGTAATCTTGATACTTCAACATGTATCTTATTACCGCCTTATACTAAAGTTGCTTTATTGACATTAAGTTACTATCTTTGTAAACCAAGACTGATGGGTAATATTTATCTTTAAATAACATTATTTTTGTCAACCATTTTTGAGCAATTTGCAATTTTTCCAAAAAAGTCACCCCAGCAGCACCCCAAACAACGATTCCGTAATTAAGAAGAGATTCTACTAATACATAATAAATTGTTTTTAAGGTCTTCAGATGCACTACATTTCTCAACTCATAAAATTTAAAAATTATTTTCCTAATTTTATCAGTAACAGCAAAAACCTGTTCTTTCCATGTTAAATTTTCATCAATCAAGATACCGAGATATTTGAGGCTGGTTTTTCTTTCTATTGTTTTGGTGCATTTACATTTGAGTGTAAAATTAAGGCACTTTGGATCGTGGATTCTCAAGGATTGAAAGGTTGGCAAATGACCGGATGAGAGTGAAAAAGCAATAAATTTGGTTTTATTCACATTTAAGGAAAGTAAACTACCATCAAGCCACTGTTTAATTTTTTGAATGGCCTTTTCGGCTTTTGTTCTTGTTGATTCCCAATTTTTCCCACTGATTATTACCCCAGTATCATCTGCAAATCAATATACATCTCCTTCGGAGATAGCTGACATAATCCCATCAATGTAAACAACAAAAAGCAGTGGTGAAAGCACCGTCCCCTGAGGCACACCATACTCCACCTCAAGCTTATCACTAATTTCCCCCGAAATGACAACTTTTTGCGATCTTTTTTTTAGATATGAATTTATTAAGTCATTTGGGAGACCCCTGATACCTATGCAGTCCAACCTGCTTAGTAGAATATGATGAGCCACAGTATCAAATGCCTTCTGTAAATCAAGAAAAATACCTATTACTACTCCAGTATCTAAGTTTCTCAAAATATTTTCGGTAACGCGACACAAAGCATTTTCAGTACTTAACCCCTCTCTAAACCCAAATTGATTTTTATTTATCAGTTTATGTTGTTCAAGGAAAAATGCAATTTGTTCTTTCAAGCATTTCTCAATTAATTTACTCAAAGTGCTAGTCAAAGTAATTGGCCTATAGTTACTTAGTTCTTTTATATCACCCTGTTTATGTACTGGAATAATTAAAGTACTTTTTAGAACTTCTGGAAAAACTCCTGTACTAAAGACTATGTTAACTATATGTGTTAAAGGTTCTAATAAAAACTGATGGTATTTTTTTAATAAGTCGGAGCAAATGTAATCATCACCACCCCTTATTTTATCCTGTAATGATTTTATTTTGCCTAAAACTTCAATTTGTAATACCTACGGGTTTCAAAAAAAATGAATCCTTTACTTTTGCCCTTTGATTCATTTCTCCTGGCTCTATTCCCTCCGCCATTTGTCTTGCAATGCTACCAAAATAAGGATACGCGGTGGCCGCACTGAAGGTCGTTTGCGTGGTGGATCACTAAGTGGCTTCGTCATTTGCTTGTCAGCACGTTGACGATATGTCACAAAAATTGCTCATAAATTGTTAATTATAGAAAATTCATCTTTAAAATATACCATTTCACGTCCTTATCCATGATTTTGGGCTCATTGCATACATAATTCACGGTCAAGTCATGAGGAACAATTGAGTAATTTTGGTGAAAAATGTTACGAATATTTGCGTATGACCAGCGAAACATTTGATCTACTACTCATTACAAACTAGACATATTTTGTTGAATTATTTCAACGGAATTGGATCGATTACCTGGCAGAATAACTCTTTGCCAGAAATCATAATCCAACGGCATAATATACAATCACTGCATTAACGTCTCATTGTAAAAAATTATGTCACCTTTTAGCACTTAAAATCTTTTTCTACTTCGACTGCTACCTCTTCCCATAGTTTCGTTACTACTACTGCATTTTTATGGAGTTCACTAGCTGGATTCCACAGAGGTTCTCTTTTGAAAACTGATGCAATTAATATGTCATCCATTTTTGACTTCTAAAATGCCTCGCACCTAGTGTCAAAAAATTGGTTCAAGCACTGACGTGAAGTCAGAAGCTTTTGCGCGTATGTTCTATTGTCCATTCTTCTGTATTGGACACCCTTAATCGAATTTACCATGGTAAATTATGTTGTCCATTCTCCTGTATTGGACACTCTTAATTCGAATTTACCATGGTTATTTCGAATTAAGTGTCCAATACAGTAGAATGGACAACATAATTTACCATTTAATTGTCCTCTTGCGACAAAAGAATGAACGTTGGTGATTATCGCTCGAAGTTTCTTCATCGCAGAGGGTCGGAGTTCATAAGGATTTCCATAGGTGCCGCTGGTGGGATTTTCTCCCTACCAGTCCGCAACGGATATAATTAAGTTTCCTAAAACTCCCTCGATTGTCATTCAGTTCGTGTCTGCTCTTGACTGGCGCTTTCCTTTTTTGGGGAACACAATATTTAAAATTGGCTCTTCAACTTCTGGAGTTACATATCAAGGATATCCAGTATCAAGAAATTTTTTTTTCAAGAACTAGTTTTCCTCAATCGTCTACAATCTTGGTTGAACGTCACATGAGAAGGAAGTTGATGATTGAGATAAGCATCGGCATAAAGGCGACGTGCTTCAGGACCACTTCCGTTCGCATGGCCATACATGAGAAGCATATCACAAATTTCCATATTAGAATAAGATATTTTAAATTAAGGAATAATAACTTTTTCTTAACAACAAAGTGAAAAATAGTAACCAATTCAAATCGGATACAAACTACATAGAGTACGTAATGGTCATATGAAAAGCAAACTTTCCGGCCATCCGTCCGTCCGGCCAACCCTCGGTTAACACGATAACTCTCGTATGGAATGAGCTTAGACAGTTGAAATTTTCCGAGAAGTTTTGAGAGATAAATATCTCGGCTAAATTCGTTATTGGTCAAAATCGGCCAGATGGGTTCGGGGTAACGGAAAAAAAATGTTTACGATACAAATTTTGAACTCCATTTTTGTTAAGATGCAGTTTCATCATAGGAATCCATTGATATAATTTTCAACTCTAACAAGCTCATACTTTCGGAGATATGATTCCTCAAAATTTCAATAATACATAATACATCCTACTTCTATGTTTTCACAGAATGCGAATTCTATCTGTCTGTGATCTATCTATGTTCACTGTTCATACACGTAATCTAATCTTCCCATAACAGACATGTCAAATGTATTCCTGTTCTAACAAACAAAATATGATTGAAAGAAAAATGACCAATTGTAGGATATTATAATTACCCCTTCCCTATATGCCCTTGGATAAGCCTTATGATGATGAAATGGAATTTAGTAAGTTTATAAAATTTCGCTCAGAATATCTTGAATGAAAATGAAGCTAGAATATTTGCTAAGTTACAATTGATTAGGGCTTCACACGAGACGAGAGTAGGCGAGAGTATAAAAAATCTCCTCTCGCTCTCGCGAATTCCCAAAAAATTGAGTCTCGTTGTCGTCTCGTTATCAGTTGTCTCGTCTCGTCTCACTTAATTCTGAATAACGATAATAAATATTATAATAAAAAAAAGTAATAATTATGTAAAGCTATATTTATTACGCACGTAAACAAAAATATTTGTACATGTACATATTGTTTTTAATTTTAAACACTGATAATTTCAAGTTTTAAATTACTCAATGACCAGGAATTTGAACATAATCACGCTTGCATCACATAATTTTTTGATGATGTACGTGTTTTTGCCATGATAATACCTGCTGTGGAAAATAATCTTTCAACAGGTAAGGATGTAGCCATTAATAAATCATCGGCCAGCTTGAAAAGTGTAGGAAGAACTTTTTCATCACTCTCCATCACTGTAAAATATTTTTATTCCTATTTGATATGTTTTAAATAGGCTATCGATGTCGATACATTTTTTAATAGAATTGAACAATTTGGTATAGTTTTCAAAGAATACCTTCCTAGTGGGTAGATCATTGAGGGTGTTCTTGACGTATTCCTCATAACACTTTTCGATACATTGAATAGCTTTATTTCTTTACCAGTTTTATTATACGTAGTTCCACACATGTATACACTGATTGTGCACATCTTCACTTCAAGGAGCACAAGAGAATAAATTTCTCCAGATGTTCAGATAAAGTCGAAATTTTCAAAGCATTGGGATTTAGGGGAATAAAAGTTGTCCGTTAAGTATTGAATTCATAATGGCATGCGTTTTTATGGTTGTAAATTCTATTTTTTCTAGAAAAATAATATTAATTATCGCAAGGTAATAACGAATGAATAATCTCCTAAAAAATCATATATTTCTAGAACGATCGATGCATAATATAGACAAAATATGTTGGTAATTATAGTTGAAACTCTTCATATTCAATTGTTTTCTGTGGGTTTTGAAAAAAATCGAGTCGTATATAGAACCTCATACAAAAAATTTAACGAGACCAAAAAGTAGAGTCTCGTGTTGCGCTGTATGTGGTCTCGGTATTGCCTATAATATTTTTGCAAACGTCTCGTCTCGTCTCGTCTTGCTTTTACGAGACGAGAACGAGACGAAACGAGAAAATGGGTTCAAGCCCTGTGGACAGGAGCTTTCTGGCGCTCTAGTTCAAACAGACAAATTATATCTCCGAAAGTATTGGTTTCTCAGAGTTGGGAATTATATCAATGTATTCTTATGATAGAACTGCATCATAAAGAAATTTCAATTCAAATAATAGTTTATTTATCAAGATTAAATGAGCAATCTGAGAATGAGAACTGCACCATGGAAGAAATCAAATTAAAATAGCTGAAATGAATTTGACTCTCTCTTATAGAACAGGATGACATGTACGAGTATGAACACAGATCATATAATAAAGCTTAGATAGATTAATTATAACATTCTGTGAAAACATAGAAGTACGCTTCATTATTGAAATTTCGAAAAATCATATCTCCGAAAGTATTAGCTTGTTGAGTTGAGAATGATATAAATGGATTTTTATGGTGAAATTGCATCTTAAATAAAAACTGAATTTGAAATTTGTTAGGTACTTGAAAAAAAAATTATTTTTTGTTACTCCGAAACCATCTGGCCTATTCTGCCCAATAACAAACTCAACCGAGATATTGATCTCCCTAACCTACTCTGTAAATTTCAACTGCCTAGCTCATTCCGTCCAAGAGTTATCGTAAAAAAAAATTTTTTGAATTTTCAAAAATTTTTTTTGACACTTTGCGGTAACCTGGTCAGTACAAAACTTCACATACGTTTGAAGGTCATGATTCTTCAATTTGATGCTAAATTTCAGATAGATCAAGTGATCGGTTTAGGAAATATTCATAAAAAATATGTTTTACTAAAATTAGCCATAACTCCGAAACCACTTGATGGATTTTGCCCATTAACGAACTTAGCCGAGATATTTACGCTCCAAACCCACCTTGCTAATTTCAATCCTCTAACTCCTTTCGTTCGACAGTTACCGTGCCTACGGCCGGCCGGACAGAATCGATTTCGCCCTCGGATTCTTGATCGGTGAGTCGAACCAAATCGTTTGAGACCATTTTCAGCCAAAAATTCGAAAATTACAGACATTTGGGCAAATTGATAAGCACTCAGTTCCGAGGAACTATAGCGCCAAAAATCTCGCCCTCGCGTGAACCCCTACAATTCATATAATATCATTTTCGGAGGAGATTTGAGGAATGAATATCAGATGAGATCGTTATATTCAGTTTCTTTTGTGATGCGATTCTGTTATGAGAATCCATTGATATCATTCCCAACTCTGAGAAACCAATAATTTCGTAGATAAATTATCAAGGTTTTAAGCCCGTCCATAGGGCTGTCCCACTTTTTTTTTTAATGAACCGACTGACAAACATTTCAATTGTATCTTCAGTAAAGAAGACCTCTGAAAGATGGAAATAAATCGAATACGTATTTGGTTGCACTGGTAGTTAATTTTGAGAACCGAAAATCGTCTATATCTCCAAAATGGCCCCTTTGTGGACCCGTGTTTATTTGAAATTTTTTTACTTATTTTGAGGTATAATCAGCTCCCAAAATATTGAAACTTTGTTTTTTAACATCCTGTATATCATAATACTAACAATAAATAACTATGTTATATGCAAAAGTGAGGTCTTCCATGCATTTTTAGAAGATCCCATATTTTCTAAAAATTCAACATGTAGGTATTGTATGATCATATTTTTTTTTGGGTAAAAAGTATTATCGTAAAGTATATTTTATTCTTATATAATACGAAGGACAATATCAATCCAAATAAATGAAAAATAATCAATTGATACAGTTTAGTTTACTTTTTAGGCCATTTAGGGCCGATTTATTCAACCTCTCCGTAAAGTATTCGTTAACTACGTGCTCGTTAAATTTACGGACACCCTTTAAAGTAATAAAATCTATTCATATTTCACAGATGTTCCACATATTTGCAGATCACTTCGTATAACAGAGAGATGAATATATCGGCCCTAAGTCACACAACTTATGTTCCTATCTCCAAAAAGTAACCCCCGATGGAGTTGGGGAAACATTGATTACCGTTGAGCTCATCACAATTCTCTGAAGATGTTCAAATTAGAAAGTTTAAATTGAAAACGGTTGAACTCTTGTAATATTTGTGTCCTTAAATCTCCGGGAGTAAAATTCCATGAAAGTTGACAACGTATTAGCAAATTAAATATTAATAGAATTTTGACTACTTTATATGCAGATAGTACACTTTTTGTTCAATACAAAGTTTCATTTAATTCACCCCTTGAATACTAATGAGTTGCTTGAAATATAATATGTATTTAGGTTCAGAAATACGGAATGGATTATAACTTGTGAAAATATTCCTTGAAAAGGCTAGATAAAGAAATGAATTGGTTGACCATGTATAATACATGGTGTTTCATATTTCAACTATAGAATCCTGTACTTACTCAAAATATCAAGATGTAACCCAAATTACCTAGATAAAATGTGCCTCCTGTAGATTTTCAATTGGTGTCTGACGAAGGAGTCTGATCTAGTCTACGAGAAGTTACGAAAACAGCTGTTTTAATGTTGATGTTGTTTCGCTATTGTTTGTTTGGCAATTAAAAGATTTTTCATTTTATATATATTTTCCAGACTTTGGGACAGAAAACCCAGAAAGGAACCATTTAATAATGAACATTTTCATAGGATTCTTGAACTAGTTTAGCAAGTTACAAACAATGGATGGTAAATAGTTAGCTATCCAAACCCATTGAATAATGAATATACCTAACTCCCAAAGTATCATTTACCTAGTGATTATCTTTGAAAATGGTAGAGAAAACTCATATTGCATAATCTTAAGTATACTGACCGACAGAAGGAGCTGTTTGAATTTTAATTTTTTTTTGGTAAAACATAGATAGTATAGCAAGGAGTAAATGATAGAAATTTGAAGAAAAAAAACGAAGGGTCTACAATTGCTTTTAATAAATTTGTTAATAATGTATTTGTCCACCGCGATTATCTATACACCCCCCAATACGTCTTGGCATTGATGCAATAAGAATAAGTCTATTTCTTCTTCGTATATATAATGCTCATGCTCCGTATATATAACGACATACGACTGTTCCCAAGTCGCAGTGGTTAAGATCGGAGCTACTAGAACTCAGGGATCCGCGGTCTAGCTCCAGTGGAGATGGGAGTGGGTTTCTAAAAAGGGAACCTAGTAAATGGGCGCCAGGTAAATTTAAGTCTCCCAGATACCCCAGCGTAATGTAATAATTCCTAAATCCACCAAAAGAATATTCACGCTAAAAACAAACAGTTTATTCCAGTAGCTTACAACCCAGGTCTCTAGATTCAACAAAATATAACTACTGTGAAACCCTGAATGAGGGTGACGGAAATTGTACGTAGATATCTCTCTCTGATTCAAATACGCGTCGCTTGAGCTCAGGCGCATCCACGTTTCTTATCTATGATCTTGTATGATTTACGCAAATCTTTCCCCAATTTCCGCTTTACAACAACAATAATTTACACAATTGATGACAATATATGTTCAAGTTATATATATAGTAGGTATAAGATGTTTCGAAATATGTTTTCTATAACTTGCGTGCTATTCCTTATGCCTGAACGTAGTATTGCTTCGATGGTCTCGCAATACTGTTCTCCTTTCCTCTGTGCTCGCAATCTGCAACCCTCGATTGAATGTCCCACAGCGTTGATTACTGGCCACCTTGTATATATTCGAATGTCTCAGTTACACTCTTCCTGATATAACAAAATCGTGCTGGCCTCAAAAACTCCTGCCACCATAAACTTCGGACTGCCACAAAAACTTCGGACTGCCACAAAAACTTCTATTCCTCTTGATATAAAAATCGTGCTGGCACACAAAAACTCCTGATGTTACAAAAACCCTGATGACAGAAAAGAAATCATCAGTGACTTCTCTCGGATAAGAAACAAATGAACTTTCGCAATACATAATAATTTCGGTTATCATAATATTAATCAGACCAATTATTCGTTGTTATGCAATCGTTATAGAATTCGTACATACCCTGATGTTCGGGGTTGTCCTGCACACGTTTGCTTCGAAACCCAATCTGGCCGTGCCTCCACCAAATAATTCTTCAATCACACAGCGATATTCTGGATATAGAAAGATAATTACAACCTGAATTGTTTCCACTATAAATGACGAGAATAGAATATCTAACACATACCTGTCAAAGTCGCCAAGATCGTTCACGTGTTCAACTCTTAGATTTGCAGAAAGGTCTTTATATCCTCTTTCGAGACGAGTGCAAGTTACCTGTTATCTTCCCAAATCAAACTAATGTAACCCTCACTCCTAATTCGATTTTCGAAACTATATCCAACTAAGAAGAAATCACCAATTCTTATTAAGTTCCGAAAATACGCCTAACCTACTGCTCCTCCTTCGAATGTTGACAAAATGGACGACCTCATGTCCCTGACTGGCGCAGACCCTCACAAATTTCAGACTGTCACAATTCAACAATATTGCCAACTTATTCGGTTCTTCGAATCCAACAATTACTATTCAGCGTCGACTGGCACCACTGAGATCCAACCTCAAATTCGACGTCAACACAAACGACATAAACGACACTCGCCAACCAAACGTAAACAAACCCTTGCCCGGGTCAAAAAGAAACGTTACAAGAGGTAACACAAAATGGGGTCAATAATGCTGCTGTCCAAAATACCTTATCCGACGGTGAACCGTTCAGACAGTTACAGGATGGCCTTGTTCTCCTAACCATCTATTAGCCAAAGATCGAGTTGTCGCAAATCGGCCTCTACTAGCCATAAGTCTTAGACGTCGATCTTGAACTTCATTTGTGTCCCTTCGACGTCTGGTGCCTACTCTTCTTCGATTTTGGGGATTATCAAACCACGCTTGACAACATCTCATAACAGTAGTTGGATTTCTGTTGGTACGGTCAGTGAACTTGCTCAGCTCAGATGTTGGGGAGTTCATCGTGCTGTCGATTGGTCTGAGTGGAACAGCTGGCTTATTTAAATTGGGCAAACCATACAGTTTAGGAGCCCCGGCTATCATAATATTCTGAGCTTAATTTGCAAAGATTGTGTTAATATATCCACGAGTTTCTGAGATCTTTTCCCAAACTGTTCCTTATTCATATTCGATAAGTATCAGTTCCTGTCATGGTTATTTTCATGTCTATCGAAACTACTCTGAGGAAACAGTTATCGAACGAATTTGGGTTGATATTTTCGCGCCAAAGTCCCTGTCCATTGAGCTTTCTCACTTGTTCATGGATAAATGAATCTTCCACAACAGTCCGAATAAGAACAACATTTTAGAAATTACTTAAATACAGTTCACGTTGTAACTATGAGTTACTTTAAAGTTTTCTGCCGGACTAGCTGGAAGTCCAAAGATTATGCATCCTGGGATATGGGGTAATAACTGATAATGCTGGTTTTTAAAGGTTTAATAAAATAAATTCCTTTGATTACTTAGAAACACTTAGCTCAGATAATCAATCTTCCTCGGAGAATTCGCCCGGGTAAAACCAATTATATCAGGCACAGGTAATTCGTCCAAATATTCGCTGACTATCCTTACCGGTCAGGTAAGTGGATTCTTCGAACAGGAACTCAGGATCTCTCCAGTTAAGGTGAGGTACCCCGGGGTAAGAGTAGCCTATACACATTTCTGCGTTAATTTGATGTGATTGTGGGATGATCTATTATGCGATAGGTTCACTATGACATCAGCTTCATACGGTAGTGCAGCCTGAAAAATTGACAACATCAATTGTGACTTAAAATCCGTTGAGTCATGCGCGTACGTTCGCACTTGGGTATTGCAATTTGTTGACTCAACTTTGAAATTCTATAATTCGCATAATCGCAGTGTTTCATTTAAAATTTCTATTAAGTTCTTTATTGATAAAATTATTATGCAGGGTGTTTGGCAGAACTTTGAACATACGAAAATGGTGGATTGGTGGGGTTATCTGCTACTCACTCAGTCTTAATTTATTTGGCCCTGGCCCCCTGGATATATTAAAAAAAACATTTTTGCTTCCTTCTAGTTTCACCACTTTCTTAACTTTAAAGTGTAATTTTTTTGTTGGCAGATTCCTATAAAATTATTGCTTTATTCTGATGTTAGCTAAAAAAAAAGTTATGAGTTCTCAAACTTACAGAAAGATGTAGAAAATACTTAAATCTCAACTTCAACTTGCATTAAAAAAAAACAAAAATTGATTGAGGAGTTCCAATTTCAGCAAAATATCCCTAGTTTGTAACGTTTCTAATAGTATGTAATTTGTTTTTATGAAAAAAATCTTTAAGATATATTTCATAATTTATAATCTAATAGGAAATTTTCGACAAAACTCTACCCTTACGGAAAGTGTAATGTTTTGCGAAATTTAATACTGCAAGGTTGGTGAAAATTAAATGATCTACGGCTTGCCATTAGCAGTGGTGCAAATTGACATTCACCCTTTGGATGGTTACACAAACCAGGTAGAAATCATCAATTAAAAAATTATTTAATTGTTTCATTAACGCACCTAAATGGTACAGCTATTTTCTTTGTACATAATTCAAGAAGTTACATAATTTCAATCGATCATTTAATTTTTCCCAACCTTGCTGTATTAAATTACGCAAAACATTTCACTTTCCGTAAAGGTAGAGTTTCGTCGAAAATTTCGTACTTGATTAAATCATGAAATAACTCTCGATGGTTTGTTTTTGTAAGAGCCAATTACATACTATTAGAAGGGTCACACACTGGGGATATTTTGCTCGAATTGGAACACATCCATCATTTTTTGTTTGTTTTTTAAAGCAAGCTGAAGTTAAGATTTAGGTATATTTTACATCTTTCTGTAAGTTTGAGGAGTCATAACTTTTTTTCTAGCTAACATCTGAATGAAGCAATCATTTTATAAGAATCTGCCAACATTAAATATTAAAATAGAAATAAAAATATTGCCTGTTTTATCCTTTTTAAATAAAAATTACACTTTAAAGTTAAGAAAGTAGTAAAACTAGAAGAAAGAAAAAAATATTGTTTCAAAAATATCCTGGGTCAAATAAATTAGGGCTGAGTAAGTAGCAGATGACCCCACCTATCCACCATATTCGTAGGTTCAACGTTCTGCCAAACACCCTGTATAACTGAAAGGTATTTTTACCGTCAAATTTAATTATTGTTCGTGATAATTTTGTGGGTTCCACTTTCCTCATGCTAAAATATACTCTGGGGCAATTATAACCAATCACTGGTCACACTTACCCCAGAGTATAGTGGAATTTATTTTCTATTATTTCAGTCTATGGAACGAAATTACATCTGTAAAAAGCCTCCACCCTCAGATCAAATTAATTTGTATTTACTTCCACCAAAAATTGAGACATTTTAATTTCGACATAACATTTGAGCCAAATGTATACTGAATAAATATTCTGATAATGTTTAAGTTCTTCTTCAATTTAGATTCGTCCCAATGGAATTCCCATGCTATTTTTTTACATTAAACACCGCATCTATACTTGGCTCAGTTTGTTGGGAAAGTGTAACCTATTGACTCATGAATAAAATGAAATACGAAACAAAATATTTTACGGAACATTTTGATTCTAATTTTTGCCAGTGGCATATGGATATGTTCAGTAGTAGATCTCTGAAATTTCACGCAGTTTTACAGATGCTGAATAAAATGTCATCCCAACAAACACGAATTATAGATATTTTGGGTAACACTTACCCCGGTGTACCTTATAGATAATGTAGAGAGATCAGTCCCAGTTCAAAACAGCGAAATAAGAAAGCGGTTAGATAATTAAAGTCCATTTCACCCTAATTCAAAAATATCTTCAGCTCAAAATACGTCAGGCAGAAATAGATTAACGATTTCAAATTATCCGGTAACCAGTGAACGACATTCAGATTTCACTGGTTGCCGACTACTAACGAGGGGTATATTGAACTACGAAGCTAGAAATAAGGAATGCAAGCTGAATATACTATCCGCCGTATTCATAAAGTATTGTTAAGTGTTTGAATCTCCGTTAAGTCCTAACTGAGGTCCTCAGTTAAGGATAAATTTGAATCGCAACCTCAGGTAACGTATTTAACGGTGGTGAAACAGGCTTGTTTCACCACCTTTATCCCTTATTGTCGCTTTTCATCCCCAATTTATCCTTAACTGAGGACCTCAGTTAGGACTTAACGGAGATTGAATGCTTTGTGAATACGGCGGTAAATCTGTGTGATTAAATGAACCAAAGAGTAATGTTAGAAAAAATGGAATCCTGCTTGACGACATTCATACCGTTACGTCACTGTTGTAGGTATCAGTAATAGTTGGTACAATGATGTTTTGAGAGTTCTTCGCGATTACCTAAATCTTGTATCTGACTAATATGATACATATGGCACTGAAAATCTAAAACTTCTTAAAGGAAAGTGGAAAACAAGGTATAAGAGGGACATAAAAATGTTGAGATGAAACACAATGATCAGATAATAGCTAAAGCGAACAACAAGTTCTGTACTATGTAGACCATGATTAACATTATACGTGAAGTGACAAACCCACAGTTTGACATTCAAGTTAAACATTGAGTGAATACTTTCACTCAGTTCTACATAAAATAGCTAGAAGTATTGAAAATAGTAATATCGACATGAGCACTTTATTTTTGAAAGAAATTCGAAGTGATCTTGAATTTTCATTTAGGGAAGTATCTTTTGTTGAGGTGAGAGATATTGTGAGCTCTTTGAAGACTAGCACATCCAGAGATATCTATGATTTGTCAGTTGCTTTGATGAACAAGCACTGACGTGAAGTCAGAAGCTTTTGCGCGTATGTTCTATTGTCCATTATCCTGCATTGGGCACCCTTTATCGAATTTACCATGGTAAATCATGTTGTCCATTCTCCTGTATTGGACACTCTTAATTCGAATTTACCATGGTAATTTTGAATAAAGTGTCAAACACAGGAGAATGGACAACATAATTTACCATGGTAAATTCGATAAAGGGTGTCCAATGCAGGAGAATGGACAACAGAACTTACGCGCAAAAGCTCTTGACTTCACGTCAGTGCTTGAACCAATTTTTTTAAAATTTTCTAAGGGTAGGTACGGTCCTTACAAATTTTTTCTTTTCCTCATTTCTTTTAAATTTTCTAGGGGTGCGGTCTTTATGTGGATTTTCTACTACTAGTTACCAAGCTTCAAATCGATCGAATCTTTATTTTTTGAGTTATCGAGGAAATAATATTCCAGGTGGGTATAACTCGGAAACCGTTTGACCGATTATGCCCAAAAATGAACTCAACCGTCCCATTCGGATACGCAACCTACCCTGAAAATTTCAAGTCCCTATCTTCTTTCGTTCGAAAGTTATCGAGGCTACGGTCACCCATCTACTGAACTCGCACAAGGCTGCTCGAATCTCTCACAATATTTAACCGATCGTGTTTAAACTTGAAACTTGGCAGTACAGTTAGGTTCTCAAGACTCTTGCAAAATTTCAGCAATTTCAGACGAATAGTTACAGATATATAAAATTTTTTTTTCAAATTTCAATGATTCCTCAAAAATTTTCAGCAAATACTAATCTCACGAAATTTTGCAAGAATTTTCGCGTAGGCTTTCTACGACTAATAACCATGTTTGAATTCAATAGGGTTTGTATTTTTCGAGTTAATGGGGAACAAAGAACAACCAAATTTCAGATGGCTATAAATCTAAAACTGTTTGGCCGATTATGCTTATAAACAAACTCAAATGTTGCATTCAGATTCACAACCTAACCTGAAAACTTCAAGCCGCTATCTCTTTCCGTTCTCAGGTTATCGTGACAACAAAAATATTTTTAGTAATTTTTTAATAATTTTCTAGCAATACGATTCTCACAAAATTCCACAAACATGCTTAGGTTTACAGTCTACAACTGTTCACCAAGTTTCAATTTGATCGGATTTATATTGGTTGAAAACAAAATTATTAGTCGGAAATCATTGGGCTGATTATGCCCATTAACGAACTTGTCCGTCGTATTGGGGAGTCGAACTAAATCGTTTGAGATCATTTTGGTCGAAAAATTCGAAAGTTACAGACATTTGGGCAAAATGATAACGCGATGTTCCACAGAACATACGCGCAAAAAATATATAATCATCCACTGACTAAACTAATCAATGGCTGTATACGAGTATATATCTTCCCAGATTGCCTTAAAATTGCTAAGATAATACCACTTTTTAAAAGAGGTGACTAAGCTGCTCCAGAAAGTTATTGACCTATTTCTCTCTTACCGTCTTTTCTAAAGTCTTGGAGAATGTTATGTGTGTTCAGATTGTCGATTATTTTGAGATAAATGACCTTTTTCTCGTCATGTTAGTTCACCTACTGGAAGAAGAAAATATCGACGACCGATTTTAATTTGAGTATTTACGAGTCCATTTTGGATTGTCAGGAAAATGTTCATTGTCTCCATTTTAAGATTTAACCAAGGCCAGTATGGGAAAAACTACGGAAGTATGTTTTTGTGAGAATGGATGTATATTAATTCAGTCTGTCTGATAGATTACAGCCTTCATTCGTTAATAGTAAGTGGTTTTATTTGTAATTTATATACAAGACTTCCCGGATTTCATGAAATTGACGCATTATGTTGTGTTTGTCGACGATACAAATATGTCGATAGCATGTGATGGTGTGGATATGGCGAAGGAACTTTTTGCTGATATGCGGGTGGATTGCTTGATGTGGTTCTCGGGTAAAGTACTCTCTGTTAATAAAGAAAAAACTGAACAGTCTATTTTCACATTTCATTTCTAGTTGTCCAAATATGTTGCATATTAGATTTCTGTAACACTTGTCAAGTAAACAAACCAAAAGTGTTGTTTTGACCACATTGTTTGAAACAGGTAGAATATTTGTATAAATAAAAAAAAGGGTCAAGCACTGTGGACAGGAGCTTTTTGGCGCTCTTGTTCAAACAGACAAATTATATATCCGAAAGTATTGGTTTCTCAGAGTTGGGAATTATATCAATGGATTCATATGATAGAACTGCATCATGAATAAAATTAAATTTAACAAAATGCTTCAAAAATTATCTTTAAAAAAAAGAGCAATCTATAATGAATGCTTTAATGCTTCAAAAATAATCATAAAATTTATTTATCAAGATTAAATGAGCAATCTACAATGGTTCAACCTCGTGGAATGGTTTGTTGCAACTTACACTCGGTGCATAGTTTTCACAACTCGAAATACCTAAGGGAAGTATCATCGAAATATCTAGAGCTAGGCTGGAGACAATCATAGCATTGTACATTTATTCCTGATATTTGAGAAGGTAGTGGATTACGAAGCAATTACCTTAATAGTTCAAAATATAGTAATAAAATACTATCCTCTTTTCATTTCATGATTTGAAATTGAATAGTTCATACCACTAACACATTCTTCTCTGTATTATGGAGCTTAACTCAAGAAAAATTGTTTGATACACCATGTATGATTATGTAGATCCATCTATCAGTATTTTTTTTGCTAGAAACATTATGAAAATACTGTATATAGGAACATGTCTCACTACTTAAGGAAGTAAAAGGTAATATTAACCTAAATGGTCAACGAACAGTAATTTCTTTTGATGATTCCATTATGTTCTTCTTTCCTATTGCCTCCATAAACTACATTATTAAAATGATCCAATTCTAAATCTTCTGAGACATCATCCCCAATATTTATACATAAACTATTCAATATGTAATAAGTCAATATTATTTTCGGTTTCAAAACAATCTTGTATATATTCACAAATTCAAATATTGGATACTTATTTTCCAAGAGAAAGTATTTTCAAGCTATGAATTGAAAATTTCTAATAGCTAGAAAAGTTGACATTTATGAACAATGAACACAGACAGATTCTGTGTTCACATTCTGTGAATACATAGAACTTACGATGTATTATTGAAACTTTGAAACTTCATATCTCGGAAATTATTAGCTTGTTAGAGTTGACCTTGATAACAATGGATTCTTATGATGAAATTGCATCTTGAAATAATTTTAATTCAAAAGTTGTAATGTAAAAAAAATTGTTTTCGATACTCCGAAACTATTAGACCGATTTTGCCCAATAAAGAACTTAACCGAGATATTTATCCCTCAAACCTACTCTGAAAATTTCAACTATCTAGCTCATTATCTTCGAGAATTATCGTGTTAACGGCCGGACGGCCGGACAGAATCGATTTCGACCACGGATTCTTGATCAGTGAGTCAAACCAAATTGTTCAAGACCATTTTCAGCCAAAAATTCGAAAATTACAGACATTTGGGCAAATTGATAAGCACTCTGTGCCGAGGAACAAGAGCGCCAAAAAGGTTTCAACTCGGAAAAAGTGCAGTATATGAGACAATAAAGAGGATAAAAAATGGCAAAGCTATGAGGCATAGATCCGTTTCAGGAAGATAGCTTAAGATTAAAGAAAACAATTTAAACGCTTTATTGGCCTTAGAATGACACAATCCGCGCTTAGGGTTTCGCAAATTGGCTAACTGATTTGGAAATCAACGAAATATAAAAGTATGTCCAGGGACTGTTCGTATGCCACTGAAAAGACAAGGCTACATATCAAGGAAAGAAAAAAAATCACTATAATGACACCGTTACAAAAGGAACGAAAAATATAGTTTTGTCAACGTTTTGAAAGAAAAATTTTTAATATTGTCTTTATATCTGATGAAAGTTAATTCCAAGTTGGTGAAAAGCACTTAAAAAATCCTATCAGAACAGTCTGTTACCATTCAAATTTCCCACCAAAATAATGGTTCGGGCAACAATATCTCAGCGTGGTGCTACGCCTCTCTGTATAGTTGATGATATAATTAATAGTGAAAAGTATTGTGGCATTATGAACGATTTTCTCCTTGAAATAAGATGCCATACCTTGGCTCAGACTCAAGCTTGGATGCAGTAACTTCAAGTGACAACCATTCCATGGCCAGCAGCTTCACCAGATCTTAGTCCCATTGAGAATATATGGGGACTAATGAAGATTGAAGTTGGGTGATCTGCGCCACGAAAGAATATTTAATCCAGTCAGGTTTACAGTCGTGGACTACCATCATCGAAAATTATGGATGTGATCTAGTTTCGGGTGAACCGCGAAGTTTAGTCTTGAAACTTAAACGGAGGTTGTATGAGTAAATAAGATGAATAATTTGTTATAATGTTCTAATTCAAGTATTAATAATAGTATATTCCAAAACAAGTTGCAGAATGGGCTCCTATTAAAACACGAATGCGAAATTCGAAAACGAGTGATGAAGGAGCGAGTTTTCGAACACATGAGTGTTGACATTGCCTTCTGCAACGAGTATTAGACGATATTTTCTCTATTTCTGGCAAGTTTTGTAAAATACCGTTGAAATTTAATGAAAAATTCGGATTACACATCCCAGTGACTTTTGTTTTGTATCTCGGTAGTTGGTGTGACCGTTACGAAAGTTGAAGGATTACGGAATTTGAATTTGAAACGTACGTAGGGCATGGAGATCAGATTTAAAACAGTTTCCTAATAGCATGAATGATTTAAAATGAGCAAAAAGGAAATCTCTAGTACCATATTTTTTAATGAAAATGAAGCTTTTCCTCAACAATTATTTCACTATATCCAGATTATATTGTATTGTCAATTGACGTGTGTTGAAATTTGATAGGATCGAATGTCAATGCTGACTACCACAAAACGAAAAATATCACTAGAAACAATGCGGGAATGAGTTCATTCCAGCACTGTTTTAAGTGCTGGAATGGACTCATTACGATACTGAAATAGAGAAAATATATACTAAATAATTACAATTGAGTTTTGTTTTTTCCAGATACTTTCTAGATGGACCATATATTCTTCAGCATCAGCTATTGATTTATGCCCATAGGAAGTCCATTGCATGGAGTTTTCGTGGAGAAAATTATTCTTATTTCACGATTAATAGTGATAATTACTGTCTCCTATTTTGTAGATTGAAGAAGTCACAAAGGACACCTGATTACATATCACCAAGGCTTTTCAATATGTTACCTTTACATTTCAGAAGGCTTCCACTCATTTCTTTTAAGGTCAAGATAAGGTTGTTTTTAGTACAGATGGCTCTTTATGATGTACATGAATTTTTTAAATGTAATTTTTCAGCGATTTATTGAAATTCCATTACATCTATTCAAATTTTTGTATTTTGACGAGTGTACATAATTATATAGTTTTTGGGTATGCTTACATAAATTAAATCACTCTTACTCTTACTCTTACCGTACCGAACTGAATTATTACCTGCAACAAATAGGAATAATTGGGATATTAATTTTTCTGCGCGTAATTATGTAATAATGTAGGATAAATTGAAACATATTCAATTATTCCGAAAATACAAATCATCAGTGTTTCGAATTTACTTTTTACTATCTCAGACATGTACCTAAGGAAAATCGGCGAAAAGCACGAAATGCGTCGGCTGCAGTTTGGGCACATCAATGTTTCCAGTGCAGCGAACAGGAATGAAACGACAAAATAAATTCGTGTGAAGACTACCACATACAACACATTGTAATCGATTCTGATTTGCTGACTTGGTGGATGCCACATGGCTGACAAATAACCTCTTTTCGAGTTCTCGAACGAAGGTAAAATGGGAATTATTCTCATTGGGCTACATGACACTCACTTACACTATTTATTTTCCTAGAAACATTCGTCGAAGCGGGATTTCCACGTTGATTCTGGGTATTATTTGTTTTCAACAGGAAAACCTCACCAGGATAGAAATGTATTGGAATTGAGTTTTTATCTGTGTGCTACCTCCAATTTTTATCAGCATGTGCAGATCAATATTTGTGTAGTTTTTATTTGATTTAGGATACAGTATTCCTCCTCAGGTTACAACCAATTTCTTTCGTGATTTTCAAAATAATTTATAATTAAAACAAGCTCCTAGGATCTTCGGAGGGATTTCCTTGGGGAAGACCTAGGAGGGTTAGTATAATCATAATAATGTCTATAGCAAGCGTGCCAAAGCAGACTGACCCCACGCCAATGCCTTATTAGCGTTTTTACTTCTCTCATAGTCAATTCAATCGGCATTGGCGTGCTTGGTACAGACAGGATAACGATTATACTGACCCTCCTAGGTCTTTCCCTTGGAGATCCCTCCGAAGCCCCTAGGAGCTTGTGCAACTGAGGAGGGTTAGTTGTGTTCTTCGTCGACTTTGTTACTGCATCTTTGCACCAGCTTAGACAGAGCACTGATAATTTTAGACCCGACATTGAATGGTAGACACCAACACATGACTAGATCTCCGGCTTGTTCCATCCACTGAGTTTGAAGCACTCACCATTCAATTCCAATTAGCCAAGGTGGGCGAGCGCATAAAATAGAACTGACTTGACGTCAGTGCTTTCTTAAATGTTTTCAAGTTGTTTTGACAATTATGTCTATTGATACGATATGGCTATTAATTTTATTTGTTTCTCATTTGTAAACGTCAGTTTCCAAAAACACAATATTAATCAAGAAAGTTTATTTTATCAAGTCACTAACTTGTAAAACTGACAGTTAACTTGCAAAATTTTTACAAGTTAGTAGTATTATTTACATTAGAAAATTTTGTTTTATCATCATATATGTTGAAAATCATGGTACAATTGTTATTTCCAGTAACACAGATTTTTGATGATGAAAGAGTTGATACTGATGATGATGAACCATCTGTTGACTCAGAAACTGCTGCACTCGAGGACTGCAGAACATTTGTACTCTCCTTACTACCAAATAATTTGCTGGACATTTCGATTTTTTTGTTGACTGAATCATCGACATAACTCATCGCAATTTCGGTGCTCTTCCACCCTCCTGCACGCTTTAGTGCTAAAATATCTACACCCGAATCCGCAACCATAGTGGCTCCAGTTCTGCGAAAAGAGAGGCCGGTGTATAACTCTGGGTCTTTTAAACCTAAATATTTCGCTATTTGCTTTGGGACACCACCAATAGTGTGCTGACCAGCATTAAGGGAAATGCACTTTCCATGTCGGTATGTCAAAAAAAATCTTAGGCTTTCTGTTCCAGCAGGCCGAAGATTTTCTGTATATCATGCAGCGCTTGAAGCTGCAGCCATTATCGGTTATGGTGAATCTTCTTGTTGTTAAATTTTTTGTTTGCCGCAATGTCACGTATTTTCCCATATCTTCTACATCATTCATGTTTAAGGAGAGAATTTCGTCACATCGACAACAACCAAAAATCCCAAATATTGTTACAATTTTTGCCAGCAACCACTGGTCATCAGGAGCATGTAAAAGAAATTGTTCAGCCTCTTCTTTACTCAATACCTTGGCCTTTTTTGACGTATAACGCTCATTTTTTCATTTCAGAAACTCTATTACCTTTTGAAATCTGCAAATGACAACTAAACGTCATATTTTTCAATAAATTTGTCAAGGAAAACAAACCTGCGAACAGGGGCATTTTCTTTCATTTCCAAGCAGCTTTTCAGCATAGACCATTTTGCCCATAAAGTATTAGGGCTGAATCTAGCTGATAGTTGATTCAAGTAGACCAACAAACCATCTTCAGTTACCCCAATCACACTATTTTTGTTTTGCCACTTTTTGAAGTCGTCGTATTCTCGCTCGTACCTTGAAGCTGATTTTGCAGGTAATAAACCTGAAGCTACACTGCTGGCTGCCTCAATAATTTCTTTTGGTACATTCATTTTCGCTTTCGCCAAAACAAATATAAAGAAAAATAAACAGACATGTTCATGGCAACGCTTCCATAGCTTACGACATTTGCGACAAATTATTGAGATTTTTTTGGAATTTATCTAACCTTTTTACAAATGAGAAACAAATAAAATATAAAACAATAACTGACTTACCTGCGGCTCGTCAGTTATATCCTCCATTCGCCAGTAAAAACCCTCTTACCTTGCTAGTAACGTTATATACTATTACGCTTTCGGTCGAAATGAAAAAAAAGATTACGGTTAAGAGACCTCCGTTAGTAACCCAATAAAGTTATCTATAACTCGTCCAGGGCCACGGTATAGACATTTCCAATTACAAACAACGCTATTTCCTCGAAACTATCTTGTGCGTGCACAGAATTGCTTTGAATTTTCTTTTGAAACCTCACAATATCGGCTCAGCACCAAATCCATGACCGCTAGATGTAAACCACTCCCAAAATAAGTCATACAACCCAATAAAAAAGCCACTTCTCCTCTGCGCAATCTACTAGTGGCTGAAAGTCTTCTCAAAATCATACACCCCACACAAAACATCGGTGGTTCAGGAGAAATCGCAGCTTCTATCCAAGCATGTGCGAACCCTCAAAAGCTCATTCTATAGAGGAAGAGCATCCTGCACCTCTAAACCTCAATCCACTCCGATGAAAGCTCCAGCAGGGAAATCACTTCTTGCCTGCTCATGCGGATTACGAAAAATGCCCAAAAGGAATTACATGAATTTCTAATTGGGAATGACATTACTTACGCCTATTCTTCAAATCCAAATGTAATTTAATATAGATCTTTCAAATATATTTATTCACAAATTGGCCCCAGGGCCACGGTACAGATATTTCAACTTGGTAACAACGCTATTTTCTTGGAACTGACACGTCCGTTAACAGAGTTGCCATGGATTTTCTTCAAAAACTGCACAATATCGGATCAACACCTAATCCATGAACGGTAGACCTAAACCACTTCCAATATAAGCCATACAACCCAAAAAGAGCCACTTCTCCTCTACTCGTGGCTGAAAGTCCTCTCACAATCCAAACCTCACACCAGACTCTAAATCTTCAACACCAATGGTTCAGGAGATATCGCAGCCTCAATCCACGCATGCACATCAAAACTCCTATGCTCTCAGATTAAAACTCCAGCAGTGAAATCACTTCACGTCTGCTCATGTGCATAGCGAAAAATGCCCGAAAGAAGTAACATGGACCGGCCGGACCGGCCGGACGGCCGGACAGAATGAATTTCGACCACGAATTCTTGATCAGTGAGTCGAACCAAATCGTTTAAGACCATTTTCATCGAAAATTCGAAAATTACAGACATTTGGGCAAATTAATAAGCACTCAGTTCCGAGGAACTAGAGCGCCAAAAAACTGGTTTAGGAATATCAAGCAAAATATTCCGCGAAACGGTAGTTTTGTTTGAATTTTTTCAGGTCATGCGATGGTCACGAAATTTTGCGAAGCTATTTGCTTCGGTCTTTTGCATCTAACTACTCAGTTCCAATTCAATCAGATCAGCAGTTTCGAGGTATTATGAAACAATTTTTTTGCCAGTTGCCATCTGATAACTACAAAAAGTCGCATGCCTATGTCTGATTTGTATATCAATCGCAATCGGATTGATTGAGTTACGCTCCTAACATTCATCTTTAACGTCTTTGGTTTTCAAAAACTACTTGCTCTGCTATATACACACTTTTTTTACAATTCAAATCGAAAAAATATTTACAACTCTGACAGTATTTACTTGCGTAATTACTGAAGTTCGGTAACTTAAAACCGTCTAAGTCTCAGGAATAAAACTAGTATTCGCGAACCATCTTGAGTCTATCGTCTTGATCTTGTCCCTCCTCAGAACACACTGCCTTTATTCGCTTCTTCATACCCTAGGTACCTACTCTGTTTATCCCCTCGTACTTGGTTTGTCCCCGATCTCGCAGGGTAGTGCAATGATTTTTGATTCTCTGGCTCAACTACCCTGCCTTAGATCAATAAGATTCTCTGGGAATGATCATACGGTCTTAAGGCAATTCCTGGAAACTAGTCGTTGTTACTCTGATACGTCAAAAGCTCTTTGAGTTTTAAAATCCAGGTACAGATATCCGTTAACCCCGAAGTCTTTGGAGACGCCAGAGAGTCTGGCATGGTCTTAAATTCTTCATTCCCTATCATCTGTATTATTTAGTATCGCTTACGGTATGCTAATGTATTTCAGGCGACAGTGGTTCCAGGGAACGTCTGATGTATCGATAACGCGTCGTTTGTACTCTAAAAATGTTCTAACTATATACAAGTACTATATACAAGTACAATTCCAATCCTAATTGATATCCTACATTATAAGATCCTATAATTGGTCATTTTGCATTCAATCATACTTTGTTTTTTAGAGCAGAAATAAGGTTTACATGCCTGTTATAGGTAGATAAGATTACATGCATGAACCTTGAACAAGGATAGAACACAGACAGGTATAATTCGCATTCTGTGAAAACATAGGAGTACGATGTATTATTGAAATTTTGGAAAATCATATCTACTGAAGTATCAGCTTACGAGAGTTCAAAATAATATAAGTGGATTCTTATGGTGCAACTACATATTAAAAGAATTGAATTCGAAATGTGTAAAAAAAATTTTTTTTTCCTTACTCCGAAACCATTTAGCTTATTTTGCCCAAAAACTAACTCAACCGAGATATTTATCTCACAAGCCTACTTGAAAATTTCAACTGTCTAGATCATTCCGTTCGAGAGTTATTGTGTTAAACGACGGCCGGACGTAATCGATTTCGACCACGGATTCTTTATCAGTGAGTCAAACCAAATCGTTTAAGACCATTTTCAGCCAAAAATTCCGACTTCTCGTTCCGAGAAACAACAGCACCTAAAATGAAAATAACATTGATTGGAACTGGTACAGTCATTTCGAATGGATCTGGAACTTTTCTTCAACGGTAACGGCTACTTTAGATGAAACATGTTTAATACATTTATTGGTTACGGTTTCTCTACTGGAGGAAATGGTACTGTTTTGTCTCGATGCTCTATCTTCTTTTCAACATGAACTGCGTTTGGAACAGTCAACACTCAATAGATACTTTTACTAGGTAGGTTCTTCAACAGAATATGTTTGAGGTACTTTATCTTAACTGGGATATTTACTGGGTTACTGAAAAGTAAATATGTTTATAATCCCTTCCTATTAATAGAAGAACAACTTCCTTTTATTCCTCCATATTTCTGGGTTAAATTATTTTATTATTATTTACAAAATGACAGATTGTCACAGGCGATAGGTCTCAGACAAGTGTAACGCTAAGATCATAGAGGAACATGAAGTTCTGGAAACACAGATATGTTAATGAAGTAACTAACTTTATGAAATAAATTAGAGTCGTAAATCAGAAACTGTTGACAATTTGTTTGGTCGAATGTAAATAGATTAGACTAGTTCACCCCGATCGTTGGAATATTTTGAATATTTCGGCAATATCTTCACCGATGAAGTTGAAATCTTGAACTTTACTGTAAAATAAGGTTTTGAAGGCTCTCGTAGAATTTCAACCCTATCTGACGGATAGTTTCTGAGATACAGATTTTTTTGAATATATTTTATTTTGATTTTCCAGCCATGCGATCCTCACAAAATTTTGCATAAGTCAGTATTTCTCAAGTAATTGCCGTGCTTTGATTCGATTAGATTAGTATTTTTTGAGTTATTGGGAAAACAAAATTTCAAACTCTGAAACCACTATGTGGATTTTGCCGATTAATGAACTCTTTAACCCATTGCGTTCGAGCGCAATTGTTCTGACGGCCGGCTGGACGCACAAAATCAATTTTGACCTCGGATTCTTATCCAGTGAGTCGAAACTAATCGTTTAACCCTTTACCGGCGTTGCTGAGTCCTTCGGACTCTTGCATGTTTAAATAATCGTGTAATCTTCGTTTTTATTGGTCGAGTGATTCGCGCGTCTGAGTACCTTCCTGTGGTGGGATAACTCATCGATAGCTCAGTGGAATTCGTTGAATTCTCACAAGTAGAACTTATTCTGAGCAGCTTAGAATCCATCGGACTCCGTGACGCGGTTAGTGTAATTTTTCAATTCATCCACCAGTCTTGTTCCGACATAAACGACTTGAACCATTAGACTTTTTGAATGTGTGACCCAACAACTCTTCCGTTGAGAGATCCCAGAGAACCAATTGAAATTAGGACTATTCAAAATTTTGATTAATGCACCCCAGGCACCAGCACAAGTTGGAGATGTTTTTCCCAAGAATCAGAGAAAATATTGTTCTAAATGTGATCCAAAATTGAAGAGAATAACTGCATATTTATGTGTGAAATGCAAGACATCGATTGGTCTGCACTGTAGCAAAAATAATTATATTCAGTGTATTGGAACGCTAAATGAGTGGTAATTTCCATTTTTCTTTTCAATGAGATTTGGACCATTGTCATTATTTTGCTCTTTATGAATAGGACCTCAAATTCTCAGTTTTTTTTGTACTACAGTATCTACGTAACATATTCTACATGAAGAAAAACTTCCATTTCACTCTCGTCCAATGAATCAAGAGAAAAATCCTAATGTTAATTTCCCTGAAGTTCTTTTTGAGTTTTTTTTGTTTATCATATATACTGAGTTGTTTATAAGATGATATGTTCATTTATGTATTAAATCATATTCCGTTGTATGTCTTTAAATATTTTTTCAGTGAAACAGGAACCAATTCGCCATTTAGAACAGAAAAAATTCTTTCGAAAACTCCGGAGTCCCAGAGACTCCGCCACGCACGTAGCGTTAAAATTTCTGGCCACGCCATTTAAGGGTTGAGGCCATTCTCCGCCAAATATTCGAAAATTACAGACATTTGGACGAATTGATAGCCACTCCGTTGAAGAGAGAACAGAGATAGAACTGCTAGCCGAAAAGTCTAATGGTATTATTCTCCATTAGGTATATCTGTTATAATTTAAGCTGGTCGAGTTGGGGAGCCTGGCGATTGCTAACAATTCACCCCCAGCGTAAGCCGCATGAAAGAAATTCGTTCCCAAAATCATGTTTTACCATACATATGAATTAGCTGCCCTATACCGACTTCGTTCCACTTAAGTAAGGAATGAAGATCAGCGGAGAATGGCTGACATTCGGGGTCGAATTCGTTCAATCAACTAATTAGTCCTTTGAGCTCCTATCATAAACCCAAGATTAATCACCGCATCTGTGATAATTTACTGAATCGTTATTTTTACCTTCACTCGCACCCGCTACACGGTACAGCTTGAACTTACAATACTCATTAATCAACCGGCTATATGATCAGAAAGTATCACGCTATCGGTTACACCTCTGATTGGAAAATAACTAAAAGGGATAGTTTCGGGCGTAATGTTTTTTGCCTTTGACGGAAATTCATTATATTTAATAATCAAATATTAATCAAAAATTATACGGAAGAGCTGCAGTCATTATTGTAGGATTTCAATAAGGATTGCACTTCTACTTCTATATTTATACAGCGGGTTTTCACAACTTTCATAGTCGTTTTCCCCATCCAAACATCCACCTTCTCCGATCATTCCAATCTCCCACACTCAGACCTCTGCCCATCATATTCTTTCCAATATCATCCATCCATGTTCTTCTTGGCCTTCCCCATTTCCTTCTTTGTTTTGGTTGCCATTCCAGGACTTTTTTGTGCCACCTTTCAGAGTCCATACGTTGCACATGTCCATACCACCTAAGACCTTTTGCGTCTATTATATCGATGATATTCGTGGAAATACCCATCCTTTCTCTGACAGCCTCGTTACTTACTCCATCCCTGATTTAAAGCCCACATGTGCAACGTGCTTAGTGCCAAAATTATCTAATTAAAATTTAATTAGTAAATGTCTAAAATAATCTTACAGCTAAAGAAAATAAATAATTATATTCAAATTCTGGCTCAGTCTGGGTCAGATCAGGGTACCTTACCCCATAGATTACTAATGGCAAAAGCAAAAAAAATGCTTCGTTAATTGGTTTTATTACACTTCAATTAGGCAACATATAAATTTGGATTACAAACTCAAAAAAAAATGGATAAGTCTAAGAATCCTAAGTGGTTACAATTATGGAAATATGAAAAAAAATCCACTAAGAAATCTGAAAGAAAAATTCATGCACGGAAACCTATCTCATCATAGCCAGAATTTCATCAAATTGAAAAATGTTTTAAACAAATATCAGGGATGGAGTTTAACAGAATTTACGAAATACCAATTATGAAATATTGTGAAATAAATTTGCAAAATGAAAAAAAAATTACACTGCTGATAAGTACGTAAAATATGATACAAAAATTATGCCATACGGAGGGACTTAACTTACAGTGAATGCCACCCTTGATGTTGCTGGTTGACCTATTTCTAGTACGACAATAAGTATGGTTCGATTTCTCTGACTTCTTCCGTTTGTGAGTTTGTACCAATATTATATTCCTATTTCTTCTTGGGAAGCTCGTCAATGGGTCGGTTCGTATTACCATTCAAAGTTGGTCCTGATAATTTAAAGTTGAAGTTACCAGCAGGATCCCAATCTTTGTATGTCCAGAATCCATAAAAAAAGCAATTCAAGGCTATCCGAATTTTTTCGCTTTATTATAATGCCTTTACAGCTGAATTAATACGCCAAACTAAACTTCCAATATTCAAAAAATGACTTCTACAACTCGGCTGCAATTTACTATTTGAAATCGATCTGTAAGCAAGAAGGTCTTCGAAGAATTAATGATCGTGATTATTAAATTTAAATTTATCTGAGAACCAGATTACAGAAGGTATAAAAACTGATAATGAAATCATAAAAAAACACATCAATACGCCGAATGAATTCTGAAAAATGGGTTCAAGCCCTGTGGACCGGAGCTTTCTGGCGCTCTAGTTCAAACAGACAAATTATATCTCCGAAAGTATTGGTTTCTCTGAGTTGGGAATTATATCAATGTATACATATGATAGAGCTGCATCATAAAGGAAATTCAATTCAAATAATAGTTTATTTATCAAGATTAAATGAGCAATCATGAGAATGAGAACTGCACCATGGAAGAAATCGAATTAAATCTGGCCAATTTTGCCCAATAACGAACTTAACCGAGATATTCATCTCCCTAACCTACTCTGAAAATTTCAACTACCTAGCTCATTCCGTTCGAGAGTTATTGTGGAAAAACTTTTTTTAAATTTTCAAATTGATTTTTTTACACCTTGCGGTAATCTGGTCAATACAAAACTTCACATGCGTATAAAGGTCATGATTCTACAATTTGATGCTAAATTTCAGATAGATCGAACGAACTCGTCCGAGATATTTACGCTCCAAAACCACCTTGCAATTTTCAATCCGCTAACTCCTTTCGTTCGAGAGTTATCGTGCCTACGGCCGGTCGGCCGGCCGGACAGAATCGATTTCGCACTCGGATTCTTGATCAGTGAGTTGAACCAAATCGTTTGAGACCATTTTCAGCCAAAAATTTCAAAATTACAGACACTTGGGCAAATTGATAAGCACACTGTTCCGAGGAACTAGAGCGCCAAAAAAACAAGTTTCGTATGACAATTGCCCAAAACAGGTTTAAAGTACCTACAAATAGTAGGTATTCCATAAAACAAATATGAAAGAAAATAAGTAATAATAAAAAATTACCTTGTAATCGATCAAAAATTTCCTGATCTACGTTCACCAAACTACAGAATTATGCTTTCAATATTTACGTAATATTTTCAAACATTTTCGGGTGAGGTCCCCGTTGCATCGCTAAAATACGAGTATTTCAACCCCAATATTTTTGAAGTTACAATATTCCCTTCTGTCAAGTTGACATTATGAGAATTCATACATAGAATAATAATTATATCAATCTGTGAAATACGATTTACATTGAAATTTTAAAAAATCATATCTCCGAAAGTATTAGCTTGTTAGAGTTGAAAATAATATGAATGGATTCTTATGATAAAATTGCTTATTAAAAAAAATTTAATTTGGAATTTGGTTCGTAAAAAAAAATTTTTTTTTGTTACTCCGAAACCATCTGTCCGATTTTGCCCAATAACAAACTTAGCCGAGATATTCATCCCCCAAACTTACTCTGAAAATTTCAACTTTCTAGCTCATTCCGTTCGAGAGTTATCGTGCCTACGGCCGGCCGGACCGGCCGGCCGGACAGAATGAATTTCGACCACGGATTCTTGATCAGTGAGTCGAACCAAATCGTTTAAGACCATTTTCATCGAAATATTCCAAAATTACAGACATTTGGGCAAATTGATAAGCACTCAGTTCCGAGGAACTAGAGCGCCAATAAAACGAATTAATTGACCAACAATGACATCTACCTATGCATTGGCGAACTTCTCAATAACAGGTAACGATATTCAAAGTGAAACTGAAAATGAAATCTATAATGATTGAATGATGAGAAATTCTGAAAATGGGAACTACAATGAGATTATGTGAATTTATGTTTGAGAATTGAAAACGGAAATTGAAATGACATGAACTAGAATTAGCATATATGAAAACGGAAATGACAGTTGGTGAAATAAACCAAAGAACGATAATTTTCTAAAATAAACGAAAACAGACCATAACACATGCTCGTCTCCAGTATCCCATCTCCGTTGCCAAAAGTTTATTTTTCAGTTGTTTACTTGTGGCCCATGTTTCCGTTCCATAAGTTGTTATACTTTCCAAAATGGCCTTGTAAATTCTCATTTTTGTAGATTTTGATATTTGATCACTCCATAATACCGAATTCAGTTGTCTACTAGCTGTCCTTCCCTGAGCAATCCTGCTCTGTATGTCCGGGTAACATGTTTCATCTTCCGTGATAGTTACACCGAGATATTTATATCTCCTAGTGTTTTCTACAGTCCCTACAGTTAACACAATATCCTCCTTCCAACCACAGCTTCCTCCAACAACCATATATTCTGTTTTGGAGGCATTTATTGTTAGACCCACTTCCCATATTCACTCTGCAGTTTCATCAACATATACTTGATGTCATCATAGTCTTCTGCCATTATTACCTGATCGTCAGCAAAATGGAGTGTATACACAATATCTTCATCGACTTGAATTCCCATATTCTGGCAAGTTCGTCTCCACTGATGCAATGCAGCATTTATATAAATCTTGAATAGTGTTTGAGCCACAGGACAGCCTTGCCTCAATCCCTTCGTAACAGGAAAGCTTTCAGATACTCTTCTACAAATCTATACACAGCTTGACATGTCAGAATACAAGGATCTGATTGCAAATATGTACGAATTTTTGACCCCCATTTCCTTCATTGCTGGCCATAGTTTAGCCAATGGAACGCTATCATACGCCCTCTGCAAATCTACAAACACTGAATCTGTTTCCAAGCTACAAGCCATCCTTTTCTCTAAATTGTTTTGATATGAAATTATTAACGGTTGTTGATCTACCTGTCCTGAATCCACTTTGCTCTTCAATTTCGGTCATGTCATGTTCTGTTCGTTCCTTGGTTATTTTTCCGTACAGTCTACTCAATGAATTAGTGACACTTTACTCGATAATTAGAACAATTGGTCCTGTCGCCTTTTTTGTGTATGTTAGATATGTAGGCAATTTTCCATTCTGGCGGTAAGTCTTATCCTCCCAGAAAGCAAGTAAAAACATATGACAACAATTCCATTCCACTTTTACTTGTATATAGTCAGAATTAGGATTATATTTTAAGGATGCGAGTGACGCATTATCATTCACATCAGACGTTCTCTGGACCCTCTGGAACTTCAAATCCATGGTTATATCAGACAGATCCCAAAGACCACGTATCTCCCGACAGGTGATGAAGTATTTAATACCGAACCCCGACTGTCTGGCGTCTCCAATAAGGTCTGGGTTAACATGATATCTATAGCTGGATTTTATAATAATCAAAGGGCTCTTGTAGTGCAACATTAATAACGACTATATTCCTGGAATTGCCTTGAAACCCTGGGATCGTTCTCATGGAATCCTATTGGTCGAAGGCGGGGTAGTTCAGCCAGAGAATCACCCATAATTGCACTACCTTGTGAGATCGAGGAAAGTGCGGGTGGGTAACCACAGTAGGTACCTATGGTGTGAGGAATCGAAGAAAAGGCTAGTGAGTTCTGATCAGGGATAAGACGAAGACGGTAGAATTGAGACCAATTGAACATTGAATTCTGACTTAGACATATTGACTATATTGCGGTAGTTGGTGAACTTCAGTAAATATTTCTTCGAGAAGTATTGTAAATAAAGTGTTTATATATAAGAACAAGTGTATTTGAGAACCAAAGACGTGAAACACGAAATGTTAGGAGCGTAATTCCATCAACCCCTAGGCGATTGATATGAATTACCTACATTATCATTCTGAAGACTGATTATCAATAAAGATGCTCCATTGGTGCAAAATTAAATACGCTAAAGGATGATTCTGTATTCAGTTTTCTTAAATAGGTATAAACCTTTGAAATTATAAATAAGAAACATGCTTATGACCATACCCCAAGAAATTTTCGCTACAAGATTTTCTTAAATAAGTATCAACCTTTGAAATTATGGAGGAGAACCATGCTTATAGTCACACCCCAAGAAATTTTCACAATATTCGAATTCGAATGTTGAGTAAATAACAACAAAAACTCAGAAAGGTACAACTCCAAACCATTTGCCCGATAATGCCAATTAGCAAACTCAAATGTCACATCAGGATGCGCAACCTACCTAAAAAATTTCATGTTGCTATCTCTTTCCATTCTCAAGCTATCATGATGTGGTGACAAGGGCAATTCGATATAGTACCTGGGTTGAACCGAGTTTGTCGTCGCATGACTCAGAGCAAAGATATCTGCACATTAGTAACAATGGATTCATGGACTCGACCCTACATTTTCTAATTCCTGGTATCCTATCAACTTTGTCTAGTGACAGACAAATTCCCGGTATCGGAAAGAGAGGAAATAACTTTCCCCCCGTCAGGTAGAAACCTTAGCAGGCACAGGACCATGAACCCATTCGGCAGGTGGTATAAAGCAAGGATCACCTGATGAGGGAGACCAGTAACAATTTGTTAAGTTACCGTATGTAACCAAGAAAGGTTTCCTCGATGTAAAATTATGCTTTCGTTTTTGTCAAGTGCTTCTATGATTCCCGTAAACGCAGTACCCCCAAAATGAGATAAATAATATTTCGCTATCTCTGTCCATTCACAAGCTATCATGATGTGATGACAGGGGTGATTCGACATAGATCTTGGGTGAACCGAGTTTGTCATGGCATGACTCAGAGCAAATATGTCTGCTCATTTGTAACAATGGATTCATGGACTCAATCCTCAACTTTCTAAGACCCGGTATCTTAACAACTTTGTCTAGTAACATAACAATTCCCGGTATCGAAAACAGGGGAAATAACTTTCCCCCCGTCAGGTAAAAGTCATTGGGCAGGTGGTATGAAACGAGGATCACCCGACAAAGATGACCAGTAACAATTTCTCAAGTTACCGTATGTAACCAAAAAAGGTTTCCTTCGAATGAAATTTTGTCGTCGTTTTCGTCAAGTGTTTCATCGATGATTCTCGTGAACGCCGCATCCCCAAAGTGAGATACATATTATTAATTAATTTTTTTTTCAATTTTCTAGTAGTACGATACTCACAAAATATCATATACGTACGTCTATATGTCGGTATTCTACAACTAGTTACCAAGTTTCAATTTGAAGGGATTTGTATTGGTTGAAAACTCATTAAGTAACTACTCGGAAAGCCTAGGGCCCATTATGCCGATTAATGAACTTGGCCGTCGCATTTGGACGCGCCACCTACCCTGAAAATTTAAAGTCGCTGTCTCTTTCCGTTTTAAATTTATCGTAGCAACGGCCGGATAGAATCACATGCGACGTCGGATCCTTCGACAGTGAGTCGGACATAATCATTTGAGATCATTTCGGATAAAAAATTCGAATATTTCAGACATATTGTCCAATTTATTGTTCCCCAGCAAATGAGCGCAAACAATTATGAATGCGAAAAACCCTTAGATTTAGTATAAAACATTGTCCGCCGTATTCACAAAGCATTCAATCGCCGTTTAGTCCTAACTGAGTTCCTCAGTTAAGGATAAATAAGAATCGCAACCTCAGTTAACGTATGTAACGGTGCTGAAATAGGCCTGTTTCACGTTAATTTCCACTTAAAGTGAGGTTGCGATTCTTATTTAACCTTAACTGAGGACCTCAGTTAGGACTTAACGGAGATTGAATGCTTTGTGAATACGGCGGTGTATTTATTAAGTTATAATAATATGAGGGGTTTCCTCGGAAAACACTATATTCTCTATGCGCAATAATCACAACATCATTTTTGGCGCTCTTGTTCCTTGGAACAGAGTGCTTATTAATTTGCCTAAATGGCTATAATTTTCGAATGTATGGCTGAAATTGGTTTCAAACGTTTTGGTTTGAGTCACTGATCAAGAATCCGTGGTCACAATCGATTCTGTCCGGCCGTCCGCCTGTCCGTAACCACGATAACTCTCGAACGGATTGAGCTAGACATATGAAAATTTCAGAATAGGTTTGGGAGATAAGCTTCCCGGTTAAGATCCTTATTGGGGAAAATGTGTGGTTTTGGAGAAACGACGAAAAAAATTTTAAGCCGAAAACAGAATGATATTTGAACTGGTTTTCTTTATTATTACCAACGGTCAGCGTGACTGACTGAATGAACCGAAGGAGTTCTAGGAAACTTAATTCCATTCGTTGTGAACTGGTAGGTAAAAAATCCTACCAGCGCCACCTATGGAATTCCTTACGAACTCCGACCTTTTTACGGCATTAGAATAAACTCACCGAACATCGCTCCTGGTGTCTTCATCGCAGAGGGTCGGAGTTCGTAAGGATTTCCATAGGTGCCGCTGGTGGGATGTTGTCCCTACCAGTTCGCAATGTTTGGAGTTGTCAAACTCAATAGAATTGTTATAGTGAATGATAATTGCACTGAACGCAATTATTAGTTATAATTGCACAAGTGCATAAAAATTAGCGATAATTTTGCAAGAAAGCGCGTTTTCTAAAAAATTGCTTCAGTTTATTTTCATATTTTGGCGAAAGAGCCAAATTCGAATACAAATTTCAGTAATAATATAACAAGAGAGTGAGAATAAATTGAAAATAATTTGACAGATTTTTTGAAAACTTGTTGCCAGGCAATAGTCACGAGAGCAGGGCTCGAGTGGCTATTTCCAAATTGCAGCAAGTTTGAACAAAATCTGTCAAATTATTTTCTAATTTATAGAATTCGCGAGTTATATTTGACTAGATTATTTTTTGATTCACAAATTCTTAAATAAAAAAGATCAATAAAACTATCATAAAATTATAACTGTTATACTTGTTAAAGTAAAGTTCTTGAACTAATTTTGCCGTTTTATTCCACATTGTCTTTATTACTGCTTCTTTATAATCATTTCCGTCTTTTCTTTTCTTGTTATAAGACCAATCTTTCAAAATCAATGCCAGAGTAGCTGTTGTAGTAGATTGATCCAGAATATAATTTCTTTCTTTGGTGAAGGTCTCAAATTGTCTCCATATAGACTGATTACTTATTAGAGTATTTTTAGAAGTAGTTTCTAAAATCTTTTTTGTTATTTTTGCTTCAGAAAAGGTACTAAACCGATAATTTTCATCCATATTATATATCGCGTTGATACAATTAGGTAATTATTTTGACAACTGTCTGACATTTGCTAGGCAAATAGAAGCCACACACTGAAAGAAATGATTCAATGAGAAAGGTTTACCAAAAATATTCTTACTAGGGTTGATACATATCGTACTATTCGGTTAAAATAGCACTATAGACATAGTAAATTGAGTTGCTATAGTTATTGAACAGATCTTACTACGGTTTTCTTATTACACCAATAAAAGTGTTTTATTATCTCATTCAAATGTGGAATTGCCACGGTAACCCAAAGTTTTCTAAACGGCATCCAATAGCCATAACAATTTAGTGATGCTATGCGAGATACTTCAGTTTCATAAATTTACTACGGCAGTTAATGTTGATTCATTAAACCAGTCGAATATAAGCGATTATGCTCGAATGCAGGGTTGCGCGCCACCCGATTCATAGCATCCACTCAAACCCAATACGCATCGTTTGTCTATTCGACTTGAGACAACCTGCTAACGCGATTAAACTAATTTGTGAAATATGAATCCTAGTTTATTCATGATATTAATCAACAAGCATCATCATAGTGAAGTTTGAAAGTGTTTAGTTTGTACATTGAAATATCACCGTTTTTGTTTTGTGTGTCTACAATCAATCTTCCTGCACACATGGAAGATAAGTTTGCAGAATTCCTAAGTTCCGAATGGAGAATTGTAAATTCATTGCAAAGTTGGGGATAAGGAAGGAGACTATGTCAAAAATGTACAGGTAGCTAAGTTATGTTCTTAATTATTATTAGAGCATCAATCTGAATTGACTAACCATTGATTTTTCATAATAACAATATTGGCCGTTGGATCTTGAAACAATGGCGTCCTTGCGTTCGGAATGAATAATTCATCAATCGAATGAATGCTAGTATGTAATCATTTAATAATTTCCATTGATCTCATCAGATTGATAATTTAATTTTATTCGAAATTCTGAATAATTAATTATTGAAAGATTAGGTCAACTTTTTTTTAAATAGAACATTATTGTTCTTCTGTTGAATCCATTGCTCCTTATCATTGGAATGTGTTAGTTTGCTCTATAATATTGTTTTTTTTTAAATATATTTTTGTTACCAATATTTGAGAAAAGGTGCAGTTAATTTCTCATTCAAATTGAATATCTTTTTTTCGTGATATGAGTAAGTTTAATCTAAGTGTTTGTTTATCAGTAATAATCTATTTGTTCGTCTTTTAGTATGGTATTGTGATGAGAAGCCCTTCATATTTGAAATATTTCGACCAGTATTTGCTCTCAGTGAATGTATATCTACTAATTCAAACCAAAGAATGTGATTAGTACTAACAATAAAATGTCTTGTTATGCTACTATTTTTTAATTTGTATATCCACCCAATATAATTCTGGCAGTAGACAGTGGAGATAATATGTTCTCCATATGAAATGAATAAAATACTGCTTCAAAAAATAGAAATATAGACCATTACAATTCATAAAAGAAATTGTATAATTTGCAGGTAGGTATAATTGAGATCTAGATAGGAATAATTCGACCAAGATAATTACATAAAGTTCCAGAGATAGTTGTATCAATTTAGATCATTTGAATACACTATGAAGTCAACAAATTGCTTCTTGCCGAGTGTTTCCTTGATGTCAGTCCTTCTGGCCTTATTAATCAATATGATGAATTCTCAATTTGAAAATTCGAGTTGATATCTTTCGCAGGTAGGTTTGAACATTCGACACTCAATTTTATCATTAGAGAAACTATGAGATATATCATGTAATTTATTCTCTTCATAATATGGTTAATCTCTTCTGATTGCCTCTGTTAACTTGCGCACTTTAGTTAACTCATTTAACTGCCATGTTACTGACTGAGCCAACGTAGCACAAAAATTTTACCAATTTATTTGCTTGTTTTAATGATAAATTATAAATTTATTAAAGTACAGACATATTATTAAATTGGCGATTGTTTTCTTTCAGATGAGCTCAGTTTGTAATATGGCAGTTAAAAATTAACCAAAATTGCAAATTAAGCTGATAAAGACAAATTTACTATGGTAAATTCGAATTAAGTGTCCAATACAGGAGAATGGACAACATAATTTACCATGGTAAATTCGATTAAGGGTGTCCAATACAGAAGAATGGACAATAGAACATACGCGCAAAAGCTTCTGACTTCTCGTCAGTGCTTGAACCAATTTTTTTGTTCGTGATTTTTATAAAATTTTCTAGTGGTACGGTTCTTAAAATTTGTTTTTTTTTCGTCATTTTTTTCAAATTTTCTAGGGGTACGGTTCTTACAAAATTTTAAACACGTCTTTATGTTGATTTTATACTACTAGTTACCAAGCACCATTTCGATCGATTATTTATTTTTTGAGTTATTTAGGAAATAATATTCCAGGTGGTTATAACTCGGAAACCGTTAGACCGATTATGCCCAGAAACGAACTCAACTCTCCCTTTCGGATACACTACCTACCCTGAAAATTGCAAGTCCCTATGTCCTTTCGTTCGAAAGTTATCGAGGTAACGGTCACCCATTTACTGAACTCACACAAGAATGCTCGAATCTCCTACAATATTTAACCGATCGTATTTAAACTTGAAACTTGGCAGTAGAGTTAGGTTATGATGGCTCTTGCCAAATTTCAGCAATTTCAAACAGATAGTTAATGATATATAGAATTTTTTTTTTATTTTCAATGATTTATTAAAAATTTTCTTCAAATGCTATCCTCACCAAATATTGCAAACATTTTCGCGTTGGCATTCTACAACTAATAACCATGTTTTAATTCAATCGGTTCAGTATTTTTCGAGTTAATGAGGAACAAAAACCACCAAATTTCAGAAAATTTCAGATGGCTATAACTCTAAAATCGTTTGGCCGATTATGCTCATAAGCAAACTGAAATGTCGCGTTCTGGTGCACATCCTAACCTGAAAACTTCAATCCGCTATCTCATTCCGTTCTCAAGTTATCGTGACAACAAAAATATTTTTTAATAATTTTTTTTAATTTTCTATCCATTCGATTCGCACAAAATTGCACAAACGTGCTTAGGTTCATATTCTACAATTACCCATCAAGTTTCAATTCGATCGGATTTATATTGGTTGAAAACAAAATTATTACTCGGAAACCACTGGGCTGATTATGCCCATTAACGAACTTGTCCGTCCTATTGGGATGCGCCACCTACCCTGAAAATTTCAAGTCGCTAGCTCTTTTCGTTCTCAAGTTATCGTGGCAACGGCCGGACGGCCGGACGGACAGAATCAAATTTGACATCGAATTCTTCATTGGGGAGTCGAACTTAATCATTTGAGACCATTTTCGTCAAAAAATTCCAAAGTTACAGACATTTGGGCAAAACTATAACGCGATGTTCCCCAGAACATACGCGCAAAAAGTACGACTATAGTATAATCACTTCAATACTTGCTCTAAAACGGTATTATTCCTGCTATGAAGGATTAAATCATATAGCCATTATTAACTGAATCGTAGTAAATCAAGGTGAACTGTGAGAAATAGTAAGTTTTGTTGAGGCATATAATATATGAATTTTCTCATTGCTGTTATTATATTTTTCTTTCAGTGCAGTGGTTATTCCCGAGAATAATCTCAAGAGATTTATTTCCACTATAATGATGACATAATTGGTTGAAACTTACCCTTGTGACAAATAACGAAGCGTTTCATTGGTTTTAAGAAACGTCAAAAAATTATCATAAGATAACACGCTTGAATGTAAAATTATCTGATAATTTGTATGCACGACTGTAATTCATTGGAATATTTCACGAATGTAATATTTTTCCATCAGTCATTTTGCAGTGACATTCCAGATTGTCTTCACTGTGAAGTCCTTATATTCCTCACCTTTCTGCTTGAACGTATTAAATGCCCAGTCCGTTTATATTTTCGCCAGAATGCCTGTGGACGTCTCTTTCACCAGAATATATACTTCGGCCTCACAAAAATCCATGAACTGTCGCCATATATATACTGTCTGATACATTTGGTATCTTTTGGCTCACTTTTAATTATATTTTCCTCGATCAACTGTATTGAGCATTCACCGAAATGAGACATTTTTTGACACTTTGAAGTTTATCTGTTTGTATTGTATGTGCTGTCAAGGCAACGGGATATTTTCGGATGCAATTTTCGCTCTGCAGTGCAATTACCGCTGTAATTTTTCGATTATTGCATTCTTGTCATGAGAAGTTCTATGTATGAGGAAAATATTCAGATTAATGTTGACATCATTGGGTGAAATTGTACCAGGCGTGAACTTGGCAGGTTGAACTGGCAGGTAAAAGTTACGGAAATGCCCGATCGCGATCTTCATTGGCGTGCACGAATATATTTCTACTTGAGTATTCGGAATAATTATAAGAGGATTTAATTCGAAGTGAGTCCACATTCCTACAGTACCTATATCAGATTTCAAACCCAGAAATTGAGCGAAGGAATGATCAAGTTTAAACGTTCATTGTAACAAAGAGGTAATTTATATCTGCATATGCAATATAGATAATATTCCATGACAATTTTCAAAGAATATAACATACAAAAATCAGCATCAAATTTTTCCAAAATTTTCTAATTGAATCATGGTCAATAAAGACAATTCTGAAAAATAATAATAAGCATAATGAAATAATAAAAAATTCTAGAGTAAGTATCAGAAAACAAGATGGAACTTTTTAACTTAGTTCAGGATAAACAGTATTTTATAAGGTATCTATAATTAAAAGCAGCATAGCTGCCAAAGAGTATTAAGGGAGGAGATAAACCCTCGGAATTATGTATGTAAAGATATACCAAATGGTTCATAGGAAAAAAAGTAACACTTTTTATTATGGGATTATTGAAACTGTATAATAAAATGAATCTACGTTCTAGAGCAGAATTACTTCCCAAGGGTCTAAGGAGTGCAAATAACCCCTCGAATATATACCTAAAACTATCCAAAGTAGATATTGGGGAAAAAAGAACACTTTTTAATATGGAATTGTCGAAACTGTGTTACATAAGGAATCTATGTTCCGAAGCAGAATTACTTCCCAAGGGTCTAAGGGGGGGGAAATCACCCCTCGGATATATACATAAAACTATCCAAAATGGGTCTTGGGGAAAAAAGAACACTTTATAATATGGAATTGTTGAAACAGTATAACATAACGAATCTACGTTCCAATAATAATAAACTTTATTCTCCAACAATCATTACAGTGAGAATACAAGAATGAAACTGGGAAACGTCAAACAGAAAATCCACTTAGAAGTGACAAGTACAAAGCTGAATTACTTCCGAAGGGTCTAAGGGGTGGAAATCACCCCTCGAATATATACATAAAACTATCCAAAATGGGTCTTGGGGAAAAAAAGAACACTTTTTAATATGGTACTGTCGAAACAGTATAACATAACGAATCTACGTTCCGAAGCAGAATTACTTCCCAAGGGTCTAAGGGGTGGAAATTACCCCTCGAATATATACATAAAACTATCCAAAATGGGTCTTGGGGAAAAAAAGGACACTATTTAATATGGAATTGTCGAAACTGTATAATATAAGGAATCTACGATCCGAAGCACAATTACTTCCCAAGGGTCTAAGGGGTGGAAATCACCCCTCGAATATATACATAAAACCACCCAAAATGGGTCTTGGGGAAAAAAAGAACAATTTTTAATATAGAATCATAGAAATTGTATAACATAATGAATCTACGTTCCCAAGCAGAATTACTTCCCAAGGGTCTAAGGAGTGGAAATAACCCTTCGAATATATACATAAAACTATCCAAAATGATTCTTGGGGAAAAAACGAACACTTTTTAATATGGAATTGTCGAAACTGTATAACAAAAGGAATCTACGATCCAAAGCAGAATTACTTCCCAAGGGTCTAAGAGGTGGAAATCAACCCTCGGATATATATATATAAAACTATCCAAAATGGGCCTTGGGAAAAAAAAACACTTTTTAATATGGAATTGTCGAAACTGTATAACATAACGAATCTTGTTCCCAAGAGGAATTACTTCCCAAGGGTCTAAGGGGTGGAAATTACCCCTCGAATATATACATAAAACTATCCAAAATGGGTCTTGTGGAAAAAAAGAACACTCTTTAATATGGAATTGTTGAAACTGTATAACATAACGAATCTACGTTCCCAAGCAGAATTACTTCCCAAGGGTCTAAGGGGTGGAAATCACCCCTCGAATATATACATAAAACTATCCAAAATGGGTCTTGGGGAAAAAAAGAACACTTTTTAATATGGAATTGTTGAAACAGTATAACATAGCGAATCTACGTTCAAAAACTGAATTACTTCCCAAGGATCTAAGGGGTGGAAATCACCCCTCGAATATATACATAAAACTATCCAAAATGGGTCTTGGGGAATAAAAGAACAATTTTTAATATGGAATTGTCGAAACTGTATAACATAAGGAATCTACGTTCCGAAGCAGAATTACTTCCCAATAGTCTAAGGGGTTGAAGTCACCCCTCGAATATATACCTAAAACTATCCAAAATGGGTCTTCGAAAAAAAAAAACACTTTTTAATATGGAATTGTTGAAACGTATAACATAACAAATCTACGGTCCAAAGCTGAATTACTTCCCAAGGGTCTTAGGGGTGGAAATCACCCCTCGAATATATACATAAAACTATCCAAAATGGGTCTTGGGGAAAAAAGAACACTTTTTAACATGGAATTGTTGAAACTGTATAACATAACGAATCTACGTTCCAAAGCAGAATTACTTCCCAAGGGTCTAAGGGGTGGAAATCACCCCCCGAATGTATACATAAAACTATCCAAAATGGGTCTTGGGGAAAAAAAGAACACTTTTTAATATGGAATTGTTGAAACAGTATAACATAACGAATCTACGTTACAAAGCTGAATTACTTCCCAAGGGTCTAAGGGGAGGAAATTACCCCTCGAATATATACATAAAACCATCCAAAATGGGTCTTGGGGAAAAAAAGAATACCTTTTAATATGGAATCATCGAAACCGTATAACATATGAATCTACGTTCCCAAACAGATTTACTTCCCAAGGGTCTAAGGGGTGGAAATCACCCTTCGTATATATAAATAAAACTATCCAAAATGGGTCTTGGGGAAAAAAGAACACTTTTTAATATGGAATTGTCGAAACTGTATAACATAAGGAATCTACGTTCCGAAGCAGAATTACTTCCCAAGGGTCTAAGGGGTGGAAATTACCCCTCGAATATATACATAAAACTATCCAAAATGGGTCTTGGGAAAAGAAAGAACACCCTTTAATATGGAATTGTCGAAACTGTATAATATAACGAATCTATGTTCCAAAGCAGAATTACTTCCCAAGGGTGGAAATTACCCCTCGAATATATACATAAAACCATCCAAAATGGGTCTTGGGGAAAAAAAGAACACTTTTTAATATGGAAACATCGAAACTGTATAACATAACGAATCTACGTTCCCAAGCAGAATTACTTCCCAAGGGTCTAAGGGGTGGAAATCACCCTACGTATATATAAATAAAACTATCCAAAATGGGTCTTGGGGAAAAAAAGAACACTTATCAATATGGAAATGTCGAAACTGTATAACATAAGGAATCTACGTTCCGAAACAGAATTACTTCCCAAGGGTCTAAGGGGTGAAAATCACCCCTGGAATATATACATAAAACTATCCAAAATGAGTCTTGGGAAAAAAAGAACACTTTTTAATATGGAATTGTCGAAACTGTATAACATAAGGAATCTACGTTCCGAAGAAGAATTACTTCCCAAGGATCTAAGGGGTGGAAATCAACCCTCGAATATATACATAAAACTATCCAAAATGGGCATTGGGGAAAAAAAGAACATTTTTTAATATGGAATTGTCGAAACTGTATTACATAAGGAATCTACGTTCCAAAGCAGAATTACTTCCTAAGGGTCTAAGGGGTGGAAATCACCCCCAGAATATATACATAAAACTATCCAAAATGGGTCTTGGGGAAAAAAAGAACACTTTTTAATATGGAATCGTCGAAACTGTATAACATAAGGAATCTACGATCCGAAGCAGAATTACTTCCCAAGGGTCTAAGGGGTGGAAATCACCCCTCGAATATATACATAAAACTATCCAAAATGGTTCTTGGGGAAAAACGAACACTTTTTAATATGGAATTGTTGAAACAGTATAACATAACGAATCTACGTACCAAAGCAGAATTACTTCCCAAGGGTCTAAGGGGTGGAAATCATCCCTCGAATATACAGGGTGAGTCTTTGACCACTGCATTAATTTTAACCAAAGATTCCTCTCATCAAATGAAACACTTTTTTCATTTACCATTTTTCCAGATTCGGCACAGGTAAAAAGTTACAAGCGTTTAAAGATTTCACAATGTGCTAATACACTCCCGCATATAAATTATCTATGACATTGTTGGCGGACGAGAATAAGGCATGGTAACGTGGTTTACAGCTTGATTCGGGATTCCAACGCTCAGGGACGGATCCATAAAAGTAGTGAAATTTCTGGAGTTTTCCATTTTAAAACATTCAATGAAGAATATCTCGAAAACGGTGCGTGCATTTAAAGAAAAATGATGACGATAATATAATGTTCTCAAACGATGGAAGATTCTTGAAATGACTCAAGAAAAACTTTATATGCTTTCTTTATGCTAATTTTTTTTAATTTTATGAATCCACGAGTCCATGACTAGAAATCCAGTAGAAGTAGAAAATAACTAATATTTGGAAAATATGTATCATAGTTATAGGAAACTTTTCGCCAACATTCATTTTATTCGAAAAAAGGATGTCAAAGCTACAAAATAAAAACTGATTTTTTGTTCAAAATTTCAACAACCTGTATCTTTTTACCTGAGCTGAATTTGGAAAAATGTTAAATGAAAAAAGTGTTTCGTTTGATGAGAGGAATCTTTGGTTAAAATTAATGCAGTGGTCAAAGACTCAACCTGTATACATAAAACTAACCAAAATGGGTCTTGGGGAAAAAAAGAACACTTTTTAATATGGAATGTGGAAATCACCCTTCGAACATATATATAAAACTATCCAAAATGGGTCTTGGGGAAAAAAAGAACACTTTTTAATATGGAATTGTCGAAACTGTATAACATAAGGAATCTACGTTCCGAAGCAGAATTACTTCCTAAGGGTCTAAGGGGTGGAAATCACCCCTCGAATATATACATAAAACTATCCAAAATGGGTCTTGGGGAAAAAAAGAACACTTTTTAATATGGAATCATCGAGACTGTATAACATAATGAATCTACGTTCCCAAGCAGAATTACTTCCCAAGGGTCTAAGGGGTGGAAATCACCCCTCGTATATATACATAGAAGAGAACAAAATGGTTTGAAAACGTAAACTAAATCGATTTCACCTAATTTCTACTAAGTAGACAAAAGTTGAAATTTTTCGTACTTCTAGTTATGAAGTAAACACTTCATATACCAAATATCGACTATAACTTAAATATCGACTATAACTTAAAAAATACAGGAATAATCTGAAAATCTCAAGAGGATAAAATGCTTAGAAAACGCAAACTCTATAGATTGTAGGTAATTTCTACTAACTAGATAAAATATGAATTTTGTCGAGCACGGGTTATCAGGTAAACTTCTCATAAATACAAATGTCCAACTAAACTTCAAAACTAAGGGATAAATCCGAAATACTCAAGAGAACAAAATGGTTTAAAAACGCAAACTAAATCGATTTCACTTAATTTCTACTGAGTAGACAAAAGTTGACATTTTTCGAACTCCTAGTTATGAAGTACAAACACTTCATATACCAAATATCGACTATAACTTAAAAAATACAGGAATAATCTGAAACTCTCAAGAGGATAATATGGTTTGAAAACGCAAACTGAATAGATCGTAGTTAATTTCCACTATAAGTAGATAAAAGATGAATTTTGTCGAGCACGGGGTTATCAGGAAACTTCTGATATACAAATTTCCAACTATAACTTCAAAACTAAGGGATAAATCCGAAATACTCAAGAGAACCAAATGGTTTGAAAACTCAAACTAAATTGATTTCACTTAATTTCTACTAAGTAGAGAAAAGTTGAATTTTTTCGAATTCCTGGCTATTAGGTAAATATTTGATATTGAATGGTTTCTTTCTGGGTTTTCTCTCCCAAACTCTGAAAAATATCTATAAAATAAAAATTGGTTCAAGCACTGACGTGAAGTCAGAAGCTTTTGCGCGTATTTTCTATTGTCCATTCTTCTGTATTGGACACCCTTAATCGAATTTACCATGGTTAATTATGTCGTCCATTCTCCTGTATTGGACACTTAATTCGAATTTACCATGGTAAATTTGAATTAAGAGTGTCCAATACAGGAGAATGGACGACATAATTAAACATGGTAAATTCGATTAAGGGTGAACAATACAGAAGAATCGACAATAGAACATACGCGCAAAAGCTTCTGACTTCACGTCAGTGCTTGAACCAATTTTTTTTTTCGTGATTTTTTTGAAATTTTCTAGGGGTACGGTTCTTAAAATTTTTTTTTTCGTCATTTTTTTCAAAATTTCTAGGTGTACGGTTCTTACAAAATTTTAAACACGTCTTTATGTTGATTTTCTACTACTAGTTACCTAGCTTCAATTCGATCGAATATTTATTTTTCGAGTTATCAAGGAAATAATATTCCAGGTGGGTATAACTCGGAAACCGTTAGCCCGATTATGCCCAAAATCGAACTCAACTCTCCCTTTCGGATACGCAACCTACCCTGAAAATTGCAAGTCCCTATCTCCTTTCGTTCGAAAGTTATCGAGGCAACGGTCACCCATCTAATGAACTCGCACAAGAATGCTCGAATCTCCAACAATATTTAACCGATCGTATTAAAACTTGAAACTTGGCAGTAGAGTTAGGTTATGAAGGCTCTTGCAAAATTTCAGCAATTTCAAACGAATAGTTACTGATATATAGATTTTTTTTTTTTATTTTCAATGATTTATTAAAAATTTTCTACAAATGCTATCCTCACCAAATTTTGCAAACATTTTCGCGTTGGCATTCTACAACTAATAACCATGTTTGAATTCAATCGGTTCAGTATTTTTCAAGTTAATGAGAAACAAAAAACCACCAAACTTCAGAAAATTTCAGATGGCTATAACTCTAAAACCGTTTGGCAGATTATGCTCATAAACAAACTGAAATGTCGCGTTCTAGTGCACATCCTAACCTGATAATTTCAAGCCGCTATCCCATTCAGTTCTCAAGTTATCGTGATAACAAAAATACTTTTTAATAATTTTTTTTTAATTTTCAAGCCATACGATTCGCTCAAAATTTCACAAACGTGCTTAGGTTCATATTCTACAACTACCCAACAAGTTTCAATTTGATCGGATTTATATTGGTTGAAAACAAAATTATTACTCGGAAACCACTGGGCCGATTATGCCCATTAACGAACTTGTCGTCGTATTGGGATGCGCTACCTACCCTGAAAATTTCAAGTCGCTAGCTCTTTTCGTTCTCAAGTTATCGTGGCAACGGACGGCCGTACGGCCGGACGGACAGAATCAAATTTGACCTCGAATTCTTCATTGGGGAGTCGAACTTAGTCGTTTGAGACCATTTTCGTCAAAAAATTCGAAAGTTACAGACATTTGGGCAAAACTATAACGCGTTGTTTCCCAGAACATACGCGCAAAAAATTAATTATTTTGTGATTTGCTTCTGCGTAAGAAACATAAGATATTTGTCAGAAGCAATCAATTGAACAATGTTGCCTAACAAATAACAACGAAACAACATCAACGGAGAAACAACTATATCGTAACGTTTCGGAGTATATATCAGACTCCTTCTTCAGACGCTTAACGAATAACAATGAACAAAATAGTTCTGAAGATTTTTTCGTTAAGCGTCTGAAGAAGGAGTCTGATATAGACTCCGAAACGTTACGATATAGTTGTTCTTCGTTGATGTTGTTTCGTTGTTATTTGTTAGGCTACATTGTTCAATTGATTGCTTCTGACAAATATCTTATGTTTCTTACGCAGAGGCAAATCACAAAATAATTATTTTTTTATTTTATAGATATTTTTCAGAGTTTGGGAGAGAAAACACAGAAAGAAACCACTCAATGATGAATACACCTCCCACAGTATCCTTTAATGATTAATTAAAATATTTGATATACTAAAAACCGAGTATGACTTTGAAAATAGAGGATAATATTAAAATCTCAAGAGACTAAAATTGTTTGAAAACGGAATAGATTACACTTAGTTTCTACTAAGTAGATAAAAGTTAAACTTTTTCGAACACTTGGTAATGAGGTAAACTTCTGATATACCAATTGTCCGACTATGAATATGGGTATAAAATTTATACCCATATTCATAGTTATTTTTCTTTTTCCAACATATAGTTTACATAGTTTTATATAGGTAAATACTTTCGAGGGGTGATCTCCGCCCCTCATTCTGTTTTCGAACGTAGATTCCTCATATTATACAGTTACGATAATTCCATATCAAAAATTTTTATTTCCACCCCTTCGACCCTTAGGAAGTAATTCTGCTTTGGAACGTAGATTCGTTATGTTATACAGTTTCGACAATTCCATATTAAAGAGTGTTCTTTTTTTCCACAAGACCCATTTTGGATAGTTTTATGTATATATTCGAGGGGTGATTTCCACCCCTTAGACCCTCGGGAAGTAATTCTGCTTTGGAACGTAGATTCGTTATGTTATACTGTTTCAACAATTCCATATTAAAAAGTGTTCTTTTTCTCCCCAAGACCCATTTTGGATATTTTTATGTATATATTCGAGGGGTGATTTCCACCCCTTAGACCCTTGGGAAGTAATTCTGCTTCGGAACGTAGATTCGTTATGTTCTACAGTTTCGACAATTCCATATTAAAAAGTGTTCTTTTTTTCCCCAAGACTCATTTTGGATAGTTTTATGTATATATTCGAGGGGTGATTTCCACCCCTTAGACGCTTGGGAAGTAATTCTGCTTTGGAACGTAGATTCGTTATGTTATACAGTTTCGACAATTCCATATTAAAAAGTGTTCTTTTTTACCCCAAGGCCCATTTTGGATAGTTTTATGTATATATTCGAGGGGTGATTTCCATCCCTTAGACCCTTGGGAAGTAATTCTGCTTTGGAACGTAGATTCGTTATGATATACAGTTTCGACAATATCATATTAAAAAGTGTTCTTTTTTTGCCCCAAGAACCATTTTGGATAGTTTTATGTATACATTCGGGGGGTGATTTCCACCCCTTAGACCCTTTGGAAGTAATTCTGTTTCGGAACGTATATTCCTTATGTTATACAGTTTCGACAATTCCATATTAAAAAGTGTTCTTTTTTTCCCCAAGACCCATATTGGATAGTTTTATGTATATATACGAGGGGTGATTTCCACCCCTTAGACCCTTGGGAAGTAATTCTGCTTTGGAACGTAGATTCGTAATGTTATACAGTTTCGACAATTCCATATTAAAAAGTGTTCTTTTTTTTCCCCAAGACCCATTTTGGATTGTTTTATGTATACATTCGGGGGGTGATTTCCACCACTTAAACCCTTTGGAAGTAATTCTGTTTCGGAAAGTATATTCCTTATGTTATACAGTTTCGACAATTCCATATTAAAAAGTGTTCTTTATTTACCCAAGACTCATTTTGGATAGTTTTATGTATATATACGAGGGGTGATTTTCACCTCTTAGACCCTTGGGAAGTAATTCTGCTTGAGAACGTAGATTCATTATGTTATACAGTTTCGATGATTCCATATTAGAAAGTGTTCTTTTTTTCCCCGAGACCCATTTTGGATAGTTTTATGTATATATTCGAGGGGTGATTTCCACGCCTTAGACCCTTGGGAAGTAATTCTGCTTCAGAACGTAGATTCCTTATGTTATACAGTTTCAACAATTCCATATTAAAAAGTGTTCTTTTTTTCCCCAAGAACCATTTTGGATGTTTTATGTATATATTCGAGGGGTGATTTCCACTCCTTAGACCCTTGGGAAGTAATTCAGCTTTGGGACGTAGATTCGTTATGTTATACTGTTTCAACAATTCCATATTAAAAAGTGTTCTTTTTTTCCCCAAGACCCATTTTGGATAGTTTTATGTATATATTCGACGGGTGATTTCCACGCCTTAGACCCTTGGGAAGTAATTCTGCTTCAGAACGTAGATTCCTTATGTTAAACAGTTTAGACAATTCCATATTAAAAAGTGGTCTTTTTTTCCCCAAGACCCATTATGGATAGTTTTATGTATATATTCGAGGGGTGATTTCCACATCTTAGACCCTTGGGAAGTAATTCTGCTTGGGAACGTAGATTCGTTATGTTATACAGTTTCGATGATTCCATATTGAAAAGTGTTCTTTTTTTCCCCAAGACCCATTTTGGATAGTTTTATGTATATATTCGAGGGGTGGTTTCCACCCTGTAGACCCTTGGAAAGTAAATTTTTTTCAGAACGTACATTCCTTATGTTATACAGTTTCGACAATTCCATATTAAAAAGTGTTTATTTTTTCCCCAAGACCTATTTTGGATAGTTTTATGTTCATATTCGAGGGGTGATTTCCACCCCTTAGACCCTTGGGAAGTAATTCTGCTTGGGAACGTAGTTTCGTTATGTTATACAGTTTTGACAATTCCCTATTAAAAAGTGTTCTTTTTTTCCCCAAGACCCATTTTGGATAGTTTTATGTATATATTCGAGGGGTGATTTCCACCACTTAGACCCTTGGGAAGTGATTTGGCTTTGGAACGTAGATTCGTTATATTATACTGTTTCAACATTTCCATATTAAAAAGTGTTCTTTTATTCCCCAAGACCCATTTTGGATAGTTTTATGTATATATTCGAGGGGTGATTTCCACCCCTTAGACCCTTGGGAAGTAATTCTGCTTCGGAATGTAGATTCCTTATATTATACAGTTTCGACAATTCCATATTAAAAAGTGTTACCTTTTTTCTCCAAGACCCATTTTGGATAGTTTTATGTATATATTCGAGGGGCGATTTCCACCCCTTAGACCCTTGGGAAGTAATTCAGCTTTGGAACGTAGATTCGTTATGTTATACTGTTTCGACAATTTCATATTAAAAAGTGTTCTTTTTTTACCCAAGACCCATTTGGGATAGTTTTATGTATATATTCGAGGGGTGATTTCCACCCCTTAGACCCTTGGGAAGTAATTCCTCTTGGGAACAAGATTCGTTATGTTATACAGTTTCGACAATTCCATATTAAAAAGTGTTTTTTTTTCCCAAGGCCCATTTTGGATAGTTTTATATATATATATCCGAGGGTTGATTTCCACCTCTTAGACCCTTGGGAAGTAATTCTGCTTTGGATCGTAGATTCCTTTTGTTACACAGTTTCGACAATTCCATATTAAAAAGTGTTCGTTTTTTCCCCAAGAATCATTTTGGATAGTTTTATGTATATATTCGAAGGGTTATTTCCACTCCTTAGACCCTTGGGAAGTAATTCTGCTTTGGAACGTAGATTCATTTTATTATACAGTTTCAATAATCCCATATTAAAAAGTGTTACTTTTTTTCCTATGAACCACTTGGTATATCTTTACATACATAATTCCGAGGGTTTATCTCCTCCCTTAATACTCTTTGGCAGTTATGCTTCTTTTAATTATAGATACCATATAAAATACTGTTCATTCTGAACTAAGTTAAAAAGATCCATCTAGTTTCCTGATACTTACTCTAGAATTTTTTATTATTTCATTATGCTTATTATTATTTTTCAGAATTGTCTTTATTGACCATGATTCAATTAGAAAATTTTGGAATAATTTGATGTTGATTTTTGTATGTTATATTCTTTGAAAATTGTCATGGGATATTATCTATATTGCATATGCAGATATAAATTACCTCTTCGTTACAATGAACGATTAAATTTGATCATTCCTACGCTCAATTTCTGGGTTTGAAATCTGAAATAGGTACTATAGGAATGTGGACTCACTACGAATTACATCCTCTTATAATTATTCCGAATACTCAAGTAGAAATATATTCATGCACGCCAATGAAGATCGCGATCGGGTATTTCCGTAACTTTTACCTGCCAATTTAACCTGCCAAGTTCACGCCGGTTGAAATTGTTTAATATGTCACAAAATATGAATAGTTGTTAGAAGTCTCAAAATATGCTAATTGAAAGTAATTAATCATGTTCATCGGAAAGTCATTAAAACATCATAAAAATATGAGAAAAGTAATATATTTTCCACATTAATTTCTTATCGCATCTAAAAGAAATATATACATTAGTTTAAGAGTCCCCGCAGACTGCAGACTTTTTTATCTGCCGATAGTTTGATCGGGTCGAGCTTTAAGCGTTTTGTAATCGGTCTAATGTGCGCACTTTCATACATGTTCATGCTTATCAACAGCCCGATCAAACTATCGGCCGATAAAAAGTCTGCAGTCTGCGGGGGGCCTAAAGCAGACTTTCATACAAGACTTTAGAAGGTTTTTAGAACTAGTTACGAGAACCTGCTTGAGTCACCGGCATTCCAATCAAATAAGCTATAGTATGGTAAGTAGGAGGATAACTCATGAATTTTTGATAAAAGAACATTATGATAATTTTTCAACATGAAACTGAAATTGAAGTTATCAGACTAAATAGCTCGGAGGATTATCCCTGAAAAAAATTGATTTTTTTTCCAAGATAAAAATAATAATAATAATATCGTTTATTTCATAATCTGAAATACATTCTGAAGATGAAATACGTCATAATACATGAGAAACAAAAGCAACAAGGCAAAATCAGAATTAACAATAAAATACATGAGGACAGCTTAAAAAATATATTATGAGTTCATATATTCATCAATAGAGTATGGCTCTAGATCTATTAAAACATTTAGAATAGCTTCCTTGAATTTTTTGATGTCCGTTAAAACGCGATACTGCTTTGGTACCTTAAGGTGGGTACAGACATGCAACAAAACATCGTATCGTAACACCATCGCGTAGCAATTTGTGTTACGCGTCGAAGATACGATGCTCACAGATTTATAGCGTAACAGAACATCGTTGCGTAACGTATCAGCAGAACATTGTAGCGTTCCATCAAATTTAATTCAGTTTTGTGAAGTACCTACGTCGAAAAGATGGAGGTTGCTGCAGCAGCCTATATATTTATGCACTATCACTACTTAGTTAAGAAAAAAAAACACCGGACAGCAAGACGCTGGTGGCAGATACAGTTATATAGTAGAAGGGATCGGTACAGTGGAAGCAGCTTATTATTGGATTTGGAATTTCAAGCTATAAGTGGACTTTACAAGAATTTCACTAGGATGTCCCCAACAGACTTTGAATATTTAATCAATCTAATTGGACCAAAGATCAGAAAAAAGGATACCACATGGAGAAAAGCAATTTCCGTCCAAGAAAGGTTGGCAGTTACAATTCGATTTTTGGCAACTGGTGATTCCTATACCAGTCTGCAATATTTGTTCAAAATTTCAAAACAGTCGATAAGTTCTATAGTACCTGAAGTGTGCAAGGCTATAGTCGAAGGACTTAAAGATCATATACAGGTAAGAAACTAAGTATTTATTCAAAAATGGAAAAAAAGAAATAATTATTCTTGAAACAAATTATTTAACTGTTTACAAATCTTGTAATTGCCCGTCAGGTATAATTGTATATGTAAATCCCGGAGACGCCATATGTGATTGCTGTGAACTGTAATTGATTCCTTGGCTATCTTCATATTGTCGAGGTAGACTACTTGGCGTCGAATGGTTGGAAAAATAAGGATCAACACTACGACTATGGTATGATGGTGACTGACCAGTACTGTAACTGCTAGAAGATTGGTTGTGCAGCTCCCTATCCGCTTTAAATAAAATATTCATAATGTCTTGTTGCACAGTAGTTTGCAATTCCGATGAATACTTAGCAAGTTTTTTTGCCACAAGATTCCCAAATGCCGTACATTCGTTGTTTTCCTGTTTACTACTGTTTGAGGCAGCTTGGGATAATATTTTAAATGCTTCATCTAATTTTTTACTGTCTTCGATCTTCTTTTGCCGTTTTCCAGTAAATTTCTTCGTGGTTAGCCTTTTTATTGCTCCAGTTTGTGACTCTTGAGTCTCTGCTGCAACAGAGTCTGTTTCTATTGAATCATCGTCGGTTCTTTCATTTTCTTCAATCCTATTTTCTGTGTCTTGGATCTGGAATTGAACAGAAGCGTTACCGAAATATTCATTCTGTACTACCGTGATAGTTGTTTGCTTCAACCGAATTTATTTTCATTGTTACAGATACCTACAACACCAGAAACATGGCTATCAGTAGCAAAAGAATTTGAAGAAATATGGAACTTCCCACACTGTCTGGGTGCTTTAGATGGGAAACATGTTATAATACAAGCACCATTGAACACTGGAAGCGAATTTTTCAATTACAAATCATCATTTAGCATAGTTCTTTTCGCCCTAGTGGACGCTAATTACAATTTTTTGTACGTTGATGCTGGAGGTCAAGGACGAATTTCAGATGGTGGCATATTTAAGAACTGCTCCCTATACAAGAAATTATTGATTAATGATTTATATTTTCCTGAACCTTCAGAGCTAGAAGACAGGCACATAAAGATTCCCTATTTTTTTATTGGGGACCAAGCGTTTGCTTTAAATAATTCATTAATGAAACCTTTTCCCGGGATTTGTCGTAAAGGATCACCACAAAGAGTGTTCAATTACAGATTATCTCGAGCACGAAGAACTGTGGAAAATGTATTTGGTCGGCAGTTTTCAGAGTTCTCCGTAAACCTATGTTGCTTGAACCATCAAAGGCTGAACTAGTTGTAATGGCAGTAGCTCATTTACATAATTTTTTAAGAAGAAGTTCCAGCTCTTCTACTCTTTATACTCCAACTGGTATTTTCGATCAAGAAACAAATGGATTTCTTTCAGAAGGAACCTATCATAATATAACCAATGAAGCAATGTCCTCTCTGCATCCACTCCGAAATATTCCAAGAAAATCAACCGAAGAAGCAAAACTAGTTCGAGAGGAGTTGTCAGAATACTTTCAAAATGAAGGACGAATTGTTTGGCAGGATATTTATGCGTGATAATTTTTTTTAAATTGGTACTTACTGTGCTTTGTGTTTCTCGAATTTTATTCTTATCCCACAGGAACAACAAGCTTTTAAAGGCGTACCAATTGCTTTCGTAAGCATCTTCAAGAGCTGGAATAAATGCAAAATTATTAAATTTCTTACTAAGAAAGTCAATAAAGGTTATTTTCCAAGAATTGCAATGTATTAATTCAAACTTACCTGCTCCTGTACATTGACTCTTCTTAATTTTAGCTTTTTCTCGCCGAAGTGATGATAAAAGTCCATTCACTTTTTTCTTGCATTCGCTTTCTGTAATATGAAACTGTTCAGCAAGTTCTTGCCAAGCATCATTCTTTTTAATTCTACTGTAATAATTCCGGTGTTTTGTATCCCACAAAACCTCTTTATTTCGATAATTATCATTGAACTCTATGGTATATTCCTCTGTCCACTCCATACTTGAAGACTTCTGAATCGAATTAGGTACTGAATAAAATTGCAACGGAAAACAAATCGCAATCATGTTACGCAGACCAGTACAAACTTGAAAACGAGGGGTGCAACATCACTCCGTAGCATTCCTTTGATGTGACGCTGTAATACCGACAACCGACGGAACGCTGCGATGTTACGTTGTTGCGGGGTTACGCGGTGCCGTCCACACTAGTTGCGCGACGGTGTTACGATACGGTGTTCCGTTGCATGTCTGTACCCACCTTTACTGAACAATTTGAGGCACATATATTCGACATTTTTCTGTGCTAATGTGAGGGAATACTTCGGCAAATGATATGTTTGGATACGTCTGGTGTTGTTCAGATTCAAGTGTCTCTCAAAAAAATATTCGTTCTTTTGTAGGAAAACAATACATCTGTATATGTACAAACCGGTAAGTGTTAATATTCTTTCTCTCCTGAAATATCCACGGCAAGATTGTCTAGATGGCAAACGAAGAATAGTTCTCAAAGCTCTTTTTTAGATGACGAATATCCTAGTGATATCGGAGCTATTTCCCCACGCTATGATTCCATATGGCATTAAACTTTGAAAATTAGAGAAATACACGGTCTTTAGTAAGCTTAGGTCCGCTTGACGTACAAGTACTCGAAGAGTATAAAGAACAGAGTTTAGTCTACTCTGAAGTGTACCTATATGATCACACCAACTCAAATGTTGGTCCAGAACAACACCCAAAAACCGTGTACTCACAGCAAGATCTTTAATCTGTCCTGAAAGATCTATAGTGTCAGGTTTTAAGGTTTTATTGTGCGAGGTACAAAAAAACATACACTCGGTTTTTTCTAAATTGAGAACGAGCTGGTTTTGGCGGCACCAGTTGGCGACAGAAGAAAAACCCTTCTGCGTGGACTCCATACATTTGGCAACTTCAGCCTCTACCACCAGCATATTGGTATCGTCCGCGTACATAACTACCTCATGATCCCTCGATTGAAAATCAAAAGCCGAACTTGCATTAGCAGAACCCGAAATGAAAGCAGTCAAAATGCTCTCCGGTAAATCGTACACATACACCAGGAAGAGTAGTGGTGCGGCGATACCACCCTGAGGCACTCCAACACTCAGTATTTCATCAGAGGAATAGTATGAGACACCATCAACTTCAAGACACACTCTCTGAACTCGGTCCTGCAAATAGCTCTTCATAAGATCTAGTTGTTTATCTCGAATTCTGTAAAGAGATAATTTATGGAACAGTTTCTCATGGACCACGCAGTCGAAAGCCTTGGAAAAATCAACAAAAAGCCCCATTGGTACCCTACCGCCATCCAAGGCCCCAAGAATTGACCGCACCAGATTAAAAATCGCTGTATCAGTACTTCTTGTCTTCAAAAAACCATGTTGATAATCCGAAAGCACACCTGATTTTCGGAAGAAGTTTAAAAGCCGATTCACCAAAATTTTCTCAAACAATTTAGAAAAGGAAGTCAGCAAGCTTATCGGACGATAATTCCCAGGATGATCTGTAATTCTCTTCTTGAATAAAGGTTTCACGATAGCTATCTTCAGAGATTTCGGGAAAACTCCTTCTTTAAAGGCAGTATGTGAGCTACTGGCAGCGCTATTATAGAAATAGACTTTTTAATAACAGTCATCGGTATCTCGTCAAAACCGGAAGAACTTTTATTTGCCATTCCCCTTACAGTCCTGACAACCTCATCCGATGTAACCTCGAAAAGAAAAACCGACCTCAAATTCCGATGAATACAATCAGCTACCGGAGCAGATTGGGTACAATTTGGAGTAGGAGACATCAATAAGGAGGAGATGTTAGTAAAATGCTTATTGAAATCGTCTGCAAGCTTCTGGGGATTTTTGGATCTTAATAATCCTTTTTGAGTTTTATTTTTACGTCCCGTGATTTGATATATCATATTCCAGACCGCTTTGGATTTATTTTTGGAATTTCTGATATGATCACTTATGAATTTTTTCCTATTCTTGTTGAGACTTTCATCATATAAAGCTTTCGTTTTGCGGTAAAGATCTTAATATTCCGAGCGGTAACGAGAAATCAGGTACAGGTAATCTAATTGGTTTTTTAGCCTCACTATATCTGGAGATGTGTCCACATATTTTTTCTGGGAAGAAGTGTCTTTGATCGTAACAAGAGGAAATGATCTGTCAAATATGGACTTATATTTGTTGAAAAATATGTCCCACATTGAATCGACATTTACTGTATTTTGGTAGATTGTAAGATCATTCCAGTTCACTGCAGACAGACCCTCCAAAAAACCTTTCACAGTAGAGTCGTTTATGAGGCGAATTTGCTTCTTTATGACCTTTGTAATTTTATTGAATGTGAACGAAAAAAATTGAGCGGTGTGGTCAGACAAATGAGACGGAACAACGTAAGTGTCATAATCAATCAGGTTTGTAATGAAGTTATCAACACATGTGGAAGAGTTATGTGTAACCCGAGTTGGTTCATGAATTGTAAAACAAGCATCAAATCCTTGAAAAATGAAATAAATTTCTGTTTATCATGGCCATTCGCCAGCAAATTTATATTGAAATCACCAGCAATTACGAAATGAGCATTTTCAGCTGTTAGTTTTTGAAGAATTATCTGAATGTTTTCAAAAAACAAATTAATATTACAACGGGGATATGTGTCGGGTCGATAAATTGAAACAATAACATACTTCCCAGCCCTCCCACGTACTTCTACAGCGGAGCATTCAATGACATGTGGGATACTTAAACTAACTAGATCTGGACGGTCTTCACAAAAAATATCATTTCTACAATAAATTGCGCATCCACCATAACCACCAGGTCTACAGTACTTAGAACACAGCTTGAAACCACCAATGACAAGTGTATCGAGTTCTGTGATATCTTGCCAATGTTCAGTGACAGCTATGAAGCATGCTCTGTGATTGTTTACAAACTGATTTAACCTAAGTACACTAGTGGCCAGCAGTCCATATTTTGGGATTCAGATGAGCCAGCAGATCTACCTAGCCATAGATCCACATTTTTCTGGTAGATCTACATTTTTCCGGTAGATCTTCTTTTTTCCAGTAGATCTACATTTTTTAGTAGATCAATATTATCGGTAGATCAATTGGACCGGTAGTTCACTCACACGAAAATGTCGAGGTGTTTTTGAGTTCCTATAAACCGAATATTGCGCTACCTACCGGGTTTCTATTGTAACCTCGACACCCACCCACACAATAATAATAATGTTTATTAAGATTCAGATCACAAAAAGTAACTCAAAAGTAAAGTTGCATCAAAATCGGTCGAGCCATATCTGAGTTCCTATAGACCGATTGCAATGCCACCTACCGGGGTATATTGTGGACCTGACACATCCTCAGATACACACACAAAGTTTAGTTGAAATCGGTCCAGCCGTTCTTCCTATAAACCGGATACAGCGCCAGCTTCCGGTTTCCTATTGTGTAAGATCCACTCAACACCGCAACACACGCACACAAAGTTTGATCAGAATCGGTCAAGCCCTTTTTATGTTGTAATTTTTCGAAAAATGCTCTGAGTAGCAGTGGTTTTCCTCTTGTAACGGTTTTACAAAGTTTATAATTGTCCGCATGATAGATATCTCGAGATCTTTTACTAAAACCGCCCTGTATAGTGGTTTTTCATTTTCGATAGTTAATTTTGTTGAAATATATACATTCACTGTTGGGAAGAAAATTAACAGTGCAGTGCTAAATATGGCATAAGTTTATAGGTATAAACCAATTACTTAGCAGATCCAGTTTTTAAATCCATATAACTAACTTAATCACATCTGACCTACCCACTGGATGAATCAAGAGTTCAAATATGTTCGTGGAATGGAATATTATATATTTACTGTTGGTCACAATTGAACAGATATGGCATAGGTGGCCACCATTCACTGTTAGGTCAAAAATTAACAGTGCTGTGCCTAAGCTGGCATAAGAGCACAGTAACAAAACCTACACAGAACACAACTGGTTCTCCTTACTCGCTCAAGCTCTTCGAGAACTTATGGGGGGTCTCCTTGGGGAAGGTCTAGGAGGATCAGTATAATAATATACAATAGATCGTGATGAGAAGAGTCCTATTAGAATGGAGTAAAGAGCTATCCAGTAAAAGATGAAAATCATATTAACAACCATCTTGTCAAGTGTATACATTCAATAACCGAACCAAAGTTAATAGTTTTAAAGTTACTTTACCTAAAAATAACATTATTTATTATTATTAAATACCCTTCGTTTACTACAAAGGTAAGGATAAACTGATCCCATGTGTGATAGGGATGCAACCCGCCCCTACACTGAGACCAATTGTTCTATTGTGGCACACCTATAATCTAAACTTCAACCACTCGATAAGGAATATGAGTTTAGTGGGTGAAAACTTGTCCAGTTCCCTCAGTCTCAGTTTGTGGACTATTAGTTCCTCAAAGTTGATCCTGTCCCCAGTGGGGCAGTCACACATGATGTGTTCGATAGATTCGTGGTCCTCCAGGCAGTCTGCACTCGGAGTCCTGAATCAACCGCAGCGTAATTAGCTCATTTCTGAGGTCACAGTGGTCCGTGTACACAGCTGTTAGGATTCTCAGGTATACCCTAGAGAATCTGAGCCATTGTCTGGCTTTTTCAGCTGATGGGCCAGTAATTGTTGAGCGAGCATGTCTGAGTCCAGATTTCCTGGACCTTTTGGCCCAACCATCTGTTGTTCTCCCTCCCCGCTGCCTGAGAGAGATACCACAGGCCGGTTCAGGTCCAATGAGCCCCATGTAAGAAGGAGGTTACAGTCAATCTGGAATCAGTTCAGTCGGACATCCATTCATGATTGATGTCAGAGAAACGGGAAACTGATTGTATTTCAAGCAGCAAGTTTATGGAATTCGAAGAATCCAATGCATTTTCATCGAGAAGCGACCGTGTAATGTGTTTCGTCAGTCCATTAATCTGGAATCAGTATCATCGTAATCAAGATGACAGACTGAACTGATGCCAAACTTGTGGACAATTTATCTCCCTTCACAGATGAAGCAAATGAATAGCACTAATAATAATAAGTACTTACAGTGTAACATAAACATTATGCATAAATGAAGATATTTAAAAGAGTCATGTTTCCAAGTTCACCATTCTTCATAGGCATTCCTCACATTTCATCGTTCAATAAAACAATACTGTTGCAAATAGATTTTAGTACCTGTTTCCTAAATTGATTTACCTCTATTGGAGATTGGTATCGTTCATTTAAAAGTCAGAATCCTATCCTCGATCCAGAAGAAACACTGACATTTATATTACTTGACCACAGGAAGAAAGTATACTATAGGCGAATTCAAGCAATTAACCATAACACAGTTGTTAAGACCAATCCCTTTCTCTCATGACCAATCGGTTATAATTTAAATGTACTTGAATGTGGAAATGAAGGCATTATTATTATTATATTTGGTAGGGGAACTACTGTGTTTTGGTTATTCGCTTAAATTCCACCAATGTTTAAAAAATACTTACGTATAGAAATAGATAATGTAAATTAACGGAAGTATTCGATATAGGCTGGTTGGTTACTTTCTATCGTGATATATCCTGGAAAACTTCAAACTTGTAGTACCTAATATTTATATTCATACACTGATGGGAGACCAACTGACCTGAAAATCGTCGAAATCTTTATAAATTTAAGTAAAGTAGTAATTACCTTTATAGTACTTACTTATAGAGTTATATTCCAGGTAATTTATAACAGATAATCGTTGATTTCACGAAAACCCATTCGTTCAGTCCATTTTGAGGTTATTCATTTCCACCGGCGAATACGTACCGATCGTGGTAAATATCAATTTTTGTTGCAAGTATCAAATCGAAACCAAAGGATTTTATCGATTCTGAATAAATCTCGGCACATTTCTGATCCAAAATCGATCGATTTTCGTTAAATTCTCCCAAATTGACATTCACTATTCAGACTTTCAGACAGTTTTGACCTTGGAATGTTTCTAACATTTCTAACCCAGGGCTTCCCAAACTGTTCGTCGCGACATCGTCTTAGCGGCGTCGCATGTCGATGCGACCGAGGCTAGCGAGCTGATAACGTATATTAACAGGCTAGTACTTAAATTGGTATATATTTTTGGGGGCCGAGTTAAGGGGAGTCGTACAAAGTTCGGAATGCCCCAAGGGCGTTACAGTAAAAAAGTTTGGGAAGCACCGGTCTAGCCTATTCCTTTCGAAAAATTAGAGATGTGCAAGTGGGATTTTGTCCATTAATTACTTCGTGAGATAAAACAGAACGCCACCTTCATCCCAAAATCTTGGGGTCGGTCGACTTCGGCCTCGCTCGGGTCGTTTTATTTCTATAGTTCCATAAAAACGGTCGATTTTCCGCATTTTGGCGATTTTCAAACGCTCGTAGAAAACGAACGGAAAAAAAATCGGAAAAAGTGTCTCGCTATTCTATCCGTCTATATTCGGTCTTTCGATCGGTACCGTTAGATACGGTCGGGCGAGAGAAACGAAAAAGCCTTTAGGTTTCGGGCGAGGCCGCTTTTCGCCGTTTCGACGATTTCGCGACTTTTCCGGAATTTTATTAAAATACTCGCGACTTCCCGATCTCGACGAAAATCGCCTTCGGCGATACGTCGGTCCTCGCCCTCGCCGCGGCGATATTCGCCTTTCGCGAGGCTCGCGGCTTCGCCGCTCGCGAAAATTTCTTCGAAACCGCCCGTTTTAGAAAGTTCTCAAAATTTATCTTCTATGGTTCCGACTTTGCTACTTTAATAATATAGCGTTGACAATTTCTTAAACTTTGAACATTTTGATGTACAATTATGCATCTATCATTGGCGCTTTCATTCTGTTGAGACGGAATAAAAAATGGTTTATTCTACTTCCTGTCGGCCATAAATCTGGATTTTTTACAGCTTCAAAATCTTCAGCAGGAACTCTTTGACTCCAATTTTTCACATATTACTCCAACGAATCCATTTGCGTTGAGATGTTTGACTAATAGATCGGGTTTCAATAAAGGATCAAGCTTACAAACGTGCAAATATCCATACTTAGGGATACCTCTAATGGACATTACTTCAGCCCTACCATTTCCAACGATGCTTTTGTCAACACGTTTAGTTCTTTTGTTTCTTACAGGTATGAAATTATATAACATAACTCTTGCTCTGGCTAGGTATAGTGTTGACACTTTTGTCCTCTGGATGGTGTTTTGCTGTTGTTTCCTCTGTTGGAGATTTTACCTCGCTGACAGTTGGCGTGTTGACATTATTTTTATAGATTTTCACTTTCGGATTGCTGTTCTGTTTTACAACTTCAGCATATTTTTTGATCTTAGGGTCCTTTCCAATTCCTTGAGAGTCGATATACTGAAGAATTCGCATATTTTCGTTCCTCAAGCCTGAAACTTCCTTTCGAAGGTTTTCAATTTCCACTTTCAAGTCATGTACCATGGGCTCAAGCAATGACCTGAGAGTATCAGTAATAGTATTTTCAAAGTTTCCAAATAGTTTATCAGTGGAATTTTCTACGGTTTCCGGTGCAGAATCCTTTGGACAATCAGTTTTTGAGGTTATGTCTACTGGAGAACAATCATCGCAGAACCAGGATTTAAAGGTGCCAGATTTTCTGAATGTTTCAAGACCTTCAACGGTTAAATTTACACACTGAATGTGAAATATATGTGAACTATCATTAGAACATGAAATTGAGTCGTCGTAACGACTTAATGTCTTTGAGCACTTACTACACGTAACGGCCATTTTTGATATGAGATGATGATGATGATGATTTGAGAGTTACCTTTGAATTATTCAGTATGAGCATTCTGCTTTCATGCTGATCAAACGGATATTTTTCAAGTGTTATTGATATTCTACGTACCTACTCTAACTTTACTTTCGAAAGTTTGAAGTTCTAAAAAAACTCAGGGGGTCGTAAAACATATTTTACAGTACGATTTCGAAGTATAGTTGTTACGAAAAATGAGATTTAATCGAGGGGTAAACCGCTAGGAATTCTGGTGTACAAGAATGTAGAATTCCAATGGAATTCCTAGAATTCCTATTGAATACCGTAGAATTACTATTGAATTCTGCAGAATTCCTATTGAATTATAAATAATTCATATTGATGTTAAAGTGCGACACTCATCGGACAATCATGTAAACAACTCCAAATAGGTTTGAAGCAGATTTTAGCAGTTATAAGTGGATACTTTCCCTCTGCTTTTCCTAACCTACAAAAATATACTTGGCAATGAACTTTCAATAGATATTCTCGTGAATTTTTCATTCTGTTTACGTCTGTCTCTATGTTGGATAGTAAAATTGATAATTCTGTCTTTTTTCAATGTACATATTTTAATACATCCAAGCAGATCACAATTGCTATTGGTACCATTATACTGACCCTAAAAGGTCTTCCCAAGGTGAATCCTCAACAGCTTGAGCAAGTTAGGGGAGAATCAGTTATGTTCTGTGTAGGCTTAATTACTGTGTCCTTGCACCACTTTAGGAATAGCACTGTTTTTTTTACCCAACAGTGAATGGTGGCGACTGCCGTGACTAGAAAATTTGTTATTCAGCCCCGAGATTGAACTCGGAACCTGCGGCCCCTGTGTTAAACGTTCTAACCACTGAGCCAATCACGCTGCAATGGTGATATTATATTCTAACCTATTATAGGTCTCATACAAAGGTACACATAGAGACCAAAATCCTTCGACCGAAAGCTATCTACGAAGCTTCATTAACTATCCTAAAGCAAAGTGTTCGAACTTCAATATGAGTTTTGGGTTTCAAATTTTTAAGAAAACAATTACTGCGCTCTGCGTAGAAGTTAATTGTCGATTTATGATCTGTTCGAGTATTTCTCCATTCAGTTTTAGAAAATTTTAATGAACTGACATGAGATCTATCGGCTTCGGCGCGCTTCTTCATGTTGACTGATTCGAGTAGAACAAGTGAACAAGTGCGCTGAAGCAGCACAAACAAACAAGCATTGCCAATGAAAGAAGGAAAATAACATGGATTTTACTATTGGATTTTTTTTTGCGTTTAAAGATCTCATCTCATCATCATGACATTTTGAAGATATTACAAGGGTATATCATTTCACACCTACACGTAAAATTTCAAGGACGAAATCGAATGTGTCAAATGTTCATCAGTCAGTCTAAAGTTATTGATTTTTTTGCAATTCCATTTGATTTCCTTAGATTCATAAAGAACCCCATTGGAATTCCAATACAATTCCAATAGAATTCCAATGGAACTCCAATTGAATTCCTATTGAATTCCTTTAGAATTCCTTTAGAATAGGAATTGTGGTGAACAAATTTTTGTCAGCGGTTTCCCCCTCGGATTTGATTTGAGTGAAATTTTTTCATTATTTAATCAGTACGCTGAAGCTTCTGACGCTACGTTAGTACTTCCAAAACTCTTTTTACTTCTAAATCGTTCTATTCAAGGAAAGTTTATTTTCCTAAGAAATGTATTGCGTGATAGTTGTTTTCGATGTAGCTAAATAAATATTTTGCGAAATTTATATGAATACATATTTTTTGCAATGTTGATAAAGATTTTCATGTTCAATCTACCGTGTAATGATACCTACATAATAAATAATTGAATGGGTATGTTCTCACTAATTAACCAGATATGTTTAACTTCAGAGGTCAAGCAATGACAATGAAACTGTCATTATGAGTATTCAGGACTCAAATACCTACCTGGTATGTATTAAATGAATTGGCAGAATCAATTGTCAGTAAGTATGGAATTCTTCCACACATTAAAAACTGTTTCGGTAAACCTATAGTTCGAATTAATGCAGTCCAGTGAACATAAGTAATAAATTTTCCCAAATGTATTTCGATTAAATTGGCAATGTTTGATAATATAGGAAGTATCATGTGATTATAGTATTTTTCCAGGTATTTTTCCAGCTGAATGAAATCATTCAAATAACTGATGAATATTGGACATTTTTGTTAAAATTATGAGATACCTAACTTTTCCAATGAATATAATATACCAATTTCAATTATGGTGTGGACACTCACCTGGCAACGTGCGGTCACCTATTTGATCTGCCCGGGTCTTGCATTCGATATACTGACTGACAAAAAAACTGCAACACCCAGGAGGAGCTATTTAAATTCAATTTTTTTTTTCGGTAAAACATAGATAGTATAGCAAGAAGTAAATGATTGAAATTTGAAGAAAAAAACGAAGGTTTTCCAATTTTTTTAATAATGTGTATGTCCCCGTAATTATCTATACACTCCCCCAACAAGGCTTGCCATTGATGCAATAAGATGGTCTATTTCTTCTTTAGGGAAACTATATCAAGCTACCTATAGTTCATGTATCAGAGTCGTCAAAATCCGTGGGAGCTGGGGTAAAATTCCAAGCCTTCTACCCATGATGTCCCAAACATGCTCTATGGGCAAAAGTTCGGGGGATCTGGGCGGCCATGGCAAAAGATTCACATCGGTAGCTTAAAAAAAGTTTGAAGTAATTCTGGCAACATGAGGTCTAGCATTATCTTGCTGAAATATTGGAATCTCGAGCCGGTTAATGTAAGAGGGAACATATGGCTCCACTATTTCTTGAAGGTAACGCAGCGCTGTCATATTACCTCGAATGAAGACTAAAGGTGAACTACTTGCATGTGCAATAGCACTCCATACCATAACGCCTACTCTCCGATGTACATGACGCTCAATATCATACTGAGATTCACGTCTTTCTCCCCGACGTCGTCTAACCCTTCTTCGGCCATCATGTGCACCCAAGAAGAATCGAGATTCATCAGAAAAGATGACCTGATGCCATTCCATATTCCAATGTTGACGTTCTCTGACCACTGTAATCGTTCCGGCGATGCTCAACCGTCAGATGTAACACAAGATGGGGTCGATAATGCTGCTGTCCAAAAGACCTTATCCGGCGGTAAACCGTTCGGACAGTTACAGGATGGCCTTGTTCTCCTAACTACTCATCAGCCAAAGATCGAGTTTGATTTTGAACTTCATTTGTGCCCCTTCGACTTCCGGTTCCTACTCTTCTTCGATTTTTGGCATTATCAAACCACGCTTGACAACATCTCATAACAGTTGTTGGATTTCTGTTTTGTATGGTTAGCGATTTCTCGAAATGACAACCCCGTCTTCCGTAGACTAATAATTCGACCTCTTTCAAATTCACTTAGCTGGCAATAAGTTCGCGTACACATGCTCTAGGCTTTTTAACAACAACTAAACATCGACATTGAATCTCCTCGAACAGCTGGTTTGTTGAAAAATTTAAAAAAAAATTGCAAAAAACGACTACAATATGTAAGTAACAAAAAATGTTTACATGAAAAATCCTTCATGACTTTTTTCCACAAATAGTTCCTTCTGGGTGTTGCAGTTTCTTCGTCAGTTAGTATATCTTGTCTAAGATGGAACATTTAGTTGTTTGTTCATAGTAGAAATTGGCAACGTCTGAGAGAATTGTTTTGACATTGACGATATTTCGGAAGTGCCAACCTGCCTTCGTTTTAGTTACAAAAAATTGGTTCAAGCATTGACGTGAAGTCAGAAGCTTTTGCGCGTATGTTCTATTGTCCATTCTTCTGTATTGGACACCCTTAATCGAATTTACCATGGTAAATTATGTTGTCCATTCTCCTGTATTGGACACACTTAATTCGAATTAACCATGGTAAATTCGAATTAAGTGTCAAATACAGGAGAATGGACAACATAATTTACCATGGTAAATTCGATTAAGGGTGTCCAATACAGAAGAATGGACAATAGAACATACACGCAAAAGCTTCTGACTTCACGTCAGTGCTTGAACCAATTTTTTTTTTCGTGATTTTTTTGAAATTTTCTAGGGGTACGGTTCTTAATATTTTTTTTTCGTCATTTTTTTCAAATTTTCTAGGGGTACGGTTCTTACAAAATTTTAAACACGTCTTTATGTTGATTTTCTACTACTAGTTACCAAACTTCAATTCGATCGAATATTTATTTTTTGACTTATCAAGGAAATAATATTCCAGGTAGGTATTACTCGGAAACCATTGGACCGATTATGCCCAAAATCGAACTCAACTCTCCCTTTCGGATACACAACCTACCCTGAAAATTGCAAGTCCCTATCTCCTTTCGTTCGAAAGTTATCGAGGCAACGGTCACCCATCTACTGAACTCACACAAGAATGCTCGAATCTCCAACAATATTTAACCGATCGTATTAAAACTTGAAAATTGGTAGTAAAGTTAGGTTATGAAGGCTCTTGCAAAATTTCAGCAATTTCAAACGATCAGTTACTGATATATAGAATATTTTTTTTTTCAATGATTTATTCAAAATTTTCTACAAATGCTATCCTCACCAAATATTGCAAACATTTCCGCGTTGGCATTCTACAACTAATGACCATGTTTGAATTCAATCGGTTCAGTATTTTTCGAGTTAATGAGGAACAAAAAACCACAAAATTTCAGAAAATTTTAGATGGCTATAACTCTAAAACCGTTTGGCCGATTAGGCTCATAATCAAACTGAAATGTCGCGTTCTGATGCACATCCAAACCTGATAACTTGAAGCCGCTATCTCTTTCCGTTCTCAAGTTATCGTGACAACAAAAATATTTTTTAATAATTTTTTAATAATTTACTAGCCATACGATTCAAAAATTCAAACCGATACAAAATTTCACAAACGTGCTTAGGTTCATATTCTACAACTACTCACCAAGTTTCAATTCGATCGGATTTATATTGGTTGAAAACAAAATTATTACTCGGAAACCGCTGGGCCGATTATGCCCATTAACGAACTCGTCCGTGGTATTGGGATGCTCCACCTACCCTGAAAATTTGAAGTCGCTAGCTCTTTCCGTTCTCAAGTTATCGTGGCAACGGCCGGATGGACGGCCGGCCGGCCGGCCGGACAGAATCAAATTTCACCTCAAATTCTTCATTGGGGAGTCGAACTCAATCGTTTGAGACCATTTCTTTCAAAAAATTCGAAAGTTACAGACATTTGGGCAAAACTATAACGCGATGTTCCCCAGAACATCGCAAAAACGTTATAGAACTAAATCATGGCCAACCGGGAGACTTTATAAAAGTGAATGAAGTATATATAAAAATAGAACATACAACTGTTCTACGAATTTAACTAATAAGTTATCATATTCCATATACTGCATATTTATACGGGGTGCTTCACGAAGGCAGTTCAGATAAACACTCGAAATTTCATAGTTATTTCAGCTTCATTAGGAGAAATGAATTCTTGTAAAAAATATCAGACTCATTCGACTTCCGGTTTAACCGTCGATTATATATTAAATTCTGAAAATTGGTGTGAAATCTGAAAACCCCTCAAAATTTTCTCAAATAGGGCTTCATTCCAATGTGAATAACTTCCACATTTCATTGAACATACAGGGTGTTTCTATTTCAATGTCGAAGTCACCCATGATAATAATCTAAAAACTAACTTTTTTCAAATAGGAAACCATTTTTTTTATTGCCCACCTTGAATCTACGCTAAAAAATAGTGTAATTACATACTTCTGCTCCAAAATGCTTATTTCCCCCGAAATATTTATTAATGTCTAATTTTCATTTCAGGAATTCTCTGTTTCCTCTCCTCAAAAAGTAAGGGAGAAAAAAAAACAATTGTATACTGATAAGTCTTCAATCACAAATATTCGATATCGTCACCGTTTTCATCCAGGTATTTTAAAAGACGTTTTCTTACGGATTTTGCTGCTCTAATAATTTCGGCAGGGTCCTAACCATCGAAAGCCACAACAATTTTGATTTTCAGATCCTGGTAAATCATAAAATAATCATTATAAACTAATTCCTCGATCCGACCCCATAATTAAAAATTTAGAGGACTGAGATCCGGTGATCGAGCAGGCCAAAGAAAAGGAACTCTATTTCTCCACCAACGATCTTAGTTAGCCGTTAGCATCTACTTCTATACTGGAATGAGCTAGCGCTTCATCCATTTGAAACCAACTAATACAATGGATAGGCGAATCCTTCAGCAATTTTTCTAATATGTACTTCGCTTAGAATTCTCAAAAAAGTTTCACTATTCAGTTTTCATCGTACATGTAATAATGAGCCTGATTGTCCATTAGTAAACAGAACACATTACCTACTTCTGAAGTGAAATTTGTTCTCAACTGCCAATACCGCTCGAGGATTCTCTTGTGCCCAAAAATGCCCATTTATTCTGTTAAAAATTTCGTTCTGACAAAGTTTTGCCTCGTCTGTCCAGATAATTTTCCGCAAGAAATCAGGATCTTCTTGGAGCCTCGTTATAAATCCTTCACAAAAGGCAATTCTGCGTGCATAATCTCCTGGTTGTAATTGCTATAGCCTAATGGCTACAAAGAATTCTCTGTACGGAAGAAATTCCTAAAACAGCAGAAGCCGATCTGATGGATACACGTGGATAAGCGTGGAAATATCCTAGAGTATCAATTTCATTCTCTTCATTTTCCAAAATCGATTTTGCTCTTACATAAGGTCTCATTACGTTTTCATGTTCCAGAAAATTTCTCTTCAATGTATTAAATTTTCCTTTCGTCCTTTGGGGTAGATGTGGATATTTTGCGTTGAATGCTCGGCATGTTCTTCCGAGTACTCTGCCATTTTCACCATATATCACAAATAAATCGAAGATTATAATAATAATAATAAATGGCCTTTATTCGTTTGCAAATACAAACAATTGCTGCAAGAGGCGGAGTCTAGCTTAAGCTAGACGTCATGAAATAACATTCCTTGACGAAAAATAATTGTTAGCTTCTTATCGATAGTAACAATTGAAAAGCTCTGACAAAGAATTGTAATAATAAACTTGAAAGATAAAGAGGATAACCAATATGTTGAGAATTTTTTGTTATCGAAAAATAATACCTATGTGTTAGCATATTATTTCTGCCGATATTCGTAATGGCATAATGCAATAACTTGGCGCGAAAAAGGCAGTGGCCATATGGAACTTAAGATTACAATCATAAGATTAATTATTAAATTCTTTTTTTTTTTTCTTCACCATGACTTCTGAAGAATGGATGGAACTTCAATAATGTAAACGAGAAGCCGACCATGAGATTTTGCCCTATATCTTCGAAAATGAGCATTTTGAAGCAGTACCTAGTATGAATTACACTTATACGCTATTTTTTAGCGTAGATTCCAGCTGACCAATAAAAAAGTGGGTTATTTGAACATAATGAGTTTTGAGATTTTTGTCATGACTGAATGTGACATTGAAACATAATCACCCTGTATGTACAATTTAATTTTTAATTAAAAAAATTGTTTCAAGCCCTGTGGACAGGAGCTTTTTGGCGCTCTTGTTCAAACAGACCAATAATATCTCCGACAGTATTGATTTCTCAGAGTTGGGAATTATATCAATAAATTCTTATGATAGAACTGCATCACGAAAGAAATTAAATTTAAAAAAAGTGAGAAGTACGATTCATTATTGAAATTTCGATAAATCATATCTCTGAAAGTATTAGCTAGTTAGAGTTGAAAATCATATCAATGGATTTTTATGGTAAAACTATATCTTAAAAAAATATTAATTTGAAATTTGTAAGTTAAAAAAAAATTTTTTTTTTCGTTACTCCGGAACCATCCAGCCTATTTTACCCAATAACGAACTCAACTGAGATATTTATTTCCCAAACTCACTCTGGAAATTTCAACTGCTTAGCTTATTCTGTTCGAGAGTTATTGTAGAAACAAAATTGAAAAATAAAAAAAAAATTTACACTACAATACAAACAAATACAATACAACACTCCCCATACGTATTAAGGCTACTATTCTACAATTTGATGCTAAATTTCAGATACATCGAGTGATCAGTTTCGGAAATATTCATAAAAAATGTTTCTACTAAAAATGCCCATAACTCCGAAATCGCTTAGTGGATGCCACCCGTTAAGGAACTCGTCCGAGATATTTCAGCTCCAAACCTACCCTGCAAATGTCAAACCTCTAACTCCTTTCGTTCGAGAGTTATCGTGTTAACAGGCAGACGGCCGGACAGAATCGATTTCGACCTTGAGTTCTTGATCAGTGAGTCGAACCAAATCGTTTGAGACCATTTGGAGCCAAAAATTCGAAAATTACAGACATTTGGGCAAACTGATAAGCACTCCTTTTCCGAGGAGCATGAGCGCCAAAAAAGAGCAATCTAAAATGCTTAAATGCCTCAATGCTTCAAAAATTGTCATTAAATTTATTTATCAAGATTAAATGAGCAATCTGCATAGTTACTACACTCGCTGCATAGTTTTCACAACTCGAAATACCTAAGGAAAATATCATCGAAATGTCTAGAGCGAGGCTGAAGACAATCATAGCAGATTGTCCATTTATTCCTGAGATTTGAGTAGGTAGTGGATTACGAACAAAATATATTAATGGTTCAAAATATATTAATAAAATACTATGCTCTTTTCATAATTTAAAATTTAATAGTTCATACCACTAACACATTCTTTTCTGTATTATGAACCTTAGCTCAAGAAAAAATGACTGATACAAAAATGTAGATCCATATGTCTTTATTTTTTTGCTAGCAACATTATGAAAATACTGTATATAGGAACATGTCTCACTGCTTAAGGAAATAAAAGGTAATATTAACCTCATTGGTCAACGAACAGTAATTTCTTTTGATGATTCCGTTATTTTCTTCTTTCCTATTGCCTCCATAAATTACATAAAAACAGTCTTGTATACATTCACAAATTTAAGAATCGAACACTTGCTTCCCAAGAGAAAAAAACAACTATGAATTTTCAATCTCTAATAGCTAGAAAAGATGACATTTATGAATAGTTATCACAGACAGATTCTGTGTTCACATTCTGTGAATACATAGAACTTACGATGTATTATTGAAACTTTGAAACATCATATCTCCGAAAGTATTAGCTTGCTAGAGTTGAAAATGATAACAATGGATTCTTATGATGAAACTGCATCTTAAAAAAATTGAATTCGAAAGTTGTAATGTAAAAAAAAAATATTTTTTTTCGTTACTCCGAAACTATTAGACCGATTTTGCCCAATAACGAACTTTACCGAGATATTTATCCCTCAAACCTACTATGAAAATTTCAACTGTCTAGATTCCGCTCGAGAGTTAGCGTGTTGACGGCCGGACGGCTGGACAGAATCGATTTTGACCGCGGATTCTTGATCGATTTGGTTTGACAAATCCCTTAAGACCATTTTCAGCCAAAAATTCGAAAATTACATACATTTGGGCAAATTGATAAGCACTCTGTTCCGAGGAACAAGAGCACCAAAAAAGGCAGCATTGGTATGTCTTCTGATAGAAGCGAGAAAATTTGGAAATTTCATGCGAAAATCTAAAAGTTATTCCGCCGTATTCACAAAGCATTAAATCTCCGTTAAGTCCTAACTGAGGTCCTCAGTTAAGGATAAATTAGAATCGCAACCTCAGTTTAAGTGAAAATTAGAGTGAAACAGACCTGTTTCAGCACCGTTACATGCGTTAACTGAGGTTGCGATTCTTATTTATCCTTGACCTGGGACCTTAGTTAGGACTCAACGGAGACTGAATGCTTTGTGAATACGGCGGATTAACTTTGAAATGAAGCCCTATTTGCGAAAATATAAAGGGTATTTTTGGATTTCACACAAATTTTCTGATAAAAATATGTGAGCGACACATTGAAATAATGTACAATTCAATGGGTAATCTGATTATCACTGAAAAAACTGGGTATTATATCTGAATAACGAGAGTTGGTATCAAGTCGAACGAATCGGATTTTTTTTCCAAGAATTCATCTCTCCTAACAAAACTTAACTATAAAATTCCAAGTGTTTATCTCGTGTCTTCCTTTGAAATATTGTAAAGAACGTTCCTCGTGAATAACCCTGTGTATTTTTTCCAGTTCAGTAGAATACGTCCAATATACCCTATTTTACGTATTCCGAGCCTATTAAATATCGTTAATGCTTCTGCGTTAGAACACAAGATATTTTATTATTATTATTATTATTATTACAATAAGAGTAGAGGCATGAACCTAGGGTGGTCCGCGAGTAACTGTACAACGTTTAATGGTTAATAGCTGGTACCTTGGGGAGCCAGAAAACAACAATCAAATATGGGCTAAGTCTTTTCGTTTCTGAGATACAGGGTGATTTATTGATTTTGGCAAAACATTCAGATAGCTATAACTCCTGAACCGTTCTACGTATTCGCTTCAAATTTGGCACGTGTTGTCATCTCAGGCCATCAAATTGTTCATATACACCGCACCGAAATTGTACAGACCAGGACTAGGAAATTTGGATTTTTACTTCCAGGTCAAATAAAACACCCTGTACATGGAATGCCAAATTTTCGGATTCACCATCGGATTCTGCATAGATTTTCTTGCCAAATTCCGTTTTCCGCGTGAACGGCACACCTCCCGTTCATTTTTTTTTCTCGAAAATAAGATCACACCTCCGAATATTAAGTGGTGTTACGGACCTGCATTTTGCAATAGGAAGCTCATGACATTAAATTCGGTTATAAAAACATTTTTTATATTGAGAATCGAACTGAACATAAATAATAAAACAAAAATTAAAGAAAAAAAAAGAAATTCAAAACACATTTGAATAACTTTCGAAGCAAAACTTTGATTAAAGTTGATTTTCAAAGATTCCCCCGTTTTCATCAATACATTTTCTTGCTCTAAGTCTAAGTTGATTGACAGCTTTTCTAATAGTATTAGGCTGGTTCCGTATCTCGCTACAACTTAATTCTATTCTTTCAATAAGATGTTTTTATAACCGAATTTAATGTCATGCGCTTCCTATTGCAAAATGCAGGTCCGTAACACCACTTAATATTCGGAGGTGTGATCTTATTTTCGAGAAAAAAAAATGAACGGGAGGTGTGCCGTTCACGCGGAAAACGGAATTTGGCAGGAAAATCTATGCAGAATCCGATGGTGAATCCGAAAATTTGGCATTCCATGTACATGTGTTTTATTTGACCTGGAAGTAAAAATCAAAATTTCCTAGTCCTGGTCTGTACAATTTCGGTGCGGTGTATATGAACAATTTGATGGCCTGAGATGACAACACGTGCCAAATTTGAAGCGAATACGTAGAACGGTTCAGGAGTTATAGCTATCTGAATGTTTTGCCAAAATCAATAAATCACCCTGTATCTCAGAAACGAAAAGACTTAGCCCATATTTGATTGTTGTTTTCTGGCTCCCCAAGGTACCAGCTATTCACCATTAAACGTTGTACAGTTACTCGCGGACCACCCTGTATATACTCAATTTACATAAAGAAAAGAGTTGATTGAAGTGAATAAATAATGAATAACTACATCCACAGGATAAACAAGCAAAATGAAATAAAACATAATTATAGTCGATCATAGGCATTCTTGAAGGCGTTGGTACTAGTAGCGTCGACTATGTTATCAGGCAAACGATTCAAATGATGAAACACTCTATTGGGTAAAAACCGCTGTCGTTGGAATGTTCGAAAAGTCTCCCTACTGAGCTTGAACGAGTGGCCAAGAAGGTGGTTCCGATTCAGCGTGAACAGACCCCTCATGTGCTACCCAAAATGAACATGAATAGCTCTAAAAGTGAATATCAGATCTCCTCGCAATCTCCTGTCCTCAAACGTTGGCAAGTTGAATATTCTTAGTCTCTCATCATAAGACGGTCGCACCGGACCATAGGGGAGTCTGGTAACCCATCTCTGGAGCAGCTCCAATCGGTTCCCGTCAGCCTGGAAGGAAGGCCACCATGCAGGGCCAGCATATTCTATGAATGGACGCACATAGTATCGGTAGAGTAGGTTAAAAGTTCTGGCATCACACCCCTTGAAGCACTTGAAGAGAAGAAAGGCAACTTGTCTCGATTTGGAGGTAATGTTACTTATATGATTCGTCCAAGTTAGGTCATTCGAAACTGTAATCCCTAGATCCCTCTGGCTTGTAACCGTACGTAAAGGCTGACCATTGATGGTATAGTTCCGGTTGGGATTATTCCTACCAATATGCAACAAAGTGCACTTTTCCGTATTAAGCGGCAGCATCCAATCCAAGCACCAATCACTCAATGTATCAAGATCATTCTGCAGAGTGTCTGAGTTAGATATGGGGTTGTTATACAATTTGGCGTAATCAGCGAAAAGGACAGTTGTAGATTTAAGGAGACGTGGTAGATCAGACGTGTAGGGCAGGAATATTATTGGCCCCAGTACGGAGCCCTGTGGTACACCAGAGGTGACGGGAGTATCGAAGGAAGAGTAGGTATCACCCACTCTAACACGAAAAGTTCTATTAGCGAGGAAGGCGCCGATCTATCTCAACAAGCCACCTCTAATGCCCAGGTGTTCCAGTTTCTTGATAAGTCTACCATGAGGCACTCGGTTGAAAGCTCGGGAAAAATCAAGGTACACTACGTCCACGGGCTCCCCACGGCCCCAAGCCTTGGTCCAGTCGGATAATCAAGATAGCAGGTTTGCGATCGTGGAGCGATCGGGAACAAAACCATGCTGCTCCCTCGGAAGAATGCCATTTGTAAGTGAGAACTCAACGACCTGGTCACAGATTGTTCTTTCCAAGACCTTTGCTACCGATGGGACCAAATTAATAGGTCGGTAGTTGTGGGCGGAAAACTTATCCCCTCGTTTAAATAAAGGGGTAACAGTTGAGGACAACCAATCAGATGGAAGGGAGGCTGTCGATAGGGATTTCATGAAAATAATGTGCACAGGAGGAACGAATGCCCCAGCGCAACGGTGTAAAAGGTTCGATGTGATGCCATCCTTTCCTGGGGAGGTATTGAGTTTGATTCTAGCGAGATATCTCTAAACTATTTCTCTAGTGATAATGATGTTGCTTATATCTTCAATTTCACGTGGTGTTAGTGGAGATGGGACATCTCCGGGGGGCTCAGCGGTAAAGGCGGATGCGTATGTCTCCGCAAGGACATTCGCAGACTCCTCCGCACTCTCACATAGTTGTTCATTCGAGTTTCTGATGGAGGGAACGCCAACTCTTGAGTTGAAAGATGATCTGACATATTTAAACTGCTTTTTTGGGTTTCCCGAAGAGGTTAATCTATTCTGGAAGTTTGTTTTTGCAAGCTTAATCCTATGATCAACGAAATTGGAGAAACTCCTGTGATTCTGATAATCAGAATTTGAAAATTTCGTTTCTACCATAAGTCGAAAAATACTGATCTGATTGAATTGAAACTCAGTAGTTAGTTTCAAAAGACCAAACCAAACACTTTTGCTAAATTTCGTGAGGATCATGTGTCAACAAAAATTCAAAATATTACGACCAGTTTGCTTGAAATTCGGAAACCTAATTTTTAAAGCCCATACTGCCCCTTCCTAGCATTCGTCATTATGCGCATGCGCAGATGAGAAGTGATTTAACTGCTAGAGTTTTAGTCTGAGCGAATTGGTGTTTTGGGTTGGGGGATGCTATTCCTCCATAGAATCCCCTGGAGAGGGTCTCCGCATGCGACATCTCCTGAACTACTAGTGTTGGAGAGTCGAAATTTTTTGTGAGGTGTGTGATTTGAAGAGGACTCTGCCGTGAGAGGATTGCGCATGCGCAGAGGAGTAGTTACTGTTTTTGGGTTGTATGTGTTTTGTTGGGAGTGGTTTAGGACTATCGGTCATGGGTCTGATGCTGAGCCGATATTGTTGGGTTTTTAAAGAATATTCATGGCAATGCACGGACAAGTCAGTTTGGGGGAAATAGCGTTGTTTAAGAGTTGGAGTGGCCGTACCGTGGCCCTGGGGCTAATTTTGAAAATCATGTTACCCCTTACGGGCATTTAAGTTATGCGCAGCATAGGGGAAATTATTTAACTGCTGGAGTTCTCGATTTGAGGTTTGGAGGTGCAGGATGCTATACCTCCGTGGAATCGCCTTAGCAGTTGCGCGCATGAGTGGATTGAAGCTGCGATATCTCATGAACCAATAGTCTTGAAGAATCATAGTTTTGAGTGAGGTGTGTGCTTTTGAGAAGCCTTTCAGCCACGAGTAGGTTGCGAATGCGCAGAGGAGAAGTTGCTCTTTTTGGATTGTATGGCTTATGTTGGGAGTAGTTTGCGCCTAGCGGTCATGGGTTTGATGCTGAAACGATATTGTGAGGTTTTAAGAGAAATTTCATATGCACCGAAAAGTCAGTTTCGAGGAAATAGCGTTGTTTCCGAGTTGAGTTGTCTGTAAAGTGGCCCTGGGGCCAATATTCATAAATAACTATATTTGGAAGATCTATATCAAATTACGTTCAGATTTGGAGAATAGGCGTAAGCAATTGCGTTTCCAACGGGGGTCCCATAACCGCTCTGTTTCTTCATTTCGATCTACGTTAAAACTAATAGCCAAACTGTATCGATAGTCAGATTTGTTAAAGGACCTTGAAAAAATATAAAAACCACTGACGTGAAGTTTGAGGGATTTCCATGGGAAAGACTTGGGAGGTTCAGTATAATCATGTTTATAGCACGCGTGCCAATTGCAGATTGACTTCACAATGTAAGAAAGGCTAAAATGGCATTGACGTGGGGTCAATCTGCTTAAGCGTGCGTGCTATAAATATGATTATGATTATACTGAACCTCGCAAATCTTCCCCATGGAGATCCCTCAGAAGCTCCTAGGAGCTTGTGTGACTAAGGAGAGTCGGTTATATTATTTGTCAACTTTGTTACTTTATCATTATGCCAGCTTAGACCTGCACTGTTAACTTATGGACCGAAAGTGAATGGTGTCCACTACCGTCTGGGGAGATCTGCGGCTCGTTCTATTCACTGGGCTTGAAACCCTCATCATTCAATTCAAATTAGCCAACGTGAACACGCACGGCGAAGATTACTGACGTCAGTGCTTTTTCTCATTGTACTGTTGACCGAAATTTCTTCATCGTAAAGTGAGTAGAGGAACCCGATTAACCTTTGCTCTATGTATACCCAGGCCATTAGGCTCGTTTTGAATATTCCCGCGATGCTAAATTCTATTGTTGATGACATTCGCTTCGTCACTATAGACTATTAAATGTTAAGTTGGTCACTTACAGCCATTATGAAGGTGTTTAGTTTTATCGACATCAAAACTTTTTTTTGCGATATAAGTACGTATTTGTAATTTACTTGGAAGTCTGATAGTTGTGACGTATTATAACAGCCCATTAACTTTTTTAGGCTATTGGTTCTTTTATTTAATAAATGTTAAAACAATCATGAACATGCAAGAATAGCAACCTCAAATAATTTGAAATCCACAGTTGCTGTTGTTGTTTTTGCGCGTATGTTCTGGGGAACATCGTGTTATCATTTTGCCTAAATGGCTGTAATTTTGGAATTTTTCGCCGAAAATGATTTCAAACAATTGGGTCTGACTCCCTGTTGAAGAAATCCAGGTCACATTTGATTCTGTCCGGCCAGCCGGCCATTGCCACAATAACTTGAGGAAAGAAAGAGATAGCGACTTGAAATTTTCAGGTAGTGCTTTCCAATACGACAGACAAGTTCTTTAATGGGCATAATCGGCTCAAAGATTTCCGAGTAATAATTTTGCTTACAACCAATACTAATCTGATCGAATATAAACTTGGTGAGCAGTTTTAGAATGAGAGCCTTAGTACGTTCGTGAAATTTTGTAGGAATGGTATTGCTAGAAATTTTTTTAAAAATTATTAAAAAATATTATTTATGTCACGATAACCTATAAGAACGGAAGGAGATAGCGACTTGAAATTTCCAGGTTAGATTGTGAATCTGAATGCGACATTTGAGTTTGTTTATAGGCACAATCGGCAATAGGGTTTTGGAGTTAGGTATACCCATCTACATATTGGTTATTTCCTCAATGACTCTAAAAATACAAGAACCATCCAATTCAAACATAGTTATTAGTTGTAGAATGGCAACGCGAAAATTCTCGCAAAGCTTCGTGTGTATCGTATCACTAGAAAATTAAATAAAAATCATAGAAAATTATTGAAAGCAATTCTATATATCAGAAACTAATCGTCATCGTCATCGACATCGCTGAAATTTTGCGAAACCTTCAGAACCTAATTCTTCTACCAAGTTCCAAGTTTGAACGCGATGGAATCTATATTGTTGGAGATCGGAGCAGCCTTGTGTGAGTTCAGTAGCAGGATGGTCGACCGTTGCATTGATAACTCTCGAACGAAAGGAGATAGGGACTTGCAATTTTCAGGACAGGTTACACATCTGAATGGGAGAGATAAGTTCGCTGTTGGCCATAAGCGGCCCATTGGTTTCGGATTTATCCCCACCTGGAATATTATTTCCTCGATAACTCAAAAAATATAGCCTCGATCGAATTGAAGCTTGGTAACTAGTTCTAGAATATCGATATGAAGACGTGTGTAAAATTTTGTGAGGATTGTACCACTAGAAAATTCTATAAAAATTACGAAAAAATATTATGTATCTCATGATTCCTCCAGAATAGAAAGTAATAGCGACTCAGTTTGCAGGGTAGATTGCGCATCTGAATGCAACTTTTAAGATAGTTAACTAGCAAAATCGGCCTAATGGTTTAGGAGTAATATACATCTGAAATTTGGTTGTTAAATCCTCAATAACTCGAAAAATACAAAACCGATCCAATTCAAACATGGTATTTAGTTGTAGAATACCAACGCGGAAATTCTTGCAAAATTTCGTGAGGTTCCTAGCAATACGAAATTTAAAAACAATTATTGAAAACAAAATTGGTTCAAGCACTGACGTGAAGTCAGGAAATTTCGCGCGTAGGTTGTATTGTCCATTCTCCTGTATTGGACACTCTCAATTCGAATTTACTATGGTAAATTAGAATTACGTTCTGATTCTGTCCGCCGGCCGTTGCCACGATAACTTGAGAACGGAAAAAGCTAGCAACTTGAAATTTTCAGGGTAGGTGGCGCATCCCGATACGACGGACAGGATCGTTAATGGGCATAATCGGCCCAATGGTTTCCGAGTAATGATATTGTTTTCAACCAATATAAATCCGTTCGAATGAAACTTGGTGAATAGTTGTAGAATGAAAACCTAAGCACGTTTGTGGAATTTTGTGCGAATCGTATCACTAGAAAATTTAAAAAAAAAATAATTAAAAAATTGGTTCAAGCACTGACGTGAAGTCAGAAGCTTTTGCGCGTATGTTCTATTGTCCATTCTTCTGTATTGGACACCCTTAATTGAGTTTACCATGGTGAATTATGTTGTCCATTCTCCTGTATTGGACACTTAATTCGAATTATCTATGGTAAATTCGAATTAAGAGTGCCGCTATCTCTTTCCGTTCTCAAGTTATCGTGACAACAAAAATATTTTTTAATAATTTTTTAAAAATTTTCTAGCCATACGATTCGCACAAAATTTCACGAACGTGCTTAAGTTCATATTCTACAACTACTCACCAAGTTTCAATTCGATCGGATTTATATTGGTTGAAAACAAAATTAATACTCGGAAACCACTGGGCCGATTATGCCCATTAACAAACTTGTCCGTCGTATTGGGATGCGCCACTCACCCTGAAAATTTCAAGTCGCTAGCTCTTTTCGTTCTCAAGTTATCGTGGTAACGGCCGGCCGGACGGCCGGACGGACAGAATCAAATTCGACCTCGAATTCTTCATTGGGGAGTCGAACTGAATCGTTTGAGACCATTTTCGTCAACAAATTCGAAAGTTACAGACATTTGGGCAAAACTATAACGCGATGTTCCCCAGAACATACGCGCAAAAAGTTCTTTAATTCTCGATAATCTGAGAACGGAAAGAGATAGCGACTTGAAATTTCCAGGTTAGGTTGTGCATCTGAGTGTGACATTCGAGTTTGTTTATAAGCACAATCGGCCTAACGGTTTTGGAGTTATCCCCATCTGAAATTTGGTTGTTATTTCCTTGGTAACTCGAACAATACCAAACCGATCCAATTTGAATATGGTTATTAGTTGAAGAATGCCAACACAGAAATTCTTGCAACATTTTTTAAGGATCGTATCACTAGAAATTTTTTTAAAAATCTTTGAAAATCATTGAAAAAAATTCTATATATCAGAAACTATTCATCCGACATGGCAGATATCTTGCGAGAGCCTTCAGAACCTATCCCTACTACCAAGTTCCAAGTTTGAAATCGATCGGATCTATATTGTTGGAGATCTGAGCAGCCTTGTGTGAGTTCAGTAGCTGGATGAGTGACCGTTGCCTCGATAACTCCCGAACGAAAGGAGATAGGGACTTGTAATTTTCGGGGTAGGTTGCGCATCTAAATGGGAAAGTTAAGTTCGCTGTTGGCCATAATTGGCTCAACGGTTTCGGAGTTATACCCATCTGGAATATTATATCCTTGATGACTCAAAAAAATTGGCTCGATCAAATTGTAGCTTGCTAACTAGTTGTAGAAAATTTTGTGAGAAAATTTTGTGAGAACCGTACCCCTAGAAAATAAAAAAAAATTACGAAAAAAAAAATTGCTTTAAGCACTGACGTGAAGTCAGGAGCTTTTGTAGGTATATTTTATTGTCCATTCTCTTAATCAAATATACCATGGTGAATTTTAGTGTCCGTTTTCCTGTGTTGGACTGTATTGGTGAATTCGATTAAGAGAGTGTCCAATACAGGAGAACAGAAAATATAATTCACCATGGTATATTTGATTAAGAGTGTCCAATACAGGAGAATGTACAATAGAACATACGCGCAAAAGCTCCTGACTTCCGTGCATTAACAAAGTCTGGTCTGTCCATTCTGGACAATAGAATTCATCTTGGTAAATTCGATTAAGAAGAGTCTCCAATACAGGAGAATGGACAATAGAATTCATCATGGTGAATTCGATTGAGAAGAGTGTCCAATACAGGAGAATAGACAATAGAATTCATCATGGTAAATTCGATTAAGAAGAGTGTTCATTACAGGAGTATGGACAATAGAACATACGCGCAAAAGCTCCTGACTTCACGTCAGTGCTTGAACCAATTTTTTTTCGATTAAGAGGGTCCAATCAGGAGAACGGACAATAGAATTCATCATGGTAAATTCGATTAAGAAGAGCAAAAGCTCCTGATTCTCGTCAGTGCTTGAACCAATTTTTTTTTTTCGATTAAGAGTGTCCAATACAGGAGAATAGACAATAGAATTCACCATGGTAAATTCGATTAAAAGTGTCCAATACAGGAGAATGGACAACAGAACATACGCGCAAAAGCTCCTGACTTCACGTCAGTGCTTGAACCAATTTTTTTTTCGATTAAGAGGGTCCAGTATAGGAGAATGGACAATAGAATTCAGTATGGTTAATTTGATTAAGATTATCTAATACAGGAGACTGGACAATAGAACATATGCGTAAACGCTTATTTTGACTTCACATCAGTGCTTGAACCAATTTTTTTATTTATAATATCATTTAAATTAATATTGTTGGACTTTACTTTGAAAGTTCTAAGCTATACTGACTTACAGCAAAAATATTATAACGAAAATAAGCAATTGGATAGTCAAACTATCATTTTAATAAAATGATGCATTTTTATTGTTCAAATAAAGATATTTTGTTAACTTACAAGAATTTCTTCATTCAATGGTATTTCAAAGAACTAATTACAGTTTTAAATATTTAATAAAAAAACCTTTTTAATTCTTCATAACCATTACAAGAATGTCTGTCGATATGGAATATGGTAATAATTTGACATTTGAACACATCGTTTAATGCAGAATCAATTTCAATACTTTTGTCACTCGTTGATGAGATGAGATATCTGAAATTATAGATAAACTCTAAATATTCCATTCAATATTGAAATATTAAAATTAAATTTCCACTTATTCATTTGTATTTCAAGATAATGAACGTTTGAAGCTAATGATTCATGTAAATTGTCTGTGAAAATTTGTTTTCATGGGTTAGGGGAAAAGAGTTATTGTGAAAATAAGATCCATTTATTTAGATACCAATCTATATATTGTTTTATACTATCTACTAAGGGCCGATTTATTCAACCTCTCCGTAAAGTATTCGTCAACTATGTGCTCGTTGAATTTACTGATCCCCTTTAAAGTGAACATTTACAGATTACTTTCCTTTCGGTAAGGCTACTTGACAGTTTACAGGTCGTAAAATATATCAGCCCTCAGTGAACAAAAAAATTGTATACCTCACTGAAGCCGTAATACAAACAAAGGAAATAATTTCGAATAAAACTCTATTAACATATTCGATTATTTACTTCAAGAGAGATCAAGAATAACTTTCATTTTGAAAATTCAATACTACATCAAGCAGCATGCAATACATTTTTTCGAGTTTGGACCACTGCTGCCCACATAATCATGGAGGATTCGTGAAACACTGCAGGGAGGATAAATACTTGTATATAGATTATTATTAAAATATGATAACTGACTTTCTCCGTTTCCTTATATACTACTTCTCGTTGTAAAATATACTTGGATTTTCCTCCGCAACACTAGGATACATCATTTTCAAAGTTAGCGTTGAATTATCAAGCCATTCTATTATAATATTAGTAAAATCTGTTCTTCAGAGGTATTCATTGTTAAGCATGCTAAGCAACAAGCATTTAAGAAACATATACCTGAAGTTCCACGGGAAAACAATATACATAATATATACCTACACACATGTTATATTGCATCACCTTCTACTCCTATATTTTAAAATATTCTGCAATTAGAAAAATTAAAATGTTTCGTTAAAAATGCCTATTATATAGGTACACGCTGACATCCAAACACCCTGATGATGGATCGTAAGAGACCCATGATATCAGGAAAACAGAAAAGTGTTCACAATTCACTGGTCTAAGCGTAATTCAACTGTTTTTTTTTGTGCAATAAATAGTATTATGCAAATGTTATGTGTAAACAGGTAAAAGTGGCTAAGGGCCAAATCTGAATAATAGGGTAGGTGCAGAAGTCATTTGAAATGTAATTCATGCAGTTTTGCTTGCTAATGACATGTTTATGATTATACTAACCATTCTAGGTCTTCCCTAAGGAAATCCCACAGAAGCTCCTAGGAGAGTCAGTTTTGTTCTGTATATATTTTATTAATGTATCCTTACGACAGCTTAGGCAAGTCACTGGGTGGTTTTCACCTAAGTACATGATGAATAGAATACTTATCCCATAATATATATATAGCTTCGGCAAAATGACAAAACAGAATTAAGTGTAAAATGTAAAATTTTGAGTTGGCTTTATTTTTTATAGTCATAGCCTACTCATAACAACCACTTCCTTAGTAGATTGCGGAACATATTTAAATGCAACTTGAATCGAGCATTTACGGTTTATTTCGTTCACTCCCTGATTTATCGTTCACTCTCGAATTTCAAAACGAGAATATCTTGAAACTTGTTTATTGCAGATACGTCCCTTTGTCATTTCAACGATATGAGAACCACCACCAATTTGTTTGAATAGAAACACTAGATTTTCTTCTTGGCTATTCCACTCTTGAACTTTAAAAATTTGAATGTTCATGTCATCTTGGTTGCCTCTTATCAATATTAAATTTTCTCATGAGATATACTTAATCTTCACAAATATTCAATCGACTAAGTTCCATATACCTTGTTTTTAAGAATTCTATCTGCAGTAACTCCAAGAGTAACTCATGCATTCTATTTGTCGAAAAGCATTACTTTTTTGCTCTACGTCAACTGGACCTTAATTCATTCCAACCTGAAAGAAAATATTAAGACTTGGATTTCTCTGAGTAAAGTAATTCATTCAATTCACTTCTATTACTTACTGCTGATTTTTAGCCAGAAATCCTGAAGGACATATACCAGATATCTTCTTTCTGAACAATTTTTCCACAGTTCTCCATAATTTGGAATTTCTTTCACATACGTAAACAATATTTCTAGATTCCTCCAATCTTCAAATACAAGGTAATCTCGATTATTTTCAACGGAAGGAATACTCGTTCGTACTTCGTGGATTGAGAATATTTTGTTTACGTTTTGTATTTGTGTTTTGATCAGATTCGATGTTGAGGTTAAAACGGGGCGCATGCGTAGATCAGAATGTAGTTTGTAGTATATCCATTAATCATGAATCATTCTCAAAAATACCACACAAGCAAGTTACCGATCACTGCTAATATCAAGTTCAAAAGAATATATATATATATATATATATATTTATTATTTACCAGAAATTCATCACAAATCGAAACTATTTAAATTAGAAATGTCAATTTTTACATGACTAACCCGGACTTAGCCATTTAACCCTGCTATTTTGCCGGGTTAAATTTTTATAGTTTTAACCCAGGGTTAGGCTCTAACTCTTGAAGGTGCAAGACCTATTATCAATTTAACCGCAGGTTTAGAGTTAATCCGGATTTAATTAGATAACCCGCATTCGTGCAAGTGGGCCTTAGTGGCCTACATGGCCTAAAATTCCTCTCTACCCATCACAAGATTTAATATCCACAAATGAGCCTCTCACCTTACAAGATCAGAAGCCTTCAGCAAAATTTCAGCGATATCATATTAAAAATAATACATAACCTTTCAAAAGTCCCCTCTCGCAAATATACTCCTCTGAAGGCACATGGATCTCTTGAAGAAGAATCGCCTTCTCTATTTCTCAAAGATATTCACTCTTGTTCATAGAAATCCCTTCAATATTTAGTTGCCTCCTCCTAAGGAGGATCTCTTTCAAATCCAGGTCTGACCACTAATGTAGGGCTATCATCTCCCATAGATTTGTGATGAAATAAGACGATTTTCCCATAATATACGAGCGAAAATATGTCATCATGACATTCATATTTTTATTTTATTTTTGAAGGTTCTCGCAAAAATACGACCATAGACTACATATTATCATACGACGATTCCCATCCGCTACACTTGGCTACCGTTACGCTACCGAACTCACAAAAGGCTGCCCGGTTCTCCAACAATATAGATCCGATCATGTTCAAACTTGGAATTCTGCAGTAGAGTTAGGTTCTGAAGGCTGTTCCAAAATTTCAGCCATGCCGGACGAATAGTTTATGATATATAGATTTGTTTTCAATAATTTTCAACTATTTTTTTTTTAATTTTCTAGTTATACCATCCTCATGAAATTCTACAAGAATTTTCGCGTTGGCATTTTTCAACTAATAACAATGTTTGAATTCAATCGGTTTTGTATTCTTCGAGTTAATGAGGAACAAAAAACTACCAAATTTCAGAAAATTTCAGATGGCTATAACTCTAAAACCGTTTGGACGATTGTGCTCATAAACAAACTCAAATGTCGCATTCAGGTGCACAACCTAACCTGAAATTTTCAAGCCGCTATCTCCTTCCGTTCTCAGGTTATCGTGACAACAAAAATATTTTTTAATAATTTTTTAATAATTTTCTAGCGATACGATTCTCACATAATTTCACAAACGTGCTTAGGTCTATATTCTACAACTATTCACCAAGTTTAAATTCGATCGGATTTATTTTGGTTGAAAACAAAATTATTACTCGGAAACCATTGGGCCGATTATACCCATTAACGAACTTGTTCGTCGTATTTGGATGCGCCACCTACACTGAAAATTTCAAGTCGCTAGCTCTCTCCGTTCTCAAGTTATCGTGGCAACGGCCGGACGGCACCACAGAATTTCACATTTGGGCAAAACTATAACGCGATGTTCCCCAGAACATACGCGCAAAAACTTACGCCTCAAGTTACTCCAGGATTCGATATTCACGAAATTAGTGGTTCGGTATTCTACAAGTAATCACTGAGTTTTTATTGGGTCAGTTTGAATAGTTTGATTAACTCCAAAACTAGGGCTCCTCGTCTCGTAAAAGCGAGACGAGACGAGATGAGAGGTTTTCAAAAATATTATAGGCTATACCGAGACCACATACAGCGCAACACGAGAGTCTCGTTTTTGGTCTCGTTAGATTTTTTTTATGAAGTTTTATATACTACTTGACTTTTTTCAACACCCACAGAAAATAATTGAATATGAAGAGTTTCCACTATAATTACCAATATATTTTGTGTACCTATATTATGCATCGATCGTTCTAGAAATACACGATTTTTTAGAAGATTATTAATTCGTTATGACCTTGCCATAATTGAGATAATTATTCAAGAAAAAATAGAATTCTCAATCATAAAAACGGATGCCATTATGAATTCAATACTTAACGGACAACTTTTATTGCCCCTAAATCCCAATGCTTTGGAAATTTCGTCTCTATCTGAACGTATGGAGAAATTTCTTCTCTTGTGCTCCTTGTAGTGAAGATGTGAACAATTATTGTATACATCTGTGGAACTACGTATAATAAAACTGGTAAAAAAATGAAGCTATTCAATGTTTCAAAAAGTGAGGAATACGCCTAGAACACCCTTAATGATCTACCCACTGGGACGGTATTCTTTGAAAACTATACCAAATTGTTCAATTCTAATAAAAAATGTATTGACATTGATAGCCTATTTAAAACATCAACGAAACTTTCGAAATATTGGAAAGCTGGATTTGAAGAATATTTGCTGTTAGAAAGAGCAAATAGGAATCAAAATATTCTACAGTGGTGGAGAGTGAAGAAAAAGTTCTTCCTACACTTTCCAAGGTGGCCGATGATTTATTAATGGCAACATCCGTATCTGTTGAAAGATCATTTTCCACAGCAGGTATGATCATGCCAAAAACACGTACATCATTAATCATCATTAATTAAAAATAATATGTACATGTACAAATATTTTTTTATAAGAGCGTAATAAATATAGCTTCACAAAATTATTCATTATTGTATACCATTTTGTTTATAAATCATAATATTCATTATCGTTATTCCGAATTAAGCGAGACGAGACGAGACAACTGATAACGAGACGAGAACGAGACTTAAACGAGACTTAATTTTTGTGGAATTGGCGAGAGACGAGATTTTTTATACTCTCGTCTACTCTCGTCTCGTGTGAAGCCCTACTATCCAAAACCTTGTGGCCGATTATGCAAATTAATTAACCTACCCTAAAAATTGCAAGTCGCTATTTCTTTCCATTCTCAAGTTATTGTTAGATACATAATATTTTGTCGAAATTTTTTTTTAATTTTCTAGTTGAACAATTCTCTCAAAATTTAACACACGTCTTCAAGTCAATATTCTACAATTAGATGCCAAGTTTCCATTCGATCGGGTCTGTATTTTTCGAGAGTATTTATCGAGAAAATAATATTCCAGATGGGTATAACTCGGTATAAACCAAACGGAAACCGTTTGGCCGATTATGCTCTAAAGTAAATGTCCCAATTATCGACACAATAGCCTGTTCCTCAAAGTGTCTAATATATTTCGACTTCAAAGAATGATTTTATATGAATGAAATATTCAGTTTTCACATCTTTGAACCTTCAGTTGTGTTAAAAGTACAAAAAACAAACATCTTGAAAGGGAAAAATATTGTAAATAAAATGAGAGATGTCTCCGAGCAGATGCCCCCATTATCGACACCAAAACGATATGAATTACCAATCATCGACATACATGTGAACCAATTACCGACACTGTGGGAAATCGGGAATTTGGCATCAATAATATGTTTGTATATAAAGAAATATTAGTATATTTAGTGAAAATCACAGTTCAAAAATGTTCACAAAAACTGAAAAATACAAGAGAAATATAAATTCTCTGCTTCATATGAAAAAATATTCGATGATCTTTGGTTAAACCTCAGAAATTAACGTTTTCATTTCAGGTACTTTAAATGAGCCACGTTTATTCATCTTTTTAGGCTCGGTAATTCTACATGCAATTTCATCGACAGTGTAATCCAAATCAGCTATTTTAATTGGCCATTTCTAATTTTGGATGCTACTAGCTATGGCTTTGATGAAGAAGGATCTTCATCATCTCTGCATTTCCCTTTATGTCTAGCCATTCTTGTTATTCTTCTGTCTTCCTCATCTCTGCATTCCTTTTCGCTTCTAGCTATTCCATCTAATCTTCTCCCTTATTTTTCCCTTTGCTCTGCCTTCTTTTCCTCCAATTTGATCCTGTGATTTTCCTGCTAGCTTGAGGAAGACATAAGCATGTAATTATTCCCTCTGTTTCCTGTAACGTTTGGTGGTTGGTTGGTTGGTTGGTTGGTTGGTTGGTTGGTTTAGTGAAGGTCAAAACAAAGCTTTTTTTAGAACAGGGTTGGGATATCCTCTAATCTGATTTTCTCTTTATTGGTGTTTTCTATAGTATTTCTTACTTGCTTGCTCCATAAAAAACATTGGGTTCAAATGTAGCCCAGAAAAATTTATCAGTGTCAGAGTAAACATTTAATAACCACGAAGATGCGGAATTGGTGTGTGTCGATTTGAGTAAGACGTTCGACCGAGCGTTCGACAGTGTTTGCCACGAAATCTTACTGAACAAACATCATCACTATGGCGTGAGATGGAAGGTATTGAATATCTTCAGATCCTATTTAGAAGACAGGTTTCAGGCAGTGAAGTGGAATGATGTCGTTACTGACTTAAAGGAGATCAATATTGGGGTGCCACAAGGGTCGATCCTAGGACCTATTTTGTTTATAGTTTTCATAAATGATCTACATACTAATTTAAAGACAGATAGAATATGTACTTATGCAGATGATACCGCTTTTCTTAACAGATCAAAAGAAGAATGTGGAAAGGTCATGCATCTTTCGAATTTCAGAAATATTATCACAGAGTGTTTCAAATTTTATGTCCAAAATTGTGATCAAAAATTGGCCATAACTTCTGTTTTTCAAATTAGAAACCTATTTTTTTATGCTTGCGTTGGATTCATCAGTGAAAAATAATGATAGTTTTCTATCGTGGTTATGCTCCTGGATTAAATAATTTCAGATTTTTTTTTAATTTAGGAGCATAATAATGTTAAAAAACTATCATTATTATTCACCGCAAAATCCAACGCAATCATAAAAAAATTGGGTTCTAATTTGAAAAACAGAAGTTATGGCCAAATTTTGATCACAATTTTCGACACAAAACTTAAAACACCCTGTGATGATATTTCTGGAATTCAAAAGATGCATGACATATCCACATTCTTCCTCTTCGATGTTCTCAAAACGGTTCACGCTCAGGATGTTTAAAACAACAATAATGAACATAATACTTACTAAACATATTTAACATTTTTTCCTGTTTTTTTTTTCGATATATATATATATATACTATTTCAATGAATACAATGGTTTTAACAGAAATGTATTCAGCATTGAACACTTGATCATACCAGGAATGCAAACTTGAAAAAAAAAAGTTTTCATCAAATTTATTGTCACTCCCTGTATAACTGGAAGTGATTAGGCTTAGAAAATATTTTAGCTCTGTAGAGAATTTCAAGCAATATCATTATCCCAATTTTCAGATTTCAAATATGTCCAGTTCTCCAGAAACGTCTAATAGGCACTCGAACTTGGGACACCCTGTATTATTCTTCAAAAACTTAAATTTCACCTCGAGTCATTGAATCTGGAGAGACATAAATGAAGAGTGTGGACTTACTAGAATAGCAAGGCTCACTCGATGAATATTGACATTTGACAAATTAGTAGTTAATAGTGCTGTTTCGGTGCGGATGCTTAAGAGGAATCAATGGTGTAAATAAATTTGTTCAAGGAACTATAAACTAGATAATTGTTGAATTAAAATTTGGAAATCTCTGTTCGTCTTGTTTTATGGAAGATAATCCGATGTTGTCAATAATTGGGACACTGTCGATAATTGGGACATTTACCTTACAACGAACTAACACACCCATTCGGATGCGCAACCTACCCTGAAAATTCGAAGTCCCTATCTCTTTTCGTTCGAAAGTTATCGATGCAACGGTCACCCATCCAGCTACTGAACTCAACCAAGGCAGCTTGAATCTCCAACAGTATAGATCCGATCGTGTTCAAACTTGGAACTTGGCAGAAGAGTTAGGTTTTGAGGGTTCTCGCAAAATTTCAGCGATGTCGGTCGAATAGTTTCTGATATTTAGAATTATTATTAACGATTTTCAATGATCTTTTAAAAATGTTCTAGTAATACAATCCTCCCGGAATTTTCGCGACGGCATTCTACAACTAATTACCATGCTTGAATTGGATCGGATTCGTACTTTTCGAGTTATAGACGAAACAACAACCAAATATCAAATGGGTATAACTCCAAAACCGTTTGGCCGATTATGCCTATTAACAAATTCAAATGTCGCATTCGGATGCCTAACGTACGTATTATTGGGATTCATTAATACATAAACATAAATATTCAATATTGATTACTTTATTGATTTACTCAAAATCTCAATAATTTTCCCCTCAAATGTTCCTAGTGCGATGTTGAAAATATCTAAAGTGCCAGTTGTATAATATCATTATTCCGAGGAACACAGAGTGGTAATGAAGTGCAGTTCTCGCCTTCGGAACACAAAAGTGATGCTTTTCTCTGCCACGATAAAATGGAACGTAAAAGTTCGAAAAACCAACTATGTCACTTTTGAAATGGTCATGAATAATTCTGTACAGAAATACTACATCGAAAACAATCCTTTGGTGCTCCTAAGATAAGGCACCATGACGAGTTAACTCAGTCCTGTGAATGAAATCATCATTCGATGAAACAGGTTCATATCTGAAGAAAAGAGAACTGAAAAACTTTCTTTGCAACCTCCCTATTCTATCAACATAAATTTGTAATAGCGAGGCACCCAAATTGGCGTGGCATATTGCAGGCAAATTCGTACCAACGAATAGTATACAAATTTCAAGGTGTTGACAATATACTATTTTGACATTGTTACGATTCTCACAAAATTTCACAGTCGTCTTTGTGCCAGTATTCTACAACTAGCTACCAAGTTTCAATTTGCTCAGATCTGTATTGGTTGATGACAAAATTATCACTCGGAAACCGTCGTATTTGGACGCATCACCTACCCTGAAAATTACAAGTCGCTATCTTTTTCCGTTCTCAAGTTATCGTGGCAGCGGCCGGCCGGACATAATAGAATTTTCCCTCGGATCCTTCATCATTGAGTCGAACCTAACTTTTTGAGACCATTTTTGCGCGTATGTTCTGGGGAACATCGCGTTATCATTTCGCCCAAATGTCTGTAACTTTTTTGACGAAAATGATCTCAAACGATTTGGATCGACTCCCCAATGAAGAATTCGATTTCAAATTTGATTCTGTCTGGCCGCCCGTCTGGCTGTCCGGCCGTTGCCAAATTATGATTGAATGCAAAATGACCATTTAAATAACCTCAGCTGTATTAGAATTATGTGGATAATATGATATTATACTTTTAAGGTGATGATATAATGGCCGTAGATAATATGATGATTGAAATATATTCTTTGGTAAGGTACATAATCAAATTGGGTTCAGAATATCTCCAGTAAAAACAAATTGGCAATATTGTCTAAGTTTTAATTGATATAATATAATTTTCAGAGTAGATTTGAGGAATGGATATCTCGGATAAGTTCGTTATTGGGGAGAATCGGTCTGTTTGAATTTAATTTCTTTCATGATGCAGATCTATCGTAAGAATCCATTTATATAATTCCCAGATACCAATAATTGCAGAGATATGATTTGTCAAAGTTTGAACAAGAGCACCAAAGCTCCTGCCCACAGGGCTCGAATCAATTTTAATTGCAAAAGCAATTTATCCTGTGCTTTTTGCGCGTATGTTCTGGGGAACATTGCGTTATCATTTTGCCCAAATGTCTGTAATTTTCGAAATTTTTGCCGAAAATGGTCTCAAACGATTAGGTTCGACTCCCTGACCAAGAATTCGATGTCAAATTTCATTCTGTCCTGAAATTTTCAGGGTAGGTGGCACATCCCAATACGATGGACAAGTTCGCTAATGGGCATCATCGGCTCAATGGTTTCCGAGTAATAATTTTGTTTTCAACCAATATAAATCCGAACAAATTGAAACTTGGTTAATAGTTGTAAAATATAAACCTAAGCCCGTTTGTGAAATTTTGTGAGAATTGTATGGCTAGAAAATTATTAAAAAATTATAAAAAAATATTTTTGTTGTCACGATAACCTGAGAACGGATATAGATAGCGGCTTGAAGTTCTCAGGTTAGGTTGTGCATCTGAGTGCGACATGTGAGTTTGTTTAAAAGCATAATCGGCCAAACAGTTTGAGAGTTATAGCCATGTGAAATTTGGTTGTTTTTTGTTCCTCATTAACTCGGAAAATATAAAACCGATTGAATTCAAACATGGTTGTTAGTTGTAGAATGCAGATGCGAAAATTCTTTAAAAAATTTCGTGAAGATAGTATTTGTAGAAAATTTTTAAGAAATCATTGAAAACTGAAAAAAATTCTATATATCAGTAAATATTCGTCTGAAATTGCTAATTTTTTGCAAGAGCCTTTAGAAACTAACTATACTGCCAAGTTTCAAGTTCTAACACGATCGGTCAAATATTGTTGGAGATTCGAGCAGCCTTGTGCGAGATCAGTAGATGGTTGCCGTTACCTCGATAACTTTCGAACGAAAGGAGATAGGGACATGCAATTTTTTCAGGGTAGGTTGCGTATCCGAATGGGAGAGTTGAGTTTGTTTTTGGGCATAATCGGTCTAACGGTTTCGGAGTTATACCCGCCTGGAATATAATTTCCTCGATAACTCAAAAAATAAAGATTCGGTAGAATTGAAGCTTGGTAACTAGGTAGAAAATCAACATAAAGACGTGTTTAAAATTTTGTAAGAACCGTGCCCCTAGAAAATTTTAAAAAAATGACGAATACGAAAAAAAAGCTTGTAAGAACCGTACCTACCACTCGAAAATTTGAAAAAAATTACTAAAAAAAAAATTCGAACATTACAGACAGAGTTCAGAGTCAATTTTTTTACATATCTTCAAATAACTGATGACTTCAAACAGGCATTTATTCCATTAGCAGGAGTTGATCGAGGAATGACAGGCAATGTTTGACGAAAATCCCCTGACAGTAATATCAAAGCACCACCAAAAAGCTGTTGATTACCACGTATATCTTGCATTGTTCGATTAGATGCTTCTAGTGATTTTTTATTCGCCATTGTGCACTCATCAATGTATATAAAAATGTCATTAAATAATTCGTTTCAAATTGACGTGTTTCCATCTGTTACAAAATAATAAAACACCCGCATGCACACAATAGGTTTTTTTGAAATAAAGAAACACACATACATACATGTAAATCACTCAACAGTTCATAACTTACCGTTTGTGTAAATGCCAATTTAATTCAAATAAAGCCTGTAAACGATATGAAACACCGACGGATCGCTAAAAAACTGAGAAAAATACACGCACATTATATACATTTGAACATTTGAACACAAAGCAATAATTATCGCTGACAATTAGATTTAAACGAAGCGCGTCCAAAATGAAATGACCGCATGAATGACAACAACATGCTTCTACTGTCAACACTGAAAAAAATTTCAGTTTGACAGCACAATCCTCATCTGTAAAAAGTTTCAATTTGACAGGAAAATCCCCATTAAAAAATTATCCGCCATTTATTGAATTCATTTGTTACAAAAAATGTGATAAATGAAGAACCGCTCGACCGATTTTGTGCAACCTTCACGTAAACCATCTACTAAATAGTCCGAACAAAGCCTAAACATTTGGTTTGTATAGGTAAGCCCGTTCTTAAGTTATTGCACCGAAAAGTGGTATTGATTTTTATATACAGTGCGCGTCAAAATTATGGAACAATATCATTTTCTCAGAAGAAAAATATTTGGCAACAAAATCCTAGAAGCGGTCAATTTTCGTTTCACTTTTACCAAATTTTTATGCATTTTTGAAGGATTTTTGTTGCACCCTGTGCCATCCCCATCAACCCTCTGAAATTTTTAAATCGGGAAAGTGAGTCCTGTGGTACTTTTTTGGCAAGGTCTTTGTATCTTCCTTACAAGCGTGCAGAAATTTTCAATTTTGAAAATTAGTTAGTTCAAAGAGGTTTTCAGTATGTGCACTTTATTGTCATGGCTCATTTACTTTGAGACGATGGTACCTGATTTAATTTGTCACCGAATGAAAGTCGATCATTACAGTTCTGTTCATGCACAACTTCCAACCACTATGAACCCTTTAATGGAGAAAAAATGGGAGTGGGCGTGAGGGGGTTGAAAGGGGTTGAAAGTTGTGCATGAACAAAACCGTAATGGTCGACTTTCATTCGGTGACAAATTTCATCAGGTACCATCGTCTCAAAGTAATCAGCCATGACAAAGCGCATATACTGAACTATTTTTAAAAAAAGAAAAATGTTTTCTTGAAAATTTCTGCACACCTGTAAAGAAGACACAAAGACCTTGCCAAAAAAGTACCACAGGACCCACTTTCCCTATTCAAAAAGTTTAGAGGGTTGACGGGGATGGCACAGGGAGCAACAAACATCCTTCAAAAATTTGGTAAAAGTGAAACAAAAATTGACCTCTTTCAGGATTTTGTTGCCGAATATTTTTCTTCTGAGAAAATGAATTTCTTCCATAATTTTGACGCGCACTATACGCGCTATACACTATATATTATACACTATATATTATACACTATATACTATACACTATATACTATACACTATATACTATACACTATATACACTATACACTATATACTATACACTACGCACTATACGCGCACTATACTATATTTTGACGCGCACTATACTATTGTATATTGATTTCAAACTCAAATATTTCGTAACTGTGAAACTCCAGTCACGTGCAATTTATAATTTTAAGTATATGAATGACTATTCCACTCTTTCAAATTCTGATCAACCATAGGCCAAAGACGAAAATACCAACTGTCTTTGAATTATGATATTGGTATTACAACTTTGGTGTTTTCAACGACTCAATCGTGGATACGGATGGCTTGACAAATGATAAATATAAATTATAGACGTCAACATAAGTCACTTTGTTCGTGAAATAGAATAATGAAATACCGCACGTGACAGAATTTATCTCATAAGACTCTCCAAGCAACTGAGCTGCTTAGAGAAAACAATAGTAGTCCTTCGGACTCGTGATGTTTTTAAGCAACTCAGTTTCGTTAAGAAATAAGTCGACGAATTCCCAAAAAATTAAGTCTCGGTCTCGTCTGGTTATTAGGTGTCTCGTTTCACTTAATTCTGAATAACGATAATAAATATTATAATATATGAATGAAATGGTATACAATAATGAATAATTTTGTGAAGCTATATTTATTACGCTCTTATACAAAAATATTTGTACATGTACATTTTATTTTTAATTTTAAACACTGATAATTTCAACTTTTAAATTACTCGATGACCAAAAATTTAAATATAATCACGCTTGCATCACATCATCTTTCAATGATGTAAGTGTTTTTGCCATGATCATACCTGCTGTGGGAAATAATCTTTCAACAGGTACCGATGTAGCCATTAATAAATCATCAGCAATCTTGGAAAGTGTAGGAAGAACTTTTTCATCACTCTCCACCACTGTAAAATATTTTGATTCCTATTTGCTCTTTATAACAGCAAATATTCTTCAAACTCAGCTTTGCAATATTTCGAAAGTTTTATTGATGTTTTAAATAGGCTATCGATGTCGATTCATTTGTCAATTGAATTAAACAATTCGGTATAGTTTTCAAAGAATACCGTCCCAGTGGGTAGATCATTGAGGGTGTTATTTCGTATTGCTCATAACACTTTTCGAAACATTGAAAAGCTTAATTTCTTTACCAGTTTTATTTTTCTTGAAAAATAATCTCAATTACCACAAGGTCATAACGAATTAATAATCTTCTAAAAAATCGTCTATTTCTAGAACGATCGATGTATAATATAGACAAATATATTGGTAATTATAGTGGAAACTCTTCATAGTCAATTGTTTCCTGTGGGTATTGAAAGAAGTCGAGTCGTATATAAAACTTCATACAAAAAATTTAACGAGACCTAAAACGAGACTCTCGTGTTGCGCTGTATATGGTCTCGGTATCGCCTATAATGTTTTTGAAAACGTCTCGTATCGTCGAAAACGAGACGAGACGAGAAAAATCTCGCTCTTGCGTGAAGCCCTAAAAAAGTTAGATTCTGGAATAAGAATATTTGAATTGGAGATTATCGAAAACACGTACTGGATACTCTGAAGGAGATTGGATAAAATTCGAACAAGAAACACACAATTTTCTCTTATCAGCCATCAGCACGATTGAGGCAATTTGCGAAGCAGAAGAAAGTTATGTTCAAACGAAATTTCGATTCTGCTCTTCGTGAATTCTACGTTGTTTCGCTTTGGAGATGTTTTGGAGCATTAAATTTCAAATGAAGCTCATCCCTTCTCTCCAAATGTAATGCGGATATAACTCGTAACATGGACCGATAACTGGTGAAATTTCATCTGGAGTTCGTTATCCAATTCAGACTGTATTCTCAGTAAACAGATTTCACATATACCTTGAATAGATGATATGGGGAATTCGGTTCTCTGTGTGGGATGAATTTCCAACTTAGACATTGGTATTGTTTGTGGAACATATTGACGTATTAAAAGGACTAAATAAGAGGAAAATAGATGTTTACAATAGTTGGGTGGGTTAATATCAGAGCTGTGCCGAGCACTGAAGAAAAGTGCTTCAAGCCCTAAGCACTAAACACTCAATAAAAATGATCACGAGCCTCGAGCACAAAGCACCACGTTTTCACAAAAGGCTTGCAATTACTAAGCACTTTATAAAATTAATTCGAATTTTCGAGCACTAAGCACTTTCAGATGTCTGTTGGAAATGAGGATTTTTACTCCAAATTGTAATATAACATTGTATTCAATTGGAGAAATATGTAAACAAGCAAACTTGCTTTCCCCATATGCATCATTGACGGATGAGGAATGGAGTGCAGCGAAACAAATTTCTATAAAACTAACGAACTCAAAATTAGTTCTATTCTCGCACAGTTTGGAAAGGTCTTTATTATTTTAGAATATGATTATACAATCAATGGAAATATGAATTCTATAAGCGTCTCAGTTTTTTCTGCACATATAAAATGTATTTCAAAATGGGATAATACCTGAAACATATAAGACAACAACATCGTATTATATTATGAAAATTAGGCCAAGTGTTTTCTTTCCCTTACTATTAAAAAAAACTAACTCGAATTCAGTGCTTTTTGGGACAGTTTTCCATTACTCCATAATTTAATTCGAATTAATCAACATGACATAAATGCTTTTTTAAATTTTTCAAAATAACAAAAATATAATCTGCAGAAACCGTATAACATTATTTTTTTTGTAATTGTATTCATAAGGAATATTAATATATCGGATGAATCTGTGAATTCACATGACAATTTTCGAAAATAATTCACTTATATCTTCTTGGTAGTCGATCCTCATAATAATGCTTCGATACTGAATAATTTTCAGGAGCTGGTAATATTCACATATCCACGTTCCATTCCATGAACCAACAATCGTTACAATTACAAGATCTACAAGTTCCGGTCATGCCTCAATTGATCTCCCTGGTACACATTATCTACTTCGACCACAGGGCCTCAAAGTCTATTCGTGTTACGACATGATTTCGGAAAGGCTTAGTGCTTAGTAATCCTCGGAAGTGCTTGGGAGCACTTAAGGGATTTATAAGCATTAAGCCGTTTTAAGAAGAGCTTGAGTTACTAAGCTCTAAGCAATGGTTTTAAAAACTGCTTGGGAGCACAGTACTCGGGAGCACAAAAAGGCTTCAAACACTTTCACAAGCACTAAGCACAATGCTTTGGCTCAGCTCTGGTTAATATTTACGTGAATTTTATAGATAGCCTAACTTATGATTGGAAGATGATACGAAGAAGTACTAAACAGGCACTGAAGTGAAATCAGGAACTTTTGCGCGTTTATTCTGCGAAATTACCATCGATATAGACAGTTTTTTCAGCTTTTATAAGATATGAATACATTTCGTACCATTGTAATGACAGTTTTGAGTAATGAGAGAATAGTCTATGATCGCAGAATTTTTCATTGTGAAATATTTATTCTATCAGAATTAAAATTCTTTAAATATCTTATAATATACCATAAAATCTACTTCTCAAGTAATTTCGGGATACTTCACGGAATTCCCAGAAAATTTGCGCATCGGCATTCTTCAAGAAATTACCGAGTTTTAATTAGATCGTATTTGTATATTGTGAGTTATAGAGGAAATAACAACAAAAATTCAGATGTATTGGTCGATTAGGCCTGTTAACGAACTCAAATGTCGCATTCGGATGCGCAATCTATCCTGAAACGATGACATGATACTCAAAAAATTTAACATACTGTCACCTCAGAATCATACTGTTGTATGTGCAGTTCACTAAGTTCTGAGAAAAATGTGTTCAAGCTCTGTGGACAGGAGCTTTCTGGCGCTCTAGTTCAAACAGTCAAATTATATCTCCGAATAAATTCAAATAATAGCTTATTTATCAAGATTAAATGAGCAATCTGAGAATGAGAACTGCACCATGGAATAAATTAAATTAAAATAGCTGAAATGAATTTGAGTCTTTCTTATAGAACAGGATGAAATAAACGAGTATGAACACAGATCATATAATAAAGCTTAGATAGAATAATTATAGCATTCTGTGAAGACAGAATGAATTTCGACCACGGATTCTTGATCAGTGCATACAACTTTGTGACGTTGACGATACAACTTTGTGACGTTGACCCCTCGGAAATCATAAAAAGGCGACTTACAACAGTGTAATTCTGAGGTGACGTTAAGTCACCTCAGAATTTTCCCCAACTAGTTTCCAAGTTCCAATTTGATCGGATCTGCATTTTTGAGTTATCGAAAAAAAAATTATATACAATGGTTTCAGAGTATAACTCTGAAACCATTGTGTCGATTGTACCCAATAACGATCCTAACTGTCCCACTTGGATACACAACCTACCCTGAAAATTACAAAATGCTAACAATTTCCGTTCGAAAGTTATCGTGCCAATGGTCACCCATCCAGCTGCTGAACACACACAAGGCAACTCGGATCTCCAACAATAAAGATCTGATCGTGTTCAAATTTGGAAATTGGCTGTTGAGTTTTGAAGCCTTTCGCAAAGTTTCAGCGATCTCGGCGAATAGTTTCTGAGAATATTTGTCAGATGTTTCAGATCGATCTGGTGATTGGTTTCGGAAATATTCATAAAAATTGTTTTTACTAATATATACACATATAATTTCGAAACCACTTGGTATATTTTGCCCATTAACGAACTTAGCCAAGGTATGCACGCTCCAAAACTACCATGGAAATTTCAACTCTCTAGCTCATTTCGTTCGAGAGTTGTCATGCTAACGGTCTGCCGGACGGACAGAATTGGATCTGACCCCGGATTATTCATCAGTGAGTCGAACTCAATCGTTCTAGAACATTTTCGCCAAAAAAAACCAAAAATACAGACATCCGGGCAAAATGTTGTTCGCTGAACTTATTTTAACGATCACAGACTATTCCGATATCTATATTTTGATCATTATTGAACAAAAGAGAGCGCTTCAGCTACAAGCGACACCTATGGGATTTTAATAATTTATTTGTATTAATTAAATACAATCGTACTATTTTATTTTCTTTAAAATTTTTTTTTCCAATAATATGTACTTTGGCAAAATCCTATCAATATGAAACAATAGCATCAGGACATTACGTACGCTTCATTATTCATTCTGTGATTATTTGTGGCATTACCAATACTGGGATGTTGTTTTCTTGTTGTTACGGTAAGCGATTAATACCCATGCATTCACTTATCTTTTAACCTGAGGAAACTTCGTGTTTATTCAGTAACATAATTATTTCATGTGTACAATGTACTTGTTATTGCAAATGAAAATCGTGGAGTGAGTAATACTTTCCTTAGAACGAATAAACTGCTCAAAAATTAAAGTGGATGACTGAGAAATATCGAAATTTCAATGCTTCTATAGAATATACATAATTATTACCAAATGTAGTGTCAGAATCTTAAGCGTGCACAATTTTCGACTCGTGCATAGATATCACTGTTTTATAACACCTAACACTAGTTGATATCTATAGATTTGAAATCAATTTTTGTGACCCCAAAACTCTATCTATGTTTATTTGTCAAAGATACTTCATATAGAAAAATGTATTAATTATATTGCCCTTGAAACGGTAAGCAATATACAGTGGACCACTAGTAGTCCGACAAACGTTTTGCAAGGAAGTCTCGGTCTATCAAATTTGTCAAACTATAGAGTACTGCCTAAGACAAGTGGTCTTAGGCAGTCCGAAATTCTTTGAAAAAAATTACCTTGTAATCCAACACTTATCAGATCAGAATATGTAATAAGATTCTATATGAACGACAAATAAAATGTGTCACATGTTTAATCATGTACGTAAGTACTTATATTCAATAGTGAAGGGCATGTCGTATTACAAGGGGGCACCAAATAAGACTGGAGCCGGATTCCCGGGGGTCCACTGTAATCCAATTGTGTATTAATTGAATAAGTTTCGAATAAATCCGGAAATTATGATTTGGACATCACAAAATTTAACAAAAATGGACTAATTGGTAATTTGCTTACAGTTGCGGTATAAAATTGTGATCATGACCATAATTTCAAATTTGAAGAAGATAAATAATACCTATGACTGGTGTTAATAGTAGAGTTATCACGGAAAGTATTCATATCGAAAATTATTTTCTATAAACTCAGCAATCAGGGAAACCCGTATTTTTGCATATTAGTCTCTGCGTATTTTGGCACTTTTGTTCCTCGGAACAGAGTGCTTTACAGTTAGCTCAAATGCCTGTAATTTTAGAATCTTCGGATGAAAAGAGTCTCATAGGTTTTGTTTCGACTCACTGATCAAGAATCCGAGGTCAAAATCGATTCTGTCCGCCGTCCGTCCGGCCATATGTTAACACGATACCTCTCGAACGGAATGAGCTAGACAGATGAAATTTTCATATTAGGTTTGGGAGATTAATATCTTCCAGTTCATTATTGGTTAAATCGGTTTGGTGTTTTCGGAGTAACGAACTGATATCAATTTCAACTCTCACAAGTTAACACTTCGAGAGATATGATTTTTCAAAATTTCAATAATAAATCTTAATTCTACGAAACCACAAAATTCTGTTATCGAAAATTAACGTCCGTATTTGTATCCCTGAATTTCATGATGTGTGTTCATACATGTCATCTACAGATAAGAGACATGTCATATTTATTTCTGGTTCTATTCATCATGATATAAAATACCTCCTGTTCTAGGAAACAAAGTATGATTGAATGCAAAATGACAATAAAATAAACTCAGCAATCGTAGAATTATGAGGATTATACGATATTATAATTTTTGGGTGATAATATAATGCTCTTGGATAATCCACATGATGATGGAAATATATACTTTGGTAAGTTGATCTAATTTGGTTCAGAATATCTCCACTAAAACAAAACTGGAATATTGTCTAAGTTTCAATTGATTTAATATAATTTTCACAGAAAATTTGAGAAATGAATATCTCAGATATGTTCGTTATTGGGTAAAATCGGTCTGGCAGTTTCGTATTAATAATTTTTGGCACACTTGTTTTTTTTTGAATGACACTTTTTGGCGCTCTAGTTCCTCGGAACTGAGTGCTTATAAATTTGCCCAAATGTCTGTAATTTTCGAATTTTTCGATGAAAATGGTCTTAAACGATTTGGTTCGACTCACTGATCAAGAATCCGTGGTCGAAATTCATTCTGTCCGGCCGGCCGGTCCGGCCGGCCGTAGGCACGATAACTCTCGAACGGAACGAGCTAGAGAGTTGAAATTTTCAGAGTAGGTTTGGGGGATAAATATCTCGGCTAAGTTCGTTATTGAGCAAAATCGGACAGATGGTTTCGGAGTACCAAAAAAAAATTTTTTTTTACAAAAAAAATTCCAAATTAATTTTTTTTTAATAAGCAGTTTTATCATAAGAATCCATTCATATCATTTTTAACTCTAACAAGCTCTTACTTTCGGAGATATGATTTTTCAAAATTCAATGTAAATCGTATTTCACAGATTGATATAATTATTCTATGTATGAATTGTCATAATTTCTACAGAAGGGAATATTGTAACTTCAAAAATATTGGGGTTGAAATACTTGTATTTTAGCGATGCAACGGGGACCTCACCCGAAAATGTTTGAAAATATTACGTAAATATTGAAAGCATAATTCTGTAGTTCGAGAGAGGAGAAAATTTGGTGAACGTAGATCAGGAAATTTTTGATCGATTACAAGGTAATTTTTTATTATTACTTATCTTCTTTCATACATGTTTTATGAAATACCTACTAGTTGTAGGTACTTTAAACCTGTTTTGGGCAATTGTCATGCGAAACTTGTTTTTTTGGCGCTCTAGTTCCTCGGAACAGAGTGCTTATCAATTTGCCCAAGTGTCTGTAATTTTGGAATTTTTGGCTGAAAATGGTCTCAAACGATTTGGTTCGACTCACTGATCAAGAATCCGAGTGCGAAATCGATTCTGTCCGGCTGGCCGACCGGCCGTAGGCACGATAACTCTCGAACGAAAGGAGTTAGCGGATTGAAAATTGCAAGGTGGTTTTGGAGCGTAAATATCTCGGACAAGTTCGTTAATGGTTGAAATCCATCAAGGGGTTTCGGAGTTATGGCCGATTTTAGTAAAAATATTTTTTATGAATATTTCCGAAACCGATCACTCGATCTATCTGAAATTTAGCATCAAATTATAGAATAATGACCTGTATACGCATGTGAAGTTTTGTATTGACCAGATTACCGCAAAGTGTCAAAAAAAAATTTGAAAATGTGGTGCAGTTCTCATTCTCATGATTGCTCATTTAATCTTGATAAATAAACTATTATTTGAATAGAATTTCCTTTATGATGCATTTCTATCATAGGAATCCATTGATATAATTCCCAACTCTGAGAAACCAATACTTTCGGAGATATAATTTGTCTGTTTGAACTAGAGCGCCAGAATGCTCCTGTCCACAGGGCTTGAACCCATTTTTTAATTCAATTTCTTTCATGAAGCAGCTCTATTATAACTCTGAGTACCCAATACTTTCGAAGATATGATTCGTCGAGGTTTTTCGATATTCACTCTGTGTTATCCATGTCTATTGATTAAGTTAAATTTACGTTCTTTCTAGGGCATGAATCACATAATTCGTTGAAATTAATTATTATCGATCGTTTCGAAGTTGAAGGAGGTTCATATTAGAACAGATAATCAAATGTAGAAATTGTTTGGAAATAATTTCATGGAGATTATTCTCTAAGATCCCTACCGTCCGATTTGGAGACAACTTTTGGTTCCTAATAAAAAAAGTAGTAAACAAAGAAGCATAATTTGGTTTGTATCGTTGGTTTGTATTACATCGCAATTCAAATTATCCACATCAGTTGTTGGGCAGTGTAAATGAAGACACCTTGAGAAAGTGATTTTTGTTCTACAATTCACTAATTACTTTCTTGAACAGAAGGAAGGAAAACTGCACAATTTTGAAGTCATTCCATGGTTTCATTTCGTACTAGTTATTTGGCAGAATTCCATTATTCCAACTTGTTATAGCTATGTGAGTACCCACTTCATTATTATCGTCTTATGTTTTTGGCGCTCTTGTTCCTTGGAACAGAGTGCTTATCAATTTGCCCAAATGTCTGTAATTTTCGAATTTTTGGCTGAAAATGGTCTTAAACGATTTGGTTCGACTCACTGATCAAGAATCCGTGGTCGAAATCGATTCTGTCCGGCCGGCCGTCCGTCCGTCCATTAACACGATAACTCTCGAACGAAAGGAGGATTGAAATTTGCAGGATAGGTTTGGAGCGTAATTATCTCGGACGAGTTCGTTAACGGGCGAAATCAATCAAGTGGTTTCGGAGTTACGGCCGTTTTTAGTAAATATATTTTTTATGAAAATTTCCGAAACCGATCACTCGATCTATCTGAAATTTAGCATCAAATTGTAGAATAATGACTTTTATATGCATGCGAAGTTTTGTATTGATCGAGTTGATTGATCGAGTAATCCACAATACAGTGTCAAAAAAATTTAAAAAAATTAAAATTTTGTTTCTTCAATAACTCTAGAACCTAATGAGCCAGGCAGTTGAAGTTATCAGAGTAGGTTTAGGAGATAAACATCTTGGTTGAGTTCGCTATTGGACGACATCGGCCTTATGGTTTCAGAGAAATGAAAAAAAAAAATTTTTTACATTACAAATTTCAAATTCAATTTTTTTCAAGATGCAGTTTCACCATAAAAATCCACTGATATCATATTCAACTCTAACAAGCTAATACTTTCTGAGATATGATTTTTCGAAATTTCAATAATGATTCGTACTTCTATGTTTTCACAGAATGCTGAATGAATTATTATATGATCTGTGTTCTTACATGTCATCTTATTTTCCTATGAGAGATAAATGTCAAAATTATTTCTGGTTCATTATTCTTGATATAAAATACACCTTCTGTTCTAGAAAGCAAATTATGATTGTAAGCAAAATGACCATTTAAATAACCTCAGCTATATTAGAATTATGTGGATGATATGGTATTATACTTTCAAGGTGATAATATAATGACCGTGGATAATAAAATGATTGAAATATATTTTCTGGTAAGATACATAATCAAATTGGGTTCAGAATATCTCCAGTAAAAACAAAACTGCAATATTGTCCAAGTTCTAATTGATATAATATAATTTTCAGAGTAGATTTGAGGAATGGATATCTCGGATAAGTTCGTTATTGGGGAGAATCGGTGTGTTTGAATTTAATTTATTTCGCGATGCAGATCTATCGTAAGAAACCATTTATATCATTCCCAGAGACCAATAGTTGCGGAGATATGATTTGTCAAAGTTTGAACAAGAGCACCAAAGCTCCTATCCACAGGGCTTGAACCAATTTTAATTTCAAAAGCAATTTATTCTGTGCTTTTTGCGCGTATGTTTTGGGGAACATCGCGTTATCATTTTGCCCAAATGTCTGTAATTTTCGAAGTATTTGCCGAAAATGGTCTCAAACGATTGGGTTTGACTCCCTGATGAAGGATTCGAGGTCAAATTTCATTCTGTCCTGAAATTTTCAGGGTAGGTGGCGCAACCCAATACGACGGACAAGTTCGTTAATGATCATAATAATGGTTTCCGAGTAATAATTTTGTTTTGAACCAATACAAGTCCGATCGAATTGAAACTTGGTGAGTAGTGGTAGAATGCAAAACTAAGGACGTTCGGGAAATTTTGTGAGAATTGTATCCCTAGAAAATCTTACAGAAATTATCAAAAAATATTATTTATGTCACGGTAACCCGAGAACGGAAATAGATAGCGTCTTGAAATTTTTGGGTAAGGTTGTGCATCTAAATGGGACATTTCAGTTTGTTTATAAGCATAGTTGGACAAACGGTTTTGGAGTTATAACCATCTGAAATTTGCTTCTTATTTCTTCAATAACTCGAAAAATACAAAACCGATCCAATTCAAACATAATTATCAGTTGTATAATGCCAACGCAAAAATTCTTGCAAAATTTCTTGGGGATCGAATTTTTTTAAAAAATCATTGAAAATATTCTATTTATCTGAAATCATTCGTCCGACATCGCTGGTATCATTTTGAACTCTAACAAGCTAATACTTTCGTAGATATGATTTTTAGAAATTTCAATAATGAATCGTACTTCTCTGCTTTCACAGAATGCTATAATTATTCTATCTATGAATTATTATTTGATCTGTGTTCATACTCGTACATGTCATCCTGTTCTATAAGAGAGAGTCAAATTCATTTCAGCTATTTTAATTCGATTTCTTCCATGGTGCAGTTCTCTAGTCAGATTGATCATTTAGTCTTGATAAATAAACTATTATCCCTTCTTCGTCGCTCGTTTTCGAATTTCACATTCGTGTTTAAATAGGAGCCCATTCTGCAACTTCGTTTAGAAGATACTATTCTCTATTTCAGTATCGTAATGAGTTCATTACAGCACTAAAAATAGTGCTGTAATGAACTCATTCCCGCATTGTTTCTAGTTATATTTTTCATTTTGTGATAGTTAGCACTGACATTCGAGCCCATCAAATTTCAATACACGTCAATTGTCAATATAATATAATCTGGATAAAGTGAAATAATTGTTGAGATGAAAAGTTTTATTTTCAATAATAGTTAGGTACTAGAGATTTCCTTCTTGCTAATTTTGAATCATTCACGCTATTAGGAAACCGTTTTAAATCTGATCTGCATGCCCTACGTACGATTCAAATTCAAATTCCGTAATACACCAACTGCCAAGATACAATACAGAAGTCACTAGGATGTATAATCCGAATTTTTCATTAAATTGCAACAGTATTTTAGAATATTGGCCTGAAATAGAGAAAATATCGTCTGATACTCGTTGCAGAAGGCAATTCCAACACACTTGCGTTCTAAAACTCGCCTCTTCGTCGCTCGTTTCCGAATATCGCATTCGTGTTTGAATAGAAGCCCATTCTGCAACTTTTTCTAGAATATTCTATTCCCGAACTACGTACGACGAAATTTCGTGACACTTCCTTTTGGAACACATTTTATTCGTAAACCGTTCAGTTTTTACTCAAGCCTGAAGCGTGGATAACTACACATTTTGAGTTGCATATAAATGCATTGAAAAGTATTCCAAAATGTTTGATTGAACCTAAGATAACTGACCAAATTGGACAACTGATTGAACGATTGGATCTCGATAATTGCTGGCGCTCTTGTTACTAGGAAAAGAGTGCTAATCAATAAGCCCAAATGTCTGTAATTTTCGAATTTTTGGCTGAAAATGGTTTTTAACGCTTTGGTTCGACTCACTGATCAAGAATCCGTGGTCGAAATCGATTCTGTCCGGCCGTCCGGTCATCTGTAAACTCTCGATCGGAATGAGCTAGACTGTTCAAATTTCCAGAGTAGGTTTGGGAGATAAATATCTCAGTTAAGTTCGTTATGGGACAAAGTGGTTTTGGAGCAACGAAAAAAAAATTTTTTTTTTATTACAAATTTCGAATTCGATTTTTTTCAAGATGCAGTGTCATCATAAAAATCCACTAAGAGATATGATTCTTAAATATTTCAATAATTAATGGTAATTTTATGACTTCATAGAATGCTCTATGACGGAGGTTACAAGGCCAATCTGGTTCAGTTTGACATCAATCATGGATTGATGAAAATTTCAACTACCTAGCTTAATCTGTTCGAGAGTTATTGTAGAAACAAAATATAAACATCACCTCATCGCTCAGCGTATCCCAAAGAGGGAAGTATCATTCAGGAGCAGACACAAACCCAGGGTTTCATGGTTCTTACCAATCATCAGTGTGACTTAGCCGAACACTGAATGAAAACTGACAGCGTTCTAGGAAACTTCAATCCATTGGTAGAGAACTGGTAGGGAAAGAATCCCACCAGCGCCACCTATGGAGAATCCTTACGAACTCTGACCCTCTGCGATGAAGAAACCTTGAGCGATGTTCAGCAACGTTCATTATTTTGCCGTTAGAGGTTATTGTTATGCAATTAGCCACAGTTCACCTCATTCAATGTTCAGTGGTTGTGGTTTATATAACCACACTGAACCGGGCGTTTTCAGTCCGTAAAGGTCGCTTCACAGGTAGATGGCGTTGCCATTCCTTGACCCTCTTACGGCAAACGAATGGACGTCGCTGAACATCACTCAAGGTTTCGTCATCTCAGAGGGTCGGAGTTCGTAAGGATCCTCCATAGGTGGCGCTGGTGGGGTTCTTTTCCTACCAGTTCTTGACCGATGGATATAAGTTTCCTAGAACACCGTCACTTTTCATTCAGTGTTCGGCTAAGTCACACTGAGGATTGGTAATAACCATGAAACTCTGGGTTTGTGTCTGTCCCTGAATGATACTTTCCTCTTTGGGGAACACTGAGTGATGAGGTGATCTAGCCTGGCCACGTGGAATATTTGTTGATGGTTAAAATCAATGAACATTTCACCGTGTGTCTTGTTTTAGTTATTGGCAATTAGCCACAGTTCACCTCATTCAATGTTGATGCCCTCTATTCACATTTCAAGTAATTTCTTCTCCTAACGAGACACCCTGTATAATAAACATTTCGTAATATTTGTAAATCATTGAAAAAATTTGACTCAATTTTATTTTTCAGATGAGAGAATGACCGAGAATTTAGTGAGCAGAGCAATGTTCGTCTCCGATTTTCGCATGTTCTTTTCGCTGACAGCAATCGCGTTCACGTTATGGCTTGTGCAATTCTTCTGGAAAAGGCGGGATTTCTACAGGATGGCCGCCTTAATTCCGAATCGAGGAGGGATGACGACATTCGACATGGGACTGGGCTTCATAGGGAAACCCATTCAAGGTGGGTAACCTCACCTATTATTCAGTTATCCAAAAATTCTCCCACGGATGAGTTTCTGAGCTTATTGATTGGTTGTAGAAAGTTAGTACAATTCTGCTCTTTCCCTAAATTTTCGCAATTTCCACATGGGCACTTGGGACATTGGACCGTACCAGTCACCTACTGATGAATACCATTACCTGATAATTCTGAGGCTCGCGTGTATAATATTACAGAAGACTTTTCAAACTCTTTCACTCCAGGGCATTCTGCCAACGTTGATTTGTTAACAACGGTATCGGCCATTTTTCATTTTTGTTTCGCTAGAGAGGAAAAACCTATTATAGGCTCGCCCTGAGAGGGTCTGCTTCTCTCAGGAGTGTGAGACTCCAGATGTTGATGGTTACTCACTAAAAAACCTCGTGCACGTTCCTTGGAGTAGTTCTTCGTCCTGCCCTTACAGCGTCTCTTAACCAAAGAGATTAGCTGCAAGCGGCCTTCATAGTTGATGGGACCTGATGAGTCGAGGTGATCCGAGCAACACCACTTTCTGCAGTCTGTGAGCTAAATCCTCGGCCAGAGATTTGCAGGCCGGAATAATCTTCAATTCGGTCACGTAGTTTGCTCCTATTCCGCCTAGGCATCCTATGATTAGTATGACCATTGACCATCCTAACCTTATGCCTTGGATACAGGATCCCAAGTTCAATCATTAAATCCTTGTATTTCCCCTTCTTCTGTTCTTCTTTCATCACCACATTATTTTCTGCGGGGGAGGAAATTTCGACGACAAACAATTCCTTGAGTTCTTTATCCAGCAGAAGTATATCTGGCTTTATGGCGTGGATCTGCCGAGTTGTTGGAACCGCATAGTTCTAGTAGATGCGAGCCCTGCTATTTTCAACAACTGCTTTAATCTCCAGAGGCACATATGGTAGCACTGGTTCCTTGTCTATACCATAAACCTCTCTCAGATGGAAGTAGAGAATTCGGAGTGCAGCATTGTGTCTTTCCACATATCCTGATGGAACATGGACTCTGCAGGCAGACAGAATGTGCAGAATAGTTTATTGCTGGCTGTGGTATGCTCTGCACGTTGTGGGGGGGTCCACTTTCATGATGTTCTTTTTATACCATCTGGTATTTGTAACCCCATCTTACAAGCTGAAACAAATCCCTCCGTTTCCAACTTGAGTCCAGCGGACTTCAAATAGGCGAAGGATAATTCTTCCGACAGGCCCTGATCTTTCAAACTCCTGAAGTATATGGAGGGCAGGTGTTTACTCATGTTATCTTCGAGTAGTTTCTTCAGTTGTGCCTGCCTTATCTCTCTGCCTACTCTTCTTTGGTCTGTTGGCGAGATAGGTGTTCCTGCTAGCTCATGATCATGATCATGATCATGATATGTCAGTTATACAGAGCTTCTCCAAAGCTCTCTGACCAGCCCTTAATAGAAAAGCTCCTTGGTTCCTGATTTCATGCTAAACCACCATTTTTAGAAGCGGGTCTTAGCTTCTCAATATCCTTATTGCCATTTCCAACGTTTGTTGATGGTGTTGGTATTCCAAACTTTGCAATCCTTTGCCTCCCTGCGTTCGTGGAAGGTATATTCTTTGAATATCTCGAACGCAATGAGTGCTATACAATTGAAATTTCCAGAGTTGGTTTGGGAGATAAATGACTCCGTCGAGTTCGTTATTGAGCGAAATCGGCTGAATGGTTTCGGAGCACAAAAACATTTTTTTTACATTACAAATTTCAAATTCAATTTTCTTTTGGATGCAGTTTCATCATAACAATCCACTGATACCATATTCAACTCTACCAAACTAATACTTTCGGAGATTTGATTTTTCAAAATTTGGACACTCTTAATTCGAATTTACCAAGGTAAATTCGAATTAAGTGTCCAATACAAGAGAATGGACAACATAATTTACCATGGTAAATTCGATTAAGGGTGTCCAATAAAGGAGAAAGGACAATAGAACATAAGCGCCAAAGCTCCTGACCTCACGTCGGTGCTTGAACTAATTTTTTTTTCGTAATTTTTTTGAAATTTTCTAGGGGTACGGATCTTACAAAATTTTTTTTTCATCTTTTTTCAAATTTTCTAGGAGTACGGTTCTTAAAAAATTTTAAACACGTCTTTATGTTCATTTTCTGCTAATAGTTACCTATCTTCAATTCGATCAAATCTTTATTTTTTGAGTTATCGAGGAAATAATATTCCAGGTGGGTATAACTCGGAAACCTTCAAACCGATTATGCCCAAAAACGAACTTAACTCTCCCATTCGAATACGCAACCAACCTTGAAAATTGCAAGTCCCTATCTCCTTTTGTTCGAAAGTTATCGAGGCAACGGTCACCCATCTACTGAACTCACACAAGGCTGCTCGAATCTCCAACAATATTTAACCGATCGTTTTAAAACTTAAAATATGGCAGTAGAGTTGGGTTCTAAAGGCTCTTGCAAAATTTCAGCAATTTCAGACGAATAGACGAATTTTCAATGATTTCTTAAAAAATTTCTACAAATACTATCCTCACGAAATTCTGCACGAATTTTCGCGTTGGCATTCTACAACTAATAACCATGTTTCAATTCAATCGGTTCAGTATTTTTCGAGTTAATGAGGAGAAAAAACAACCAAATTTCAGAAGGCTATAACTCTAAAACCGTTTGGCTGATTATACTTATAAACAAACTCAAATGTCGCGTTCTGATGCACATCCTAACCTGAAAATTTCAAGCCGCTATCTCTTTCCGTTCTCAAGGTATCTTGAAAACAAGAATATTTTTTAATAATTTTCTAGCCTACGTTTCGCACACACAAACGTGCTTAGGTTCATATTCTACAACTACTCACCAAGTTTCAATTCGATCGGATTTATATTGGTTGAAAATTATTACTCGGAAACCATTGGGGTGATTATGCCCATTAACGCACTTGTCTGTCGTATTGAAATGCGCCACCTACCCTGAAAATTTCAAGTCGCTAGCTCTTTCCTTTCTCAAGTTATCGTGGCAACGGCCGGACGGCCGGCCGGACAGAATCAAATTTGACCTCGAATTCTTCATTGGGGAGGCGAACTAAATCGTTTGAGACGATTTTCGTCAAAAAATCCGAAATTTACAGACATTTGGGCAAAATGATAACGCGACGTTCCCCAGAACATACGCGCAATAAGGTGTATTAAGAAGAAATCCATTATTTTTGCATTAATATTGGAGGTATTATCATTGTGCCTCTCTCATAGAAGCCCTCACCCCTATTGACAAAAATTTGAGACAGTCCATTTTCACAAGCCTGTGTTGAAGCGAATTTTTCACCAGCAAAATTGTTCACCATGGACATATGGTAACCACTTGGTGCCAGGTCTGGTCTATAAGGTGGATGCATAAGAACCTCTCAACTAAGCTCCCAGAGCTTCTGGCGAGTCACTATCGATATATGTGGCTTGGCGTTGTCCTGATGGAAGACAATTCCTCTCCTATTGGCCAAAGCAGACCGCTTCTGGGCGATTGCTTCCTTCATACGGTCCAATTGTTGACAGTACAGTTCCGAGTTAGCAGTTGTGCCGTAGGGGAGCAGTTCATAGTAAATAATACCCTGCAAATCCACCAAACACACAGCATAACCTTCCTGACCGTCCATCCTAGCCTTGGCACCGTTTCCGCCGGTTCACCGCGTTTCTACCACGACCGTTTTTGCTTGGCTTTGGCGCTCTAGTCCCTCGGAACTGAGTGCTTACCAATTTGCCCAAATGTATGTATTTTCGAATTTTTCGATGAAAATGGTCTTAAACGATTTGGTTCGACTCACTGGTCAAGAATCCGTGGTCGAAATTCATTCTGTCCGGCCGGTCCGGCCGGTCCGGCCGTCCGGCCGTAGGCACGATAACTCTCGAACGGAATGAACTAGACAGTTGAAATTTTCAGAGAAGGTTTGGGAGATGAATATCTCGGCTAAGTTCATTATTGGGCAAAATCAGACAGATGGTTTCGGAGTAACAAAAAAATTTTTTTTTACATAACAAATTCCAAATTAATTTTTTTCAATAAGAAGTTTTACCATAAGAATCCAATGATGTCATATTTAACTCTAACAAGCTAACACTTTCGGAGATATGATTTTTCTAAATTTCAATAGTAATCGTATTTCTACGTTTTCACAGAATTATATAATTATTCTATGTATGAATTGTCATAATGTCAACTTATTTTCCTGAGACATGACATTGTCTAATTCCTTTCAGCAATCGAACAATTATGAGAATAAAGTGTATTCCGAAATGTGAGCGAAGTGAGAAGAATCTCAGTTGTTTGCTCCGAAATTAGTTTTTCTCAGAAAAGTCCTACATTTCGGAACGGAACATGAAGTAAGAGATCTGAGAGTAGTGAGACTGCTTTTCATCCATAGACATAGAATTCTCAGTTGTCTAAATTTATGACGGGATGGACGGAAGGGAATATTATAACTTCAAAAATATTGGGGTTGAAATACTCGTATTTTAGCGATGCAACGTGGACCTCACCCAAAAATGTTTGAAAATATTACGTAAATATTGAAAGCATAATTCTGTAGTTCGAGAGAGGAGAAAATTTGGTGAACGTAGATCAGTAAATTTTTGATCGATTACAAGGTAATTTTTTATTATTACTTCTCTTCTTTCATACATGTTTTATGGAATATCTACTATTTGTAGGTACTTTCAACCTGTTTTGGGCAATTGTCATACGAAACTTGTTTTTTTGGCGCTCTAGTTCCTAGGAACAGAGTGCGTATCAATTTGCCCAAATGTCTGTAATTTTAGAATTTTTGGCTGAAAATGGTCTCAAACGATTTGGTTCGACTCACTGATCAAGAATCCGAGGTCGAAATCGATTCTGTCCTTTAGGCCGGCCGGCCGTAGGCACGATAACTCTCGAACGAAAGGAGTTAGCGTATTGAAATTTGCAAGGTGAGTTTGGAGCGTAAATATCTCGGACGTCCTCGTTAATGGGCAAAATCCATCAAGCGGTAAAAATATTTTTTTATGAATATTTCCGAAACCGATCACTCGATCTATCTGAAATTTAGCATCAAATTGTAGAATCATGTCCTTTATACGCGTGTGAAGTTTAGTGTTGACCAGATCAACGCAAAGTGTCAAAAAAAAAATTGAAAATTTAAAAAAGTTTTTCTACAATAACTCTCGAACGGAATGAGTTAAGTAGTTGAAATTTTCAGAGTAGGTTAGGGAGATGAATATCTCGGTTAAGTTCGTTATTGGGCAAAATTGGCCAGATTGAATTTGATTTCTTCCATGGTGCAGTTCTCATTCTCAGATTGCTCATTTAATCTTGATAAATAAACTATTATTTTAATTGAATTTCATTTATGATGCAGTTCTATCATAAGAATACATTGATATAATTCCCAACTCTGAGAAACCAATACTTTCGGAGATATAATTTGTCCGTTTGAACTAGAGCGCCAGAAAGCTCCTGTCCACAGGGCTTGAACCCATTGTATCACCAGTCACCAACCGCTTCAGAAATAGCTCGATTTTGTTGCGATTCAGTAGCGTTTCGCAGATGGAAATTCAGTCAATGAGGTTTTTTTGCGTAACTCTTGTGGCATACCCATACATCGAGCTTCTTCTTGAGTCCAGCCTTATTCAAATGTTTCCAAACGGTTTTAGTACAATCTTTAGCACTTGAGCAATCGAAACAGTGCTTACATGATGGTCGGACTCGACAATGTCCATGATTTTATCGACAATTGTGCGTGGTGCATCGAAATTATCGGAACAGAATCGATTAAACCAAAATTGCGCGTGAGTGGCTGTTACAGTATCATCACCATAAAAACTATTTACATTTTAAGCCTCCTGGCTTGCATTTTCGATTTTATCATAGCAAAACTGTAAAATGTTAAGTATTTTCTCTTTGCTTGTGTCCATCTTTGACGCACGCTCAAACTAAACTGAGTCAACTGATCATAAAACTGTCAGAAAAGTTTTTGTAGTACAAAATCTCATCTTCATAAAGCCATCCAGTGGAACCCCATCGGACTTATACAACGCGAGATACATATAACTAAAGCCTTCTATTGTAATAATAATGGATTTCTTTTTACTACACCTTATTATATCAAAATATGGCAGTAATACAAAAAATATTGTATGATATTTTTGTTAAAAGTGATTTAATTTTGTTCGTGAACTTGCTCAATTCACTCCGTTCATTTCACAAACTTTTTCACTCACAAAGAAAACATCACCTTTAACACTCACATCATAAATAACTCACCCAATAGTCCAGGAGGAATCGGCGCATGAGTACCGAAATCTATTCCACCTCAATTTTTTTATGCGATTCTCTTCAAATTACCTTACTTATGATATAAATGCATGTTGCTATGGGGCAACCCCGTGCCATATTGTTTAAACCGAAATTGTTTAAACAATTACAAGGAATTGTTATTTTTCAACCGGACGATTTTTTTTATATTCTTTGTTGAAATAGAATTAAAAAAAGTCTTATTGCTTATTACGATAAAGTAATTATTTTTCGAGATATGAATTTTTAAACGTTGAAGAAATATTAAATTCGGATAATTTTGACCCATGAAAAATATATTAAAAAAAAAAAAAAAAGCACTGACGTGAAGTCAGTACTCTTTGGCGCGCGTGTTCACGGTGGCTAATTTGAATTGAATGATTCATAAATTAACAGTGCTGTATCTAAGCTGCCATCAGGATAGAGTAACAAAGTTGGAAAAGAACACAAGTGACTCTCCTTAGTCGCACAAGCTCCTAGAAGATTTGGGAGGGTCAGTATAATCCTAATCATGTTTACAGCACGCGCGCCAAAGCAGATTGACTTTTTACACTTTTTCTTTCATTGTTAAGTCAATCTGCTTTTGCGCGCGTGCTATAAACATGATTAGGATTATACTGACTCTCCCAAATCTTCTAGGAGCTTGTGCGACTAAGGAGAGTCACTTGTGTTCTTTTCCAACTTTGTTACTCTATCCTGATGGCAGCTTAGATACAGCACTGTTAATTTTTGAATCATTCAATTCAAATTAGCCACCGTGAACACGCGCGCCAAAGAGTACTGACTTCACGTCAGTGCTTTTTTTTTTTTTCAAGTTCCTTTAACAAATATAGCTATCAATACAGTTTGGCTGTTAGTTTTACCGTAGATCAGAAAAAAATTCGTTTGTGGGTCCTCCGTTAGGGACGAAATTGCATCTTCTCCAAATCCGAACGCATTTTAATATAGATCTACCGAATATAGTTATTTATAAATTCGCCTCAGGGCCACCATACAGACCATTCAAATCGGAAACAACGCTATTTCCCCCAAACTGACTTGTGTCCGTGCACTGAATTGACATGAATATTCTTTTAAAACCTCACAATATCGGCTCATTACTCCCAACATAACCCAAACAACCCAAAACCATTCACTTCTCGTCTGCGCAAGCGCAGTATACTCGTGGCTGCAAGTCCTCCCAAAATTACACACCTCACAAAAAACTCCGATTCTCCAACACTAGTGGTTCAGGAGATATCGCTTCTTGAATCCACGCATGCGCAGACCCTCACCAGGGGATTCTATAGCAGAAAAGCACCCGCCACCCCAAAACCCCAATCCTCTCTGACGAAAGCACCACCAGTTAAATCACTGATGGTCTGCTCATGCGCATAACGAAAAATGACCGTAAGGGGTTACATCCATTTCGAAATTAGCCACAGGGCCACGGTACGGACACTTTAACTCTGAAACAACGCTACAGCCCCCAAACTGACTTGTCCTTGCACTGAATTGCTATGAATATTCTTTTAAAACCTCATAATATCGTCTCAGCACTCCCAACATAACCCATCCAACCCAAAAACAGTCACTTCTCTTCTGCGCATGCGCAATCTACTCGCGGCTAAAAGTCCTCTCAAAATAACACACCTTACAAAAAACTCCGATTCTCCAACACTAGTGGTTCAGGAGATATCACATCTTTAATCCACGCATGCGCAGACCCTCAACAGGGGATTCTGTAGAGGAATAGCATCCGCCACCCCAAAACCCTAATCCTCTCTGACGAAAACACCACCAGTTAAATTACTGATGGTCTGCTCATGCGCATAACGAAAAATGCCTGTAAGGGGTAACATCAATTTCAAAATTAGCCCCAGGGCCACGGTACGGACACTTTAACTCGGAAACAACGCTACATCCCCCAAACTGACTTGTCCTTGCACTGAATTGCTATGAATATTCTTTTAAAACCTCATAATATCGACTCAGCACTCCCAACATAACCCATCCAACCCAAAAACAGTCACTTCTCTTCTGCGCATGCGCAATCTACTCGCGGCTAAAAGTCCTCTCAAAATAACACACCTTACAAAAAACTCCGATTCTCCAACACTAGTGGTTCAGGAGATATCACATCTTTAATCCACGCATGCGCAGACCCTCAACAGGGGATTCTATGGAGGAATAGCATCCGCCACCCCAAAACCCTAATCCTCTCAGACGAAAACACCACCAGTTAAATCACTGATGATCTGCTCATGCGCATAACGAAAAATGCCTGTAAGCGGTAACATCAATTTCAAAATTAGCCCCAGGACCACGGTACGGACACTTTAACACGGAAACAACGCTACATCCCCCAAACTGACTTGTCCTTGCACTGAATTGCTATGAATATTCTTTTAAAACCTCATAATATCGACTCAGCCCTCCCATCATAACCCATCCAACCCAAAAACAGTCACTTCTCTTCTGCGCATGCGCAATCTACTCGCGGCTAAAAGTCCTCTCAAAATAACACACCTTACAAAAAACTCCGATTCTCCAACACTAGTGGTTCAGGAGATATCACATCTTTAATCCACGCATGCGCAGACCCTCAACGAGGGATTCTATAGAGGAATAGCATCCGCCACCCCAAAACCCTAATCCTCTCTGATGAAAACACCACCAGTTAAATCACTGATGGTCTGCTCATGCGCATAACGAAAAATGCCTGTAAGGGGTAACATCAATTTCAAAATTAGCCCCAGGGCCACGGCACGGACACTTTAACTCGGAAACAACGCTACATCCCCCAAACTGACTTGTCCTTGCACTGAATTGCTATGAATATTCTTTCAAAACCTCATAATATCGACTCAGCACTCCCAACATAACCCATCCAACCCAAAAATAGTAACTTCTCTTTTGCGCATGCGCAATCTACTGGCGGCTAAAAGTCCTCTCAAAATAGCACACCTTACAAAAAACTCCGATTCTCCAACACTAGTGGTTAGGAAGATATCGCATCTTTAATCTACGCATGCGCAGACCCTCATCAGGGATCTGAATTCTATGGAGGAATAGCATCCGCCACCCCAAAACCCCAATCCTCTCTGACGAAAACTACAGCAGTTAAAGGACTTCTCATCTGCGCATGCGCAATACGGAAAATGCCCGGAAAGGGCAGCATGAACCTCAAAAACATATGTTTCGGCATTAAAAGCAAAGTATTCCGCAAAATAGTAGTAATTTTTTTATTTTTTTCATGTCACGTGATCTTCACGAAATTTTGCAAAAGTGTTTGCTTTGGTCTTTTGCATCTAACTACTGAGTTTCAATTTAATCAGATCCGTATTTTTCGAGTTATCGTGAAAACAAAATTTTCAAATTTTCAAAATTTTTTTTTGCCACTTTAGGGCCGTCCGTTCAACACAAAACTTCGCAGGCATATAAAGGTCATGATTCTACAATCTGGTGCCAAATTTCAAAAAGATCGAGTGATCGGTTCCGGAAATATTCATAAAAAACGTTTTTATTAAAAACGGCCTTAACTCCGAAACAGCTCGGTCGATTTCGCCCGTTAACGAACTTGTCCGAGATATTTACGCTACGAAACTACCCTGCAAATTTCAACGCTCTAAGTCGTTCCGTTCGAGAGTTATCGTGCTAATGGCCGGACCGGCCGGCCGGCCGGACCGGACGGACAGAATTGAATTTGACCTCGAATTCTTCATCAGGGAGTCGAACCCAATCGTTTGAGATCATTTTCGAAAAAAAATTCAAAAATACAGACATTGTGACGAAATGATAGCACGCTGTTCCTTGCGGAACACGCGCGCAAAAATGAAATATGAATTATTTTTTATTCTTTATACAATAGTTTAAAATATTCTTAATTACGATTTCAAGAAATTTTAATTGTTTAGAACTGTTTTTGCGCGCGTGTTCCGCAAGGAACAGCGTGCTATCATTTCGTCACAATGTCTGTATTTTTCGAATTTTTTTTCGAAAATGATCTCAAACGATTGGGTTCGACTCCCTGATGAAGAATTCGAGGTCAAATTCAATTCTGTCCGTCCGGTCCGGCCGTTAGCACGATAACTCTCGAACGGAACGACTTAGAGCGTTGAAATTTGCAGGGTAGTTTCGTAGCGTAAATATCTCGGACAAGTTCGTTAACGGGCGAAATCGACCGAGCGGTTTCGGAGTTAAGGCCGTTTTTGCGCGCGTGTTCCGCAAGGAACAGCGTGCTATCATTTCGTCACAATGTCTGTATTTTTCGAATTTTTTTTCGAAAATGATCTCAAACGATTGGGTTCGACTCCCTGATGAAGAATTCGAGGTCAAATTCAATTCTGTCCGTCCGGTCCGGCCGGCCGGCCGGCAGGTCCGGCCGTTAGCACGATAACTCTCGAACGGAACGACTTAGAGCGTTGAAATTTGCAGGGTAGTTTCGTAGCGTAAATATCTCGGACAAGTTCGTTAACGGGCGAAATCGACCGAGCGGTTTCGGAGTTAAGGCCGTTTTTAATAAAAATGTTTTTTATGAATATTTCCGGAACCGATCACTCGATCTTTTTGAAATTTGGCATCAGATTGTAGAATCATGACCTTTATATGCCTGCGAAGTTTTGTGTTGAACGGACGGCCCTAAAGTGGCAAAAAAAATTTTTGAAAATTTGAAAATTTTGTTTTCACGATAACTCGAAAAATACTGATCTGATTAAATTGAAACTCAGTAGTTAGATGCAAAAGACCAAAGCAAACACTTACGCAAAATTTCGTGAAGATCACGTGACATGAAAAAAATAAAAAAATTACTACTATTTTGCGGAATACTTTGCTTTTAATGCCGAAACATATGTTTTTGAGGTTCATGCTGCCCTTTCCGGGCATTTTCCGTATTGCGCATGCGCAGATGAGAAGTGCTTTAACTGCTGTAGTTTTCGTCAGAGAGGATTGGGGTTTTGGGGTGGCGGATGCTATTCCTCCATAGAATTCAGATCCCTGATGAGGGTCTGCGCATGCGTAGATTAAAGATGCGATATCTTTCTAACCACTAGTGTTGGAGAATCGGAATTTTTGTAAGGTGTGTTATTTTGAGAGGACTTTTAGCCGCCAGTAGATTGCGCATGCGCAGAAGAGAAGTGACTATTTTTGGGTTGGATGGGTTATGTTGGGAGTGCTGAGTCGATATTATGAGGTTTTGAAAGAATATTCATAGCAATTCAGTGCAAGGACAAGTCAGTTTGGGGGATGTAGCGATGTTTCCGAGTTAAAGTGTCCGTACCGTGGCCCTGGGGCTAATTTTGAAATTGATGTTACCCCTTACAGGCATTTTTCGTTATGCGCATGTGCAGACCATCAGTGATTTAACTGGTGGTGTTTTCATCAGAGAGGATTAGGGTTTTGGGGTGGCAGATGCTATTCCTCTATAGAATACCTCGTTGAGGGTCTGCGCATGCGTGGATTAAAGATGTGATATCTCCTGAACCACTAGTGTTGGAGAATCGGAGTTTTTTGTAAGGTGTGTTATTTTGAGAGGACTTTTAGCCGCGAGTAGATTGCGCATGCGCAGAAGAGAAGTGACTGTTTTTGGGTTGGATGGGTTATGATGGGAGGGCTGAGTCGATATTATGAGGTTTTAAAAGAATATTCATAGCAATTCAGTGCAAGGACAAGTCAGTTTGGGGGATGTAGCGTTGTTTCCGTGTTAAAGTGTCCGTACCGTGGCCCTGGGGCTAATTTTGAAATTGATGTTACCGCTTACAGGCATTTTTCGTTATGCGCATGAGCAGATCATCAGTAATTTAACTGGTGGTGTTTTCGTCAGAGAGGATTAGGATTTTGGGGTGGCGGATGCTATTCCTCTATAGAATCTCTCGTTGAGGGTCTGCGCATGCGTGGATTAAAGATGTGATATCTCCTGAACCACTAGTGTTGGAGAATCGGAGTTTTTTGTAAGGTGTGTTATTTTGAGAGGACTTTTAGCCGCGAGTAGATTGCGCATGCGCAGAAGAGAAGTGACTGTTTTTGGGTTGGATGGGTTATGATGGGAGGGCTGAGTCGACATTATGAGGTTTTAAAAGAATATTCATAGCAATTCAGTGCAAGGACAAGTCAGTTTGGGGGATGTAGCGTTGTTTCCGTGTTAAAGTGTCCGTACCGTGGCCCTGGGGCTAATTTTGAAATTGATGTTACCGCTTACAGGCATTTTTCGTTATGCGCATGAGCAGATCATCAGTGATTTAACTGGTGGTGTTTTCGTCTGAGAGGATTAGGGTTTTGGGGTGGCGGATGCTATTCCTCCATAGAATCCCTTGTTGAGGGTCTGCGCATGTGTGGATTAAAGATGTGATATCTCCTGAACCACTAGTGTTGGAGAATCGGAGTTTTTTGTAAGGTGTGTTATTTTGAGAGGACTTTTAGCCGCGAGTAGATTGCGCATGCGCAGAAGAGAAGTGACTGTTTTTGGGTTGGATGGCATATGTTGGGAGTGCTGAGTCGATATTATGAGGTTTTAAAAGAATATTCATAGCAATTCAGTGCAAGGACAAGTCAGTTTGGGGGATGTAGCGTTGTTTCCGAGTTAAAGTGTCCGTACCGTGGCCCTGGGGCTAATTTTGAAATTGATGTTACCCCTTACAGGCATTTTTCGTTATGCGCATGAGCAGACCATCAGTAATTTAACTGGTGGTGTTTTCGTCAGAGAGGATTAGGATTTTGGGGTGGCGGATGCTATTCCTCTATAGTTTCCCCTGTTGAGGGTCTGCGCATGCGTGGATTAAAGATGTGATATCTCCTGAACCACTAGTGTTGGAGAATCGGAGTTTTTTGTAAGGTGTGTTATTTTGAGAGGACTTTTAGCCGCGAGTAGATTGCGCATGCGCAGAAGAGAAGTGACTGTTTTTGGGTTGGATGGGTTATGTTGGGAGTGCTGAGACGATATTATGAGGTTTTAAAAGAATATTCATAGCAATTCAGTGCAAGGACAAGTCAGTTTGGGGGCTGTAGCGTTGTTTCAGAGTTAAAGTGTCCGTACCGTGGCCCTGGGGCTAATTTCGAAATGGATGTAACCCCTTACGGGCATTTTTTGTTATGCGCATGAGCAGACCATCAGTGATTTAACTGGTGGTGCTTTCGTCAGAGAGGATTGGGGTTTTGGGGTGGCGGGTGCTTTTCCGCTATAGAATCCCCTGGTGAGGGTCTGCGCATGCGTGGATTCAAGAAGCGATATCTCCTGAACCACTAGTGTTGGAGAATCGGAGTTTTTTGTGAGGTGTGTAATTTTGGGAGGACTTGCAGCCACGAGTATGCTGCGCTTGCGCAGATGAGAAGTGAATGGTTTTGGGTTGTTTGGGTTATGTTGGGAGTAATGAGCCGATATTGTGAGGTTTTAAAAGAATATTCATGTCAATTCAGTGCACGGACACAAGTCAGTTTGGGGGAAATAGCGTTGTTTCCGATTTGAATGGTCTGTATGGTGGCCCTGAGGCGAATTTATAAATAACTATATTCGGTAGATCTATATTAAAATGCGTTCGGATTTGGAGAAGAATTTCGTCCCTAACGGAGGACCCACAACCGAATTTTTTTCTGATCTACGGTAAAACTAACAGCCGAACTGTATTGATAGCTATATTTGTTAAAGGAACTTGAAAAAAAAAAAAAGCACTGACGTGAAGTCAGTACTCTTTGGCGCGCGTGTTCACGGTGGCTAATTTGAATTGAATGATTCAAAAATTAACAGTGCTGTATCTAAGCTGCCATCAGGATAGAGTAACAAAGTTGGAAAAGAACACAAGTGACTCTCCTCAGTCGCACAAGCTCCTAGAAGATTTGGGAGGGTCAGTATAATCCTAATCATGTTTATAGCACGCGCGCAAAAGCAGATTGACTTAACAATGAAAGAAAAAGTGTAAAAAGTCAATCTGCTTTGGCGCGCGTGCTATAAACATGATTAGGATTATACTGACCCTCCCAAATCTTCTAGGAGCTTGTGCGACTAAGGAGAGTCACTTGTGTTCTTTTCCAACTTTGTTACTCTATCCTGATGGCAGCTTAGATACAGCACTGTTAATTTTTGAATCATTCAATTCAAATTAGCCACCGTGAACACGCGCGCCAAAGAGTACTGACTTCACGTCAGTGCTTTTTTAATCGTATCGCCGTCTCTCTCTGACTGATACGCTGCGTCGGTCTCTCGGTTTCCTGATTCATTATTTATCATTTATCTTTTAAACTATCAATTTTATCAGAATTTTTTTGGAGAGCAATGTTATCAATAATTACATGCTCTACAATATGTTTTCAACAAATATTTTTCTAAAATCAGATTTACTGTTATTTAAGGAGGAACATATAATTAAAATTACTTTTTATGGGTTTATATTGCTTTTTTGTCATCAAAACAGAAAGTACTTACAATCGATAGCTTCTTCAAACAAAGGATATGCAAGTAGAAGTATAAAATAATGTAACAAGATTCAAAAACAAGAATTTATTTATTGTCTATATCATTTTTGGCGCTCTAGTCTCTCGGAACTGAGTGCTTATCAATTTGCCCAAATGTCTGTAATTTTTATTTAAGATGCAGTTTCACAATTAAAATCGATCGATATCATTTTCAACTCCAACAAGCTAATACTTTCGGAGATATGATTTTTCAAAATTTCAATAATGAATCGTACGTACTTCTATGTTTTCACAGAATGCTATAATTATTCTATCTAAGCTTTATTATATGATCTGTGTTCATACTCGTACATTTCATCCAGTTCTATAAGAAAGAGTCAAATTCATTTCAGCTATTTTAATTTGATTTCTTCCATGGTGCAGTTCTCATTCTCAGATTGCTCATTTAATCTTGATAAACAAACTATTATTTGAATTAAATTTCCTTTATGATGCAGTTCTTTCATAAGAATACATTGATTTAATTCCCAACTCTGAGAAACCAATACTTTCGGAGATATAATTTGTCTGTTTGAACTAGAGCGCCAGAAAGCTCCTGTCCACAGGGCTTGAACCCATTTTTGTTATATATTATATTCTTACATTCTTCTCAATCACAACCGCATAAAAGTTTGCAACTAATATTATTTTTTTACAATAACATGCTTTGGTTTTACAAGCTTTCTTACAATTGCACGGTTTCTTAAGATCAGTTGGAAATGAGCTTTTGTTCATAAAAAAGGGTAGCAAAGTGTCATTTTCATTTTTGTAACCGAACTGAGTAAAATCTAATATTTCATATTGGGGATTTAAAGCTTGTTTCCAAACGTATGTTTGAGCTGAAGCCCTAAGTGCGTGCAAATGAAAGGAATCCTTGGTACTGAGAATACTTAAAGGTAAGCGAGTAAACTTTTGAGTGCGCGGAATTTACGATTAATAAACAGTTATAAACAATTAAATTTCTTGAAATCGTTACTGAGGATATTGTTAACTATTGTATGAAGAATAAAAAAAATATAATTTATATTTTATTTATTTTAAATAAGTTTTTCATGGGTCGAAAGTATCCCAAGATTTCTACAACATTTAAAAATTAATGTCTCGAAACATAATTACTTTATCGTAATAAGTCATAAGACTTTTTTTAAGTGTATTTCAACAAAGAATACAAAAAAAATTGTCCGAATGAAAAATAACTATTTCTTGTAATTGTTTGAACAATTTGGGTTTAAACAATATGGCACGGGGTTGCCCCATGGCAACATGCATTTATATCATTAGCAGGGTAAGTTGAAGAGAATCACATAAAAAAATTCAGGTGGAATAATTTTCGGTACTCATGCGCCGAATCCTCCTGGACTACAAACTAGCTCAAACAATTTAATTGAATTTCAACCAAGAGATGATGAAGCTTTCATAAATAATTATGCGATACTAAATCCAGTACCTAAGTGTGTATGTGGACATGAAAACGATGTTTCATTTTATCAGAGGAATCCATGGTTGAAGTCAATGTGTCAACTTGAAGATCCACCCGTATATCTCACAAAATATTATATTTGAAGGATTTCTAATGGAAGTAATTATTACAGAATGTTTCAATTTGATGCTCGGATACTTTGGAGAGAGTCCAGAGATCTACAAATTTTGGCTGGGCAATTTGATGATGGTTGGAGTTAGCAAACCGGAACATTTGGAAATAGTTTGTACCAATGCCAACACTTTGAATAAGAGCCCTCTCATTGATTTCACCAAACTGTACATGGGCGACGGAATATTTTCTGCTCCAGGTGAGAACTACGTCATATTCAATCGATAATTTTCAACAGCACTCATATTACTTCAGGAGCTTGAGCAAGCTTGTTTATTTAGTGTTCAATGTACAGGGTCCATTATGAAAGTAATTTGCATTTTCTGGAAAAATTTATGTGTTTATCCTATCGGTACAGATAGTTAAAATTCTTTGTAATAGTCCTTAATGTTCGCTGATTGTTTGCGAACAATTTCAGATAACTAATTTTTATTGAACAGTTGAGCGAGTTGTAACGTTCCTTTTTGATCCAGGCAGAGGTTATATTATATTATTATATTGACATTGAATTTGAGGTTGAGTCTCAGTAGTGCCATGCGACGTATAGTGAATTGTGTTCATGGAACCGGATGGATTGGCAATATTGTTTCGTTTTGACGTTCTGAAATTTTGTCTTAGTCGGATCGGTGAGATAAGATCATCCATTTTGTGGAAGTTCAGCGGAGGAAGTATTTGGTTATACGCATTCTCGAAACTTTGTAAGAATTATTGGAATCTTCTTAGTTGGATATAGTTTCGAAAATCAAATTAAGTTAGTGAGGGTTATATTGGTGTGATTTGGAAAGGTAACAGGTAACCTTCACTCACCTCGAAAGAGGGTTTAAAGACCTTTTGCAAATCCAAGTTGACCACGTGAATGTTCTTGGCGACTTTGACAGTTATGTGCTAAATGTTCTATTATCGTTATTTCTAATAGAAATAATTCATATTGTAATTATCTTTCTGTATCCAGAACATTGCTGTGTGCTTGAAGCATTATTTGGTGGAGGCACGGCCAGATTTACTTTTGAAGCAAACTTATACAAGATAACCCTGACTATCAGGGTAGGTACGAAGTGTATGAATATTAGATAACAACGAAGAACTTGTCTGTTTGATATTCTGATAACCAAAATTATTATGCATTAATAATAATAAATCCCTATATTTCATAGTATGTGAAGTACATAAAGTGAAATGGTGTCAAAACAAAACAAATTATTCAATTATTAATGTAATCTTTCAAGGAATATGGTTCCAATTCAACCAAGAACTCCCTATCTCCTTTTTTAAAAGTTTTAAAATTTAATTCCCTTTTTAGCTTATTTGGAAGTCTATTGAAAAGTTTTATACACACATACGATGGGTGTTTTTCGGTCAAAGTTAGTTTATGAACTGGATAGTGCAGATTCAATGATCTAATTGGATAATTAGTACTTCGGGTATGAATTGAAAACATATCCTTGGTCTTAAAATAAAAAAGTAAGCACTCTATTATGTAGATTCCAAATAGAGTCAACAACCTATTTCCCTTGAAGATTCCTCTACAAGACTGATTAAAACTCATTTTTAACATATACCTTATCACTCTTTTCTGTATAATAAACAGCTTATCTACCTCAGAGCTTGTTCCCCAAAACATGATCCCATATCTTAACAAAGATTCAAAATTAGCAAAATAAATTATCTTTAAACTTACTAGATTCATATATTTCGAAATAGTTTTTATACCAAAGCCTACGCTACATAATTTTCCAGCCAGGTAATCAACATGACATGACCATCTAAGACAGCCATCTAGTTGCACCCCTAAGAATTTAACCGATTCCTCAACTTTAATTTCACAATCACCTAAATTAATCACACGTTCCATTGATTTATTAGATCTGCTTGTTCTGAAAACCGCCGATGTTTTGCTTTCATTAATCACCAATTTATTCTTAGTTAACCAAGATTTCAATTCATTGTATATTGGTGCAGATTTATCTTTGATTTCATCGAAGTCAATTCCATCTATTATAAAATTTGTATCGTCAACAAAGGAAGTTAACAATTTGTTATCTCTGTTAAATCACATATATCAATCATAAATATAATGAACAAAATAGGACCCAAGACGCTACCCTGGGGTATTCCATAATTTGTCATTAACACATCTGATTTAATTTCTTTTCCATTTATCAAGATGGAAACTCTTTGTGATCGATCAAACAGATATGAAGCGATCCATGTCTTTGCACTGCCTCTAATTCCAAGTTTATCCAACTTGATCAACAAAAGCTGACTGCACAAGCAATCATATGCGCTCGTTAAATCAATGAACAAACCTAATCCAATCCTTCCATCCTCGATCAAATTAATAATTCTTTCCGTGAACTGATATAACGCCGTTTGCACTGAACGCCCCTCCAGATAGCCATGTTGGGAGTCGTTAAAAAGATTACATTCTTTCATGAAATTTATCAGGCGTGTACGCATGACGTGTTCAAATATTTTAGAAAAACACAACAATAAACTAATGGGCCTGTAGTTATCAAACTTAGACTCGCCACCTTTCTTAAATATTGGCTTTAATATAGCCAATTTCAATTGTTTTGGAAATACTCCAACTCTGAGTGAATTATTTACAATATAAGAAATTACATGTATGATTTCACGAGCACAAAACTTCATTATGTTCACCGGTATTCCGTCATCACCACAAGAATATTTGTTTTTTATTAATGCCATAATGTCAGATATTTCTTCAGGACTGGTAGGATATAAATCGATAGTACTACCGTTATCAGGCAAGTGACATGTGAGTGGTAGATTATCTAAGTTGTCTAACAGATTTGGAATTTTCCCTATCAGAAATTTGTTGAACTCATTCGCTAAATCGTCTGAACCTTCTTCAAAAAACCCGTTTTTATTATCTTTTACTTTTCCTGTGATGTCATTACAAATTGACCACATTGTTTTGATCTTATTATCGGATACATGGATTTTCTTCTTATAGAAATCAGACCGTGCAGCTGAAAGCAAATAATCATAATTTTTGCGCGCGTGTTCCGCAAGGAACAGCGTGCCATCATTTCGTCACAATGTCTGTATTTTTCGAATTTTTTTTCGAAAATGATCTCAAACGATTGGGTTCGACTCCCTGATGAAGAATTCGAGGTCAAATTCAATTCTGTCCGTCCGGTCCGGCCGTTAGCACGATAACTCTCGAACGGAACGACTTAGAGCGTTGAAATTTGCAGGGTAGTTTCGTAGCGTAAATATCTCGGACAAGTTCGTTAACGGGCGAAATCGACCGAGCGGTTTCGGAGTTAAGGCCGTTTTTAATAAAAATGTTTTTTATGAATATTTCCGGAACCGATCACTCGATCTTTTTGAAATTTGGCATCAGATTGTAGAATCATGACCTTTATATACCTGCGAAGTTTTGTGTTGAACGGACGGCCCTAAAGTGGCAAAAAAAATTTTTGAAAATTTGAAAATGTTGTTTTCACGATAACTCGAAAAATACTGATCTGATTAAATTGAAACTCAGTAGTAAGATGCAAAAGACCAAAGCAAACACTTTTGCAAAATTTCGTGAAGATCACGTGACATGAAAAAAATAAAAAAATTACTACTATTTTGCGGAATACTTTGCTTTTAATGCCGAAACATATGTTTTTGAGGTTCATGCTGCCCTTTCCGGGCATTTTCCGTATTGCGCATGCGCAGATGAGAAGTCCTTTAACTGCTGTAGTTTTCGTCAGAGAGGATTGGGGTTTTGGGGTGGCGGATGCTATTCCTCCATAGAATTCAGATCCCTGATGAGGGTCTGCGCATGCGTAGATTAAAGATGCGATATCTTCCTAACCACTAGTGTTGGAGAATCGGAGTTTTTTGTAAGGTGTGTTATTTTGAGAGGACTTTTAGCCGCCAGTAGATTGCGCATGCGCAGAAGAGAAGTGACTATTTTTGGGTTGGATGGGTTATGTTGGGAGTGCTGAGTCGATATTATGAGGTTTTGAAAGAATATTCATAGCAATTCAGTGCAAGGACAAGTCAGTTTGGGGGATGTAGAGTTGTTTCCGAGTTAAAGTGTCCGTACCGTGGCCCTGGGGCTAATTTTGAAATTGATGTTACCCCTTACAGGCATTTTTCGTTATGCGCATGAGCAGACCATCAGTGATTTAACTGGTGGTGTTTTCATCAGAGAGGATTAGGGTTTTGGGGTGGCGGATGCTATTCCTCTATAGAATCCCTCGTTGAGGGTCTGCGCATGCGTGGATTAAAGATGTGATATCTCCTGAACCACTAGTGTTGGAGAATCGGAGTTTTTTGTAAGGTGTGTTATTTTGAGAGGACTTTTAGCCGCGAGTAGATTGCGCATGCGCAGAAGAGAAGTGACTGTTTTTGGGTTGGATGGGTTATGATGGGAGGGCTGAGTCGATATTATGAGGTTTTAAAAGAATATTCATAGCAATTCAGTGCAAGGACAAGTCAGTTTGGGGGATGTAGCGTTGTTTCCGTGTTAAAGTGTCCGTACCGTGGCCCTGGGGCTAATTTTGAAATTGATGTTACCGCTTACAGGCATTTTTCGTTATGCGCATGAGCAGATCATCAGTGATTTAACTGGTGGTGTTTTCGTCTGAGAGGATTAGGGTTTTGGGGTGGCGGATGCTATTTCTCCATAGAATCCCCTGTTGAGGGTCTGCGCATGCGTGGATTAAAGATGTGATATCTCCTGAACCACTAGTGTTGGAGAATCGGAGTTTTTTGTAAGGTGTGTTATTTTGAGAGGACTTTTAGCCGCCAGTAGATTGCGCATGCGCAGAAGAGAAGTGACTGTTTTTGGGTTGGATGGGTTATGTTGGGAGTGCTGAGACGATATTATGAGGTTTTAAAAGAATATTCATAGCAATTCAGTGCAAGGACAAGTCAGTTTGGGGGCTGTAGCGTTGTTTCAGAGTTAAAGTGTCCGTACCGTGGCCCTGGGGCTAATTTCGAAATGGATGTAACCCCTTACGGGCATTTTTCGTTATGCGCATGAGCAGACCATCAGTGATTTAACTGGTGGTGCTTTCGTCAGAGAGGATTGGGGTTTTGGGGTGGCGGGTGCTTTTCCGCTATAGAATCCCCTGGTGAGGGTCTGCGCATGCGTGGATTCAAGAAGCGATATCTCCTGAACCACTAGTGTTGGAGAATCGGAGTTTTTTGTGAGGTGTGTAATTTTGGGAGGACTTGCAGCCACGAGTATACTGCGCTTGCGCAGACGAGAAGTGAATGGTTTTGGGTTGTTTGGGTTATGTTGGGAGTAATGAGCCGATATTGTGAGGTTTTAAAAGAATATTCATGTCAATTCAGTGCACGGACACAAGTCAGTTTGGGGGAAATAGCGTTGTTTCCGATTTGAATGGTCTGTATGGTGGCCCTGAGGCGAATTTATAAATAACTATATTCGCTAGATCTATATTAAAATGCGTTCGGATTTGGAGAAGATAATAATATAACTCTGAAGTATGGACAATGACTGAAAGAGACAAAAAGAAAATAATGGCTACGGAAATGGATGCATTGCGAAGATCAGCGAGAATATCAAGACTGGAACGGAGAACAAACGAACACGTAAGAGAGGTTATGAAGAAAGATACCACCATAATAGAGGAGATCGAACAGAGACAGCTCATATGGTATGGACATGTTTGCAGGATGGAAGAAAATTGACTGCCACGACAAATGCTGGAGTGGTCAGCTCAGGGACGAAAACGAAGGGGAAGACCGAAGAAGAATTGGCTACAAAATATCAAGAAGGCCATGAGTGAAAGAAACCTATCGGAAAACGACTGCCAAGATAGGAAAGAATGGAAGTTGGGTATCGTAAGGCGACGACAGACGCTGTAAAACGATGATATATATATATATTTGGAGAAGATGCAATTTCGTCCCTAACGGAGGACCCACAACCGAATTTTTTTCTGATCTACGGTAAAACTAACAGCCAAACTGTATTGATAGCTATATTTGTTAAAGGAACTTGAAAAAAAAAAAAAGCACTGACGTGAAGTCCGTACTCTTTGGCGCGCGTGTTCACGGTGGCTAATTTGAATTGAATGATTCAAAAATTAACAGTGCTGTATCTAAGCTGCCATCAGGATAGAGTAACAAAGTTGGAAAAGAACACAAGTGACTCTCCTTAGTCGCACAAGCTCCTAGAAGATTTGGGAGGGTCAGTATAATCCTAATCATGTTTATAGCACGCGCGCAAAAGCAGATTGACTTAACAATGAAAGAAAAAGTGTAAAAAAGACAATCTGCTTTGGCGCGCGTGCTATAAACATGATTAGGATTATACTGACCCTCCCAAATCTTCTAGGAGCTTGTGCGACTAAGGAGAGTCACTTGTGTTCTTTTCCAACTTTGTTACTCTATCCTGATGGCAGCTTAGATACAGCACTGTTAATTTTTGAATCATTCAATTCAAATTAGCCACCGTGAACACGCGCGCCAAAGAGTACTGACTTCACGTCAGTGCTTTTTTTTTTTTCTTTTTATGATCATAAAAGCTTTTATATGAATTATCACATGACTTCAATGTTAATAATATGTCTAATCTAGATTTACTTTCCCATATTTCTTCAAATAATAGTAATTTTTGTTTTTCTTTTTTTTGACCTTCATATTATTCAATGGAAAATGTTTTTGAAATATTAGTGAAAAAGACTGAATGAAACAACCCCACTGCAAATCTATATCCGACTTATCAGCCAAAAATACTGTATCCCAGCCCAGCTGCCGCAGCTCACTCTGGAAATTAAGTTTATTTTCATCGTTATATAATCTACGATAGATTGACTTCTCCTCATTTGTCACATTAATACTGAAACTAATTTTTTGGCCCAGGTGATCTGAAAAAGCAGCGCTGAGAACTTCTGATGCAACTTCAAAATTAACAAATACGTTATCTACACAACTTTTTGTATTATGAGTTATTATTATTATTATTACAAGGTAAGAAGAGAGGAGGCTAAAGCCTATAAACTCTCAAACAAAATTATATCATCTTATCATCTAACGTACATTGTAATCACAGTCCAAAAAAAAAAACAAAAAAACCACTAGTTTAGTGCATCAAGCTGGTTCTTGAAGGAATTCACACTCGGAGCACAAACAACATTGCTTGGTAAAGAGTTCCACCTGTCGAAAATCCTATTACTGAGGAAGTGTTGTCTCTGAGATGTCCGATAATTTTCATGATACAACTTGAGCCGATGGCCTCGGAGGTTGTTAGTGTTAAGTGTGAAAAGATGCTGAAGATCACAACCAAACAATCGGTGCAACGCCCTGTAAGCCACAATAAGGTCGCCACGCTCACGGCGCTGAGAAAAAGGTTGGAGACCGAAAAGCCGCAACCTGTCATCATAACTGGGACGAACAGCACCATAAGGAATACGCGTCACGTAACGCTGAACTCGCTCGAGTCGATCACGATCACCAGCTAGCGTTGGCGCCCAGGCAGGACCTGCGAACTCCATGATAGGTCGCACATAAGCGGTAAAAAGCGTCTTCGCCGTCGCTACCGAGCACCGCGGAAAAGCCCTGCTGATCAAGTATGTCATCTTACGAGCCCTCGCCACGACACCATCTATATGAGCCGACCAAGATAAATCAGATGTTACAATCACTCCGAGGTCACTATGCTGATCCACTGACTGAAGTAAGGCACCATCCACAAAATAGCTTCGCCGCGGATTGTTCTTGCCCAAATGGAGTACCTTGCATTTCCCGATATTCAGCGGAAGGAGCCAATCACGACACCACTCAAACACACGGTCCAGGTCATCCTGAACTGTAGAAGAAGCTGCCTCACCAAATATTTTGAAGTCATCAGCGTAAGCGGACCACGCGGACGATACCACCCGCGGAAGATCAGCAACGTAGACAAGAAAGAGCAGCGGCCCAAGGACGGAACCCTGTGGCACGCCACTAATAACTTGCCTAGGACTAGATAGAGATGTTCCAACTCTCACCGAAAACTCACGGCCACTCAGGAATGACTCTATCCACTGGAGCAGCTCTCCTCGGATGCCGAAATGATCGAGTTTCTTGAGAAGTCTCTTTATGGGCACGCGATCAAATGCTTTAGAGAAATCTAAATAGACAATATCTACCGGGGAATTAGACTCAAGGGACTTAGTCCATGAATTCAAAGACTGAAGCAAGCACGTCATCACTGAGCGACCAGGAACAAAACCGTGCAGAAAATCGGGAATAGTTTTGTTTGATAATAAAAAGGGAACCATGCGTGTGCAGATGATTCTTTCGGCAACCTTTGCAACAATGGATGTCAAGCTGATAGGGCGATAGTTAGATGCAGAATTTCTGTCCCCTGATTTGAAAATAGGTGTAATCCTTGCCATTCGCCATTCCTTCGGTACCTGGGCAGAACTTAAAGAGGAACGGATGATCTTTGTAAGGGGAATACAGATATGAGTGGCACATGATTTGAGTACACCAGCAGGTAGATTATCCGGCCCAGGAGCACTAGAAGAATCGAGCTTGGACAAAAATTCCTTCACTTCCTCCTCAGTCACCTCAACAGAGTTCAGGAAGGATGCAGATCGCTGAGCTCCAACATCCGGTACGACACCGGGTGGCTCAAAGGTGAATGCCCCTGCAAAGCTCTCAGCAAAAGTTGTTGCCGTCTCATTATCACTGCAGCAGACAGAATCAGGTGATTTCCGCAAAACAGGAATGGACACCCTCGAACCGAGCACAGAACGCACATGTTTAAAAAATTTCTTTCGATTTTTTGAGGAGACCAATCGATTCTCGTAATTTATCTTAGCAGTTCTGAGACTCATACTGACAAAGTTGGAGTAATGGCGGTGAGTGTTATAACTTTCCTGCGTTCTATGTCTCAAGTAACGCTGCCAGAGATTTTTTCTGGCACGGACCTGCTCCATGATGTGGTCAGTGATCCAAGGCTTAGATGGATTTAGTATGCTGAGTTTAGTGCGCGTACAAAATTTGACCTCCTCCATAAGCCGACCCCTGAATGAAACCCACATAGAGTCAATGTCTCCACAATCCAGATCCTCATCCCAATCAATGCGTGACAAACGATTACTCAGCTGGACATAATCAACTATTGTGTAGTACGTTTTTGTTGATCTCGTTATTGGTATGGAAGAAAACTGTATCCCAGCAGTTATAACGCAATGGTCGGATCTGCCAATCGGCGCGTGATACCGTATATCGCAGATAAGGTCCCGATCGTTGGTGATTAGTAGGTCCAAAGTAGATGGATTTTGGTCTGAACAGTATCTGGTTGGACAATCGATAAGCTGGCAGAGACAGGCTTCCTCAAGGGCAGAGAGGAATAACTGAGATGGTGAACTCCATGAGCGGTTTCCAAAATCCGTCCAAGCTATATCGGGGTAATTGAAGTCGCCAGCTATTACCAGGTTGCGATTGCTCTGCGATAGTGACGTCAGAAGATTACAGAAGGGGACATCCGAGGCTGAAGCACGAGGTCGGTAGATGCAGCCAATCATTGCAGAAAAATGACGAGATGTTAGTAGGAGAAACAGGTTATCGATTCCAGGTAAATTGTGAACCTGAACTTCGACCTTGAAAGAACTCAACACTTCTTCAGCAAGATAAATACACAACCCATCATGACCTCTGTATACAGTACCATCACATCGATATAGTCTGAACCCAGGGATATCGTAGCAAGCGTCTGGAATACCATCATGAAGCCAACTTTCAGTGATGCAAATAATTTTGGGCTTCAGTGAAGAGACAGTCACACAGATTTCATCTAATTTGTTCTTAATGGATCTTGGATTGGTGTACATGATGGTCCAATTATGAGGAGAGCCATTTAGTTTTTTTGACCTGAGAAGCCTCCTCCATTCACGACAGTCGGGTTGCCCTTGATATATTTAATTGTGAGATCATTCTCTCCCTGAGATAGCCGTGTCTTCAATTCATCTCTAGCTCTCTGCAAACAAGCAGATTGATGAGGAGTTACATCATCAGACACCGCTATTCTGCCGAAGACCGACGAAGTTGACAAGAGCTTCTTATTTCTCAAGATGGTCAAGGCTGTAAAAGAATTAGAAAAGCGAACAACGAGAGGTCTCGGATGCTGCCCTGATCTCCTCCCAATCCTGCTATGCGATACGATATGACTTTCACCAGCAGGATATATATGGCTGACAACATCACGGACCGCGCGATCATCCGCCAGACCATCAGGTGACTCGGGCAGGCGCCGAAGAATGACATTGCTAGATCTCCGCAACCTATCCAGGATCTCCGAAGAATCAATATCTCCACCACCCCTGCGGGACTCCACCTTGGCCAAAACTTCGCCTGTCTTATACTGAAGTCCTGTCACATCCTCCCTCAAAGCACCCAGACCATCCGTCAGCAATGATAACCCAGTTTCGCAATGCTTCAGCCGTGACTCGTGCCCGTCCAACATAGCTTTATTCTGCTCAATATCTGAGCTACATTTAGCCACTTGGCTTGATAAGAGTTCCTGTGACATCTTGATGGAATTTATGTCTTCTTTGATAGATACCACGTTGGTTGTAAGGCAGTCCAACTTAGCCATCAACTCCCTAAAATGACGCATTGTAAGTGGCGCATCATCCGTCTCAGCTCGCTGTAAAGATGACGGAGGGCAACCCGCGATAGCATGAGAGGGAAGGACACCCTTTCCTCGCCGTGATTTAGAGCAATATTGACAAACCCAATTCGAACCCAACTCCTCCATAGATCTCTTGTCATTGAGCGTAATATTAGCGCAGGAGAGGTGAAATATACTTGTGCACAGAGAACACATGATCGTCTCAGCCCCCTGATTCACTGCTTTAGAACAGGCGTGACAGGAAGGCATATTGTGAATTTGTTTGAACACAAGTGAGAAAGAACGTAACGTGTGTGAGACGCTTAAGGGAGATATCACTTTGCGTCGATGTTGAACTGCAGCAGCGGCCCAATGCAACTAAAGCGGTAATCGACGTTGGGATCTAACGGATTAGTCACAGGGTAGTGGAAACAGTTATCGACTCTTCACTTTCTTGGGCCTATAAGAAAGACTTGCACAGAAATGGGAGGGCCACGGCACCATGAACAACTGATAGAAAGGATAGATTCGACTTAATAGGTTAGATTTTATAGGAATGAAAATTCTTGAACACGGTTATGATCTTCAGTTACCGCAGTAGCAAAACAACACGCTCACTTCTATCAAATCGATATCGTCGGCAGACAAAAGTAAACAAAATGAAAAAATTCCAAAATGTAATACAAACTAAAGAGACCAATAAAAGCGGGGCAAAAAGTTATAAACGCAGAGTAGTACTGTTAACTTGGTACCTGGATGAGAATGCAATTCTTGATATACACTTCAATCAAACACCTCGAAAATAAAGGAGCACCATGAAAAACGTCTTTACAGCTGTAGTTATTCTAGTTGGCTGGTGAATTGTGGGATGTAAGTCAAAAGATAACATCAAATTAAGAAAATCAGACCTGCCACTTGATCTTTCTAGTTAGTTGACGTTGAAATCTCCCGCCACTATTACATACTTATTTTCATTCATCACTATTGTGAGAACTTTTTCTAACTGTTCCAGAAATATACCCATTTCACTAGATCTATCACATGGCCTATACACTGAGAGAACTATAAAACTTTTTTTCTCCACAATCACTTCCGCCGCTGCACACTCGAATTGGTTGATTATAGAGAAAGCTTCAAATTTTCTTCTTCTTTTTTTGATACCTCTTCATGGACATATATGGCTGCTCCACCATGTTTATCACTGTTTCTGCACACCCATGATACTAGTTTCAGATTATTCAACTTACGTATTAATTCATTTTCAGATTTCCAATGCTCTGTTACACAAACGATTTTGCAATCAGGTTAATTACTCAGGAGGTTTTGAAAAGAATCCACACTATTTCCTATAGATCTCATATTCTGATGAATGAGCTCATATTTCCTTGCAGAATTTTTTTTAGTGCTCGATATCTTAGGACTAGTCTTATCTTCTTCGACATTGGTTGGGATGTTCATAAAAAATCAGCTGTAGGGCAATTTACCTTGTATGCCTGCATGTCAAATCTTTTTACTACAACATTCTCAGGCCAAAATTGAGGTTTATATAGTTCGTCTTTTTTCCCATAAGGCACCCTCACTAGAAAACTTTTCTGGTTACTTTTTATGTTTTCAAACTGTAATTCTTTAATCTCTATTTTCTCCAGTTGGAATCCTGGTTTTTGTCTGATATACGTTTCAATCATTTTTTCCGTTACATGTTCTTTAATTCGACTTACGAAAAACCATGCTCTCCTCCCTTGACCTGCAAAACCTTTCTCTTTTTCATTTTCATCTACTTTATACGTCCCAAAGGTAGATGATCGAAATTTTCTCGCTCGTCTGTTGTTTACGGTCTTCCATTCACTGTCATTGTCGATAGTTGTTTTCCCAGAGATATTAAATTGACTTTGTTGTTGTTTTGAAGTGGTATGTTTTGCATTTACGTTTACCCCATTGTCAATATCGTTTTGGAGGTTAATGATGTCAGACACTTTACTCCTTTGCGCAATCTCTAATTGATTTCCATTGGCTGACCGGAGCGCTTGGGAATATTTGTTGTTTGCATTAAGATTTGTTGTTACAGAACTCGGTTGAGGTCTATTCTTACTGGCTACTACTGTCTTCGTTGCATTTGATGATCCTATAAGAACTTCCTTATTGTTTCCAATATATTTGTTTTGGTTTTTTTCTAATGTATTTATTCTACTTTCGTACGATGATAGTTTCCTTTCCAATATTGATACTTTATCTTTCAACAAAGCATTTAAGTCATATAATAATTCATTCTTTTGTTCTAATTCGTTGATAATCTTTATCATAAGCTCGAGTTGAGATGATTGGCTATTAATTACAACCTTGCTACTTGTACTGTTATCAATTACATTAACATCCATACTTTCTTTGTCTTCTGGTAACTTTTCCAATTCCACTTTATCGGAACAGCAAATAATGGACGATTCACTCAAAACCTTCACCTGTTTCAACCGTGTTGCACAACCAGGATGAAATATTCTCGAGCAAACCTGACATTTTATACATTTCACCACACTTTTGCGACACAAACCGCAGAGCATCTCTTTAACATCTTTCTCGTTCGCTGACATATTGCCATTGAGGAGATTCATTTATTTCTTATCTGAGAGGAGTCACTTATTGTATTGTATTGTATTGTATTGTATATTATTATACTGATCGTCCTAGGTCTTCCCGAAGGAGACCCCTCATAAGCTCTCGAAGAGCTTGAGCGAGTAAGGAGAACCAGTTGTGTTCTGTGTAGGCTTTGTTACTGTGTCCTTACGCCACAGTCATCAGGGTTTTTATGTTAGGAAGAGTAGAACTGAGGCATTGGATTATATACAAGGTGGTCAGTAAGTAACGCTGTGAGACAGCCAACGCAGGGTTGCAGATCCCGTGTATATACAAGGTGGTCAGTAAACAACGCTGTGGGACATCCAATCCAGGGTTGCAGATTACGAGCAACGAGTGAAAGAGGAAAGTTTTGCGAGACTATCAACGTAATACTACGTTCAGAAATAGGCATAGAGGGGGATACCAGGATACCTGGGTGGATTGACGAAATTGCCAGCACGCAAGTTATTGTAAATAGATCCCAAAATAAAGCTTATCCATGCTATATACGACCTGAACATAATATCATCAGATTATATAAATCAATTATTGTTGTAAAACGGAAATTGGGGAAAGATTTTTGTTAATCGTATATGATCATAGATAAGAAACGTGGATGCGCCTGAGCTCAAGCGACGCGTATTCGAATCAAGGAAGAATATCTACGTACAATTTCCGCCGCATCCTATTCAGGGTTTTTTAGTGGTTGTTTTTTGTTGAATCTAAATATCTGGGTTATAAGCTACTGGAATAAATTGTTTGTTTTTAGCGTCAATATTCTTTTGGTAAATTTAGGAATTATTACATTACGCTGGAGTATCTGGTAGAATTAAATTTGCCTGGCGCCCATTTACTAGGTTCCCTTTTGGAATCCACTCCCATCTCCACTGAAGCTAGACCGCGGATCCCCGAGTTCTAGTAGCTCCAAGTTCAACTGCTACGACTTGGGAACAATCGTAGGGGTTATAGAGTGACAATGTTGTTACTTACCCCAAAGGGCTGAAGAAGAGTCTCCACCGGTCTGGTAGCAGAGGAAAGGGGTGCAGAGGAAAGGAAACAGGGGATCAACATCCCTTCTGTCGCGGAGTCATTGATATTGACTGGAAATCACAAAGGCACTCCACTCAAAGTTGCACAATACTTATTTTCACAGCAAAACTGATGAAACAGCTGATCACTATGTTCACAGCAAATTAGGTGAAACAGATGATCAGTATGTTCGTATACTACGAAATCATTTGATTTTTCAATTCATTCGTGAAATGCACGGAACGTACGTCAGACGTTTGAAAAAGGTTATATGTTTTGCAGACGATCAAAACTGGTTAGTCCCTGTATGGCGCCGCAAGGGGTCGCTCTTCATCGGGATTAAATCGAGTTAGGCAACCTACATTACATCCATTCAGATGTTCACGATTGACCGAGTCCCCTCCTGCATAGATTCACTTCACGTATCTGCCAGACCTGGAAGGCACCATGAAACTCCTCCACAGGAATGCCTTTCAAGAACGTTTTAACATGCGTTTCGATGTTTTCCACGGTCTCCTAATGCATTCCTTTTAGCCCCCTCTCTAATCAGGGGACAGTCACAGTGAGCTAAATCGGGACTGCAAGATGGCCGGGGGCTACTGGGGTGCAGCTTCGGGCCAGGAAGTTATTTACGATGAAGACCGTGCGACACAGACCTTTCGAATTTGGAGATTCTCGGTCACAATTCCATGTAACGCAAATTTGGACAAGTTTAGGGTGTCAGCGATTTGCTGGATGCTCAATTTGACCATGGCTCAAAACCTCGACTCATGAGATCAGTTACTAGAATTAATTGTTTGTTCACTGAGGATAGTTTACGCTGCCTCCATCTCAAAGCAGAGACAACATCCTTCAAAAGCATTTATGATCACGATGATAGCTAGTGCATTTAATTCATTATTCTCACATCCTTGATAGATACCGCATGTCCAAGCCTGCGTTTCATCTCCAAGAGGTCACCGATGCATTACTCCTGAGATAAAGAAAGCAAGCAGTGATATGAAGAATCTCCCCTGGTTTCTTCGAAATTGTAAAATTGTAAAAACTCTATGGAATATTTTGAGAGACGAAATGAGCCTCAGTTCCAATACTGATAACATAACTCTCAGTATAGATGGTATCAGCATATCCGAGCCAGCATGTGTGGCTGGAGCTTTTGGAAAATACTTCTCATCCATCGGAAAATGCAGTATTGACAAGCACTATGGTGCACACAGCTTTAACTTATATACAACCCAGCAGTTGACCAATAATAACTTCTTCTTTTATACAATCAATTCTGAAGACCGCAAAAACAAGAACAGCAGTGGTTATGACATGATATCTTTGAGAATTCTGAGCAGCATGGCCGAACAAATTTCTGATCCTATTGTTCACTTAGTGAATTTGTCGGTCACTTCTGCTAGGTTTCCGACTGTACTAAAAACAGCAAAGGTCATTCCTCTACATAAAAAAGAAATCAAAGGACGAAATATCCAACTATCGTCCTATATCTTCACTAAGCACGTTGTCAGAAGTTATTGAGAAGTTGGATTTTTACAGGATGATAAAGTTCCTGAAAAAATGTTCCAGTATCACAAACTGTCAACACGGGTTCAGAGTTGGCAGGTCGACAGGAACTGCAGCTTGTGATTTTTTTAAATTCGTATATCAGTGTTTGGATGATGGTGTTCCAATAGTGGGGATTTTTTTCGAAGAGTCGCGTGATTTCGACACACTTGATTTCAATTTTGACTTGTATAAACTATATAGTCTCGGCTTCATGGGGGTTTTCCTAGATTGGGTCCAAAGTTTTTCATAGGACCGATCAATGTTTGTTCAAGTAGTCGAAAATAATTCCAGGGAATATTCGGTGGATATAGGCATACCACAGGGATCTGTATTGGGTCCTCTAATATTCATATTGTTCATGAATGATTTGTCCAGCAACTTGAAGGTAAAATTCAGAAATCTTTTCTCGAGCTTTCTGATTCTCCAATTTACAGATGATACATCGTTTCTCATTGCCGCCTCAAGTTTGCCAGAGTTACATGCACGATGTGAGTTGCTTGTCCAATATTTCTCGGAATGTTGCGATAAGAATTCACTTATTCTTAATATTGATAAAACAAGCCTTCTGAGTTTCCAGACCAGAAACACTGGTGTTGGTTTCACTTCAAATTCCCCAGTGGTGAGATGAGGTCGTCGGGATGCGTAGCGTTTTTGGGACTTCAGATCGATAGAACACTGAACTGGCGAACACATTGTACTCATGTCTGCAATCGACCCAGGTAGCACACTATATTGGCGGAGTATCGATTTTATATTGGCCCAATATAGATACATAGATTCATAGTAAATCTATATATCCCCAATATTGGCCCTATATTGGAATTTCAATATATATCCAATATTGTGACTTGTTGCTACCGCCAATATTGGCCCTATATTGGCGATAAAAAATTTGTCAATATTGTAAATGAGGACGACCTCCAATATTGGCCAAATATTGGGATTTCTATATCTGGCCAATATTATGAATTTGGGCTGCTTCCAATATTGGTCAAATATTGGTATTTCTATATTGGACCAATATTGAGAATTAGTACTGCCTCCAATATTGGCCCAATATTACAGTTTCAAGATCTAGCCAATATTGGGAATTAGTGCTGCATCCAATATTGGTCAAATATTGTGATTTAGATATTGGGCCAATATTGTGAATTAGTATTGACTCGAACATTGGCCCAATATTACATTTTCAGGATCTAGCCAACATTGTGACTTCTTCCTACCGCCAATATTGGACCCAAATTGGCAAAACTATATTGGCCAATATTGAATATGAGTACTGCCCCCAATATTACACCAATATTGGGATTTCTATATCCGGGCAATATTATGAATTAATGCTGCATCCAATATTGGTCGAATATTGAGATTTTCATATTGGGCCAATATTGTGAATTAGTAGTGCCTCCAACATTGGCCCAATATTACAGTTTCATGATCTAGCCAATATTGTAACTTGTTGTTACCGCCAATATTGGCACCGAATTGGCTAAACTATATTGGCCAATATTGAATGTGGGGTACTGCCTCCAATATTACCCCAATATTGGGATTTCTATATCCAGCCAATATTATGAATTAATGCTGCATCCAATATTGGTCGAATTTTAAGATTTCCATATTGGGCCAATATTGTGAATTAGTATTGCCTCCAACATTGGCCCAATATTACAGTTTCATGATCTAGCCAATATTGTTACTTGTAGTTACCGCCAACATTGGCACCGAATTGGCAAAACCATATTGGCCAATATTGAATATGAGTACTACCTCCAATATTAACCCAATATTGGGATTTCTATATCTGGCCAATATTATGAATAAGGGCTGCTTCCAATATTGGTCAACTATTGGTATTTCTATATTGGACCAATATTGAGAATTAGTAGTGCCTCCAATATTAGCCCAATATTACAGTTTCAAGATCTAGCCAATATTGTGAATTAGTGCTGCATCCAATATGGGTCAAATATTGTGATTTAGCTTTTGGGCCAATATTGTGAATTAGTATTGCCTCGAACATTGGCCCAATATTACATTTTCAGGATCTAGCCAACATTGTGACTTCTTCCTACCGCCAATATTGGCCCCAAATTGGCAAAACTATATTGGCGAATATTGAATATGAGTACTGCCCCCAATATTACCCCAATATTGGGATTTCTATATCCGGGCAATATTATGAATTAAAGCTGCATCCAATATTGGTCGAATATTGAGATTTCCATATTGGGCCAATATTGTGAATTAGTATTGCCTCCAACATTGGCCCAATATTACAGTTTCATGATCTAGCCAATATTGTAACTTGTTATTACCGCCAATATTGGCACCGAATGGCCTAAACTATATTGGCCAATATTGAATGCGGGTACTGCCTCCAATATTACCTCAATATTGGGATTTCTATATCCAGCCAATATTATGAATTAATGCTGCATCCAATATTGGTCGAATATTGAGATTCCCATATTGGGCCAATATTGTGAATTAGTATCGCCTCCAACATTGGCCCGATATTACAGTTTCATGATCTAGCCAACATTGTAACTTTTTGTTACCGCCAATATTGGCACCGAATTGGCAAAACCATATTGGCCAATATTGAATGTGGGTACTGCCTCCAATATTACCCCAATATTGGGATTTCTATATCCGACCAATATTATGAATTAATGCTGCATTCAATATTGGTCGAATGTTGAGATTTCTATATTGGGCAAATAATGTGAATTTGTATTGCCTCCAACATTGTCCCAATATTACAGTTTCATGATCTAGCCAACATTTTAACTTGTTGTTACCGCCATTATTGGCACCGAATTGGCAAAACTATATTGGCCAATATTGAATGTGGGTACTGCCTCCAATATTACCTCAATATTGGGATTTCTATATCCGACCAATTTTATGAATTTATACTGCATCCAATATTGGTCGAATATTGATATTTCCATATTGGGCCAATATTGTGAATTAGTATTACCTCCAACATTGGCCCGATATTACAGTTTCATGATCTAGCCAATATTGTAACTTGTTGTTACCGCCAACATTGGCACCGAATTGGCAAAATCATATTGGCCAATATTGAATATGAGTACTACCTCCCATATCACCCCAATATTGTGATTTCTATATCTGGCCAATATTATGAATTAGGGCTGCTTCTAGTATTGGTCAAATATTGGTATTTCTATATTGGACCAATATTGGGAATTAGTAGTGCCTCCAATATTGGCCCAATATTACAGTTTCAAGATCTAGCCAATATTGTGAATTAGTGCTGCATCCAATATGGGTCAAATATTGTGATTTAGATATTGGACCAATATTGTGAATTAGTATTGCCACGAACATTGGCCCAACATTACATTTTCAAGATCTAGCCAACATTGTGACTTCTTCTTACCGCCAATATTGGCCTCAAATTGGCTAAACTATATTGGCCAATATTAAATATGAGTACTGCCCCCAATATTACCCCAATATTGGGGTTTCTATATTCGGGAAATATAATGAATTAATGCTGCATCCAATATTGGTCAAATATTGAGATTTCCATATTGGGCCAATATTGTGAATTAGTATTGCCTCCAACATTGGCCCAATATTACATTTTCAAGATCTAGCCAACATTGTGACTTCTTCCTACCGGCAATATTGCCCCCAAATTGGCAAAACTATATTGGCCAATATTGAATATGAGTACTGCCCCCAATATTACCCCAATATTGGGATTTCTATATCCAGCCATTATTATGAATTAATGCTGCATCCAATATTGGTCGAATATTGAGATTTCCATATTGGGCCAATATTGTGAATTAGTATTACCTCCAACATTGGCCCGATATTACAGTTTCATGATCTAGCCAATATTGTAACTTGTTGTTACCGCCAACATTGGCACCGAATTGGCAAAATCATATTGGCCAATATTGAATATGAGTACTACCTCCAATATTACCCCAATATTGTGATTTCTATATCTGGCCAATATTATGAATTAGGACTGCTTCTAGTATTGGTCAAATATTGGTATTTCTATATTGGACCAATGTTGGGAATTAGTAGTGCCTCCAATATTGGCCCAATATTACAGTTTCAAGATCTAGCCAATATTGTGAATTAGTACTGCATCCAATATGGGTCAAATATTGTGATTTAGATATTGGGCCAATATTGTGAATTAGTATTGCCTCGAACATTGGCCCAACATTACATTTTCAAGATCTAGCCAACATTGTGACTTCTTCCTACCTCCAATATTGGCCTCAAATTGGCAAAACTATATTGGCCAATATTGAATATGAGTACTGCCCCCAATATTACCCCAATATTGGGATTTCTATATCCAGCCATTATTATGAATTAAAGCTGCATCCAATATTGGTCGAATATTGAGATTTCCATATTGGGCCGATATTGTGAATTAGTATTGCCTCCAACATTGGCCCAATATTACAGTTTCATGATCTAGCCAATATTGTAACTTGTTGTCACCGCCAATATTGGCACCGAATTGGCTAAACTATATTGGCCAATATTGAATGCGGGTACTGCCTCCAATATTACCCCAATATTGGGATTTCTATATCCAGCCAATATTATGAATTAATGCTGCATCCAATATTGGTCGAATATTGAGATTTCTATATTGGGCCAATATTGTGAATTAGTATTGCCTCCAACATTGGCCCGATATTACAGTTTCATGATCTAGACCATATTGTAACTTGTTGTTACCGCCAACATTGGCACCGAATTGGGAAAACCATATTGGTCAATATTGAATATGAGTACTGCCTCCAATATTACCCCAATATTGGGATTTCTATATCTGGCCAATATTATGAATTAGGGCTGCTTCCAGTATTGATCAAATATTGGTATTTCTATATTGGACCAATATTGGGAATTAGTAGTGCCTCCAATATTGGCCCAATATTACAGTTTCAAGATCTAGCCAATATTGTGAATTAGTGCTGCATCCAATATGCGTCAAATACTGTGATTTAGATATTGGGCCAATATTGTGAATTAGTATTGCCTCGAACATTGGCCCAATATTACATTTTCAAGATCTAGCCAACATTGTGACTTCTTCCTACTGCCAATATTGGCCCCAAATTGGCAAAACTATATTGGCCAATATTGAATATAAGTACTTCCCCAATATTACCCCAATATTGGGGTTTCTATATCCAGGCAATATAATGAATTAATGCTGCATCCAATATTGGTCGAATATTGAGATTTCCATAATGGGTCAATATTGTGAATTAGTATTGCCTCCAACATTGGCCCAATATTACATTTTCAAGATCTAGCCAACATTGTGACTTCTTCTTACCGCCAATATTGGCCCCAAATTGGCAAAACTATATTTGCCAATATTGAATATGAGTACTGCCCCCAATATTACCCCAATATTGGGATTTCTATATCCAGCCATTATTATGAATTAATGCTGCATCCAATATTGGTCGAATATTGAGATTTCCATATTGGGCCGATATTGTGAATTAGTATTGCCTCCAACATTGGCCCGATATTACAGTTTCATCATCTACCCAATATTGTAACTTGTTGTTACAGCCAACATTGGCACCGAATTGGCAAAACCATATTGGCCAATATTGAATATGAGTACTACCTCCAATATTACCCCAATATTTGTTTTTCTATATCCGGCCAATATTATGAATTAATGCTGCATCCAATATTGGTCGAATATTGAGATTTCTATATTGGGCCAATAATGTGAATAAGTATTGCTTCCAACATTGGCCCAATATTACAGTTTCATGATCTAGCCAACATTGTAACTTTTTGTTACCGCCAATATTGGCACCGAATTGGCAAATCCATATTGGCCAATATTGAATGTGGGTACTGCCTCCAATATTACTCCAATATTGGGATTTCTATATCCGACCAATATTATGAATTAATGCTGCATTCAATATTGGTCGAATATTGACATTTCCATATTGGGCCAATATTGTGGATTAGTATTGCCTCCAACATTGGCCCAATATTACAGTTTCATGATCTAGCCAATATTGTAACTTGTTGTTACCGCCAACATTGGGACCGAATTGGCAAAACCATATTGGCCAATATTGAATATGAGTACTACCTCCAATATTACCCCAATATTGGTATTTCTATATCCGGCCAATATTATGAATTAATGGTGCATCTAATATTGGTCGAATATTGCGATTTCCATATTGGGCCAATATTGTGAATTAGTATTGCCTCCAATATTGGCCCAATATTAGAGTTTCGAGATCTAGCCAATATTGTGACTTCTTGCTACCGCCAATATTGGCCCCGAATTGGCAAAGCAATATTGGCCAATATTGAATATGAGTACTGCTTCCAATGTTTTCCCAATATTGGGATTTCTATATACGGCCAATATTATGAATAAATTCTGCATCCAATATCTGTCGAATATTGAGATTTTCATATTGGGCCAATATCGTGAATTATTATTTCCTCCAATATTGCCTCAATATTAGTGTTTCAAGATCTTGCCAATATGGTGACTTGTTAAAGAAGCCACATGGTGAAATATTGATTGATTTTAACCATCAACAAATATTCCGCTTTGTCGAGCTAGAATATTCGTTGATGTTCAAAATCAATGAATATTTCACCGTGTGTCTTCTTTAGTTATTGGCAGTAAGCCACAGTTCACCTCTTTGAATTGTGACTTGTTGTTTCCGATATTATATTGGGTTGGCACGATGTTGTTAGGAAAACCGTTTGTAATAATATTATGAATTCAATCCAAGTTTATATTGGCTCCGAATTGACAAAACTATATTGTATATAAGTACCTCCTCCAATATTGGCCAAATATTGGGATATCTATATCCGGCCAATATTATGAATTAGTGCTGCATCCAATATTGGCCTAATATATTGGGATTTCTATATTGGGCCCCTATTTTGAACTAGTACGTCCTGTAGTATTAGACCAATATTGAAATTTCAAGATCTAGCCAATAATGTGCCTGTTTGAGGCCGCCAATATTGGATCCATATGGACAAAACTAAATCGGCCTACATTTAATGTATATGAGTACTGCCTCCAATATCGGATGATTTCAATAGCCGGTGAATTTTGCGGATTTGAGCTGCATCAAATAGTGGCTAAATATTGGGATTTATATATTGGGCTAATATTGTGAATTAGTACTGCAATCGATGTTAGGCCAATATTGAAATTTCAAATCTGAGAATTTTCTAACTTTATCGGGACAATATTGTAAATCAGTACTGCTTCCAATAATGGCCCAATATTGAGAATTTTATATTGCGAAGTAGCACTGCATCCAATGTCCAATCTTGGGATTACTATATCATATACTACTTACTTGATTTTCCAAATTAGGGAAACGACGAACAACAAATTTGGCGTCATTTATAACAGAAATTTTAACAAATGCTTATGATGTTAACAATGAGTACTATGTCAATGATACTTTTGAAATCGCAATAAGAGCTATTAACAAATTTGAACTTAACTATGAAGTTAGTTCTTCTTATTCCTACTGTAGTCAGAAAACTTCGTATTTGAGGGGAAATACTACATTCAACTATTCGGCTGCAAATGGGATCAAAACCAAGTCCAATACTATCACTTTATGTAATGGATTCTCAGTTAGAAACATGCATATCAAAATTACCATTTAAGTTAACCTTCTAAAAAAAAATCGTGGATGACCTCATAAAAGCAATACCTCCAAAAGGAACTGACACAATCCTTGAAATTTCAATTAAACCTCAATAAACATATACAATTCAACATGATGATATAATATCTAATATTGGGGTGCGTTTTTGGCGTTCTTGTTCGTCGGAACAGAGTGCTTATCAATTTAATTGCCCAAATGTCTGTAATTTTCGAATTTTTGGCTGAAAATGTTCTCAAATGATTTGCTTCGACTCACTGATCAAGAATTCGTGGTCGAAATCGATTCTGTCCGGCCGTCCGTTAACACGATAACTTTCGAACGAAAGGAGTAAGAGGATTGAAAGTTTTAGGGTAGGTTAGGAGCGTAAATATCTCAGACGAGTTCGTTAACGGGCGAAATCCACCAAGCGGTTTCGGAGTTATGGCCGTTTTTAGTAAAAACATTTTTTATGAATATTTCCGAAACCGATAACTCGATCTATCTGAAATTTAGCACCAAATTGTAGAATAATTACCTTTATACGCATGCGAAGGTTTGTATTGAACGGCGGCCGTAAAGTGTCCTAAAAATTTTTTGAAATTTTTAAATTTTGGTTCTACAATAACTCTCGAACATAATGAGCTACGCAGTTGAAATTTTCATAGTAGATTTGAGAGATAAATATCTCGATTGAGTTAGTGGGTAAAATATGCCAGATGATTTTGGAGTAACGAAAAAAAGAATTTTTTTAACTTACATATTTCAAATTCAATTTTTTTTCAAGGTGCAGTTTCACCATAAAAATCCATTGATATAACTTTCAACTCTAACATGCTAATACTTCCGGAGATATGATTTTTTCGAAATTTCAATAATGAATGTTTTCACAGTATGCTATAATTATTCTATCTGTGAATTATTATATGATCTATGTTCATACTCGTACATGTCATCCTGTTTTATAAGAGAGTGTCAATTTCAGCTATTTTAATTGGATTTCTTCCATGGTGCAGTTCTCATTCTCAGATTGCTCATTTAATTTTGATAAATAAACTATTATTTGAATTGAAATTCCTTTATGATGCATTTATATCATGAGAATCCATTGATATCATTCCCAACTCTGAGAAAGCAATACTTTCGGAGATATAATTTGTCTGTTTGAACAAGAGCGCCAGAAAGCTCCGGTCCTCAGGGCTTGAACCAATTTTTTATTTTCATCTACCGTGACATGGTCCAATTTAATCAGAATTCCACTCCAATGAAGAAATAGATTTCAGTGAGTGAGTGCTTAAAATGCTAATCAATAAAAAAATGCAATAAAAATAAGTCACATCTCAGGTCAAGTATAATTCGTTTTGCTTTGACAGTTCGAAACTACGAAGTACATTCTAAATCATTTAATGAATTTGATTTGCTTGTTATGATGATAACTGGGCGAACTGTAATCTCCAAAAATAGATTATAAAGAGATTTTTTAAATTTAATAATATTGCATATAATAATAGTATTATTTCGTTTTCATTCTATCAATGTTAAATTGAAACGTATATTCTAAAAATCAAAAGAGTTTAATTTTCAGTTCAGCCACTTCGGCCTGTTTATTTACATCCTCGGAAATATAGTGAGACTGGTTGACTGGTAGGATTCAAATTGCTTCAAACAGATGTTTGCAATAAAACCAGCGAGTATCTTAGAAAACATCTGTTGTTTTGTTGCTATTCATTCTACAGAGGGTTGAAGGAATATATCCATTTTGAATAGTTTTTATCGATTTTTAAAGCATAACTGTAGAAAAAGGAAAGAGAATGTGCCCCAGAGCCCAGAGCAGAGGCGAGATTCTGGCGGTTTTAGTTTTAGTCATTTCATTTGTGGCGTCCGGTCGAAGTGTTTCAGAGGATATTTGTTCAGTGATTCGTTACACTGCAGGTTAGTTCATTCCTTTATTTATTACTTTTTCAATGCATATATGTACCTATAATTCAAACTCTTTGTATATTTGCCTTGAATTTAATCATTGATGATGTTATTTAATATCATAATTTGTTTCATGTCCACTTTTTTTCAGAAAATGTATGTGATCTAGCCCTAATCATAAGCGTTTCAAGAAAAAGAATGTCTAACAGCTTATATTATTAGGAATTAAATCTCCGTGGAATGGCCAGATAGGAAAAAAAAGATCGGAGAATAAACCAATCTAACTTTGGCAAGTTCGAGGAGTAAGTGAAGTTATTGAATGACTTATTAATTATTGTATTGAGACCAATATTTGAAATTATACATTTTGCCTATATTTCTACTGAAGTGTGGATTAATTACAAATATTTCGATAATAGGTATAGGTTCATCGAAAAAAAGGTGTAGGTATACCTACTAAACTTTTGGATTGTGATGTACCTACATTGTCCAATGTGAATTGATACAGTATATTTTGTAATGAGTGAAAATTACAACATTATGCTGAAATACTAATTCTAATATTGGTAATTATGTGCTTTAGGCAACATTGCTCTATTTCGCTAAAAAAATCACCACTCACTAATTTCGAGGTGTAGATTACGAATCCTAAGTTTCAAAGCCCGCTCGTTTGTAGTTTTTCAGAAAAAAAATCGAAAATATTACTCCATTGACATCAATCAATTTCGTTTTGACACCACGTATTTCACTGTTTTCTTGAAAGATAATAGTATTGAATTAATTTTCCATCATTCTTCTAGCTTTTTCATCAGTAAATACGCTTCATTAAGCCAAAGGTGGATAATTTTCATGATAAATATTGACGTCCATCCTATCAACATATTCCAACCACAGACAACTGAAGCAAATTCATATTGCGCTGTTGCCAGATTTAACATCTTTCGGATATACCAAAGCATACAAAATTCCAGTAAAAAGAGAATTAGCTGTAGATGCATTTTTATTTCATTATATGAAAAAAATAAATTTTTTTCAAATTCGCACAAGTCTATACAGAAAATTTGCTGGTTCGTTGCTTCTTGGTTAGTCGGATTCAAGCAACAACTCGAACGAGAAATGAAATGGGGTTCACATACGGTTGTAGATTGGATTAGGTTAGGACAGTGGTATATCCGAACTATGTTATATCAACATATTTCGGATATGCCACTGTCCTAACCTAATCCAATCTACAACCGTATGTGAACCCCATTTTATTTTTCGTTCGAGTTGTTGCTTGAATCCGACTAACCAAAAAGCAATGAACTGGCAAATTTCCTATATAGACTTGTGCGAATTTGAAAAAAAAATATTTTTTTCATATAATGAAATAAAAATGCATCTACGACTAATTTTCTTTTTACTGGAATTTTTTATCCTTTGGTATATCCGAAAGATGTTAAATCTGGCAACAGCGCAATATGAATTTGCTTCAGTTGTCTGTGGTTGCAATATGTCGATAGGATTCTACTATAATGGACGTCAATATTTATCATGAAAATGATCTATACTTTTGGCTTAATGAAGCGTATTTACTGATGAGAAAGCTAGAAGAATGATGGAAAATTAATTCAATACTATTATCCATGGTATAAGAATACCATGCTATTATCTATCAAGAAAACAGTGAAATACGTGGTGTCAAAACGAAATTGAGTGATGTCAATGGAGTAATAATTTCGATTTTTTTTCTGAAAAACTACAAACGAGCGGGCTTTGAAACTTGGGATTCGTAATCTACACCCCATAATTAGTAAGTGGTGATTTTTTCAGCGAAATAGAGCAATGTTGCCTAAAGCACATAATTACCCTAATATTATTAGCTCATAAAGATAATTCACATTTCGATTATAGAATCTGTGAGAAGGAATATTCATGACACAACCGACTTTGAAATAATGCAAATTATTGGATTTCCCTTAGCGACTGCTGGAGATAGGGATGGTGGGAGGCTAATGTAGACCAAGTAAGTTTATTGCTTCTTTTGTTTTTCTTTCCTTACTCTAACATAATCTACTTTGCAGGTACCAGTCGAGGAAATCAAAAACGAATAAAAGAAATATTTTGTAAAATAAATGTATGGCCGAATGAAATATATATGTTTTTTGGATACTTCTTCTTAATTGTTCAATCACTATGTCGATATCTCCACTGGAATAATTGCAGCGAGTATAGTTTATACGAGAGAAACACATATCTTCAAATAATGTGTGAGTGTACAACCTTTTATTATTGGGCCAGTAAATAGAAATTATACTGGGCTAATATATGGAAATTATATTTGGCGAATATGTATGAACTATATTGAGCCGATATTAATATCTTGTATTGCAAAATGTCAACATTTTGATATTGAGCTAATATGTAGATACTATATTGGGCGAATACATAGAAACTATATTTTGCCAATATATAGAAACTATATTAGGCCGATATTGATAACCTATATTGTCGCTTCATTGTAAGATGTTAACATTTTGTTATTGGTCCAATGTAGAAAAACTATACTGGGCCAATATATAATAACGATATTGGGTTGATATTCATTTCCAATATTGGTGCTTTATTCTATAATGTCAACATTTTGTTATTGGCCCAATATTGGTTATCAATATTCACCCAATATAGTTTCTATGTATTGGCCCAATATAGATTCTCTACATTGGGCCAATAACAAAGTGTTGACAAGATTTAATGAAGTACCAATATTGGATATAAATATTGGCCCAATATAGTTTTTTTACATTGGGGCAATAAAAACATGTTGACATTTTACAATGAAGCGCCAATATTGTTTATCTATATCGGCCCAATATAGTTTACATTGGGACAATAACAACATGTTGACATTTTACAATGAACCACCAATATTGGATATCAATACTGGCCCACTATAGTTTCTATATATTGTTCCAATATAGTTTATCTACATTGGGCTAATAACAACATGTTGACATTTTACAATGAAGCGCCAATATTGATTATCAATATCGGCCCAATATAGTTTCTCTACATTGGTCCAATAACAACATGTTGACATTTTACAATGAAGCACCAATATTGGATATCAATATTGGCCCAACATAGTTTCTCTACATTGGGCCAGTAACAAAATGTTGACATTTTACAATGAATCGCCAATATTGAATATCAATATCGGCCCAATATAGTTTCTCTACATTGGGCCAATCACAACATGTTGACATTTTACAATGAAGTACCAATATTGGATATCAATATTAGCCCAATATATTTTCTATATATTGGCCCAATATAGTTTCTCTACATTGGGCCAATAACAAAATGTTGACATTTTACAATGATGCGCCAATATTGTTTATCAATATCGGCCCAATATAGTTTCTCTACATTGGGCCAAGAACAACATGTTGACATTTTACAATGAAGCGCCAATATTGTTTATCAATATCGGCCCAATATAGTTTCTCTACATTGGGCCAGTAACAAAATGTTGACATTTTACAATGAATCGCCAATATTGAATATCAATATCGGCCCAATATAGTTTCTCTACATTGGGCCAATCACAACATGTTGACATTTTACAATGAAGTACCAATATTGGATATCAATATTAGCCCAATATATTTTCTATATATTGGCCCAATATAGTTTCTCTACATTGGGCCAATAACAAAATGTTGACATTTTACAATGATGCGCCAATATTGTTTATCAATATCGGCCCAATATAGTTTCTCTACATTGGGCCAAGAACAACATGTTGACATTTTACAATGAAACGCCAATATTGAATATCAATATCGGCCCAATATAGTTTCTATGTATTGGCCCAATAACAACATGTTGACATTTTACAATGAAGCACCAATATTGATTATCAATATCGGCCCAATATAGTTTCTCTACATTGGGCCAATAACAACATGTTGACATTTCACAATGAAGCACCAATATTGGCCCAATATAGTTTCTCTACATTGGGCCAATAACAACATGTTGACATTTTACAATGACGTACCAATATTGGATATCAATATCGGCCCAATATAGTTTCTATGTATTGGCGCAATATAGTTTTTCTACATTGGCCCAATAACAACATGTTGACATTTTACAATGAAGCACCAATATTGATTATCAATATCGGCCCAATATAGTTTCTCTACATTGGGCCAATAACAATATGTAGACATTTTACAATGAAGTACCAATATTGGATATCAATATCGGCCCAATATAGTTTCTATGTATTGGCCCAATTTAGTTTTTCTACATTGGCCCAATAAAAACATGTTGACATTTTACAATGAAGCACCAATATTGATTATCAATATCGGCCCAATATAGTTTCTCTACATTGGGCCAATAACAACATGTTGACATTTTACAATGAAGCACCAATATTGTATATCTATATTGGCCCAATATAGTTTCTATATATTGACACAATATAGTTTCGCTATATTGGCCCAATAACAACATGTTGACATTTTACAATGAAGCACCAATATTGATTATCAATATCGGCCCAATATAGTTTCTCTACATTGGGCCAATAACAACATGTTGACATTTTACAATGACGTACCAATATTGGATATCAATATCGGCCCAATATAGTTTCTATGTATTGGCCCAATATAGTTTTTCTACATTGGCCCAATAACAACATGTTGACATTTAATAATGAAGCACCAATATTGATTATCAATATCGGCCCAATATAGTTTCTCTACATTGGGCCAATAACAACATGTTGACATTTTACAATGAAGTACCAATATTGGATATCAATATCGGACCAATATAACTCTATGTATTGGCCCAATATAGTTTTTCTACATTGGCCCAATAACAACATGTTGACATTTTACAATGAAGCACCAATATTGATTATCAATATCGGCCCAATATAGTTTCTCTACATTGGGCCAATAACTATATGTAGACATTTTACAATGAAGTACCAATATTGGATATCAATATCGGCCCAATATAGTTTCTATGTATTGGCCCAATTTAGTTTTTCTACATTGGCCCAATAACAACATGTTGACATTTTACAATGAAGCACCAATATTGATTATCAATATCGGCCCAATATAGTTTCTCTACATTGGGCCAATAACAACATGTTGACATTTTACAATGAAGCACCAATATTGTATATCTATATTGGCGCAATATAGTTTCTATATATTGACCGAATATAGTTTCGCTATATTGGGCCAATAATGAAATGTTGACATTTTACAAAGAAGTGCCAATATTGGATATCAATATCAGCAACATTTTGTCATTGGCCCAATGTAGAGGAACTATATTGGGCCAATACATGTAAACTATATTGGACCAATACATAAAAACTATATTGGGCTGATATTGATATACAATATTGGCGTTTCAGTGTAAAATATCAACATTTTGTTATTGGCCTAATATAGATAAACTATATCTGGCCAATATATAGAAACTATATTGGGCCAATATTGATATCCAATATTGGCACTTCATAGTAAAATGTCAACATGTTGTTATTGGCCCAATGTAGAGAAACAATATCGGACCAATAAATGTACCATATTGGCCCAATATTGGACCAATATCGGTGTGCTACCTGGGGAGTATTGCGTTTTTCGCATTGAAGAGACTCAAGAAAGTTTTGGCGATGGAGTCATTGATCGGTGTCTATTATTAACTCGCTTATGCTCATATAAATTACAACACCATTCTATAGGGGGATCTCCAGGTGGTCATGAGGTTTTTATTTCCCAAAAGAGGATCATGAGGTTGATTTTCAGGTTGAAGCCCCAGGAGTCTTGTAGACCGATATTTATTAAATGTAGAATTTTATGTGACCTTGTATATTTAGTTTCAACTCTTTGCTTTACACAATGAAAAATTTTCATAATTAAAAAAAATGTTCTGAGTACCATGATTACAATACAAGACACAAAGATATAATCTGCTTACCAGGTCATAGAAGTACGAAATTCCAACAATCTCCAATTTATTCTGGAATAAATCTTTTCAATCACTTACCAGAGTGGATTAAATCACTGGAGTTTTTCAGGTTCAAAAAAATTATTAAGGAGTTACTGCTAGAAATTTTTTTTTACAGTAGAGAAGGATATTTTAGTTTTTAGTTTCAAATTCTTAACTTAGTTTTCTTTCCATTTACAGTTTCCTTGACCTGTTAAATGTTTGTTAATCTCTTCTTCGAGATTATTGCATGTAGAATTAACCATGATACTATATTCACAGTGGATATATGGAGAAGACACCGTAAACTGATTAATCCAGCATTCAACCAGAAGGTACTGAACTCGTTCATCCCAATTTTCGCAGAGAAATGTGATGTTATGATTGGAATCCTTGAGAAAGTGGTTGGCCAACCAGATATCAATATTACGGAGAAGTTATCAGGATGCACAGTGGACACCATATGCGGTAATATTACAGTAGTCTTAGAAACCTTTCGATACCTTCCCTTGATTTAATTAATCTAGCATAGTAGCATTTGCTTGCAATTTAGCTAGCAGATAATTCATAGGTAGAACACAAACATCTTATTTCAGGGAAGATAGAAAAATCTCTCATACAACATCATAGAATCATTCATTTTGAGGTTTTCTCTCCCAAACTCTGATAAATATCTATTGTAATACATGTTCCATTCTTTTGAGATTGTTTCTAAGTTAGAAACACAAGATATTTGTTAAAAGACCTTTATGGAAGAATGAAACAGTAAGGAAACAACACCAACGACAAAATATCATACATACATTTGATTATTCAGCATGAAAGGGGAGGAGGGGACCTGGTGAAACTGGTATATGTTAACGCGTGTGAGAGCTACTGGCATGCGTATACCAGTAGCAAAGATTAAACAGTAGAAATATAGGAAACACCCTTGTATTCGTAGTGCTAAAAACTGACTAACTTTTCGGTCGAAGTTATTACTAGTGAGGCAAAAGGTGGCACTGAAATGACATAGAATGTATAGAAATCTACAACGCGATTATCAAACCTAGCCACAGCGTTTCTGATGGAGGATCCAGTTATAAAATAGAATGACATCAAAAATTAGATAGAATCTGAATTCTATCTAATTGGAAAATGGATTCCAAATCAGAAACAAAGCAGAAACAAATATTCAAATTTCTCAGCCAAGTATGCCAAACTGTAGTGGACAAGAGTGTAGTTACTTTTCTAGTGTTCATAATAAGTCTACAGTGTACTGAAAAAATGGGTTCAAGCCCTGTGGACAGGAGCTTTCTGGCGCTCTAGTTCAAACAGACAAATTATATCTCCGAAAGTATTGGTTTCTATGAGTTGGGAATTATATCAATGTATACATATGATAGAGCTGCATCATAAAGGAAATTCAATTCAAATAATAGTTTATTTATCAAGATTAAATGAGCAATCATGAGAATGAGAACTGCACCATGGAAGAAATCGAATTAAATCTGGCCAATTTTGCCCAATAACGAACATAACCGAGATATTCATCTCCCTACCCTTCTCTGAAAATTTCAACTGCCTAGCTCATTCCGTTCGAGAGTTATTGTGGAAAAACTTTTTTTAAATTTTCAAAATTTTTTTTACACTTTGCGGTAATCTGGTCAATACAAAACTTCACATGCGTATAAAGGTCATGATTCTACAATTTGATGCTAAATTTCAGATAGATCGAACGAACTTGTCCGAGATATTTACGCTCCAAAACCACCTTGCAAGTTTCAATCCGCTAACTCCTTTCGTTCGGGAGTTATCGTGCCTACGGCAAGTCGGCCGGCCGGACAGAATCGATTTTGCACTCGGATTCTTGATCAGTGAGTCGAACCAAATCGTTTGAGACCATTTTCAGCCAAAAATTCCAAAATTACAGACACTTGGGCAAATTGATAAGCACTCTGTTTCGAGGAACTAGAGCGCCAAAAAAACAAGTTTCGTATGACAATTGCCCAAAACAGGTTTAAGGTACCTACAAATAGTAGGTATTCCATAAAACATGTATGAAAGAAGATGAGTACTAATATGAAAGAAGATGAGTAATAAATAAAAAATTACCTTGTAATCGATCAAAAATTTCCTGATCTACTTTCACCAAATTTTCTCCTCTCTCGAACTACAGAATTATGCTTTCAATATTTACGTAATATTTTCAAACATTTTCGGGTGAGGTCCCCGTTGTATCGCTAAAATACGAGTATTTCAACCCCAATATTTTTGAAGTTACAATATTCCCTTCTGTCAAGTTGACCTTATGACAATTCATACATAGAATAATTATATCAATGTGTGAAATACGATTTACATTGAAATTTTGAAGAATCATATCTCCGAAAGTATTAGCTTGTTAGAGTTAAAAATGATATGAATGGATTCTTATGATAAAACTTCTTATTAAAAAAAATTTAATTTGGAATTTGTATCGTAAAAAAAAAATTTTTTTTTGTTACTCCGAAACCATCTGTCCGATTTTGCCCAATAACGAACTTAGCCGAGATATTTATCCCCCAAACCTACTCTGAAAATTTCAACTCTCTAGCTCATTCCGTTCGAGAGTTATCGTGCCTACGGCCGGACGGCCGGCCGGACCGGCCGGACAGAATGAATTTCGATCACGGATTCTTGATCAGTGAGTCGAACCAAATCGGTTAAGACCATTTTCATCGAAATATTCGAAAATTACAGACATTTGGGCAAATTGATAAGCACTCAGTTCCGAGGAACTAGAGCGCCAAAAAGAATATATCTCAGCCAAGTAATATGTAATGTATGCAATGAATAATAAATTATTCAGCCTGGAATGACTCGGTTATGGCAATTTGGATAAGAGTCAAACTTGTTTAGGCTCTTCCATATTATTGATTGCATACATTACGAAGGTTTTGATTGATGCAGTTTATAACCATACAATACAGAGCACCGCCTCCAGCTAAACAACACATTTTGTTGTAGAAGCACACAATAAAATTCATAAAAATGATTCTGAATACTGTGAGGCAGTTTATCATCAGTTTGTTTATGTGCTGTATTGTCGATGATGAGAAGATAAACGACTAAAAGCATCTGATTACGTTAAGTTCTTGGCTATTATCATAAATATAGTTTTTCTATTTATAAAAATAGTCTGAACTCAATTAATCTAACCAGATGACTGTACTACTTGTACTAGTGAGGCCAGAGATGGCGCTCGCGTCAAGTTAGTCACATCGTTTCCTACCTTTCTTCTCTTTAATCTATGACCAGTAGCTGATGGATTGTCGTCGTGGACATATGTTTTTAGTGTGTTGACTACGAAGTTCAATATGTTACTATGAGGAGATGAGAAAACGATTCATTTCATTCAATTCTATAGATTATTATTTGACGTTTCTTAAAACCAATGAAATGCTTCTTTATTTGTCACAAGACTAAGTTTCAACCAATTATGTGGAAATAAATCTCTTGTGATTATTCTCGGGAATAATCACTGTGGCTTTTATTTGCCTAGCAATTGTCAGATAGTTGTCAAAATAATTACCTAATTGTGTCAACGCGATATATAAAATGTGAATTTGTGAATCAAAAAATAATCTAGTCAAATATAACTCGCGAGTTCCATAAATTAGAAAATAATTTGACAGATTTTGTTCAAACTTGTTGCCATTTGGAAATAGACAATCGAGCCCTGCGGGCTCTCGTGACCATTGCCTGGCAACAAGTTTTCAAAAAATCTGTCAAATTATTTTCAATTTATTCTCACTCTCTTGTTATATTATTCCCTATAATAATATGTTGTCTTTGGAATACACAGACTCCTTTATAAAAACAAAATAGCCCGTAATAATTCAACAAGAGTGCCAAAAATGATTAATCCAAAACAAACAGACCACCTCTACCGAATAACGAACTTATCCTATATATTCCTCAAATCTACTATGAACATTACATTATATCAATTGAAACTTACCCAATAATATATTTTTATTTTTACTGGAGATAATCTGAACCCAATATGTTCAACTCACCAAAGTATATATTACCATCATCATCATCATCATTATCATCATATGGATTATACACGAGCTATCTACGATAGCTGAGGTTATTCCGTTGGTCATCTTGCGTTCAATCATATTTTGTTTGCAATAATATCTCTTATGTGTAGATGAGATGAGTTACGATTTTATATTTCAATTTTGAAGAATCATATCTCCGAAAGTATTAGGTTGTTTAATTAAAAAGTTGTAATGTCAAAAAAAAATTTGTTTTCGTTACTCTGAAACCATCAAGCTGATTTATTCCAATAACGAAATTAACTGAGATATTTATCCCCCTAACCTATTCTGAAAATTTTATATGTCTAGCTCATTCCGTTCCAAAAGATAAAAATCTCCGAAGTTGTTGTCATCAAGAATTGCATAAGTTGCACAATTCAAGATGTTTTACGCATTTTCTCATCAACTGGTATGTGAACACTAGCAAAAGCATGTGTAGACGTCTTGCAAATACTAGCATGATAGGTCGTAACTGGATTGCCAGTTCAACTAGCAAAATGAATCCACAGTGTGCTAGTAACTAGCATGTGCCAGTAACTATGGCATGCAAGCTAGTGCCCTGTTTTACTAGAATGTGTATTACCTTCTCAACGCGTAAAATTGAAAGCAGCTACTGGTTTTTGGCGCTCTTGTTCCTCGGAAAAGAGTGCTTATCAATTTGCCAAATGTGTGTAACTTTCGAATTTTTAGCTGAAAATGGTCTTAAACGATTTGGTTCGACTCACTGATCAAGAATCCGTGGTCAAAATAGACTCTGTGCGGCCGTCCATCCATCCGGTCGTTAACACGATAATTCTCGAACGGAATGAGCTAGACAGTTGAAATTTTCAGAGTAGGTTTGGGAGATAAATATCTCGGTTGAGGTCGGTTATTGGGCGAAATCGGCAAGGTGGTTTCAGAATAATAAAAAAAAATTTTTTTTTGATATTACAAATTTTAAAGTAAATTTTTTTTAAGATACAGTTTTATCATAAGAGTGATTTTTAATTTGTTCGTTTTCTCCCTTTGCCTTTTCCTTTTCCAGATTGGGTTTCGGGTACCTTGGAGAAACTTCTCTGCTTGTTGAAGGAAGAAGCGATAATGAAGAAAAAGATGCCCTTCAATATTTAATATTTCAGCATATTTTGTTAACAATTTCAATTTTCATAAATCACAACACTTACGGGGAGATAGGGTTTTTTCACTGAGGTTTTTTCCTTAAGCTCTAGTATCATATATCATATTATATGGTACCCCGTTACACTAACCTCTGCTAACACTTTTTTCATACACATGCTTTATTGTTAGATGAAAAACCAATTGTAATGCTCAAGTTCAAAAGAATATATATATATATATATATATATATATATATCATAAGAGTCCATTGATATCATTCTCAACTCCACCAAACCGATAATTTCGGAGAAATTATTTTCAAAATTTCAATAATCATTCTCAATAATTCTATATGATTTCATAGAAGACTCTAATTATGATTATCTGATGTATGTTAAGCCAACATGAGATGATTCATAGACCTACGTTTTGAATTTAATTACGAAAATTCTTGAATACTGACTCATTTAATTTATTTTATTTTATGATACACTTCTATCATAACAATCTACTGATGAGAAACCACTTTTGGAGATATGATTTGTCAAAGTTTGAATAAGAGCGTCAAAGCTCCTGTCCACAGGGCTTTCCCACATTTTTTTTATTTGATTAATTTGGTTTTTATCTTCGAAGCTATGTACCCCAATGAGCATTCGAAATATTATTTAATTGTACGAATTATTGCATCATTTGACTTAATTATATTATATTTCAGAAACTGCAATGGGTCTCAGAGTGGATGCTCAAACTTGTTCTAATCAGTTTGGTCGATTATTGGACAAGTAAGTGTTTTCTGCAGGCACAACTAATTGAACTGTACAGGGTGGGCCACGGTCGATGATACCCTGGACTTTTACGGAGAACGGGGATTACGATTTTTTTGAAAATTTCGTTCCTTGACTTAGAAACCACTCTTCCATCGATCTAGAGTATTTTCAGCACTGCGGTGTTGCCGCTTATGTCAAAATGTACTAACAACTTTGATATTTCAAATGGAACACCCTATATCTTATTGCCTCCGGATTCATTCAGTAACTTCATCATCTCTATCTCTAGAGTAAATGATTGAATAACTTCTTTTTATGTGCAAAAGATTACTTCAATTCAACATTAATTACTTCGTTACTTGGAATCCTAGAAAGCCGATATTTTGAGTATGGATTGACAATATCACGTGTATCATTTACGTCTAATCACACAGGGTTGTTCGAATTCCGAGGATTTTCCGAGACATATTTAAACGATAAAATGTGAGTTTTTTTCAAATGGAATAAGCATCATAAGATGTATTGAAAGAGAATTAAACTTCCTTCAAAATAATATTACATTTTCCGGCACCTAAATTATAAGGTTTTCGAATTAAAAGCAAGTTTTCATGCCAATGGGAATATTGAGCTACATTTTGTATTAGCTATCCATGAAATATCATAGAATATGTAAATTATCATAATTTAACAATTATTGGCATCGATTATAAAGTATCGTTGAATTCATTTACGGTTACAATTTAAGTTTTGATCCATAAAGCAAGGAATTATTCTGCAATCGTACAAATTTTCTCTTGTTCATTGGTTTTAAGTCAGGATACATCATATTCAATATTCTGCATTTTCTCGCTGCAATTTGACCGCATTGACCGTGAAGAATAAACAATTTCATCAAATCTTCATTTGTATAATCATTGCCATTCATTTGAATGATTTTCAATAAAATCTCCATTAATAAATCCCACAATACTTTACAATCAATGCCAATTGCTAAATTATCATAATTTACATGTTCTATGACATTTCCTGGATACCTAATACAAAATGTACGTAATATTCCCATTAGCTTGAAATCTGGCTTTTAATTCGAAAACCCTACAATTAAGGTATAGTTATGGTTAGTTCTAGTATGTTTATGTTATCATTTGATTGATTCTCTTTCAATACATCTTTGTCATTCCATTTGAAAAAACTCAATTTTTATTGTTTTACTACATCTCGGAAAAGCCTCAGATTTTAAACAACCCTGTATGATTAGAGACGTATTTCATTGAACGTAAATCATACGCTAGATATTAATAATCCATACCCAAAATTTCAGTTCTCTATGATTCTAAGTACCGAAGTAATGAATTTTTAATTGAAACTACATACATTTGGCACAAAAAAGGAGTAAATCAATCAATTACTCGAAAACTGCTGGAGATAGAGATGAGAAAGTTGATCAGAAATAATCAGGAGGCTACGGAGAATCATAAAAAGCAGAAATATACAGGGTGTTCAATTTCGAATATCCAAATTGCTTAAAGTATTCTAGATCGATGGTTTCTAGACAAGGAACCAAATTCTCAATTAAATCGTACATCCCGTTCGCCGTAAAAGTACAGGGAACCCTTGACCGTGGTCCACCCTGTATACTAATTCATCAATGAATTTGAACACCCAGAAGAGTCGGCAGTACGTAAATTTTTTTTCTATCAAGAAAATATCTCTTCAAATATGTCATCTGCTTTCGGCACTGATGCACGATTGGAAAAGTTTTTTCATCAGAAAAACTACGGTGCTTCAAATATTGTCACCCATATTTGAATATTCATATGCGAACTGCAATCTATTCCTTTTATGGTAATCTGTTAAGAATGCCTTCTTTGCTGCAGAATAGTTTTTTAATTCACCTTCATTGATTCTACTTTGCGCTGTTCTTACGGATCCAGGGAAATCAGTGAATTGACATGCTTCAACAGCAGTTGCGAATGGATGCTTCTTAATATAATTAATAAGCGCATTGTCTTCATTTTGATCAGATATTCTCCTGATTCCAACTAGGATCGGACTTTGAAAGCGCCCTTCATGCCAGCGTCGCTTCATGTTGAAAATACAATTTTTACTGACATTTAAGGCTTCTGCTGTCGCATTTAGTGACCAATTCTCCTCCAGTTTAGCAATTGCCCACTTGTACTCACTATTGTTTAATTTTCGGGACATTTTATGATTATTTTCGATTATTTGAAATTACCTCCACAAATTCAGACGTTTTTCTTGCCAACGAGTGCGCCATATAGCCATAGGTATACCTGGATGTATATAAATGGAGCCATATTTACAATAGGAGAAAAAATCGTTCATATTTTGGTTTCCGCCACTATACATACGAGTATGTTACCGTCCAGGCCATGCTCTGGATCACTAGGTAAAGAGGGGCGAGGTCCAGTATCCGTTCAATAGCTGCAACAAGGATGATACGAAATGCACCCGTCACTATCATGCATACATATCTCTGGATTTTCAGAAGGTTGAGTTGACATTGAACTTTTATATTGCATTTCCACCAAGCAATACTTCCGTTAGTGGGTTACCAGAGGTTATGGGGTTTACTAGAAGGTCACCTCAAGAAAATATCTCAACTTTGCCCCCATGACATTCACTCTGCCCAGGCTTGCAATAAATAGATAATTTGTAGGTTATGATCGGCTAGTGTAATTTAATCATAATATAACCTAAGTGAAATGATATTAATTGCACCAATTCATATTCTTTGAGTGTTTATAGCAGATTATTTTCAATGTCAGTATAATATCGAGTTGAAATTTTCGCAGGGCAATGGAAAATATAACTGTCAGGATTTTCAATATATTTTACCATCCACAGATAATTTTTTATATGTGTGAGATTGGAAAAGAAACAAAGAGAGTGATTAACGAGCTGAACTGTTTTTGCCGAAAAGTGAGTATCAGAATCAATGTATTTCCCTATGTAACTATTGATTAAAGTTAGTTATAGTTCGGGAAAAGCACTGACGTGAAGTCCCGATAATAAAACAAATATAAACAGAAATACAATAAAAACAATTGGTTCAAGCACTGACGTGAAGTCAGAAGCTTTTGCGCGTATGTTCTATTGTCCATACTTCTGTGTTGGACACCCTTAATCGAATTTACCATGGTAAATTATGTTGTCCATTCTCCTGTATTGGACACTCTTAATTCGAATTTACCATGGTAAATTCGAATTAAGTGTCCAATACAGGACAACATAATTTACCATGGTAAATTCGATTAAGGGTGTTCAATACAGAAGAATGAACAATAGAACATACGCGCAAAATCTTCTGACTTCACGTCAGTGCTTGAACCAATTTTTTTTGACGTGATTTTTTTTTAATTTTCTAGGGGTATGGTTCTTAAAATTTTTTTTTTCGTCATTTTTTTCAAATTTTCTAGGGGTACGGTTCTCACAAAATTTTAAACACGTCTTTATATTGATTTTCTACTACTAGTTACCAAGCTCCAATTCGATCGAATATTTATTTTTTGAGTTATCAAGGAAATAATATTCCAGGTGGGTATAACTCGGAAACCGTTAGACCGATTATGCCCAAAAACGAACTCAACTCTCCCTTCCGGATACGCAACCTACCCTGCAAATTGCAAGTCCCTATCTCCTTTCGTTCGAAAGTTATCGAGGCAACGGTAACCCATCTAATGAACTCACACAAGAATGCTCGAATCTCCAACAATATTTAACCGATCGTATTGAAACTTGAAACTTGGCAGTAGAGTAAGGTTATGAAGACTTTTGCAAAATTTCAGCAATTTCAAACGAATAGTTACTGATATATAGAATTTTTTTTTCAATGATTTATTAAGAAGTTTCTACAAATGCTATCCTCCCCAAATTTTGCGAACTTTTTCGCGTTGGCATTCTACAACTAATAACCATGTTTACATGCAATTGGTTCAGTATTTTTCGAGTTAATGAGGAACAAAAAACCACCAAATTTCAGAAAATTTCAGATGGCTATAACTCTAAAACGGTTCAGCCGATTATGCTCATAAATAAACTGAAATGTCGCGTTCTTGTGCACATCCTAACCTGAAAACTTGAAGCCGCTATCTCTTTCCGTTTTCAAGTTATCGTGACAACAAAAATATTTTTTAATAATTTTTTTAAAATTTTCTAGCCATACGATTCCGACAAAATTCCACGAACGTGCTAAGGTTCATATTCTACAACTACTTACCAAGTTTCAATTCGCTCGGATTTATATTGGTTGAAAACAAAATTATTACTCGGAAACCACCTGGCCGATTATGCCCATTAACGAACTTGTCCGTCGTATTGGGATGCGCCACCCACCCTGAAAATTTCAAGTCACTAGCTCTTTTCGTTCTCAAGTTATCGTGGCAACGGACGGACGGCCGGCCGGACAGAATCAAATTTGACCTTGAATTCTTCTTTGGGGAGTCGAACTTAATCGTTTGAGGCCATTTTCGTCAAAAAAATCGAAAGTTACAGACATTTGGGCAAAATGATAACGCGATGTTCCCCAGAACATACGCGCAAAAATATGTAACGGTGATAAAAAATATCACATACGGAGTTCGGAAAACATCCGCCGACAACAATGGCCCACATGTTTTCGTCTATGTAGTACATAAACAGGACTTCCACTTCAAAAGTCTCCAATTTGGCCCACCTGTACATTAATCGTCCTTTCACTGCTGTGTGGATTCATAATGTTCCATACTTGACAGAAGAGATTTTAAGATAACACTAGTGGAAGAAGAAAACAGCCAAGTGCCCAAGCGTAAATGACAATGGATGTCAAGAAAGTTATGTTATTGTGGACGTGATTGTAGACTATGCCGTAAAATAGTTATTGATTTTAACCATCAAGAAATATCCCGCGTGGCCGGGCTGATCACCTCATCGATCAGTCTTTCCCAAACAGGATAGTATTATTCAGGAGCCGACACAGACCCAGAGTTTTATGGTTATTACCAATCATCAGTGTGAATTAGCCAAACACTGAATAAATACTGCCGGCGTTCTAGGAAACTTATATCAATCCGTCGAGAACTGGTGGGAAAAGAACCTCACCAGCGCTATCTATGGGGAATCCAAACGAACTCAGGCCCTCTGCGATGGAGAAAGCTTCAGCGACGTTCATTCTTTTGCCGTAAGAAGGTCAAGGAATGGCGAAGCCATCTACCGTGAAGTGACCTTTACGGACTGACGCCATTCCTTGACCCTCTTACGGCAAAAGAATGAACGTCGCTGAACATCGCTCAATGTTTCTCCATCGCAGATGGCCAGAGTTCGTATGGATTCTCCATAGGTGGCGCTGTTGTGGTTCTTTCCCCACCAGTTCTCGACCGATTGATATAAGTTTCCTAGAACGCCGGCAGTATTTATTCAGTAGTTGGCTAATTCACACTGATGATTGATCATGAAACCCAGGGTCTGTGTCTGCTCCTGAATGATACTTTCCCCTTTGGTGAACACTGAGCGATGACGTGATCAGCTTGGTCACGTGGAATATTTGTTGATGGTTAAAATCAATAAATATATCACCGTGTGTCTTGTTAGGTATTATTGGCAATTAACCACAGTTCACATCATTATACATATGCCGTAAAGTAAATCATCAAATCCTTGTACAGGGGGGACAAATTTCTATGTTTGTATGGGGTATCTTGGTAAGTATAGGAGGTACAACAAATTAATTCAAGCACTGACGTGAAGTCAGGGGCTTTTGCGCGTATGTTCCATTGTCCATTCACCTTTATTGGAGTTAATAGTGAGTTAAATAATATTTTAACATAGCCCCTACAAGTATAATTTTTTTATTAAAATGACAAATATCTCGAGAACTGTTGAAAGTATAAAAGAGCATCCAGGAAATTCCAGAGAATACTGCTGAATATGGTGTGTCCCATTTGAAAAATCAAAGTCTCCATCTATTCCTCTTTTGTGGAACACCCGATATGTTCGAAAATATTTTTAGGTTGTGCTATTCTTGGAGTAATTCAAGTTTGCATTGAAAAATGTTGCCAAACTTTGACCCTTACGCTTATATCGTCCGCTGCGGTACTAGTGGAACATCCTGTATATATATGATTGTACTGACCCTACTCTAATTTTCTCAACGGCACTGGATTATGCAGAAAAGGAGCCTTAATAATGTGTAAGTTATTATTTTGTAACTTCACAAACAATCATGATTCACACCTGTCTAAATGTCGAAAAATCCAACATTTGTTTATAACTCGGAAACAAAAGATGTTAGCAAATTTTGGTTTTCGGCAGTGAATTTGTATCGAAATAAAAATGAGAAAGTTCTGTGGACAGGGGCTTTGGCACTCTTTTCAAATTATTAGCAAGTAATTATTCAAACTTTGACAAATCATATTTCCGAAAGTGTTGGTTTCTCAGAGTTGGAAATGATATCAATCGATTCTTACGATAGAACTAAATCATAAAAAATTAAATCCATCTGTGATTGATGACAAACTTAACCTGAAAATCATATCAACGGATTCTTATGATGAAACTGCATCTTAAAAGTAATTGAATTTGAAATCTATAATTAAATGGTTTGTTTCTGGGTTTTTTCTCCTAAACTCTGGAAAAATATTCATAAAATAAAAAAATTATCATTTTGTGCTTCTGTGTAAGTAACACAAGATGTTTGTTAGAGGCAATTTATCGAACAGTGTTGCCTAACAAAACAAGAACGAAAGAACATCGACGATGAAATAACAATTTCGTAACGTTTCGGATACTATATTAGACTCCTTGGGCAGACACCTAACGAAAATCTTCAGAATGATTTATTTTGTTAATAGCTATTCTGAAATTCTGTTCATTCCGTTCGTGAGTTATCGTGTTTACGGCAAGCCTGGCAGAATCGATTTTGACCACGGACTCTTGATCAGTGAGTCGGACCAAAATATTTAAGACCATTTTCAGCAAAAGATCCGAAAACTACAGACATTTGGGTAGATTGTCCCGAGGAACAAGAGTACAAAAAAATATATCGAGACTGTGGCCTCCATTTTTCTGTAACTCCTAAAGTTTCTGAGATATCTTATACAAACATCGAAATTTGCCACCCTGTACAATCTTCAATGCTGAAATCAGCAGCTACAGACAAATTCCCTTCTAGAGTGATTTCATACCTTCTGTTATTGAGTGTGTCTTTGATCTACCCTTTTATCTATTTTATTATCTTTTCAGGTTATCACAAGGCAGAAAGATATAGTACAGCAAAAGAAGCGAGGAGATTATATTGAAGGTGAATTTATGTCTAAAATAATATTCACATGTTCATCCGAAGATTCATTATCATAACATCGGGGTTTCTGTTAATTATTTCTTTTTGATAAGCATTCGGAATCATTTATTGTGTATTCGGAAATATGATCAACCTCAAGACAAATTATATGGTCAGTTCACCGCTCACTAAAAAAGAACACGTTCATCTCACATTCTGCTTACTGCACTTTGAGGTTACATGTTGTTTATTCGTCGAAAGTCTTTGCTCAGCAATAGAACAAGCAACGGCATATAAACTGCTCCACAAGAGTTAGGGATATCCTATCAAGTTGTTCTGAGGGGCGTAAAATTTTAAAGACAATATCAACAAGCCCTGTGGACAGGAGCTTTGGCGCGCTGTCCAAATTTATACCCAGAGCTGTCACCCATCCAGATACCGAACTCGCCTAAAGCTGATTAGCTCCAGAAAAAATGCAGAATACTTTGTTTGAGAATTTAACAAAATGAGAAAGTGATAGTATTTCTCATGAGAAAGACTTTTTTGCATAGCTAACTATTTTCCACTCATTGTTTGTAAATTGCGAGACTGGTTCCAGAATCAATATGTTCATTGTTTAATACTTGGTGACTAATATTTAAAGACATATACTTAATTTATGTTTATTAAATGTCTCTGTCATTCTTACATACCGTAATAATCTGATACAACAATGCTATGTGATATAGGTACAATAGGTATATGTCCATTGAGGTTAGACCATAGAATTATTATTATATTATTATGTTGAACACCTTCCCCTCAAAGGTTTAAACGCCCAGGAGTTTTAAAATTGTTCCACAACGGATTATATTGCTGTTTTATTTCTAGTCATTATCTCGGGTTCACTTAGATTATTACTAAAAATTTGTCTAGTTCGAACTATTTCTACTCTTGTTTTCCTTACAATCATTTGGTGATAATTGGTTTGGGTGTAATTCAGTTTCTAATGTATATTCATTACTACGGGGTCTGGTATATGACAATTTTATCTGTTGAGTATTACGTCATAATAATTGACCATTTACTTGCTTTTTCACCCGATAAGAACTAGGTTCTTTTGCCTTTCCCAAGACAATAACCTTTTCCCAGAGTGTATCACTTGATGTTTTTATTACAACTTGATCCTCTTTCTTAAACTAAATATTTTTTTGAATTTGAGGTTGTAGCTTATTATTGGTGAAAGATCTCCGAGGTGTATACTTTGTAAGATTTGTACTAGTGATTCTACTAATCAGAGCCATGTTATTGTAATTCATTACAAGGTCTCTAAAATCTAAATTTCCCTCAATAAGTCCTGGGATTGTGATAAACCATAAGAATACCAAATATCTATAAATACCAAATGGTGTCACACAGAAGAATTTGTAAGATGACCTGTGTAACTTCAAATCCTTAGATGAGTTAGATTTACGAACTAAAATCTGTGTTTATATTTCATTATATTTTCCTCTAGGAATTATGCTAATGTTCACACCTGTATCTAATTCAACATTGAAATTATTACGTTCATCATTGAATAAGTTCATCTCATGCTTTCCTACGCCTAATAATATATATAATAATATCTGGTTCATCAGAACTACCTTCATCTTTCTCGAAATTCTTAACATTTTCAACATTACAAGATATAGTAAAATGATTTAACATACCGCACTTCCTACACTTTTTACGAAGTGCGGGTCTTGCACTTGCACCATGTGTCGACTGAGATCGCCTTCATTTGAATTTTCCTTCTTCTGACCTTCTTGTCTACACTTGAAATTTTTCGTTTGTTTATTATACTTCCCTGCAGCTTTAATGTCCTCAATTCGCTCTGGAACTGCAAGTTCCGTTGCTTGCTCTGCTCGCTGGTTCTGCAAAATTCAATTGCTTTCTCCACTGTCAATTTTGGAACTCTCAGTAATGCCTCTCTGGTTACAGGATGATCTTATTATAACTATTTTGTCTTTCAGTGCTTTATCTTCTGCAGTTTGATTTGAGTCAGTTTCATTATAATTACATGTTCGTACTAGATACTTGCATTCAGTAAGGAAATGTTCACATTGTTCATTTTCTTTTTGCACCTTTTTCAAGTAATTATACCTTTCAAAGCACTCATTAACTCTTGGGTTGACATATTTCTCAATAGACTTCATAGTATATTCATCTTTGTTCAGTTCTATCTCTGGGATCACGAATGTGGACATAATTCTTGCAGCTTCTGTACCAATATTGTTTCTGGGTATGGACAACTTTATTGGATCCTGAACTTCGTGCTGTTCGATCGCTATTAAATAATAATCTATGAAGTGTGAAGGATGTTTTCAAAATTTTCCATTCCGTGGCAGCATATTGTCCCTATAAATCGAAATCTGGGGGTCGGCCCCGTGTATCCAGCCATGTTAGGTTATATAGGAATATTTGAATCTTGAAATCGATATTTATTTCATACCAAGTTATGTTATATTTGACAATCTAAAAAAATCTACAAAACTGATTTGCTTATCATGGCACATGTTAGACATGATGACATTAACTTGAACATATAGAATATAGACATACGATCACAGAACAGTAATAATAAAGATCTATGCAAACACGTTATGATTACATCCTTCTATAGCTTGTATCCTTTTTTTGACGTTTGTCAAATATCAAACAAATTGTTGATTATTTGTTTGGTCGAATATAAAAACAGTGGACCAATACACTGAGATCGTAGGAATATTTCGATATTTCCATGATATCTTCACCAATATAGATCCGATCGAATTCAAATTCAGAACTTTAATAAGAAATAAGGTTTCGAAGGCTCTCGCAGAATTTCAACGATATCTGACTGATAGTTCCTGAGATCCAGAATTTTTTTTAATATTTTTTTTTTAATTTTCCAGTAGCGTGATCCTCACATAATTTTGCATATGTTTTAGTGTCAGTATTTTTCACCTAACTGCCGCATTTTAATTCGATCAGATCTGTATTCTTCGAGTAATTGGCAAAACAAAATTTCAGATGGCTATAACTCTGAAACCACACGGTGAATGTTACTCATTAACGAACTTAGCCTGCGCATTTGAACTCCAAACCTACTCTGAAAATTTCAACTCTCTAGCTTATTGCGTTCGAGCGTAATCGTGCTTACGGCAGAACGGATGCCTTTTTTCGCATTTGACATTTGGGCAAATTGATAAGCATTCTGTTCACAGAACAGCGCGCCAAAAACATGATCAACTGCCAAAAAAACTTATTAATTCGAATTGAATGCATATTTTCACCATCTGGTCGTCTTTTATCTTGAGTTTGGCAATTTTTCACATTATTCGTAAGATTTAGCATTTCAATATGCAGTTATTTATTGTCAGTCTCTTAACGATATCGAACTTAGTAAATTTCACGAGCTTCTTAAGATGCCAAGACGTAAATTAACGAACGCCGAGGCTAATTGGGCTATCGGTATGCTACAGGGTGGCCTCACTCAAGTCGCTGTGGCAGAAACATTTCAAGTATCGCAAAGTGTAATATCGCGACTCTGGCATAGGTTCAATAAGACAGGTTCGGTACAGGAAAGACATAGGGTTGGTGGACCAAGAAAAACCACACCCGCACAAGACCGTTTTGTCACCATTTCGGCGAGAAGATATCCTCTTTCTTCATGTGTGATGCTGAGAAATCGACTTTTAAATGCCAATGGTCCTGAAATTTCCATTGAAACCATCCGACGTCATTTGGGGGAGATTAACCTGGCTTCTAGACGTCCATTGAGGGGTGTTCCGTTATCACGTGAGCATAAACAACAAAGATTAGAATACGCCAGGCAGCATGTTAATCTGAACGTCCAATGGCGTAGTGTACTTTTCACAGATGAATCAAGATACAGTCGATTTTCAGATTCTCGAAGAATAAGGTTATGGACTATGCCGCGTATACCCCGAAATCGCCGTCATGTGCAAGAGGTTCTTCCATGGTTGGGATATGTTACAACGGGCGCACATACATTCACATTTGTCCTGGCAATATGACTGCCTTACATTATAGGGAGCATGTCATTGGCAACGTAGTGCCAAATTTTCATGGTGCCATTGGTGAAGCTTTCTTGACGATAACCCAAAACCAAATCGTGCAGCAATAGTAGAAAATGCGCGAGACGAGCATGGTATTCCACATTTACCAATACCTCCGCATTCGCCATACTTAAACTGCATAGAACATGCATGGGATATGTTACAAAGACTAGATGATCACCAACCTCCACCAGAAATATTGAATGACCTCAAAGCACTACTGCCTCGTTTATGGAATGATTTTCCTCAAGATATGCTCAACACCCTCGTTGACAGTATGCAACGAAGATGTCAGGCGGTCATTGATGCTCGTGGTGGCCATACCACACTATACCACCGGAAATAAAAGTCGTTAAATTTGACCCTATTCTGTTAATCACCCTGTATATGTTGCAGACCAAAAAACTTACGTGCATTTATAGTTTTGAACCTAAAACTATATTAAATTACGTTTTCAGCGCAAACAAAGGTTTCAGAATGTCAGTTATTTTAGTTGAAACGATTATCCCTAACTCTTGTGGAGCAGTTTATTTCTCAAGAAATTTATTTGACGAGCAGCTCATGTATTAAGAGTTTTTTAAAACCTATTGTAACGTTACAATTGTCCACTTTTGAACTATTGTCGAGAAGGAGAATCTACTATCAATTTTCTAGAGGTGGCTGGTAAAGCAGTTGGCACCAAAATTCTCTCCCAGGTATTCACAATATACAGGCTGTCCCAAGTTCAACTGCCTATTAGACGTTTCTGGAGAACTGTACGTATTTGAAATCTGAAAATCGGGATTATGATATTGCTTGGAATTCTCTACAGAGCTAAGATATTTTTGAAGCCCAAGTACTTCCGTTTATACAGGGAGTGAAAATAAATTTGATGAAGTCATTTTTTTTTCAAGTTTTGCATTCCCGGTACGGTCATGTATTTAATGCTTAATACATTTTTGTTGAAACTATTGTATTCATTCGAATAGTTTTCTGAATATCGAAAAAAAAACCGGAAAAAGAGTCAAATGTGTTTAGTCAGTATTATGTTCATTATTCTTGTTTTAAACATCCTGAGCGTGAACCGTTATTACAACATCGAAGAAGAAAAATGTGGAATGATGATGCATCTTTTGAATTTCAGAAATATCATTACAGGGTGTTACAGAATTTGTGTCGAAAATTGTCATCAAAAATTGGCCATAGCTTCTGTTTTTGAAATTTCTAACATAATTATGCTCCTAAATTCAATAAAAAAAATATTTGAATTTTTTAATTTAGGAGCATAGTTATGTTAGAAAACTATCATTATTTTTCACCGCAGAATCCAACGCGATCATAAAAAAATAGGGTTCTAATTTGGAAAACAGAAGTTATGGCCAATTTTTGATCACAATTTTCGACACAAAATTTGAAACATCCTGTGATGATATTTCTGTAATTGAAAGATGCATGACCTTTCCACATTCTTCCTCTTCGATGTTGTAAAAACGGTTCACGCTCAGGATGTTTAAAACAAGAATAATGAACATAGTAGTGACTAAACACATTTGACTTTTTTTCCAATTTTTTTCCGATATTTAGAAAACTATTCGAATGAATACAATAGTTTCAACAAAAATTTTTTCAGCATTGAATACTTGACCATGCAAAACTTGAAAAAAAAATTTTTCATCAAATTTATTTTCACTCCCTGTATAACCGGAAGTGCTTGGGCTTCGAAAATATTTTAGTTCTGTAGAGAATTACAACCAATATCATAATCCCAATGTTCAGATTTCAAATATGTCCAGTTCTCCAGAGACGTCTAATAGGTACTCGAACTTGGGACACCCTGTACATATGTTAAAATTAAGAATTTACATTAGGTTGACACTTTTTTACTCTACACAGTCTCATATTATATAACTTAACAGAAAACAAGGAATGTCGTGGCTTACTCGTAGTTCGAACGCTATTATGATCACCCTGTAGATGAATCTAGAACTGTCCCAGTGTGAACTTCGGTACTGCAATTTCCAAATCAATGTTCTGAATCAAAGAAAAGTATCTTTCGATGATTTTCCAATTCCAAAGGAACTAAATACTTCCTGATGGTTTTCCGATTCCAAGGAAAGTATCTTCTGGTTATTTTCCAGTCCAAAAGAAGTACCTCGTATTTACCAATTCCAAGGGAAGTGGATATATCTTGGTGATCTTCCGGTACAAATTCAATCCCATCCAAGGTACTATTGGAGAAACTAAGAAATTATAATACGAAAAACTTTTACAACTCCTTCTCGGATTTCTGACTAAAAATTCACCAAATCATTCACATAATATATAAGAAAATAAACCTGAGTTTTGTTCAGAATATCAAGTAACTTCTACAGAATTTAGTAAATCTAAGATTGCTTTCACAAAATGGATGACACTGAAAAAAATCTTAAAATAAACTTTTCTACCCTGGTGAGGATTCTGAATTATTATGATTTCAAATCGAACACTTACCGAGAATTTCAGCGCAATTCTCGCCGATAATTCAACTTGGAAATCTTACGATCAAAATGGAACGCTTACAAGAAGCCAGAAATTCAGGAATCTCAAAAATGAAAAGTGGGAACGCCAATACGATGGCCCACGTGCATTTTAATTGACGCAAGCCATTAAAACAGAGGCACCATCCCCTTCATTTTTCCATAGACGTGCCATATCATCTAATATATAAAATTATAATGAAAAATGGCGATACCGTTGTTAAAAAATCAACAAGTCCAGAGCGTTCCTGCTAATCTGGTCATTCATGAATGGCTTCGTATAATAAATATACTTATGCATATATTTCACAGATCAAATAGACCCTAGGGGGTTCATTGATCTGCCGAGAAAGTAAGAGCAGACGTGTTTCTGGCTTCTTGGCCTTCATCAGTACTCTGTAGCTTCCTCAACAAATTCAACTAATCTGACCCGGGTTAAGCCTCTCAGAGCTGGCTTGGTCGATCATTTTAATCGCCGACGCCACCTATGAGACGAAACACGGAAATCAGCCTCTCCCCACCAGTGAATATTTGAAGCGTGAAATCATATGCCACCATTCACTCGAGTGAATCTTAGACTATAGTCTAAGGAGTGAATGGTGGCATATGATTTCACGCTTCAAATATTCACTGGTGGGGAGAGGCTGATTTCCGTGATTCGTCTCATAGGTGGCGTGGGCGATTAAAATGATCGACCAAGCCGGCTCTGAGAGGCTCAGTTTAGTTGAATTTGATGAGGAAGCTACAGAGTACTGATGAAGGCCAAGAAGCCAGAAACACGTCTGCTCTTGCTTTCTCGGCAGATCAATGAACCCCCTGGGGTCTATTTGAAATGTGAAATATATGCATAAGTATATTTATTATACGAAGCCATTCATGAAGGACCCGATTAGCAGGAACGCTCTGGACTTGTTAATATACAGGGTGAGTCTTTGACCACTGCATTAATTTTAACCAAAGATTCCTCTCATCAAAAGAAACACTTTTTTCATTTACCATTTTTCCAGATTCGGCTCAGGTAAAAAGTTACAAGCGTTTAAAGATTTTCACAATGTGCTAATACACTCCCGCATATAAACTATCTATGACATTGTTGGCGGACGAGAATAAGGCATGGTAACTTGGTTTACAGCTTGATTCGAGATTCCAACGCTCAGGGACGGATCCATAAAAGTAGTGAAATTTCTGGAGTTTTCCATTTTAAAACATGCAATGAAGAATATCACGAAAACGGTACGTTTAAGGAAAAATGATGAAGAATAATATAATGTTCTAAAACGATGGAATATTCTTGAAATACTGGGTATATAATAGCGGTCAAAGGAACAATTTAATAAAACTCTGTCAATCCTACAGCAACGTTTCGGAACCTCATTGCTCCTTCCCCAGGCTAAAAATGGAATAAACACACTTATCAATAGATGTTAAGATCAAAGAAGATAAATCATAATTATACTCAAGGTTTCTCGAATGAAAACTCAACACAAACTTAAATTATTTAAACATTTGAAAGTTATATAGTATTCAAAACCCGATTTAAAATCATATATAAAAATTAATTTTGAAGCTACGAAAGGTTTATTGTAACGTACAAAAAAGTAAAATAGACTAAGTTAAAAAGAAAAAACACACCAGGCAATGAACAAGATACCAAGGGGCGAAGTGACAGGACCAACAATATGAAAGAGAGATATAAAATTTAAAAACTGTCAATTCGACTTACCTGGGAATGACTAAGAACTACATTGCCCACACGCAACTTCGTCGGTAAAAAGACACCATGTTTTGAACATTACGTTATTTAGATGTAAATGTTTAGGCGATTTTATAACGAACAAGCTCATGGAAGATCGAATTCTTCGTATAGTTAGGTTAGAAGATTCAGTCAACAATGCGACGAACAGACTGATTTAAATAATGCAAAACCCTTACCGTTCCAGATGCCAACATTTTCTTATAAGATTATTGTAAAACACGTTCAACGATGCCGTGTCTGTCCTTGAATTAACGGTGTTGTCAATTTTGTGGATGTAAAACATTTCTTTGAAATTGCGTTTGCTCCAGTTGGGTTCCTTATTCAAAATTCTAACATCATCGAACTTGAAGTTGTGATTTTGCGACATTGAGTGGCTAGATAAAGCTGTACTCTCACTTCCATTCCTACAGTCACGTTTATGTTGAGCAATTCTGTTAGACAAATATTGTTTTGTTTGTCCAACATAACAACTGTGGCAATCTTTGCAATCAATTTTATAAATTAAACTGGACTGCTTTTCCGGAGGGTCCACATCCTTCAATCTGGAGAAAATCTTTTTTACCGTGTTTTTGTAGTAGAATACTAATTTCGATGTACTATTCTTCATTACTCTCGTGAGATCGCTGGATAGTTTGTTGACAAAAAGTAACTTAAAGAACGCAGTCCCACCCTCAGACGAATTCCGATCAGCATTTGTCGTCACATTATGTTGGCTTTGAGAAGACGAATAAAAAATTGAATTTATCAAATATCTCGGATAACCATTGTCTCTGAGTAACTGGGATTGTTCCCTAAATCCCGCAATTTCAAAGAAATGTTTTACATCCACAAAATTGACAACACCGTTAATTCAAGGACAGACACGGCATCGTTGAACGTGTTTTACAATAATCTTATAAGAAAATGTTGGCATCTGGAACGGTAAGGGTTTTGCATTATTTAAATCAGTCTGTTCGTCGCATTGTTGACTGAATCTTCTAACCTAACTATACGAAGAATTCGATCTTCCATGAGCTTGTTCGTTATAAAATCGCCTAAACATTTACATCTAAATAACGTAATGTTCAAAACATGGTGTCTTTTTACCGACGAAGTTGCGTGTGGGCAATGTAGTTCTTAGTCATTCCCAGGTAAGTCGAATTGACAGTTTTTAAATTTTATATCTCTCTTTCATATTGTTGGTCCTGTCACTTCGCCCCTTGGTATCTTGTTCATTGCCTGGTGTGTTTTTTCTTTTTAACTTAGTCTATTTTACTTTTTTGTACGTTACAATAAACCTTTCGTAGCTTCAAAATTAATTTTTATATATGATTTTAAATCGGGTTTTGAATACTATATAACTTTCAAATGTTTAAATAATTTAAGTTTGTGTTGAGTTTTCATTCGAGAAACCTTGAGTATAATTATGATTTATCTTCTTTGATCTTAACATCTATTGATAAGTGTGTTTATTCCATTTTTAGCCTGGGGAAGGAGCAATGAGGTTCCGAAACGTTGCTGTAGGATTGACAGAGTTTTATTAATTTGTTCCTTTGACCGCTATTATATACCCAGTTATTCATAACAGTGGAACGTTACAACATATATATTCTTGAAATAACTCAAGAAAAACTTCATATGCTTTCTTTATGCTAATTTCGTTTAGTTTTATGAATACACGAGTCCATAACTAGAAAACCAGTAGAAGTAGAAAATAACTAATATTTGGAAAATATGTATCATAGTTATAGGAAACTTTACGGCAACATTCATTTTATTCGAAAAAAGGATGTCAAAGCTGCAAAATAAAAACTGATTTTTTTTCAAAATTTCAACAGCCTGTATCTTTTTACGTGAGCTGAATTTGGAAAAATGTTGAATGAAAAAAGTGTTTCATTTAATGGGAGGAATCTTTGGTTAAAATTAATGCAGTGGTCAAAGACTCACCCTGTATAAAATTTCCATGTCACAATGTTAGTTACCGTACTCCTCCGAAACGGCTTTACCGATTTTTACCAAATTTTATATGCGTATTCGGTAGGTCTGAGAATCGGCTACTATATATTTGTCATACCCCTAAGTGATAAGGGTTGTTTACCCTTAATCATTTTTGTTTTATTTTTGGACGAAATTTTTTGTTTTTATTGTTTTATAATGTGCATTACAAAATACATACAACCCTAAATTTTCACCCTTCTATCACCAACCGCTATTTTTTAATAGTCATTTTAATAATTAATCATTTATCATCCCGCTCGATAACTGATCAATTAACTCTTGGTAAGTTATCCCAGAGAAAGAGCTAATTAAAACCAAGTCACCGTATTTTTTGTGAATGTTTTTCACTCTTTTTCGATCAAAATTTCCTTGAGCTTATGGCAAAGCTAAAATTTTTGTTCCAAAAAAATAATTATTTTTATTGAAGTATCAAGGCAGTTTATTCCTGCTATACTTAGTGCTAGATTTTTTAAAATTTCCGCGTCTTTCTGGATCAACACTCATTTGCCAGACTATATGGGTGTCACGTCCCAGTAAACAGCACGGAGTAGGGATGAGAACGAAGCCGGTCTCCTGTCTTTCTCACCTTTCCTCACTTTTCTTAAGCAGATACGTTTGAGTGGGTAGTTCGCATTCACAATTGAACCCGGTAGGTGGCGCTGCAATCGGGTTCTAGGTATTTTTTAAAATTACGTGTTTGAGTGGGTCCCTGGATAACTTGGAAATTTCATTGTCCCGGTGTGTGGCGCTGCAATCGGGTTCTAGGTTTTTTTTTTAATTTTTCGCATTTGGAAATAAAATTGCAACTGCAATAACCGATTTGGCGCAGGCGAAGTTGCGTGGGTCAGCAAGTTGCACTATAATAGTTATTTATTCATACCAAGGACGAAAAACATTCTATTAGATAGTCGAGCCTTCAAATCCTCGGTACGGCTTGGATAGCATGTAGACGAGACAATATACAGTTTTTCGCCGAGGTGCACGTTATATTTTTTTTCTTTCACAAACTCTGGAAAATATCTATAAAATGAATAATTTATTATTTGCACAAACCTCTAATTCCACTGAGTCCAATAGTAAGTTTTATCGGATATCCATTACAAAATTTAGCGAAATATTTACTTCAATTTTTAAACCAATTAACAGAAAAGAAAGAAAGTTTTTTGAAAAACAGCAAACACTTTCAGAAAAACTACAAAATTCAAATTTGAACCAAAATGACGTTCTAGTAAGTTTTGATGTTGTTAGTTTGTTCTCCAATATTCCTGTCGATAAGTCGCTTCAAGTAGTTCGAACGAAATTAGAAAATGATGACTCGGTGATTAAAGATTCAAAATTTAAGGCTGATAATATTATGAAAATGCTTGATGTATGTTTGAATACTACCTATTTTCAACTAGGAGATTTTTTTTATTGACAAAATTTTGGAATGGCAATGGGTTCGCCTTTATCACCTTTCATGAGTAATATATTAATGAAAATTTTGAAGGAAAATTTGTGGATATATATTTGTTGAAACCAAAAGCTTGGTGGCAATATGTTGACGATATATTTGTAATTTGGCAACATGGTAGAGAAGAGTTAGGCAAATTGTTCGATTTCAAGAATTCAAAGGAACCTACAATGAAATTCACTTTGGAAATAGAGAAAAACAATCAGCTTTCTTTTTTAGATGTTTCGATAATTAAGTATCCGAACCATTTCGAAACGAGTGTCTTTAGGTAGCAGATACATACAAATATATATTTAAATTTCTATTCAAACCATCAACTTAGTGTGAAAAGAGGTGCTATTAAAACACTTTACGATAGAGCTAACCTAATTTGTTGTACTCTTGAAATTCGGAATAATGAAATTGATCACATCAAATAATTTCTTGAAGATGATGGATATCCGAGGCAATTCATAAATACATCAATTATGAATTTAGATAGAAGAGCTTCTAATAAAATAACAAATAATCAAGTACAGCAGCATAATCAACAAGAACAGCAACCCAATCTATTGAATCTGATCCCTTATGTTAGTAGCCTTTCTGGAAAAATCAGAAGAATCGGTTCTAAGTTCAATATAAGAACCGTCTTCAAAACACAAACCGGTCTTTATTATCAAAGACAAAACCCATTAATGAAAAAGGAAAATAAAAAAAACTGTGTATTTAATATTGCTTGTATTTGTGGTAAATCGTATGCAGGAGAAACATCAAGACCGCTAGAAGTAAGAAAGTCGGTACATAAGAACAACTTGAGAAATAGAGACATACAGAAATCAAAATTAGCAGAACATGTACATAGTACAATCCAAGGAGATCACATGAGGGATTGGAGTAATACAAGGATTCTGATGACAGAATCTGATTACGTTAAAAGGAAACTTAAGAAGGCAACTTGTATTTTGTTGAACAGAGAATGCAATTTTGCAACTTGCTGAATTGGTATTGACCATATTTGGCTGAATTTATTAAAAAAGGAGTTGGAATTTGGAAATATCTATGCAAAGTAAAACTGTAGTACTATGATTTTCAAATACTGTTAAGGTGACAATTCTCGAATTTCTGAATAGCAATCAACAAAAAATTATTCTGAAGATTTTCGTTAAGTGTCTGACGAAGGAGTCTGATATAGACTCTGAAACGTTACGATGTAATTGTTTCATCGTTGATGTTGTTTCGTTATTGTTTTTTAGGCAACATTGTTCGATTGATTGCTTCTGAAAAATCTGTGTTTTTTACCCAGAAGCAACTCACAAAATAATATTTTTTTTTATTTTATACATATTTATCAGAGTTTGGGAGAAAAAACCCAGAAAGAAACCATTCAATAATGAATATACCTCCCACAGTATCCTTTAATGATTACTTATACTTCTATGAATTTCACACTTCTTAAATAATTTCATAACAGCAAATGGAGGTAGGGTTAGACTGACCCCACGTACGCAACGTATGCAACGCATTATGACATCTAGACCCTTGAATTTACATGCTTAGAAACATACTTATTACAAGCAACGTTACATATGATAAGTATTTTTTTCGTCGACCTCTATGAAAAGTGGCATTTTACGTACTAATTTGCGGCCGTAAAATCGACTATTATTGAAGGCATGTACTTTCTCGTCCGATGAGGTCACTATGAATACGGCATGATATGGTTCAATACGAACATAAGTGTCTGTAAGAATAACTGTCAGTGCTGTGCTCACTATGGATACGGTTCAATACAAACATAAGTGTATGTGTCATTTGATATTGTGAAATTATTTAAGAGGTCTTAAATTCATAAAAATATGTGGAGGTTGACAAAAATTGTAATATGCTACTCGGCAAAAAACTGTCTATTGTCTCGCCTGCTTGCTATCCTCGGCAACGCAATTTGCAGACTCGACTATAATAGACAGTTATTCGTCCTTGGTACATAAATAACTATAAAACGACATTCATTCACGGTCTAAAAGCGCAATCAGCCTTTTCTGTATCCGAAACAGTCTTGGATGGAATGGTATTATTTGAATTAAAAAAATCTTTTGCTTTCAGACCCTAACCACATTAAGACATTCTTAGAACTGTTGATGGAAATATCTAACAAAGGAATTCATTTCACCGATCAAGAACTTCAAGATGAAGTGAATACGTTCATAGCTGCTGTGAGTTCAGCGCAGTCGTTGCCATAACTTGTCATTTTAATTTTTTTTTTTTCGTTTTGCAGGGTTCCGACACCACGTCTATCGCTATGTCCTTCTGCTGTATGACGTTGGGTATGAATCCTGAATATCAGGTAGATATCAAAGAATCATCCATATTTCTCAAATATATTGACTTGATAATAACAAAAACTCAACATCTACAGTATCATTTATATTTAATTGATGTTCGGTTACATGGTTCTTAACCGAACATCAATTAAATAGAAATGATACTGTAGATTTTGTTATTATCAAGTTATCAGGTAGATATTTTCGGGAAACACGAAGGGAATGGTGGGTACAAAAATAGGTTCAAGCACTGACGTGAAGTCAGGAGCTTTTGCGCGTATGTTCTCTTGTCCATTCTCCTGTATTGGACTCTTTATCGAATTTACTATGAAGAATTCTATTGTCCGTTCTCCTGTTTTCGACACTTTTAGACGAATTCGCCATGGTAAATTCGATTAAAAGTGTCCAATACAGGAGAACAGACAATAGAATTCACCATGGTAAATTCGATTAAGAGTGTCCAATACAGGAGAATGGACAAGAGAACATACGCGCAGAAGCTTCTGACTTCACGTCAGTGCTTGAAACAATTTTTTTTTCGCTGATTTTTTTAAAATTTTCTAGAACTATGATCCTCAGGAAATTTCGGAAGAATTTTCGCGTATGCATTCTACAAACAAAAACCATATTTGAATTGGAACGGATTTGTAATTTTTTCAGTTATTGAGGAAATAAAAACCAAATTTCAGATTGATATAACTCCAAAACCATTTGGCCGATTAAGCTAGTTAACGCACTTAAATGTCGACTTCAGATGCGCAATCTACCCTAAAAACAGCAAGTCGCTATTTCTTTCCGTTCTCAAGGAATCATGTGATACATAATATTTTTATCGTAATTTTTTAAAAATTTTCTAGTGGTACGATCGTCACAAAATTTCACACACGTCTTTCTGTCGATATTCTATAACTAGTTACCAAGCTTCAATTCGATCAAGTCTATCTTTTTTAAGTTATCGAGGAAATAATATTCCTGATGGGTATAACTCCGAAACCGTTGGGCCGATTATGGCCAATAGCGAACTCAAGTCTCCCATTCAGATGTACAAGTTAACCTCAAAATTACAAGTCCATATCTTCTTTCTTTCAACAGTTGTCGAGGCAACGATCACCCATTCAGCTACTGAACTCTGCTCGGAGCTCCAACAGTATAGATCCGATCATGTTCAAACATGGAACTTGGTAGTAGAATGATGATGATTTCAGACCTATGTTACTAATACTTGCTAGTTTCTGACAGGTAGTAGTTCTAGGGTAGAATAAAACCAACTCTTCAAACAAGGCCTACTAGTTTCGACTTCTATCTGAAGTCTTCTTCAGGGCACTATAAATGAACAAACTATATTTTAAAAATGATTTGTACACAAGATACAATTTAAAAAAATTTTTTTTGATTAAATAATAAATAAACTACAAATCTTAATTCCGAAAACAATATTCCAAAACTTTTTTTTTGTTGTTGTTTTTTTGTACATATAAATTACAGTTTAAGCTATCTACTCCATCAAAAGAAGCTTACATAATATACATTTATATCCAAGAGACTATGAATTCAACCCAACAATTATATTGATTAGCAATAAACAATAAAAACAATACACCAGCAAATACTTGAACTAATCGAACAAGAAAAACATAGATGAGGAATCTCCCGACTGAGGAACTCTGTTATGGGTCAGTATTTGTCGAATTGTTCTAACCTAAGTTGAATCTAATATAGGCAGTAATAACAATCAAGAAAGAACGAAGATTATTTTGAAATTACAGTTAGATGAATAATTCATAAGATTGTCAACTTACAGTTTGTTATGGTTTCTTTGTCGATATACGGTGTTAAAATTGCAAAATGAAACATACTCATGCTGGAAGGAACGTGCAACGCAGACTGAGACAACATATTTAATTAAAAGAATTTCAGATGTAGGTGTCCTTCAAGTTTGAAATGAACTCCTGATAAAAAAAAAACACATAATTCAAGGGTGCTATGTTACCTATCTCTGATTCTATTAATTAGGTGATAATAATGAAATTGTTTTCGGAATTAAGATTTGTAGTTTATTTATCTAAAAAAAAAAAATTTTAAATTGTAACTTGTGTACAAATCATTTTTAAAATATAGTTTGTTCAACTATAGTGCCCTGAAGAAGTCGAAACTAGTAGGCCTTGTTTGAAGAGTTGGTTTTATTCTACCCTAGACCTACTACCTGTCAGAAACTAGCAAGTCTTGGTAGTAGAGTTAGGTTCTGAACGTTATTGAAAAAATTTCAGCGATGCCGGACCAACAGTTTTTGATATATAGAATTTCTCTCAATAATTTTCTATGATTTTTGCGCGCGTGTTCCGCAAGGAACAGCGTGCTATCATTTCGTCACAATGTCTGTATTTTTCGAATTTTTTTTCGAAAATGGTCTCAAACGATTGGGTTCGACTCCCTGATGAAGAATTCAAGGTCAAATTCAATTCTGTCCGTCCGGTCCGGCCAGCCGGTCCGGCCGTTAGCACGATAACTCTCGAACGGAACGACTTAGAGCGTTGAAATTTGCAGGGTAGTTTCGTAGCGTAAATATCTCGGACAAGTTCGTTAACGGGCGAAATCGACCGAGCGGTTTCGGAGTAAAGGCCGTTTTTAGTAAAAACGTTTTTTATGAATAATCGGAACCGATCACTCGATCTTTTTGAAATTTGGCATCAGATTGTAGAATCATGACCTTTATATGCTTGCGAAGTTTTGTGTTGAACGGACGGCCCTAAAGTGGCAAAAAAAAATTTTGAAAATTTGAAAATTTTGTTTTCACGGTAACTCGAAAAATTCTGATCTGATTAAATTGAAACTCAGTAGTTAGATGCAAAAGACCAAAGCAAACGCTTTTGCAAAATTTCGTGAAGATCACGTGACATGAAAAAAATAAAAAATTTACTACTATTTTGCGGAATACTTTGCTTTTAATGCCGAAACATATGTTTTTGAGGTTCATGATGCCCTTTCCGGGCTTTTTCCGTATTGCCCATGCGCAGATGAGAAGTCCTTTAACTGCTGTAGTTTTCATCAGAGAGGATTGGGGTTTTGGGGTGGCGGATGCTATTCCTCCATAGAATTCAGATCCCTGATTTGGGTCTGCGCATGCGTAGATTAAAGATGAGATATCTTCCGAACCACTAGTGTTGGAGAATCGGAGTTTTTTGTAAGGTGTGTTATTTTGAGAGGACCTTTAGCCGCCAGTAGATTGCGCATGCGCAGAAGAGAAGTGACTGTTTTTGGGTTGGATGGGTTATGTTGGGAGTGATGAGTCGATATTATGAGGTTTTAAAAGAATATTCATAGCAATTCAGTGCAAGGACAAGTCAGTTTGGGGGATGTAGCGTTGTTTCCGAGTTAAAGTGTCCGTACCGTGGCCCTGGGGCTAATTTTGAAATTGATGTTATCCCTTACAGGCATGTTTCGTTATGCGCATGAGCAGACCGTCTGTGATTTAACTGGTGGTGTTTTCGTCAGAGAGGATTAGGGTTTTGGGGTGGCGGATGCTATTCCTCTATCGAATCCCCTGTTGAGGGTCTGCGCATGCGTGGATTAAAGATGTGATATCTCCTGAACCACTAGTGTTGGAGAATCGGAGTTTTTTGTAAGGTGAGTTATTTTGAGAGGACTTTTAGCTGCGAGTAGATTGCGCATGCGCAGAAGAGAAGTGACTGTTTTTGGGTTGGATGGGTTATGTCGGGAGTGCTGAGTCGATATTATGAGGTTTTAAAAGAATATTCATAGCAATTCAGTGCAAGGACAAGTCAGTTTGGGGGATGAGCGTTGTTTCAGAGTTAAAGTGTCCGTACCGTGGCCCTGGGGCTAATTTCGAAATTGATGTAACCCCTTACGGGCATTTTTCGTTATGCGCATGAGCAGACCATCAGTGATTTAACTGCTGGTGCTTTCGTCAGAGAGGATTGGGGTTTTGGGGTGGTGGATGCTATTCCGCTATAGAATCCCCTGGTGAGGGTCTGCGCATGCGTGGATTCAAGAAGCGATATCTCCTGAACCACTAGTGTTGGAGAATCGGAGTTTTTTGTGAGGTGTGTAATTTTGGGAGGACTTGCAGCCACGAGTATACTGCGCTTGCGCAGACGAGAAGTGAATGGTTTTGGGTTGTTTGGGTTATGTTGGGAGTAATGAGCTGATATTGTGAGGTTTGAAAAGAATATTCATGTCAATTCAGTGCACGGACACAAGTCAGTTTGGGGGAAATAGCGTTGTTTCCGATTTGAAATGTCTGTATGGTGGCCCTGAGGCGAATTAATAAATAACTATATTCGGTATATCTATATTAAAATACGTTCGGATTTGGAGAAGATGCAATTGCGTCCCTAACGGAGGACCCACAACTGCATTTTTTTCTGATCTACGGTAAAGCTAACAGCCAAACTGTATTGATAGCTATATTTGTTGAAGGAACTTGAAAAAAAACAAAAAGCACTGACGTGAAGTCAGTACTCTTTGGCGCGCGTGTTCACGGTGGCAAATTTGAATTGAATGATGAGTACTGCAAGCTCAGTGGATAGAGCGAGCCGAAGATCTACCCAAAGGATAGTGGACACCATTCACTGTCGGTTCAAAAATTAACAGTGCTGTATCTAAGCTGCCATCAGGATAGAGTAACAAAGTTGGAAAAGAACACAACTGACTCTCCTTAGTCGCATAAGCTCCTAGAAGATTTGGGAGGGTCAGTATAATCCTAATCATGTTTATAGCACGCGCGCAAAAGCAGATTGACTTAACAATGAAAGAAAAAGTGTAAAAAGTCAATCTGCTTTGGCGCGCGTGCTATAAACATGATTAGGATTATACTGACCCTCCCAAATCTTCTAGGAGCTTGTGCAACTAAGGAAAGTCACTTGTGTTCTTTTCCAACTTTGTTACTCTATCCTGATGGCAGCTTAGATACAGCACTGTTAATTTTTGAAGCGACAGTGAATGGTGTCCACTATCCTTTGGGTAGATCTTCGGATCACTCTAGCCACTGAGCTTGAAGTACTCATCATTCAATTCAAATTAGCCACCGTGAACACGCGCGCCAAAGAGTACTGACTTCACGTCAGTGCTTTTTTTATATTTATGAATGTTCTAGTGATACAATCCTCACGAAATTCTGCAAGGATATTTGCGTTGCCATTTTACAACTAATAACCATGTTTGAATTGGATGGGTTTTGTATTTTTCGAGTTATTGAGGAATTAAGAACCAAATTTCAGATGAGTATAACTCCAAAATCGTTGTGCCGATTATGACAATAGACAAACTCAAATAGTGCATTCAGATTATCAACCAAACTCTTAAATTTCAAGTCCCTAACTCTTTCCGGTCTTAGGTTATCATGACGTAAACAATATTTTTCAACAATTTTTTTCAAATATTCTAGCGATACGATTCTCACAATATTTCACAAACGTGCTTAGGTTTATATTCTACAATCACTCACCAAGTTTCAATTCGATCCGATTAGTATTGGTTGTCGACAAAATTATTACTCGGAAACCATTAGGCCTATTATGCCCATTAACGAACATGTCCGTCGTATTGGGATGCGCCACCCATCCTGAAAATTTCGAGTCGCTATCTCTTTCCGTTCTCAAGTTATCGTGGCAACGGCCGGCCGGACAGAATCAACTTCGACCTCGAATTCTTGATCAGGGAGTCGAACCCAATCGTTTGAGACCATTTTCGGCGGAAAATTCGAAAATTACAGACATTTGGGCAAAATGATAACGCGATATTCCCCAGAACATATGCGCAAAAAAGGGTTTTCACTAAGGACATAACAGATTAATATTTGAATAGACTATAGAAAAATTTTGTTATTAGGCTAGCTTTATTACTCCCACCTCAGCGCTTGAGGTAATAATTAATCTGCATCCTTCACACTTACATATAAGGAAATTTAACTTGCTGGTTACTGGGAAGGACATATGAAGATACTGGATCAACTGGATTCAAACCTCTTGGCAAAGCCCTCAGATGTAATGCCAACAATATTGGATCTCGAAACGCCCTTTGCAACGGTCATAAGAGATTGTCTGAGTGAGGTGGAACTCATTAAACGGTTGTGCAAAAAGTCATCCATTTGGTATACGGATGGATCAAAATAAAATGGATAAGGGTGCAGGTATTGGAGTATACAGGGTGTTTCACGAATGATTTACAGGCTTTCAGTGCAGATGCAGGATATTTTGGTGAGTCTAAATCAGTGTTCGAAATATTTCCTAACTATATTCGTTTAAGAAATACAAGATGTTTTATGTATTTATCAAAAATTTTCAATCTACATAACTCCTGAACGCCTGCATGGATCTTCATGAAAATTTCAGGGAAAGAGTATAGGCTTATTCGTAATATTTGCTCATAATGACTTGTTGATAGCAGAGGTCCGGACTGAGAAAACTATTTTCTTTATTCCACATCTTGTAAAACACGCTGTACATCAAATTTGGAAGAAGTGGAAATTTTTCTCAGACTCTACAATAAATAATCTTTCAAACTGCACTTCGTACCAATATTCTATGAACCATTGAATATTTGGAATTTTCAATAAACACGGACCTGTGAATCTCCGGTCATTCATATTGAATCAATTGAAATTCTCAGTAACATCACTTAATTACACTGCTGCATCTTATTCAATCCAATACATGCATTTAGGAGTCCCACATTTGATTACCTATGTACCTGAGAATAGGAATGATAGAAATACTTTTTTTTTAATTATTCATGTTTGAAAATTCTTTTTTCAAATTATTGAAACACAGTCGTAAGCATAATTGAAGATTTCATGCAGAACAACCGAAAAAAATAAATAAATAATCGACCAGAGAGGCTAATGAAAGCTGCAGTACATTCAATAGAAGAGCTAGAAAGTGCCAAAAAGAAATAGGGTAATTTACGAGAACAAATCACATTCTCATACCATTAATTCCCTTTTTTAATAAGTTCACTTCAATGTTCAATATTTCTTTGTGTTTTGTTTCTCTGAAATCTTTGATTTTGCTACCATCTGTTTCAGTTATTCAAAACAAAGAGTTTCCGAAGATAAATAATTCCAGAACGAGAATTTCTATCATTTCAACCATGTTTTTAAACAGCAATATTTTATTTAAAATTTCTTTTGGATAAAAAAGACACGATGAAATATTCGTTGATTTTAACCATCAACAAATATTCCGCGGGAGCCAAGCTAGGTCACATCATCGCTCAGTGTTACCCCAGAGAATAAAGCGTCATTCAAGGGCAGACACGAACCGCCGTTTCAAGGTTGTTATCAATCATCAGCCTGGCTTAGCCTCAGTGAATGAGCAATCGAAGCAGTTCTAAGAATTTTAATTATATCGGTTGTTAACTGGTAGAGAGAAAATCCCACTAGTGGCACCCGGGTTGGAGGGTCGGAGTTCGTAAGGATTTCCGTAGGGTGCCACTGGTGGGATTTTCTTCCTATCAGTTCGCAACAGATTGAATTAAGTTTCCTAGAACTCCTTCGGTTGTTCATTCATTGTTCATTCATTTGGAGGAACACTGAGTGATGAGGTGACCTAGCTCGGCTCACGCGCAATATTTGTTGATGGTTAGAATCAACGAATATTTCACCGTGTGTCGTTTTTAGTTAATGGCAATTAGCCACAGTTCACCTCATTGTATGTTCTTTTGGGTAATCTGAAACCCTGAATTTGTGTATTGGGTGAAATAATAACATTCCTGAAGCCATGATACTGAGAAATTCAATTCATTCAGTTAATGCATTATTCGGAAGCACACAGGTCCGTGTTTATTATTAACTGAAAATCCAGATATTCAGTGGTTCATAAAGTATTAATGCAAAGTGGGTCATTATTGCCAATAGGCTTGTTTGATATAGTATTTAGTGCAGATTATGTGAAAAATTCACTTATTGAAAATTTGATCTACAGGGTGTTCTACAAAGAAATAAAAGAATGAGTCTGAAAGTTTCATCAAGTGATCTGACACCGAAACATTTTGCCGATTATTTCGATGCAATAGGTACTCCTTTCTGTTGCTGAGAGCATTCCGCATATGAGCTCGGTTAAGGATTTGTTTCCGGAGAACACATATGCTGGTTTAAAGTTCGCATTTAGGACCGCTGGGCCTATTCAGGTGAGGGATGCGGTTAATGAACTAAAAACGAATAGCTCTAATGACATCTACAACCTATCAACTGTTTTGTTGAAGAGAAATCTTAGTAGTATCATTCGGCCACTTACTTCGTTGATCAATAGATGTTTTGATGAGGGAATATTTCCTGATTTTATGAAGGTATCTAGGACAATCGCTATTTTTAAAGGAGGCGATACTAAAGATGTCAGTTTTTATCGGCCAATATCATTGTTGCCAGTTTTTTCAAAGGTAATGGAGAAGTTGATGGCTAACCAGATAGGATTGCACTTCGAAAGTAATGGGCTTTTTACAGAAAACCAATATGGGTTTCGGAGGAATCATAATGCGCTAGATGCAGTCGTTGATTTTGTAAATGGTGTATTATCATGTTTTGAGCAGCGCCTGTTCAGCGTGTCACTTTTTCTTGATTTGACCAAGACCTTTGACTGTGTGCCGCATGGCTCACTCTTGAGTAAGCTGGTGAAATATGGTTTATATCAGGGAAGCATGAAACTTCTAGCTTCTTATTTGAGTGGACGCAGTCAATATGTCTATTGCAATGGCAGTTATTCTCGGAAGCCTAATGTTCAGATGGGCGTCCCGCAGGGATCCATTTTGGGTCCTTTACTCTTCTTAAATTATATTAATGTTCTTCCAGAGTATCTTGAACAAGTAAGATGCATTCTCTTCGCGGATGATTCAACAACTTATGTTTCATCAGATGATCCGGCTCTTGTAGAGTTGTTGTCGGACGCAGCTGCTGCTAGAGCGTTGGTGTGGTTCTCGCTGAATGGATTGAGTATGAACCATGCAAAGACCAAAATGGTTCATTTCAGCCTGAGAAATGTAGAGAAGAGTTCGGTTAAGTTCCTCGGTTTACATGTAGATTCTCGTCTTACCTGGAGTGTTCACGTCGGGCATCTGGCAAAGCGTGTAAGTAGGAATATTTTTGTTCTTAGACAGTTGTCCACATCTGTATCGTTCAATACCATCAAAGTGGCATATCATGCCCTGCTTGAATCTATTCTAAGAAATGGTATTTTATTGTGGGGCAATAATGGAGAGGTATATAGAATTTTCAGATTACAGAGAAGAGCTATTCGAATATTGAATAATCTGAACTAAAGAGCTTGTTGTAAAGGCGGTTTCAGTAAATTGGGCTTGTTTCAATTTGCGCGGAATTTTCATATTGGAAAGTCTCTTATATGCCCACCATAGAGCCGGGAAAAAACAAATAAGATCTGATGTACATTCCTATAATACCAGGAAAAACAATGATGTGTGCCTCCCATACTGTAGGTTGAGGAAGTCGCAGGGTGGTCCCGAATATTTATGTTTTAAATTGTATAATGTGCTCCCAACACCTATGAGATCTCTGGTTTTCAAGGATTTTAAGTGTGTAGGTAATTAAAAAATTTTTAATAGATTTGGAGCCATATGATATTGAATGTTTTTATAATGTCTGTATTTGAGTTATATTCATTATAACAATTGACTTGTGTAAACATTGCATAATGTAAAACACCAATAAAGAATCTATAAGACGTGGAATAAGGAACATAATTTTCTCAGTCCGGACCTGCTATCAACAAGTCATCATAAGCGAATATTAGGCATAGGCCTATACGCATTTCCTGAAATTTACATGAAGATCCATGCTGGCGTTCAAGAGTTATGCTGATTGAAAGTTTTTGATAAAATACACCCTGTACCTATCTCTCAAACGAATATAGTCCGAAACTGAGGATCTCTTTGACCCTGTAGCATGAGCCCTCTACCTTACAGTCAGAGACACTAGCTATCTGCATTCGAGCGTGTCTGAAGAGGAACCTCAGGGGGCGCATATCTATATTAAAACGGAAAGCCAGGCCTAGAATCACCCGTTGTCTAATATCATGGCAATGCCGGAATTCCAAACAAAAAATTGGTTCAAGCCCTGTGGACAGGAGCTTTCTGGCGCTCTTGTTCAAACAGACAAATTATATCTCCGAAAGTATTGGTTTCTCAGAGTTGGGAATTATATCAATGTATTCTTATGATAGAACTGCATCATAAAAGAAATTCAATTCAAATAATAGTTTATTTATCAAGATTAAATGAGCAATCTGAGAATGAGAACTGCACCATGGAAGAAATCAAATTAAAATAGCTGAAATGAATTTGACTCTCTCCTATAGAACAGAATGACATGAACGAGTATGAACACAGATCATAAAATAAAGCTTAGATAGAATAATTATAGCATTCTGTGAAAACATAGACGTAAGATTCATTATTGAAATTTCGAAAAATCATATCTCCGAAAGTATTAGCTTGTTGGAGATGAAAATGATATCAATGGATTCTTATGGTGAAACTGCACCTTAAATGAAAATTGAATTTTAAATTTGCTACTCCGAAGCCATCTGGCGTATTTTGCCCAATAACGAACCCAACCGAGATATTTATCTCTCTAACCTAAACTGAAAATTTCAACTGCCTAGCTCATTCCGTTCGACAGTTATTGTAGAAAATTTTTTTCAAAATTTTAAATTTTTTTTGACACTTTGCGGTAACGTGATCAACTGATCAATACAAAACTTCACAGGCGTATAAAGGTCATGATTCTACAATTTAATGCTAAATTTCAGATAGATCGAGCTATCGGTTTCGGAAATATTCATAAAACATGTTTTTACTAAAATCTCTTGATGGATTTCGCCCATTAACGAACTCGTGCGAGATATTTACGCTCCAAACTCACCTTGCAAATTTCAATCCTCTAACTCCTTTCGTTCGAGAGTTATCGTGTCTACGGCCGGCCGGACAGAATCGAATTCGATCTCAGATTCTTGATCAGTGAGTCGAACCAAATCGGTAGAGACCATTTGCAGCCAAAAATTCGAAAATTACAGACATTTGGGCAAATTGATAAGCACTCTGTTCCGAGGAACTAGAGCGCCAAAAACTGGCTAGAGGTCATAAGGTGCCTCTTCTATGGGTGCAAGGGCACAGTGCCATTGAAGGAAATTAGAAGGCTGATGAACTTGCAAAAGGGGCGTCTAGGGTTGCACCTACTGAATCAGAACCCTTCTGGGGGCTCGGTAAAGACTATAGGGTAGCAGTCCAACATGGACCATTTTGTCTATCACTAAATGAAGTTGTGTTAATCATAAGTGCCCTGGTAGGACAGGTTCCCTTGATATTCAGTGATACACACACAAGACATTCTTTGTTCTTCGTCGGGGAGTTTCCTCGTACTATTCTTGCTTAATTTTGTATACCAGACTATTGCCCCATACGCGATTATGGATCTCACAATCATGACGTACATTCATCGCAGTATCTTGGGGTTGCAGCCCCAAGTCTAATCGTTCAGATTTTTGCACGCCATTAAAGCCTTTATTGCTTTGCTAGCAGTGTAGCCTGGCTGTCCGTTATAATATAGATGTGCGCCCCTTTGAGGTTCCTTTTCAAACACTCTGGAGCATACATTTAGACAGCTTGTGTCTCTACCTGTAAGATAGAGGGCTCATTTTCCAGGGGCACAGAGATTCTGATTTTCGGACTGTATGCCCCATATCTGCACCCTTATATATTTGTGATCCATCCGTATAACAAATGGAAGACTTTTTGCCCACTCGATTAACAATGAGAAATTACTGTGGATTCTTTACTCCTCCATTTGTGGGGAGTAGATTATCATGAAATTTTTCATGAGAGATGATATCTTACACATAAATACCTCAATTTGACCTCGACCGCATTCGTTGTTTTGGACATACTGTTTAAATAATCCTTATCATGGGCCTATCTCCAAAATAGTTCAGCAGATTTCGAACAGCTACGGACCTAATCGGTGTATTTTGAGACCAAACATAACCTGCAAATGTCAAGACTCCAATTCGTCATTCTCGAAAGTTATCGTGTTTAAGTTGAGGCGGACGGGTCAACAGATTGGATTTGACTGTGGATCAGCAAATCGAACATAATCATTCATATAATCAATTCCTGGCTCACCATTCGAAATTAACCCTTAACCGGCGTTGCGGAGTCCCTGGGACTCTTGCATGTTTAAATCATCGTGTAATCTTCATTTTCATTGGTCGAGGGATTCGCGTGTCTGAGTACCTTCCTGTGGTGGGATAACTCATCGATAGCTCAGTGGAATTCGTTGAATTCTCAAAAGTAGAACTTATTCTGAGCAGCTTAGAGTCCATCGGACTCCGCGACGCGCTTAGTGTAATTTTTTAATTCACCACCAGTCTTGTTCCGACACAAAACGACTTGAACCATTAGACTTTTTGAAGGTGTGTCCAAACAACTCTTCCGTTGAGAGATCCCAGAAAACCAATTTATCAAGAGAACTGAAATTAGGACTATTCAAAATTTCGAATATTGCACCCCAGGCACTAGCACAAGTTGGAGATATTATGCTCAGGAATCAGAGAAAATATTGTTCTAAATGTGATCCAAAATTGAAGAGAAAAACTGCAAATTCATGTGTGAAATGCAAAACATCGATTGGTCTGCATTGTAGCAAAAAAAAAAATGTATTGAAACGCTAAATGAGTGAAAAAATTCCTTCAAAAACTCCGGAGTCCCATGACTCGGCCACGCACGGAGCGTTAAAATTTCTGGCCACGCCAGTTAAGGGTTAAGAGACATTTGCGCAGAATGATAGTGCCCTGGTCAGGAAGACCGAAATATGTAGCTATTTATGTACGAAGAACAAAAACAGTCTATTATTGTCCGTTCTGCAAATCCAAGGCGGAGCCGAGTCTACCTCTACATGATTTTATTAATATCGGACTAAATAATTTCACAACCGCAACCCACAATGATAATTATTTTCAAAGACACTTATGTTTGTATTGAACCTTATCATGCCTTATCCATAGTAACCACAGTGACGGCTCCGCCTCGGATAGGAATTGGCAGCCAGCACAATAATAGACAGTTTTTCGTCCTTGGTACATAATAGTTATTTTTATATTTAGTGCGCGAAATGCTACTTTGGTAGTCGAGATCACCAAAGTATTTCGCGCATGGGAAGCAAACAAAATTTTTTCTACAAACGTCAAAAATATTGCTCTAAAATAAGTAACATGCTTAGCTTAATATGAAAAATAGGATTGAACTGGCTGAAACTGTTTTTCCAAATCAAGTAATTACTGTAACTATCGAAATAAAATGGCATTTGTTGACAATTATTTCAATGTGACAGTTCTTGATAATTATTTTGGAGTGACTTTTTATTCGCGTCAATTTCGTGCGTGATATTTATAACTGTAAAATCATGGATATGTCGAGCGACGATGAAGTGAGCAGTACCCCACCTAACTTGATAGATGCGGCATATTCAGTAATTTTAAATCTTTTACCGGAGAAATCGAGGAACATAAAGTTTAAAATATAAAAATTCCATATAGTTTACATGCAGTGTGCGAAGTAAGTACTTCGCACTCTACTTCGCGCACGGTGTCATGGTAACAAAGGAAAATGAAAAAAAGGGTCACTTCGCATATTGTTGTCAATGCGCGAACCCTGTCATTTTTTGACGTTTGTAGAAAAATAACTATTTTCGTCCGCAAACACTTTTCGTCCACTGTGGTCACTAGGGATATGGCATGATACGGTTTAATAAAAAAAAAGCACTGACGTGAAGTCAGTACTCTTTGGCGCGCGTGTTCACGGTGGCTAATTTGAATTGAATGATGAGTACTTCAAGCTCAGTGGATAGAGCGAGCCGAAGATCTACCCAAAGGATAGTGAACACCATTCACTGTCGGTTCAAAAATTAACAGTGCTGTATCTAAGCTGCCATCAGGATAGAGTAACAAAGTTGGAAAAGAACACAAGTGACTCTCCTTAGTCGCACAAGCTCCCAGAAGATTTGGGAGGGTCAGTATAATCCTAATCATGTTTATAGCACGCGCGCAAAAGCAGATTGACTTAACAATGAAAGAAAAAGTGTAAAAAAGTCAATCTGCTTTGGCGCGCGTGCTATAAACATGATTAGGATTATACTGACCCTCCCAAATCTTCTAGGAGCTTGTGCGACTAAGGAGAGTCACTTGTGTTCTTTTCCAACTTTGTTACTCTATCCTGATGGCAGCTTAGATACAGCACTGTTAATTTTTGAACCGACAGTGAATGGTGTCCACTATCCTTTGGGTAGATCTTCGGCTCGCTCTATCCACTGAGCTTGAAGTACTCATCATTCAATTCAAATTAGCCACCGTGAACACGCGCGCCAAAGAGTACTGACTTCACGTCAGTGCTTTTTGTTTTTTTTCAAGTTCCTCCAACAAATATAGCTATCAATACAGTTTGGCTGTTAGCTTTACCGTAGATCGGAAAAAAATGCAGTTGTGGGTCCTCCGTTAGGGACGCAATTGCATATTCTCCAAATCCGAACGTATTTTAATATAGATCTACCGAATATAGTTATTTATGAATTCGCCTCAGGGCCACCATACAGACATTTCAAATCAGAAACAACGCTATTTCCCCCAAACTGACTTGTGTCCGTGCACTGAATTGACATGAATATTATTTTAAAACCTCACAATATCAGCTCATTACTCCCAACATAACCCAAACAACCCAAAACCATTCACTTCTCGTCTGCGCAAGTGCAGTATACTCGTGGCTGCAAGTCCTCCCAAAATTACACACCTCACAAAAAACTCCGATTCTCCAACACTAGTGGTTCAGGAGATATCGATTCTTGAATCCACGCATGCACAGACCCTCACCAGGGGATTCTATAGCGTTTTAGCATCCGCCACCCCAAAACCCCAATCCTCTCTGACGAAAGCACCAGCAGTTAAATCACTGATGTTCTGCTCATGCGCATAACGAAAAATGCCCGTAAGGGGTTACATCAATTTTCAAATTAGCCCCAGGGCCACGGTACGGACACTTTAACTCTGAAACAACGCTACATCCCCCAAACTGACTTGTCCTTGCACTGAATTGCTATGAATATTCTTTTAAAACCTCATAATATCGACTCAGCACTCCCAACATAACCCATCCAACCCAAAAACAGTCACTTCTCTTCAAAAAACTCCGATTCACCAACACTAGTGGTTCAGGAGATATCACATCTTTAATCCACGCATGCGCAGACCCTCAACAGGGGATTCTATGGAGAAATAGCATCCGCCACCCGAAAACCCTAATCCTCTCTGACGAAAACACCACCAGTTAAATCACTGATGGTCTGCTCATGCGCATAACAAAAAATGCCTGTAAGGGGTAACGTCAATTTCAAAATTAGCCCCAGGGCCACGGTATGGACACTTTAACTCGGAAACAACGCTACATCCCCCAAACTGACTTGTCCTTGCACTGAATTGCTATGAATATTCTTTTAAAACCTCATAATATCGACTCATCAATCCAACATAACCCATCCAACCCAAAAACAGTCACTTCTCTTCTGCGCATGCGCAATCTACTGGCGGCTAAAAGTCCTCTCAAAATAACACACCTTACAAAAAACTCCGATTCTCCAACACTAGTGGTCCGGAAGATATCGCGTCTTTAATCTACGCATGCACAGACCATCATCAGGGATCTGAATTCTATGGAGGAATAGCATCCGCCACCCCAAAACCCTAATCCTCTCTGACGAAAACTACAGCAGTTAAAGGACTTCTCATCTGCGTATGCGCAATACGGAAAATGCCCGGAAAGGGCAGAATGAACCTCAAAAACATATGTTTCGGCATTAAAAGCAAAGTATTCTGCAAAATAGTAGTAATTTTTTTATTTTTTTCATGTCACGTGATCTTCACGAAATTTTGCAAAAGTGTTTGCTGTGGTCTTTTGCATCTAACTACTGAGTTTCAATTTAATCAGATCAGTATTTTTCGAGTTATCGTGAAAACAAAATTTTCAAATTTAAAAATTTTTTTTTGCCACTTTAGGGCCGTCCGTTCAACACAAAACTTCGCAGGCATATGAAGGTCATGATTCTACAATCTGATGCCAAATTTCAAAAAGATCGAGTGATCGGTTCCGGAAATATTCATAAAAATGGGTTCAAGCCCTGTGGACAGGAGCTTTCTGGCGCTCTAGTTCAAACAGACAAATTATATCTCCAAAAGTATTGGTTTCTCAGAGTTGGGAATTATATCAATGTATTCATATGATAGAACTGCAACCTAAAGGAAATTCAATTCAAGTAATAGTTTATTTATCAAGATTAAATGAGCAATCATGAGAATGAGAACTGCACCATGGAAGAAATCAAATTAAATCTGGCCAATATTGCCCAATAACGAACTTAACCGAGATATTCATCTCCCTAAACTACTCTGAAAATTTCAACTACCTACCTCATTCCGTTCGAGAGTTATATCTATGTGTATGGATGAAAAGCAGTCTCACTACTCTCAGATCTCTTACTTCATGTTCAGTTCCGAAATGTAAGAATTTTCTGAGAAAAACTAATTTCGGAGCAAACAACTGAGATTTTTCTCACTTCGCTCACAATTCTTCGATTGATTAGATAATGTCTCAGGAACATCATTTGACATTATGACAATTCATAGAATAATATCATTCTGTGACAACGTTGAAATACGATTTATTATTGAAATTTTGAAAAATCATATCTCCGAAAGTATTAGCTTGTTAGAGTTAAAAATGATATGAATGGATTCTTATGATAAAACTTCTTATTAAAAAAAAATTAATTTGGAATTTGTTTCGTAAAAAAAAAAATTTTTTTTTCTTACTCCGAAACCATCTGTCCGATTTTGCCCAATAACGAACTTAGCCGAGACATTTATCCCCCAAACCTACTCTGAAAATTTCAACTCTCTAGCTCATTCCGTTCGAGAGTTATCGTGCCTACGGCCGGCCGGACCGGCCGGACCGGCCGGCCAGACCGGCCGGCCGGACCGGCCGGACAGAATGAATTTCGACCACGGATTTTTGATCAGTGAGTCGAACCAAATCGTTTAAGACCATTTTCATCGAAATATTCGAAAATTACAGACATTTGGGCAAATTGATAAGCACTCAGTTCCGAGGAACTAGAGCGCCAAAAATGTTTTTACTAAAAACGGCCTTAACTCCGAAACCGCTCGGTCGATTTCGCCCGTTAACGAACTTCTCTGAGATATTTACGCTACGAAACTACCCTGCAAATTTTAATGCTCTAAGTCGTTCCGTTCGGGAGTTATTGTGCTAACGGCCGGACCGGCCGGACCGGACGGACGGAATTTAATTTTACCTCGAATTCTTCATCAGGGAGTCGAACCCAATCGTTTGAGATCATTTTCGAAAAAAAATTCGAAAAATACAGACATTGTGACGAAATGATAGCACGCTGTTCCTTGCGGAACACGCGCGCAAAAACATAAGCGTCTGTGCGAATAACTGTCATTCGCTGTTATGTGAAATTATTTAGGAAGACCAAAATTCATAAAAGTATGTAGAGGCCGACGAAAAAATGTAATATGCACCTCGTTGAAAAACTGTATATGGTCTCGCCAGCGAATGCGACTATAATAGACAGTTTTTGTCCTTGGTACATAAATAACTATTGCAATTCTTCACCCTTCAAGGTATCTGTGTAGAAAGTAGATGTTATTATTCTTTCAAAACGACTTATTCTAGAATTTTCCATTGTTTAGCAAAAAGTTTACGAAGAGGCAATAGAAGTTTTGGGTCAAGATAGTTATCCGACCAAATATGATTTGCCAAAGTTGAATCTCATGGAGATGTTTATAAAAGAAACCCTTCGGCTTTTTCCAGTTGCACCTCTTCTTGTTAGGGTCGCTTCAAGTGATATCGAAATTGGTGAGTTGAATCTAGTTAACAATATATTGCTCTAATACTAATTATTACTATATTAATAGATTATCAAGTATCAATAATTCTATATTTCATTAACCCATTACCTCCCACGGATTTTATATTCTCTTTTCATAATTCTTTTGCTATAATTGGTGCCTTTCCGATATAATAGTTCTGAAAAAAATATCAAAAAAATTCTTGCGTGTCAAATTTTTGAGAAAAAATGGTGTTCTCAATCGAGTACAATGGGAGGATCCACGAGAAAAAGGTTCAAACGCAAAATCGAAGTATTTATCACAGAATACTAACAAAATCAACTCTCTTCAATTACCGGAATGAAAAATTTTTTCAACAGTTCTTATTGGAGTATCATCCCTTACATTTTCTGCCATTTTCGTCTGTCTGTCTTCGTAATTTTTCGTCTTACTAGACATACTAAGTTCGACATAATCATTAAGCCTGGTTCTCAGAGCTAAGTAGTGTCGTTTGCGACAATACCCACTCCACACCACATGTTTTGGCCACTGTCAGATTGTCAGATTTTTTTACCTGATCATCGTGAAGTTGGGAAAAATCAATTTCAAAGGGGACGTATCCCGACAAAGTTCGCCAACTAAAACTGAATTGGTAGGGGCTAGGGGAAGTTTAGTTTATTAGCTTTGATTGGCTGAAATGCCAATGGTCGTTTCGTGTCGCAAACGACACTACGGAGCTTTGAGAACCTAGTCCACTCAGGTTTTTCTTCAGTTCTTCGAATGTACTTAGGATTTCTTGGGAAACAATAATGATTGCGGAACATTGTCATCTGAACTAGAGCTATCTTCCTGATACAGTTTTTTTCGTGTTCTAGAGACAACTTTTCACGAAAGAAATTCAGTAGAGACTGAAGTTCTAGTTCACCAGGAATATCATTAGGAGTGTTGGAATTATTTATTTTCTCATCATCAAACTTTTCGTCATCGGTCTGGGTATCTACTTCAGGCTCGACTTTAGGAGGAATTATGATAATGTCGGATTTAAGTACTAGGTTCAAGGAAACAATATTTTCCATTGCTTCTCCCAAACTTTTCAAACTGTTGAAATGTTTCCCGTAGAAAAATTTGGTAGAAATGGGCCCAAAATTCAAATCCATATCGACTTCAGTGTGAAATGAAACTTATAATCTTATTATACCTATTCTCCCACTGTACCCAAAGGAGTACATAAACTTTTTCTTTATTTTTTAGAAGTATATGAATAATTATCTAAGGAATTTGTATCTATAACTCACATACATACCTATTCATAAGATAAGTAGAACCAAATGTGAAATCTCACAATAGACACATCAAATGAACACTTTGAAATAGAGGAACAAGTCAAGACGTGTTTCAACAGACAATTCAAATGGTATTATTGCTATTTGTAGCATCTATAACAAAACCTCAGAATTACTGGAACCATCTTAATTGTGAAACACAACCTGATTATTATATCTCCAAAATATTTCAAGAGATGGCATTAGTAGAGTGTAGTTTGAAGTGTACTCAAATGAATACTATGGGAGGTAATGGGTTGATCACCTCCATCACTATATTTTGATACTGATATTTCAGAGTATGGAATGGGTCACAATTGAGTCTGAAAATAGATGACTCCCATTTAACCATAGCGAATTTTAAGAGCGTTGGCTCATTTTATCATTAAATTTTCCTTTCTCCTTATTAAACATATTTTTCCTAACTTTCACAAGGTCAGTGGAATGAAGTGTAGAAATATTTCCATTCCATCATATCAAGGGGTCTTTATTTCCTATTTAAATTACTTGCCTGTTTAAACTACATTCAAATCATTGGAAACCATGTTACTGTTATATATAGCTCCTTCAAGTGCTGATGACAGCGTCAGTATTTTTTATATAATCTGCATGAAATGGGTGACCATTTCTGAAGATACGACAACTTACCACATTTTAATATTTTGTTGTTGACACCTAGACCTCCGAAATGGAACACCTAGATAATTCCATTGGATTCGAACCCCTTATTCGTCAAACGAAGCATATATCAACCTGAAATTCTGTTATTCGAAGAAGGACTGACAGCAAATAACACTCTTACAGACAGCCAGATTATATTATTATATTAGGTATATATCTATCAGTAATAGAAGAATTGAAAAAAAATGAAGCACCTGGACTGGACACCATTAAAGCAGAAACCTTAAAAGTCACATCCACTCACATCGAAAAGCCATTAACATATCCCATCTGCAATAGTATCAAAAAAGGAATATTCCCCAATATTCTGAAAACCAACGTGGTAATACCATTATATGAGTCTTCAGAACGGACAGAACTGAAGAATTATAGACCTTTATCCATAACATCATCAATTGCGAAAATATTCGAAAAAGTTTTATTCAACCGCACTCTTTCTTTCATCGAAAAGTACAAGCTATTGGCCCAAGAATCAATATGGATTCCAAACAAAAAGATCAACGCAGGATGCCATTAATGCCCTAGTAGAACTGATCACTGAAGCCATGGATAATAATGTACCAGCGGTATGCATATTCGTTGACCTAGCAAAGGCATTTGATACAGTTAATCATGAAATACTGTTGTAGGCATTCGAAAATAGGGGATGGAGAAGAGTAGCATTTAATTTAATGAAGAGGTATCTAAAAGGACGAAAACAGAAAGTCAAAATAGAGAAAGGTTTAATTAAATAATTACATGTGGAGTGCCTCAGGGGACATTTTTGGACCCCATCCTTTTTTTGCTTTATATAAATGATTTATTTGCCTTAAATCTAGATAATGACACTGTGAGTTTTGCCGATGACACAGCAGTCTCCTTCACTGCACCGACATGGAACCACTGGAAACTAAAAACTGAGAAAAAAATCACTGAGAAGGTCGATTTTTTTCATGGAAAAAAGTTGACAGTTAACGTGGATTAAACTAGATTTATGTCATTTACGAGTCTTGGAACTGGAAAACCTCAATTTGATACGTTATGCATAAGAACTAATAGATGATAATTTCAAATGAAAAGTACAGAATATATTAAATATTTAGGGATAATGATGGACTGTCACCTACAACGAAATGAACAAGCATATCTTGTAACCAAGAAAATAAGATCGCTACTAGGTAAATTGAAAAGTTAAATATGTGAGCAAGACGAACTGACGAAGGTATATAAAGCACTGGTTGAACTGCATTTGAATTATGCACTACTATCATGGGAAGGGATAGCAAACTCGTATTATAAAGGACTGGAAGTAGTTCAAAAATGGGTGTTGAAAATTATGTACCACAAGCCCATTACCTACCCAACAGAGAATCTATATGAATTGTCAAACATGTTTACTGTGCGTCAATTATACGCCCGTGTCCTTCTTATGTATCCACATCAGCTACATGTACCTACAAAAAATGGAAAAGATATCAGATCTCCAAACATCCCTTCACCTATGCCAAAGAAAACTATTGTTTTGAAATCACATACCTTTACTTTATAATACACTCCTAAAGAACATTAAGGAAACTAAGGCAAAACCAACGTTCAATAAACAAGTAAAATAATGGATTCGAAGCAATCTTAGATCATCCTGGTATATGTTCACAAATAGAAGCAATTATATTTAATACTTACCTACTGTTCCGATGTGTGTAAATTAATTAAATCAAGCATTCTATTTTTTTGCTCTTCTTAATATGTATTACCCACGTACAAGTTTTTAACTTATGTGAGAAACAACATGTTTGTTTTTGTTACTTAATATTTATACTTTATATACAAGTTATTGGAAACATTGTTAGTTTGGGACAAAAATAAACATTATTTTTATTAATTTCGCTATTCCAGATTAATTTACAACATATATAAGAAAGCAACCATGACGGTAAAACTACACAAAAATACCAGGTCAGTACCACTTAGCAGAGGTGTAAGACAAGGAGAAACGATGTCGCCTAAACTGTTCATTATTGTTTTGGAATATGCGCTGAAGAAGCTGACTTGGGAAGGGAGAGGCATCAAGTCTGCTCCAGCGTAGGACTCAAGATAAATGCGACCAAGACTAAAAACATGACAAATATGGTTCCAGGCGAGGCGATCCATATCGACGGCAAGGTAGTGGAGTTGACACACAAATATGTTTATTTAGGCCATGAAATTCGTATCTCCAGAGACAATCAAACGTGTGAACTGCAGAGGAGGAAAACGCTTGCTTGGGCGGCTTTCGAAAACTGAGACACGTTTTCAGGGGCGATTTTCCTATATGTCTCAAGAGAAAAGTGCTTAACCAATGTATCCTAACAGTGATGACGTATGGTGCTGAAACAGTTACACTGACGGCAACGTCCGCAAGGCATCTCAAAATCACCTTGAGGAAGATGGAAAGATGCTCGGTTTGTCCCTACGTGACCATGTCAGTAATGAGGTCGTCCACCGAAGAACAGGTGTGACTGACGTTGTAGAACACATGCGAGGCTTAAGTGAAATTGGGCAGGACATGTTGCCCGATTGTCAGATGAAAGATGGACCAAACGTCAGATTGAATGGAGACCCAGAGCCGATAATCGCAGTAGAGGAAGGCCACCAACACGATGGACCGACGACATGGCTGGAAAATGGATGAAGGAAGCTCAGGATAGGAGAGGATGGGCAGTGATGAGGGAGGCCTATGTTCAGCAGTGGACGCGAACGGCTGAATGATGATGATGATATTAATACTTCAACATTTATGATTCTTTTCGTTGCCCTCATTCAAAGCAAGTTGGGATATAGCAGCATGATATGGAATCCTATTTATTCTTGCTATCAATATCACCTTGAAGCCACCCAGAGAAAATTCTTGATGTTCATAGTTTGGAGGAAGGAAGCCTCTGGCACCCAAAGATATCATAGGCAATTACGCCAGTCAAATCATGAGCTTTGCAAAGAAGATTTTCATTTTGCATGGCAATCAATAGTATAATGCGACGAATAAAAGATCTGATTAGTCTCAGATCAAAAAGGCTCCGTCCAGATCAAACGAGTACTTCTAGTCAATTCTAATTTAGTCTATGCTGACGACAAAACACTATTATTTCGCACAGAAAAGACATATTGAAGGAAGAAGCGATTGTAAAGAAAAAGATGCCCTTCAATATTTAATATTTCAGCATATTCTGTTAACAATTTCCATTTTCATAAATCACAACACTAACGGCATAGGGTTTTTTTTCTGAGGTTTTTTCCCTAAGCTCTAGTATCATATATCGAATTCTATGGTACCCCGTTACACTAACCTCTACTAACACTTTTTTCATACCCATGCTTTATTGTTAGATGAAAAACAAATTGTAATGCTTGTTCAAAAGAATATATGTATACAGGGTTACAGGGTAAGTCGTACTGAATATTGAAGGACGTTATTATTCAGGTCATTTCTGATGAATTTGGTCCTTTAATATGTTCTCCGAAATTTCACCGTTATTAAGATATTGAAATTTAAAGATTTTTTTATATCCCTCATTTTTTGGGTTTTTTATCGATTTTTTCTAGGATTAGAGCTTCTAAGGTCAGTTTTCTTGATATATCTGGTTAGAGGGGATGTCAGTTAATAAAAATGATCAATAAAAACTGCACCTACTGGTAACAACTTAAAAAGACTGCTTGACAAATGTAAGAATTGAAGAAATATCACTGAATGTTTTTTACTTTGAAGCGCTTTTCTTAAAAAACAATGTATGGAAGTTATTCTGCAGATGCTTTTAGAAACTCCTTGGTCTCAAAAAGGTATAACACTTACTATTAAACATGCGAAACATTGACCAAATTACAGTTAAGGTAGTAGAGGGTACATTTTTAGTTTGAGGTAAAATAAGCTAATAATACGTAAATAAAGCAAAAAAAACAGAATAATATTTTCATAACTCTTATTGTTCTTGCGGACCAATATCATGGCCGGCGAGGAGCCCTGATTTAACGCCGATGGATTTTCATCTGTGGGGTCTTATGAAAAGCCTAGTGTACGACCAAATGACGTCGATTGAAAATGTCGATAAGACATTTGTATGAGAAATGACGGCGGCCATGCCGAACAAGAGTTATAAAAATATTATTCTGTTTCTTTTTGTTTTATTTACGTATTATTGGCTGCTTTCACCTCTAACTAAAAATGTACCCTCTACTACCTTAACTGTAATTTGGTCAATGTTTTGTGTATTTAATAGCAAGTGATATACCTTTTTGATCAGCTGAAGAGACGGAGAAGTTTTTAAAAGCATCTGCAGAGTAGCTTCCATGCATTGGTTTTTAAGAAAAGCGCTTCAAAGTTAAAAACCTTCAGTGAAAATTTTTCAATCTTAACCTTTGTCAAGTAGTCCTTTGGAGCTGTTACTAGTAGGTTCAGTTTTAGTGAATCATATTTATTAATTGACATCCCCTCTAACTATATACATAAAAAAAATGGACCTTAGAAGCTCTAATACTAGAAAAAATCGATAAAAAAGCCAAAAAATGAAGGATTATAAGAACATTGTTTTAAATTCAATATCTCAATAACGGTGACTTTCCGGAAAACATATTAAAGGACCAAATTAATCAGAAATGACCTGAATAATAACGTCCTTCAATATTCATTATGAATTTCCCTTTAACCCTGTATATTTATATATATAGATCATTGAATTTGTGGGTACTCGGCAGAATTGGGCTGATATTATAAATAACACAACATGTGCTGTCTATTGGTCAGTGTGGTCAGTTATGTGTAACATTTGAAATAATGGTTTTTGGTCACATCTCAGTATTTTTTTATGTTCAATTCTGCAATGATATAAGATTCTGAAAAAAGTATTTAAAAATGGCGGAAACTTGTAAAGTTCGAATTTTTTTTACGCGGTTGCCAATTTGAGTTTCACTCTATGAATTATCTCAAGTTTTTAAGAAATTCTGTGAAAAAAATTTTTCAAAATTCGAACACAACTTTTTTTTTACATGTCTACAGCAAAAATAAAATTTCATCCGAAATTGATCAACTTTTCCACGCTTATACTATTCTTAAACCTTAACGAAAATATGAAAACAGAACCGAAAAATATCGATGGGTTTGTTTTTTATAGCCATTCAAATTTTCCACTCGGATATCTAACTTATTCGTTTTTTGAAAACTGTTTTGGCTATGAGGCAAAAAGTTTGAAACTGAACTGCCGAAGCATTCCAGATGGAAATTAAAATTTCTCAAAAAAAAATTTTTTTGCTCATATTTCAATAAAACTCTGGCCGGGATCGAACTAGTGACCTTGCGATAGGAATTACTCTTAGCTCTTGATAGAAATTGAAATTATTCGGAACATATTAATTATTGTTACCTAGCAACGGTAATTCAAAGCATTTGATAGATTATTCGAATTCACTGAATATTATTTCGCAAGTTTCTTGAAAACCATTTTAATTTGAGCAGAAATGAAATATTCAATCTTGGAGAAAAATGATATGGTTCAGGCTTATTATGAAGCGAATTAATCAGGGAGGAAAGCGAGAGAAATATACGCCCGCGGATTTCCAAGCCGAAGTAAATCGACTGTATGGAGAGTTCTAAAGAGGAATCACTACCACCCATATCATTTTCAAAGATGTCAAAAATTAAAAGAAGGTGATTGCAGTAAAAGGAAAGAATTCTGTGAATTCATTTTAAGAAGAACGCGTGCGAATAGAGATTTTCCACGTCTCATTTTATTCAGCGATGAGGCGACCTTTCATAGAGATGGATTTTTTAACAGAAAAAATAATGTGGTATGGCAAATCAATAATCCACATTCTTCGGTTTCGATGAATAGTCAAAAAAGGTTTTCAGTCAATGTTTGGGCGGGAATGAAGGACAGATTCATCATCGGACCTTCCATTCTCCCTGAAACATTGACTGGAAATGGTTACTATCAATTTTTACGAGAGACTCTACCAGATCTCATGGAAAATATTCCTTTGAATCAATTTAGAGGTATTTGGTACCAACACGATGGTTGTCCTGCGCACACAGTCAAGAGTGTACGCGAGTTTCTAGACTCCCAATACCCACGGCGATGGATTGGTCGGTTTGGACCTGTTGCATGGCCTCCACGTTCTCCAGATCTAACTCCACTGGATTTTTATTTCTGGGGTCATATGAAAAGTATGGTCTACGACAAGCGAGCTCCAGTAGAATCGAAAGAAGATTTGATTCAACGAATTGAATCAGCTGCCCAGGAAATTCGTCATAATCAAGGAATGATAGGTTCAGCGGTGAACAGTGTGGTGAAAAGAGCGAGACTGTGTGTTCAAATGAATGGGAATATTTTTGAAACTGAATTATAATCTATAATTTCGTCAGAGTTGTTCAATTAATTGTTAAATTTGTCTACTATTGTGTTATATTCTTGCGTTAGTGAAATATAAAATTTAATATTCAAGAAAATTTTGCTATAAGACAATATTCTCTCACTTTCTTGATTTTCTTGATTCGCTGAACCAAATAATTATTTCCAACATTGATTATTTAATTTCTGCTCAAATTAAAATGGTTTTCAAGAAATAATATTCAGTGAATTCGAATAATCTATCAAATGCTTTGAATTACCGTTGCTAGGTAACGATAATTAATATGTTCCGAATAATTTCAATTTCTATCAAGAGCTAAGAGTAATTCCTATCGCAAGGTCACTAGTTCGATTCCAGCCAGAGTTTTATTGAAATATGAACAAAAAATTTTTTTTTTAGAAATTTTAATTTCTATCTGGAATGCTTCGGCAGTTCAATTTCAAACTTTTTGCCCTCATGGCCAAACCAGTTTTCAAAAAACGAATAAGTTAGATATCCGAGTGGAAACTTTGAATGGCTATAAAAAACAAACCCATCGATATTTTTCGGTTCTGTTTTCATATTTTCGTTAAGGTTTAAGAATAGTATAAGCGTGGTAAAGTTCATCAATTTCGGATGAAATTTTATTTTTGCTGTAGACATGTAAAAAAAAAGTTGTGTTCGAATTTTGTAAAATTTTTTTCACAGAATTTCTTAAAAACTTGAGATAATTCATAGAGTGAAACTCAAATTGGCAACCGCGTAAAAAAAATTCGAACTTTGCAGGTTTTCCGCCATTTTTAAATACTTTTTTCAGAATCTTATATCATTTCAGAATTGAGCATAAAAAAATACTGAGATGTGACCAAAAACCATTATTTCAAATGTTACACATAACTGACCACACTGGATAGAATATTGGTCAAAAATTACCTTGAACACCCTGTATCTCGCTTATGCTTCGAAAACGGGGTATATGTCATAAGGCAAAAATGATTCTCCCGATGTCATCTACACGTTATATTCGTTTGTCCACTTTATGATGAAACACCCTGTATATTTAATTTGCAGATTAAATATACAATTTCTCATTTTCAGATGATTTAATGATACCTAAGGATAGCGTACTTCTAATGGGCTTAATGCATTTGCACAGGAATCCGATATATTGGGAGGATCCGCTCAAATTCAATCCCTATAGGTTTTTACCAGAAGAATTTGCCAAAAAGCATCCGTATTCATATTTGCCATTTTCAGGCGGACCAAGAAACTGCATAGGTAAAGTATTGCTATTGATTGAATAAATCAAATTGAATGTGTTCGGTTTGTCTTAGGCCAATGTCACCTTGGGCCACCATAGCGGCACTACCAGTGGCCACTCTGGTGGGACAATATTTACAACGATCCACCAGCAAAGCCACCAAAACTGCCACCAATAGTAGCACCCAGAGCAGTGGTGGATGTTGAACTGGTGGATCGGGAAATTGGCATCCACGGCCACCACACTTCTGGTGTAGCGTTTGGTTGCGCCACCAACGCCAAGTGTGTCATGCTCCATGTGAAACAATGATACTAATAATAATAGTATAATAATATAATAGTCAACCTAGAGGGGGGAATAAGCATTCTACACCTCGAAGAGGAAGAAACATACAAATTTTTTGGGATGAAACAACGAGGTGCACTGGAGACAACCCAAATCAAGGATGCCTTAACAGCTAGCTACAAAAAGAAGATGCGAGAAATGGAAATCACAGCAGTCCGGGAAAAATGAATTATCTGCTACGAACAGCTTGGCAGTACCGATAATCACCTACTCATTCGGGATAGTTAACTGGACAGTGAATGAAATTCTCGAGCTAGACAGAATCACTCGTAAAGTGATGAACATGAATCGTAGCCTGCATCCCAACTGCTCGATTCATAGAATATACCTTCCACAAACGCAGGGAGGTAGAGGATTGCAAATTTTGCAATACCAACACCACCAACAAACGTTGGAAATGGCAATAAGGATATTGAGAAGCGAAGACCCGCTTCTGAAAACGGTGGCTCAGCATGAAATCAGGAATCAAGGAGCTTTCCCATTTAGGGCTGGTCAGAGAGCTTTGGAGAGGCTCTGTATAACCGGCATATACATCGATCATGAGCTAGCAGCAACACCTATCTTGCCAACAGATCGAAGAAGAGTCGGCATAGAGATAAGGCAGGCACAACTGACGAAACTACTCGAAGATCACATGAGTAAACACCTGCACTCCACATACTTCAGGAGTTTGAAAGATCAGGGCCTGTCGGAAGAAATATCCTTCGCCTTTTTGAAGTCCGCTGGACTCAAGTCGGAAACGGAGGAATTTGTTATAGCTTGTCAAGATGGGGTTATAAATATCAGATGGTATAAAAAGAACATCATAAAAGTGGACACCCCTACAACGTGCAGAGCATGCCACAGCCAGCAAAAAACTATTATGCACACTCTGTCTGCTTGCACAGTCCATGCTCCATCAGGATATGTGGAAAGACACAATGTGGCACTCCGAATTTTCTACTTCCATCTGAGAGAGGTTTATGGTATAGACAAGGAACCAGTGCTACCATATGTGCCTTTCGAGATTGAAGGAGTTGTTGAAAACAGCAGGGCTCGCATCTACTGGAACTATGTGATTCCAACAACTCGGCAGATCCACCTCATAAAGCCAGATATACTTTTGCTGGACAAAGAACTCAAGGAATTGTTTGTCGTCGAATTTTCCTCCCCCGCAGAAAATAATGTGGTGATGAAAGAAGAACAGAAGAAATACAAGGATTTAATGTTTGAACTTGGGATCCTGTATCCAAGGCATAATGTTAGGATGGTCATACTAATCATAGGATGCCTAGGCGGAATGAGAGCGAACAACGTGACCGAATTGAGGATTATTCCGGCCTGCAAATGTCTGGCCGAGGATTTAGCTCACATAATGCAGAAAGCGGTGTTGCTCGGATCACTTCGAGTCATCAGGTCAGGTCCCATCAACTACGATGGCCGCTTGCAGCTCATCTCTTTTGTTAAGAGACGCTGTAAGGGCAGGACGAAGAGCTAATCCAAGGAACGTGCGAGAGGGTTTTTAGTGAGTAACCATCAACATCTGCAGTCTCACACTCCTGAGAGAAGCAGGCCTATAAAAGGTTTTTCCTCTCGAGCGGGTAAAAAAAAATAATAGTCGATACTCGCTTCGGCAGTACATATACTAAAATTGGAACGATACAGAGAAGATTAGCATGGCCCCTGCGCAAGGATGATACGCAAAATAGTGAAGCGTTCCACATTAAAATAAAAATAAAAATAATAGCCCCCAGGGACTCTGGGATGTGTCTGAGAGTACGAGCTTAGCAAACCCGAGGTACCCTAGCTAAACCTGGCAGTAGGTATAAATTGCAAAACTGCACGGGGGCACTACTTAGTAGCATACGGGTGTGACGAGCCCGCTGACCCCGGTCACTCTCAACCGATGATGAATTACAATCTACAGAGCCTCGGAGAACAGCTGCTGCCTTTGGATCACCAGGGCAGGACTGAGGTTGGTGCTGGACGTGACAGCATGTGAACCACCAACGGCAGGATGCTGAGGAGGTGGGCGCCTGTCATACAAGAAATTATAGCTTCCGACGAGGACATCGAGGAGGAGATAGAACAAGTTGTCGATTGCACAGGGAATCATCGCTCACAAGAGCAACCCTTAGTCGGACCCGGCAACAGTACCAAGGCCGCACAAAGGGGACGCCACAAGAGGATACCCGAGCAACACGAACAACTGTCTGTGTTACACCGAAGCTCGATACCAGAAACAAGGGAATATATAGGTAGACTGCATTGTCTGAGGTGTGAGAATCTGCCAGATCTCAACTTCATGTCGTAGCAAAACTTACGAGATCAGGTGAGCCATCTCAAGAGGAGGGGAATCTTGTAGCAGCATCAAGAGTCAGAGGGTATAGAAGAACAAGCTGAAGAGTAGGCGAGAGATGCTCCAAACCAACAGCAACATTCGTCGAATCAAAGGAGAGAAGAACGGGATGAGAGGTTTGTGAGAGCTGCCGCAAACATCCAATCTCTTATGCCTGGATTGCGATGTGAAGAAGTAGTAGCACCAGACATGGAGCAGGTGAGAGGTGTTTCAGAGCTATTCGCAAATAGAAGAAAAGCATTTGAGGCTGCAGTAGGGAATCCTAACTTAAGGACCACAATGCTGAAATAGAGACTGCCAGCTGAAGATCTAGCCGCGATGGAAATTATAATCGACGATCACCTGAAGGAGGACTGTTCGCTAGAATATATCGTAGCTGCACTGATTCCTGATGGGTATAACTCCGAAACCCTTGGGCCGATTATGGCCAACAGCGAAATCTTCCATTTAGATGCGCAACCTACCCTGAAAAGTCTCTATCTCCATTTGTTCGAGAGTTATCGAGGCAACGGTCTCCCATCCAGCTACTGAACTCACACATGGCTGCTCGAATCTCCAACAATATAATTCCGATGGTGATCTAACCTGGAACCTCTTGGATTAAAAAAAAAAAATTAATTTTCTAGCGATACGATCCTCACAAAATTTTGCAAGTATTTTCTGGTTATTATTCTTCAACTGTTCACCGTGTTTGAATTGGATCAGTGTTTTATTTTTCGAGTTATTGAGGAAATAACAACCAAATTTCAGATGGGTATAACTCCAAACTCATTTGGCCGATGCTTATAAACAAACTCAAATGTCACATTCAGATGCGCAACCTAACCTGAAAATTTCAAGTCGCTTTCTCTTTCCGTTCTCAGGTTATCGGAACATAAAAAATATTTTTTAATAATTTTTTTTTATTTTCTAGTTATACGATTCTCACAAAAGTTTACAAACGTGCTAGCGTTGATATTCTACATCTATTCACCAAGTTTTAATCTGATCGGATTTATATTTGTTGAAAAAAAAATTATTACTCGGAAACCATTATACCCATTAACGAACTTGTCCGTCGTATTGCGATGTGCCGCCTACCCTGAAAATTTGAAGTAGTTAGATCTTTCCATTCCCGAGACTCCTCGATGGGGAGTCTATCTCAAACTATTGAGAACATTTTCGGCAATAGAGTTCTCTGTAGCCGCATGGATCTCTTAAAGAAGAATCGCCTCCGCTAGTTTTCAGATATTCACTTTTGTTCTTAGAAGTCCCTTCAATACTTGAATTCAAAAAGGAAAATGTTGCTCGTAAGGCTAGGAGTGTCTCTTTCAAAACCAGTTCTGGCCAATCCTAGCAATGATCATTCAGAATTTCAGATGTTCGAAGACCGGTAGGTACACGACTCTAATGTGGGCCTATCATCTCCGATAGATACATGTTTAACTTTCTATTGTAAAAAAGAAAGAAAAAATGAGCAGGAAATTTACGTTATAATTCAATATATTGAAAAATGGAAATGTCTTTCCTATCCATGCGGCATTCGAATCTAGGACTTTTCGGTTTCTAAGCCCAATGCCCAACTGGGCCACCAGCCCTCATATTAACATTGACAATTTGATAAGCGAATACATATAAAATCAATATATAAACACTCCTCGAACGAAATGAATTAAACTTATATATATTTTTTTTAGGCTCCAGATACGCCATGATGAACATGAAATTAATCCTTTCAAAGATGGTCAGAAAATTCAAAATCAAAACAGAGTACAAATCTGTAGAAGAGGTTGAACTGAAGATCAATTTAATGGCCCGGCCATTTCATGGATTCAAAATATCATTAGAGCTCCGAGATTAGAGAATTCCATGTCCTTTAGCATAATAAGTATATATTAGTCTAGTCAAGAAGTGCTTTTTAGGTCAAAATTTTTGCGTATTCTCCGAAAATTATGATTGAGGTGTCATTCGATTCGGCATGGCATGTAGATAGTTTTTGAGAAAATGCTAAGGCGGCTCGCAGAAATTGCAATAGTTATAAACAATTAAGTGATGTAAAAAGAAGTGAGTTGGGTTTTCGCCAATATCTCAAAAAATATCTGAGATTATTCAAATTTGAAAAACGATTCAGGCAGAGGACGAATTATCCAAACAAGGTCTCAACTCCATGAACTAGAACTAATATTTATTATTTTCCCAGAGGGTTGAAAATACTCCCGAAAACGGGTACTCCGGCTTGCGTAAGCCTCGCCCCCTTCGGACCTTTCATGAATAAATATTATTTAAACTTATTAAATATGAGAATAAAAAATTTTTTAAAAATTCAAACGTCTGCAATATAGATCAATGAACAATAATCCGTGATCCAAAAATGTATGTCGCGACTTTTCAATTAGATTAGACTATTTTTTCAAAGGTCTTGGAATAGATTCCAGTTGGAAAATTTTAAAAATTGTTAATTATCGTTTCGTTATTAACAATTTACTTGAGTGAAGAATTATAAAGCTTCAATTATGTTTTCAAAAGAAAATTTTGAATTATCTCATAAACAACGCATTGGTTTATAATAATTTTTTAAACAAAAGGAGATAATAATTATTGAAAATAATTTTTGAGTATTTCTCGATCATAAGAAAATGGATCAATAATAATATTATAAATTGAAGCTTTATAATTCTTCTCTCAAGTAAATTGTTCATAACAAAACGAAAATTAACAACTTTTAAAAATGTTCCAATAGGAATCTATTCTAAGACCTTTGAAAAATAGCTCGACGGAAGAAAAAAATTCTCAGGTTAATAGTTGTTAATGTTAATTAATGGATAACTAATTGAAAAATCCCAATAAACATTTTTTACCACGGATTCTTGTTCACTGATCTATTTTGCAGGCGCCTGGAGTTTTTCTTTTTTTTAGTTTCATATTCAATAAGTTCAAACAATATTTTTTCATCAAAGGTACGAAGGGGGCGTTGCTTGCGCAAGCTGGAGTACCCGTTTTCGGGCGTATTTTCAACCCTCTATTATCTAAATTATAAATATTGGCTCTATAGTTCCGTTAGTTGAGACTTTTCTTTAGGTTTCCTCTTGTATTTGAACCTTTTTTCTAATTTGAATTATCTCAAATAGTTTTTGAGATATTGGTGAAAATCTAAACCTCCTTCTTTTTTTTACTTAATTGATTATAACTATTGCAATTTTTGCGAGCGGCCTTAACATTTTCTCAAAAACTATCCATTCTAAGTCGAATGACACCCTAATCATAATTTTCGTAGAATACGCAAAAATTTTGACCTAAAAAGCACTTGTTGGCTAGACCATATGTATATTTAGCTGAATGATGTTGACGATTCAGAACAAAATATCGTGAATTGAATGTTATAGAAATCATATTTATATCACCTGTACTTTCAATAATTACAGCATGTTCCAATTTAGTTGATGAAAGAAGCGGTCATATTTTCAATAAATGTATGTATGTAATCGATTTCGGTGATTATTCACAGTGTGTGGATAAAATAGGAACAAAATTGATTACTGGGTTATTGAATGTTTGCAAGCTGACTACTCGAATATGTCAATTATAGTTTTCAATTAATCACCTTATGGTATAAAAATTTTTCTTGTGACCTCATCCATTTTTACAGAGTAACGTCATAATGTTCTTTTAAATGACCACCAAAATTATTTTTGCTACTTCATTAGACGGTGCAACTTGTCTAAATGATGGTGTAATAACATGGTAGGTACTGTAGATAACATTTTTTTTTTAAATAAAACATTTACTGTAAAGAATACAAATGAAACTTTCATGGAAGAAAATTTTTATTCAACCCAAACAAACGAGATTTAGCGAATATGCTTAGATAGCATTACATTTCTTCATCTAACAGTAAAGCATCTGTATGAAAAATGTGGGCAAGCCCTGTGGACAGGAGCTTTGGCGCACTTGTTCAAACTTTGACAAATCATATCTCCGAAAGTATTGGATTCTCACAGTTGGGAATGTTAACAATGAATTATTATGATAGAACTGCATCATAAAAGAGATTATATTAAGGGAAGTGTCCTTCAAAAAAAACACAGGAGTGCCAACACTTATTAGTCCGAAACCACCAGACCGATTCTACCTAATAACGAACTTATCCGAGATATTCATTCCTCAAATCTACTCTAAAAATTACATTTTATGTATTGAAACTTATCCAATATTCCAGTTTTGTATTAATTGGAGATAATCTGAACCTTATTAGATTTACTTACCAAAGTATATATTTCAATCACCATGTGGATTATCCAAGCAAGGGCCCTATATTATTACCCAAAAATTATAATATCCTCTAATCCTCATAATTCTAGGATAGCTGAGGTTATTTCATTGGTCATTTTTTATTCAGTCATACTTTGTTTTCTTGAACAGTAGGTATTTTATATCATGAATTTTCATTATTTTTCAATATTTAGGAAACCGTCCCATACGCATACTATTATTCATCGATCCTCGTGTCATCCAGTCGACCATAAAGTCACGGCATTTCATAGTATTTTACACCTGACAATTAATATACCATTATCCAAAGAAGATGATTGTGAAGAATTAAAAATTATCGAACAAATAGCGGCGAACATTGGATATGATAGAGAGTTAATCAAAAAAATGTTGAAGAAAAAACAATTTAGAAAAACAATTAGTTTAGTGTTTCCAGAAATCTCTTCAAAACCAACAGGTGAATATATTATTCCGGACAAACAAAGCAAAACTCATAAAGAATAATGAAGCAAAGAGCAATGAAGAAGATAAATCCGGCTTTATCATTGCCATAGTTGTGATAAATTACATATGGGAAAAACAGGAAGCAATTTCGACAAATAAATCAAAGAACATCACACAGCTACCAGAACAACATATTTAATTCTAGTTATTCGAATCATTTATTAGCGGGCATAGGTTAGGGCCGGATTTCAAAATTCTACACAATTTCTATAAAGGTTCACAACCCAATTATTGGGAAATTAAAAGGTTTCTTTCTGGGATTTCTCTCCCAAACTCTGAAAAATATCAATTTCAGAATAACTATCAACAAAATAATACTGAAGATTTTCGCTAAGTGGCTGACGAAGGAGTCTGATATAGACTCCGAAACGTGACGATATAACATTGCTCGATTGATTGCTTCTGACAGATATCTTGTGATCTGAGATATTGAAGAGGAATAGGTTTCGGAATTTCAAGCAAAATATTCCGCACCAAACTAGTAATTTTTTGAATTTTTGCATGTCATGTGGTCTTCAAGAAAGTTTTCAAAAGTGTTTGCTTCGGTCTTTTGCATGTAACTACTGAGTTTCAATTCAATCCAATCAGCATTTTTCGAGTTATGGGGGAAACGAAATTTTGAAATTTTTGGAATTTTTTTGCCACTTTAGGGCGATCCGATTAATACAAAACATTGCATTCATATAAAGGTCATGATTCTACAATTTGGTGCTAAATATCAGATAGATCAAGTAATCGGTTCCGGATATATCGAGGGAAATATTCATAAAAAACGTTTTCTCTTAAATTGACCATAACTGCGAAACTGCTTGGTAGATTCTGCCCATTAACGAAGTCTTCCGAGATGCTTATGGTCTTAACCTACCCTGTAAATTTCAATTCTCTAACTTCTTCCGTTCGAGAGTTATCGTGCTTACGGACGGACGGACAGAATTGAATTTGACCCCGACTTATTCATCAGTGAGTCGAACTCAATCGTTTGAGACCATTATCGCAAAAAAATTCGAAAAATACAGACATTGTGGCAAAATGATAGGATGCTGTTCCTGGCGGAACACGCGCGCAAACAATGAGAGCTAATACCTACTCCATTCACAGTTGCTGAGTACTCATGAATATACTTATTTGTAATTACTTTCTGATGGGATTATTTTATGACGTAACATCATTATTCCTGAAATTTTGTGATAATGTCATATAAACCAGGGGAATATTAAAGCGGTGTTTGGGATCTTTTGCATTTAGACGGCAGAATTATACCGATTACGATACATTGTTTTCCTTTCTTAGTCGTGACGAGCTAATTACTTCTGGACAATTACAGGGATATTAATGGATACACCTTAAACATATACACAGATTTTAATTGCCTCGCAAGAATGTATTTGTTTCTGAACACTGGACGTTAAACTTAGATTCTTAAAATGAACCCTATAGAATTGGAATCAATGGTTTTATAGCCAATGCAAGTTCACTTAGTCATATTAAGGCGCATTTGTTAAATACATCTAAGCGCTCGGATCGCTCAATCGTGTTTGTTAGTCTGCTCCACAAGAGTTAGGGATAGTCGTTTAAACTAAAATAACTGACATTCTGACACCTTTGTTTGCGCTGAAATTGCAAATTGTAATTTAATATAGTTTTAGGTTCAAAACCATAAATGCACGTAAGTTTTTTGGTCTTCAACATATACAGGGTGATTAACAGAATAGGGTCAAATTTAACGACTTTTATTTCCGGACATTTTATTTTTTTTTTGTCTTTTTATGCCTTCAATACAAGGTATGGCCACCACGGGCATCAATGACCGCCTGACATCTTCCTTGCATACTGTCAACGAGGGTGTTGAGCATATCTTGAGGAATTGCATTCCATAAACGAGGCAGTAGTGCTTTGAGGTCATTCAATATTTCTGGTGGAGGTTGGTGATCATCTAGTCTTTGTAGCATATCCCATGCATGTTCTATGCAGTTTAAGTCTGGCGAATGCGGAGGTATTGGTAAATGTGGAATACCATGCTCGTCTCGCGCATTTTCTACTATTGTTGCACGATGTGGTCTTGCGTTATCGTCAAGAAATTGGAAAGCTTCACCAATGGCAGCATGGAAAATTGGCACTACGTTGCCAATGACATGTTCCCTATAATGTAAAATAGTCATATTGCCAGGACAAATGTGAAGGTCTGTGCGCCCGTTGAAACATATCCCAGCCCATACCATAACAGAGCCTCCTCGAAATGGATGAACCTCTTGCACATGAAGGTGATTTCGGGGTATACGCGACATAGTCCATACCCTTATTCTACGAGAATCTGAAAATTGACCGTATCTGGATTCATCTGTGAAAAGTACACTACGCCATTGGACGTTCATATTAACATGCTGCCTGCCCCATTCGAATCTTTGTCGTTTATGCTCAGGTGTTAACGAAACATCCCTCAATGGTCGTCTAGAGGCCAGGTTAATCTCTTCCAAACGACGTTGGATGGTTTCAATGGAAATATCAGGATCATTAGCATTTGAAAGTCGATTTCTCAGCATCCTACATGAAGAAAGAGGATATCTCCTCGCCGAATTGGTGACAAAACGGTCTTGTGCGGGTGGGGTTTTTCTTGGTCCACCAACCCTATGTCTTTCCTGCACTGAACCTGTCTCATTGAACCTATTCCAGAGTCGCGATATTACACTTTGCGATACTTGAAATTTTTCTGCCACTGCGACTTGAGTGAGGCCACCCTGTAGCATACCGATAGCCCTATTAGCCTCGGCGTTTGTTAATTTACGTCTTGGCATCTTGAGAAGCTCGTGGAATTTACTAAGTTCGATATCGCTACGAGACTGACAATAAATTAACTGCATATTGAAATGCTAAATCTTAATAATGTGAAAAACTGCAAGCTCAAGAAAAAAGACGACCAGATTGTGAAAATATGCATTCAAATCGAATTAATAAGTTTTTATCGGCAGTTGATCATGTTTTTGTCTTTAAAATTTTACGCCCCTCAGAACAACTCAATATGATATTCCTGACTCTTGTGGAGCAGTTTATTTTCAATTTCAATGTAAATATAACCGTCAAACGTCCAACCAAATAATTACCCCAAAAAATTTAAGGATAATATATGAATGCCAAATTCGTCAAAGGAAAACAGAAAACATTTCTGTTATGAAAATACATATGGAAGAACTTTTTTTAAATATGATTCTATGTTAGCAAGGTACCACACGCAAATCAGTAATTGCTTCTCCATTGCGACTTCAGGATGGCCTCTCTGCACGTTATCTGCATGTTATCTTCATGAGCCTCATGCAATTTTAGTAACAAATCTTCAAAGGTGACCGGAGTTATTCGAAAATGATGCCTTAATTGATTATCGGTAAATCTCATAACAGTATCTTGGGCAAAATACCATATTTTTTCTTCATGGTTAATTTCCTCATCTTCTGAATCGCTATCGAGTATCAATCTCTTCCCTATATGTAATAGATTGAATAATAATTCATTTTTCATATTTTTGAAATTTTAATATGACGGAATCAGTCTATTTAGGTTAGAATTTCAAAGTCTGAATAAACAATCGCGTTTGGATATTCCTAGACGCTCGAAAGACTCGAAAATCACGTGATCATAAAATCCGCTCAATCTTAACGGCTCAGTGATCAATTACCAAATGCACCTATTGAAGTGAGAAAACTGTGAATTGACCCATCAAATCTGTTTTAATCTGGCACATTCAATTCGTCAATCGACACATTTAAACTGTCAATTGACAGATTAAATCTAGCCGCCGTCGTACTTTCATAAAACTGAAAAAAGTATAAATTCACGTTTTCTTTGATTCAATAATGAACGAGTTATCCGTTGTAAGGGTATATAACCGCTGTAATAGCATACAGATAGAATATAATATACAGGGTCTTTCACGAGGAACCTCACCCATATTTATACGGGAAACTACTGAACGTATTTTCATGAAATTCAGCACTTATAAGTATTTCACGATGCTGATGAAATCTAAAATATTTTCAAGGCATGAGCACCTCCGGTTTTTCCGGAAATGACGTCAACTTCCGTTTTTCAAATTAGAACACCATTTTTTCATTGCAGAAATAGATTCCTTAGAAAATTTCAAGTTATTTTGATGTAACATTTTTTAGTTTTGGTTGGAAAATTCTCTCTGAGCGGGAAAATTCGAAAAAAAAATCGAAAATAGAGCTCCGCTGAAACAAGAATAACTTCGAGGTTTTTGGATGGACAATTTTTATTTTTGAGATTTTTCAAGATGTAAGAATGATGTATCCACTTTAAAAATCGAAATCGCGATTCATGATACAGGGGGTGAAAAAATCGCTTTCAAAGTTAGGGATGACAAAATCGTGAAAAATCAATTTTTTCAAATTAAAACCCCATTTTTTTATGGCAGATATTGAATCTACGTTAAAAAATAATGCGAGTGTATGCATCACACCCTTGCCCTAAAGTGGATATTTTCTGAGTTATTCACAAAAAACTGTTTTTCGTCTTGAATTTTCAGCTATTTCTTTTCCCTTCACGCCAAAAAGATTAAATTTTCAGGAACTGTTACTTAAACCATGTTTTAGATTTTACTACCCTAATATGCAAAAGAAAAAAGTTACAGGTTGTTCCTAAATAGATGGCGAATTTTGATTCGAATTTGTATCGGAAACCTCTTCATTTCAACTAATCGGCCATCGGTTTTCTCTCCAGTGATAAATAAATAATTCCTTATGAACCATATGCAAAAACTTACCATGTTTTACATTCTTTTTTTTAATGATAGATATCATTAATTACATCTGCCAAATTCCTCTTTATTCAGTAACATTTTGTGTTTACTATTAATTTGGTGATAATTCGTATTAAGTTATAAAATCGATCACTATGCCTAATTTTACCAATGAAGATTATTTAAATCTCATTCTACTTCATGGAGAATGTAATAAAGTTGTAGATAGAACGATTCGACTGTTCATTGAGAGGTTTCCTGACCGACCCAGACCAACGAGAGATACCATTAACAAAACCATGACAAACTTGAGAAATGTCGGATCTTTCGTTAAGAAAACTATACACAGAGAAAAAAGTGTAGTAGAAGATGAGAACAACGAAATTACAGTTCTTGCATATTTTCGTGTGAATACTCAAAATTCTCTCAAAGATGCCGAGATTGATCTGGGATTATCTCAATCGAGTGTTTGGAGAATATTAAAAAAACATAAAATGCACCCATATAAATTCAATAGGGTACAGCATTTGAAGGAAACTGATTTCGTCAGGAGAACAGAGTTTTGCGAAGCTATGATGATTCGATTTCAAGAGAATGAAAACTTTTTGGACTGTATAATTTGGACAGATGAATCTAAATTCACAAAGAATGGTTCTTTCAATAGGCATAACAGTCATTATTGGGATGAAGAGAACAACCACCACTTCTGACAATGGAACTTTCAAGAGACCTGGAGTTTCAATGTTTTTTGCGCCATCAAAAATAATGCAATTCTCGATGTTCACATTTATGATGGGACTTTAACTGGTAAGATAGAACACTACACATGTTTGCATTATTTAAAGAATGTTCACCCTTAGGAGATAGATATTCTGACATATTGACTCAAATAATTGAGCCGCTAGTACAGAACCATAATGACTTATGGTATCAACAAGATGGCGCGCCTCCACACAATTCACTCAATGTGTCAAATATCCTCTACAGGCTATTTGAAGATCGATGGTTGGCGAACAAAAGTCCACATCTTTGGCCACCACGTTCTCCCGATTTAACTCCTTTAGACTATTATGTTTGGGGTAGGATAAAAAATATTGTCTACTCAACTCCCCTGACTGATAAAGAGGACTGCATAGAACGAGTCAGAAATGCGTTCAGGTTTGTTTAGATTTTTAGATTCATAGTTTTGAAACTCAATTTGGTTTTTAAACACTTTTGCAGATCTCTTCCTCCCGATGAAATAAGAAGAGCAACGCACGAAGCATTCCTGAGACGTATAAATAAATGTCTAGAAAATAACGGTCAAAACTTTGAGCATCTTCTCTAGTTATAACTGCGAGAGTTTGCCATGGTTCTCCTAATAGTAACTTGAAGTCGGTTTCAAGAAGGGGTGAAAAATCTACAGCATAGTTCAAATAACAGTTCCTGAAACTTTCATCTTTTTGGCGTGAAGGGATAAGAAATAGCTGAAAATTCAAGACGAAAAACAGTTTTTTGTGAATAACTCAGAAAATATCCATTTTAGGGCAAGGGTGTGATGCATACACTCACATTATTTTTTAACGTAGATTCAATATCTGCCATAAAAAAATGGGGTTCTCATTTGAAAGAATTGATTTTTCACGATTTTGTCATCCCTAACTTTGAAAGCGATTTTTTCACCCCCTGTATCATGAATCGCGATTTCGATTTTCAAAGTGGATACATCAATCTTACATCTTGAAAAATCCCAAAAATGAAAATTTTCCATCCAAAAACCTCGCAGTTATTCTTGTTTCAGCGGAGCTCTATTTTCGATTTTTTTTTCGACTTTCCCGCTCAGAGAGAATTTTCCTACCAAAACTGAAAAATGTTACATCAGAATAACTTGAAATTTTCTAAGGAATCTATTTCTGCAATAAAAAAATGGTGTTCTAATTTGAAAAACGGAAGTTGACGTCATTTCCGGAAAAACCGGAGGTGCTCATGCCTTGAAAATATTTTAGATTTCATCAGCATCGTGAAATACTTATAAGTGCTGAATTTCATGAAAATACGTTCAGTAGTTTCCCGTATAAATTTGGGTGAGGTTCCTCGTGAAAGACCCTGTATTCCGCATTCATTAATTATCTCTAGCTAAGTGGTTCATCATACCACTTGTTAATAGTTGGCAACCCATGAAACATGAGTGTGATTTATTTATCACCTAATAGTTTGTTATGTTTATTAATATTAATTTATTTTGAGTCCACATTTGATATTTCAATATATTATAGAATTCATTTCAGTATAACTTCAATACCGTGAATTTATCGTTTTAATTCTTTGCGGCCAGAATTTTCTGTTTCTCAGATGTAGAATAATGTTGGGGAAAATTTGTTCTGAGGTTAGCATATTGCCAAGGCGTTGGCGGTGAACATTTTGAACATCTGCATCATAAAAATGCATATTTTTTTTGCTACATTTTATTTTTTGTTATTGTACCAAAATTCGCTGATCACTTGATTTATTTTTTTCTCATTTGATTTTTGCAATAAACATGAAAGTGATAACATTTCTGAATACAGAATGACGTAACCTTTCTAACGATGTATCACAAGCCCATACTTGGGGGTTGTCTTTCGAAGGGAGTTGAAGGTAGGGTTCAAATTTTTACGAAGAAGAATGACAATTTAAATTTAAATTTGATGTGTTTCTGGATTTTCCTTAAATATGTACAGTAACAAGGATAATTTATTCCATTTGGCTTTTCCACACTGTAGAGTAGGTACTTACTCCTTTTGAACATGCGTCAACTCATATTGGTTAATGCAATTGTATCGAATTCTATCTAAGAATAACATACAGATTTGTTACGAGGCGGGAATAATATAAAGTGAGCGTCAAAACCTTTCAGGAACAACGAAAAATAGCATGATATATCAATGTTTATTTTTCAAGGAATATTTTCCCGTAATTCTTATTTTTCTTTAATTTCCCGTTACCAAGCAGTGAGGTCATCGATATTTTTTCTATTTGCAGACCCTATTTATATTTCTTGGCATGGATAAATCGAACAATTATGAATTCATGAACGCACATGTAACGCCATTTCGGTAAATAATTCTTAAGATATTGATTTTTTCAATTTAGAAACAGGTGAAAATTCTTAAATTAAGTCTTCATCGAATAACTCTTTTTGGCGCTCTTGTTCCTCGGAACAGAGTGATCAAAAATTTGCCCAAATATCCGTAATTTTCGAATTTTAGCCTCGAAAAGGTCTCAAACGTTTTGGTTCCACTTACTGATCAAGAATCCGTGGTCAAAATCGATTCTATCGGGTTGGCCCTAAGCACGATAACTCTCGAATGGAATAAGGTATAAAGTTGAAATTTTCAGAGTAGGTTTGGGAGATAAATATCTCAGTTGAGTACTTTATTGATCAAAATTGGCCAGGTGATCTCGGAGTAACAGACACATTTGTTTTTTGTACAACTGTCAAAAAAACTTGACTTTTATTCTTCGCTAAAAAAATACTTTTTTCACTGCCGGAATAATTCACACAATAAACATGAAATATTAATTTTTGAAAGATTTATTTCTTACAAAGTCAATTATTGATGATTTATAATTCTTGAATCAACTCTTCAAGTAATATTTAACGTTTTTAATCAGAAACAACATGGAATATCTTCAGGAACTTCCCTAACAATTGTTCCTACAATAAACATTTTCATTTATTGCAACAATAATTGATAGTGAAGTGTGAACAATTACTTCCAATATAAATTCCCGAAGATGTTCCAGATTGCTGCTGATCAGCAACGTTAAATATTCCGTGAAGAGTTGATTCCACAGCTTGTTATCAGATATTTTTTCGGAAGTAGATGAACAATTCAATATTTTGTTTGAAATCTCAATTTTATTATTAAAACTATCTTCTAGAATACATGCTTCTGCTAAGGAGGCAGATTTCCAGCCACCGTGACATTTTATCGATGTAATGTTGCCCCCTGCATTGGCCAGAAGAGTTACAGAGCTTCTCCTGAAACAGTGATCTGTGTAGCTCTTATACAGGTCTTTTCCAATCCATTTTGTAATCAAGCTTGGAATTTCTTCTATTTTATTTATCCCCACATATTGATTGACACATTTTCCTCTCGAATATTTCAAAAATAGTCTATTACTTTTTGTTTGAGGCGGCCGTGGTGCTCTATACTTGCGGTATATGTCAATATAATCCGAATTTGAAACAATAAATAGTCTTGCGCAATGGGTCTTTGTATCGGGTATTTTAAGAATTAGTATAGATCCAACTTCTTCAATTGCATCAATAGTTATATTCAATAATTCTCCACGGCGACAAGCACCGCTGATACCCAAAATTAGGACAACCTACAAATAAGGAAAATTTAAATTACAACTAATCTCAGGAAATTATGATTATATCTGTACCTTATAAAGCAAATTAATTTCGTCATCAGCATCTCGATTGAGTTTATTGATATCTTTCCTTGATAACACTTTAGATTTCTTTCCTCGGTATCCGACGCTTTTGTTCTTAATGGGCGGGACCAATTTTGAAAACTTCCTTGTATCAATATTTTCCTTAACATTCAATGTACTTTTCAACATTGAGTAGATACTCCATAACGTGGTAATCAGGTTTTAAAATTTTTGATTCTTCTTCAAACTAGCATATGAGCACATTTTCAGAAAGCTTTTTTACATGGTTCTTGTTGCATCATTCACGAAATTGGTCATATATTTTCTCATATTAGCTTTGATTTCGCCGGTAACATATTGGATACAATTGTATTTGCTTCTTCAGCCATATTTGATAGTGTATCACTACCACTATCATGAGCAACATCCGTCTTCTTTAAAATAATTCGAAATTGAAGTAACTACGAGCAAATGAAGTCGAAGATTCAAACACGCGGCGTGTCAACAAACCGTTTCTATATAAATATAAATATTGTATTGGAAGGAGGATGTAAATTCACAGTTGTGCAAAAAATAATGTTAGTATTTCGTGCGTATAAATTCGAATGAATTTTTGGCCAAAAATTGACACTCTCATGTGCCATGAAAAGAACACTCATTTTACGCACTTAATTCAAAAATAACTATTTTCTGTATTGATTATCTCGTTAGAGTATCTCTTGAATAATTCCGAGTTAAAACAAGTTTATTTAATGGCTTCAAATATCTCAATTTATTAATAAGTCGAGTCATAATAATTTCGCCTTCGGTACTATCACATGAACACTTTCATTTTACTAATCAGTTTCAGTTTACCATGACCCACCGATCAGTCGCGGCGTTCCTCATATTGTCCGTAGTGAGTGCGAAGATATACAAAAAATGTGAACTCGCAAAAGAATTGAAATACAAGTATGAGATTGACGTAAAAGATATACCAGTATGGGTGTGCATCGCTAAACATGAATCAGATTTCAATACCTCCGCCGTGAATAGAGGCAGCGGTGACCATGGATTGTTCCAAATTAGTGGCCTCTATTGGTGCAACACAGAACGTCAAGGACGGGCTTGTTCGGCTCAATGCAAACATTTCGAAGATGATGACATAAGTGATGATGTTCAGTGCATCAAAACGATATACAAAGAACATGATAGGATTTCTGGCAACGGATTCGATGCTTGGATAGTATATTCGCTTTATTGTAAGGATAAGGATGCGGCATACCTTCAGGACTGTTCGGATCAAGTGAAAACAAACCTTTCCACAAACAATTTTGTGAGCTCAGAGTTGAGAAAAACAGTAGACATGAAAAATGATACAAAGAAAACTTACATCTCTCCAATGAGGATAGCTTCAAATAGTAAACCTGTTAAAACTTCAATCATAAAGGTGTCTCAAATATCTGATCGAGAATTCGTAGAGAATAAAGTCGAGAACAAATATCCATCCCGCAGGATATTCACTAGCCTTGGATACTACTTAGTAGATACAACAACAAAGAAAAATCTGAGGGAATTAGAAATGCCCAAATATACAGCGACTGCTCCTTCTCAACCCGGTTATACACTATCCATTTCAATGCAGCCATCTCTATCTACAACAGTAAAATATACACCTTCAAACAACAATAATCATAAACAGTACATTCCTAAAGAAATAAGTATGAAATTACAGTCCACCAGCGATACATTCAAGGGAATTTCCCCGTTGCGGAATGAACTGAGTCAATATAGAACCACCAAGAATACGACTTCATCTCATAGAGAAAATAAAACTCTCAAATTCTCATTGCTAGAAAATCGATTATCCTGGAAGAGATCGCAAGACGAGGTCGTACAAGAGATAAAAATAGGGAAGATGTATTTGTTCCATAGAACTAAAGGGGGAGGATTCCAACTCAGGTTGATTTGATCCGGATATTTTTGGAAATAATAACTATCAATTTGAACTTCCATGTGGGTCTAACTGGAGTACGAGTGGAGAGCTCTCTCAGAATACTTTGATTAGGAAAGGAATAAAATGCTCTACTTCTGTTCGAGCCGTATAATGGGATGAACTTCTTCCAATTTAATTGCAGATTGCAGGTTTTTTTATGTGTATACAGAGTGAGTCTTCAAGTTGTTCATTAATTTTAACCATGTATTTCTCTCATCAAATGAAACACCTTTTTCATTTAACTTTCTTCCATATTCAGCTCAGGTAAAAAGGTATATCTGTCTTCAACTGTTGAACACAGGCACACTTACTGGATTTAATATCACATAAATATCTGAAAGCTTTATCATCTGATGCTCAAAATTTAATGAAATTGTTTGAGAAAACATATTTCCTCACTCAAGTCTTATGAAATAGTTTTCAACCCTGGACTACTATCGTGGGGTCAAATTTGACACCACTCTCCAAATTCCACTGAATGATTTCGCGCAGCTTTGAACTCAAGCGATGGTATTCCCACACTTTTGTTCTTCGTTTCACTTGCCGTTTATTGTTTTCGTTTCATTCTAATTGATCGGAAGATATTCATATTATATTTTTTTGGTAATAACATCAAATTGAAAAATGATTTCGTGAGCATTGACGGTGTACAGGTGACTCCCACAAAGTTTTCGAGTATTTTTAATCTATAACGGACGAACCAGACGATGTTGATGACCATATTGACCTAATAGCATTAACACGGACAATGAGAGTGAACAAACTCATGATATATCGTCTGTAATTGGTAAGGGATATCTATTATCGGATTTATCGGAAGAGAAGTTGATTCTGCAACAGACCATGAAGTTTCTACGAACTAATACTACGGACAAAACCGATATACATAAGTGGTCTCAAAACCTTCTTGCAACCTCAAAAGTTCTATCTCACTAAATATGTAAGGTCGAAAACATGTTAGTTATTTTTTTTGTGATAAATTTTTTGTTCTAAATATTCTGTCACCGGCGAAAGCTACATTATTTTCAATTAGACCAACAAGAAATATTTCAATTTCTTATTTTCATTATATTATCGATCAATCAATCAGTTGTATTTATTTTCGGTTGAGAATCAAAGAATATTTTTATTTTTTTCACACATGTCAAAATATGAAAATATAATTTTTCAAACAACATTCTTGTGTTTTTAGAACCTATTGAAGTATCCGATGTAAAAAAAAACAATATCTAGCACTATAATTAATTTAAAACTAATTAGTTAATGGGGTCTTTGGTGACCCCACTATTACAGTTATGTTAGTGTGAATGAGCCATAGTAGTGGAGGGTTAACAACCTTCGTGCAGCATTTTTGAAAAATAATCTTCCTGAATATTAAAACACTGACTGCAATTTGATTTTCAATAAATATCCACTATAATATAATCCACAATATATTCATCTTCTATTTTCACATTCAATAGATGTTTTAATTTGCATCATCAAATGAATACATTGTCATATAACATCCAGCCAACAACAATTATTATAACCTCTATCAGTCTATGTTCGACTGTAACAACCTTAAAGAATTGAGGGTCATACACCTAGGCAACCCAACACCTACGATTCCTACGGTGAGAGGGACTTCTCCTTTTAAGCTCGCGGCATTCCTGTCAGCGTTTTTCTTGGACTGAGTCTCACGAGTTTGGCAAGCGGGAGAACAATGGGCCTGAAGGCCTCAGTTCAGCCTGAGACGGCACCGCGGTAGAAGAAGAAGAAGAAGATCAGTCTATGTTTATGATCTGCAGATAGCATAGAGCCCAGACATATTATGTTTACGGTTGGTTTCACGAAGATAGGTAATTCACAACGAAGTAATTTCTCTGTCATATTTTATGAACAGATTACCGGAATCCAGGTTTCACAAAGCTTTTCGATTATTTCAAAACTCGAGATTCTTAGATAATAAAAGCTTGATGGAAACCGTCGATACTCAATCGAGAAAAACAATCTGACAATTGACATTTGCGAATAGACACAGTATAATAATATTATTATACTGTGACATGATCAGGCACTGAAATGTATTAATTATTAGAATATCCTCAAGAATAACGGGGATGAATAGGTGGAATGATTCTTATAAATGTTATTTAACATTTTTAACACTTTGAAGTTGGAATGAAATAATTAGTGACTTGAGTTATATCTGTACAAAATTATTAATTGAATATGAAATTAAGTTCCATATATGAGAGAACTCTTTAGAATGATTGTGCAGAATTGAAGCAGTATGAAAATAATTGTTTAGACGAAATGGATAACTGAGGAATGTTATATTCACTATTGGGGATACATAGAGAAAAATTCATAGATCAATACAGATCATGGTAAGCCTATTCATCTATTTCCCAAAAGATGACAACCCTGTTTGAATAATTGTTACCTGTGCCTAAGGCTTTTATTATGATAAATAGCCTGTTTCAAGTTGATTGAATTGCAGGTGAATTTGCACAATTCACAAACAAGCTGATATTTTAAACTAATCATTCATCCAGAAATTGAAATTTGATTTGTAGATATTCTTAAGTTATACCTCATTATCGTATCTCGTTTTAAGATGGTGATATAACTAATTCAATCAGTTTGGAAACAAGTGACATTGAATTTAAATGCATAAAAAATATTATGTAAGATAAGGAGGTTACTAGCTATATCTCTTTCTATAAGTGCAACTTTGAGATTAATATTCAGTCTATGCTTTTGTTCGAGATAAGATTATCAGTGATTCTACTCCAGATTGATAAAAGCAGTTGAATTCGTTTCATTCTGAATGACAATGTCGAAGCAACAAAAGGATAACTGATTTTTTTTTTAATTTCAACATTTTTTTCCTTTGCCGAATTTGGAAAAATGTTGAATGAAAAAGTGTTTTATTTGATGAGAGGAACCTGTGGTTAAAATTAATGTACAAATTAAAGACTCACTTTTTACCTTGTTTGATTCTCTGTAGCACATTACGAAAACATCCTCTAATGTATTCAATAGATTACATTTCATGACGTCATTACGTCTCAATCAAAAGTTTTGTGCATCTAATGAAAAAATATACCTGTCAACATAATAAATTAATTAAAACGCTCTATGTGTAATATTTAATTTTGTTGAAAATATAAAGAATTTCAATCGCGAATCGAATAACATAGGCGAATAACATAATTAAAGAATATAATATTATTTCATTAAAATATGTGGAAAACAATCCTTAAAACACCACTTTGAGTAAATTATTTTGCCGAAAGAACTTCATTTTTGGCCCTTGTTCGGCAACGAATGTTCAACAATATTGCGGAATATTTTCCTGAAAGTTCCAAAACCAAATTTCAGATTGGGTCTTATTATGGCATTTGAGCGACCAATAATGACTTCTTGCAGGGCGCGAAATTTCATGGAAAACTGACCCTTAGGAGCTTCAGAAAATAAATTGCATTATGAAATGCGAACTACCTACGCTCCAAATAGAAACGTAAAATTCTTATCGCAATATTTTCTGTAAGCGTTCTGTTTAGTGAAGTTTAGATTCATTGTCTTCAGATTATGACGTCAAAATATATATAAAAATACATGAAATGAAAAATATTAAGTAATCATAAAAGGATACTGTGGGAGGTATACTCATTATAAAGAGGGTTTCTTTCTGGGTTTTCTCTCCCAAACTCTGGAAAATATCTATGAAATAAAAATTAATTATTTTGTTGTTTGCTTCTGCGTGACAAACAACTGATATTTGTCAGAAGCAATCTATCGAACAATGTTGCCTAACAAACAACAACGAAACAACATCAACGAAGAAACAAGGAGTCTGATTTAGACTCCGAAACGTTACGATATAGTTTTTTCTTCGTTGAAGTTGTTTCCTTGTTGTTTGTTTGGCAACATTGTTCAATTTATTGCTTCTGACAAATATCTTGCGTTTCTTACGCAGAAGCAAATCACAAAATTATTAATTTTTTATTTTATAGATATTTTTCAGAGTTTGGGAGAGAAAACCCAGAAAGAAACCTTTTAATAATGAAAAATATTGCCAACAAGACAAATGTTGAAGACGCAAGTATGGATATAGGAGCTATCTAATAAGTATATATCTACAGAAGCTATTCAAGTAGTGGATCAACAGTGTATGGAATTTATTTATATAATTAATTTTATTACTTAATATTACTTATTACTCAATATAGTGGACCAATACATCTCCAACTTTATAAATAATTGTAACATCGTAGTAGGTTCTGAAACCCTCTCATTTTGAAGCTTCATATGCATGCTGTTCGCATTTGCTATTCCAGCCACATAATTCATAATATACGCATAACCTCACTTACTCTGTTCACATTGGCAATGATAAATGATGAGTTCCAAAATGATTGCTACTAGGAGATTACTCTTCGTCCCGGGCCAGTTTGGACCAGAATATTCTACTATACAAAATAAATCGATTCAATAGTTGATATAGTTCGCATTGAGTGTGTAAAAGTGAAATTTTCAAATAAATGAATTTTTCGATCTAAGTTTTCATTACACGTGATTTTAGGTACATAGCATAATTCTCTCTGGGTTTACTAACACCTTCTCTGGGTTTACAACAGACCTTGTGATGTCAAGGTAAGGGTAATTTGATTGAACGAATGATGAATGAAAAATGGTACTAGAATTTCAATCCGTTTTAAGGAGTTAAAAGTTGGCACATTTAATGAGGATTACAAAATGGTACAACAATTGCTAGTAACTCTGCATGTTTCTCGACTAGAATGTTTTCTGCCGAGAAATCCATTTTCGAACCAATTTTTCCTCAAAACTTAAATTTATTCTAGTGTATCCAAGCCTATAATTGAGGCCGTTACTGCAAGATTTCTGGTTGAATTAAAGAGAAAGCTAATAATTCTACAATGTGGAGCGATCTGGGTAATGACGCTCTTCTACTGTTTCCAGGTAGTCTGAATATTTGGTTTTCTGTTTTATGTTCATAATTGAATTTTCTGATCCAAAAAACTTTTTTAATAAACATTACAACAACATAAATATTTAAAAAATGTTCAAAGGGCCTTCAGCCGCAATACAAGTTCGACATCGTCGTAAAAAAGATCGCAGTATCAGACTGGTGACTCCTCCGTTATTGATATGATTATTATTAGTCAAGGCTCATACCTATAGGCGCTCAAAAAAATATACATTTTGAATGTAAAAAGCTAGAACTTAAGTCACTTTGTGATTAACAGTATTGATGAGAAACCAATAATTGAAACAAGAAAAAAAAATAACCGAAAAGAAACACATGATGAATGGCTTTCATTATTCTTCGCCGTTACAGATACAATTTTGATAGTAAACTATTTCTTTCACCGCTCCCCAAAAATCTAATGTATTCAAATCAGGTGAACAGGCTGGCCATGAGATAGCGTCAGACCACCCTATCCATCTGCCCGGGTAAACTTCATTAGGAATATATTAGATTCCAGTTGTAATATGTCTAGCCAAGTGCTACTAATATAGGATATTATTATTATTATTAATAAGATACGAACTGAGCGGAAGTATTGCGCGGGGCAGCCATCTTGCTGGAACCACATATCTCTACGTATGCTTAGTGGCAAGTCTTCTATTAAATTCCCTCGTGAAATGTGAATTTTTTACATGCCATTCATGTAGGCTGTGTAGATCCATGTAACCGTCATTACTGAATGTAGACTCATCGGATCATAAAACATTGTTCAAGAATCGTGGATCCTCCCGGTTTATTCGAATCATCATTTGATAAAATGCAACTCTTGGGAGATAATCTCGGGGTTGTAGAGTTTGTACTCTCTGAATGTGATACGGGTGTAAAACCTGTTTTTTTTTTTTCAATATTCTGGGTGCACTACTTTTGGCTCGACTTTTGGATACCATGGGCTTATTTTTAACATTCTTCATATGTTTCAAATGAAGAACTCAAAGTAACCACCTTTAGTGCACTAGAATCGTTTAGTTAGTAGGAAAAATTGGTTCGAAAATGGATTTCTCAGCAGAAAACATTCTAGCCGAAAAACTTGCAGAATTACTAGCAATTATTATTCCATCTTGGAATCCTCATTAAGTGCGCCAACTTTTACAGTTACTTGCCGAACTAGCGTAGTACATTGGCAAAAAATTAGGATTTGTAGAAGTGGGAATTTAATAACCTTCGCAAATTATAGATTTGGTCGATTTTCTTTAAATGCCTTTAATTTTGAAATTACTTCACCTATTTTTTTTTATATTTTTCTGATAACTATCATGACTTGTAATTTCACCCGCTTCCAGCTTGACGTTGACTTCTGGGACACCCTGTATATCAGAAACTATCCTTCCGACACCGCTGAAATTTTACGAGAACCTTCGAACCTAACTTAACAGCCATGTTCCACATTTGAACACGATCGGATCTATATTGTTGGAGATCCTAGCAGCCTTGGGTGAGTTCAGTAGCTGGATGGGGGACCGTTGCCACGATAACTTTCGAACGGAAAGGGATAGCGACTCGGAATTTTCAGGGTAGGTTGCGCATTCGAAGGGTACAGTTAAGTTTGATGTTGAGCATAATCGGCCCAACGGTTTCGGAGTTATAACAATCTGGAATATTATTTTCTCGATAACTCAAGAAATACAGATCCGATAGAATTGAAACTTGGTAGCTAGTTGTAGAGTACCGAAATAAAGACGTACTTATGTGAAAAAGAATTCTGAAAAAATTATATGTATCTCGCGATAAGGAGACTATTATTGATGATTGAAATCGAGTTTTAGCGAAGTTAAAAGAAGTTGGAGTGACCCATCCATGATTTGTCATGCGGGTATTATGTATTTACGGCCCATGCATGAAAAAAAGCTCAGACATGTCGACTTTTGTTTTGAGGGCGACGAACTTTGTCCTCAAAATTTTCACCCCTGCGTCAACCACCTGCCACCCCTGCTGACAGCGTAAACATTTTGAATAGGGAAAGTAGGTCGTGTGGCATATCATTTGGAAGTTCTTTACAATCTCTACATAAAATGTAGTAATTTTTTAATTTTTTTTTTGGTCATGAATCGAAAATTCTGTTTAATTGAGTTAAAAATGGTGCGAACAACAGCGGAAAAAGTTGGGACAATATCACTGTACCATATAAACAATCGTTGCGGTAACAGGGCGGCTAATTCATTTGATGAGCCCCTCCCCGAAAATAGTTACTCGTCGCATGACAAATCATGAATGGGTCGCCCTGAATTTCCCGAACGGTAGAACATAAAACATTGGTCAGAAATTAGGATTTAATCACGGTTCATCTTCATAGAAAATATTTGTTTTCAAGGGTAAAATGACCACAAACATACAACCATTACAGACTATGCGCCGTATTCACAAAGCATTCAATCTCCGTTAAGTCCTAACTGAGGTCCTCAGTTAAGGTTAAATTTGAATCGCAACCTCAGTTAACGAATTCAACTGTGGTGAAACAGGCCTGTTTCATATTCATTTTCACGTTAGCTGAGGTTGCGATTCAAAGTTATCCTTAACTGAGGATCTCAGTTAGGACTTAACGGAGATTGAATGCTTTGTATGAATACGGCGGATCGTATGTTGAATATGTGGTCATATGGGTACGCACAACACTAATTCGATAAATTATAACGGTGCATGCACTCGTTGAATATTGTGTGTAGGATATCGTGTGATCGTAAACATGATTGCCAATCAGTTGGGCATTGCAATTCATATATGCATGCCTCCAGCCTGAGTCGCTTAGCGAAATTTGACTCCAGGTTCGAGTTATAACAACAAAACAAAGTTCAAACTGAATATATCATCTCCCCAGAATCCATATATTAAAACATTAGACCTAAAGGCTATTTCCACATACTAACATATTAAAATAGCATCCGTTCTGTGGTTGAAACGGATACAGTGAATCGCAATAACTCAACTCATAAGTTACAGTATGCTACACCGATCTGGACTACTTTATTTTATGAATATATCAAAATATTGGAAATGGTTCAAAGTAAATTCACTAAATACATACATTACAATTTCGGAAACGAGCGCGCTACTTGTCCATCTTATAACTTACTCTCGGCTCAGAACCGGGATTGTATGATAAACTTAGACGCAAGGCGAGTAATGTTCGATCAAACATTCTTCTGTGGTATTATAAACAGCGGTTTTGATTCGCCTTTGATTCATATTATTTATTTTACCGCAAGCTAGAACATCCCTATATTATAATTCAATCTTGTTGAGGATTACTCGTTTTTATAACTGGCCCATTAGAGTATAGTCAACAAGTGCTTTTTAGGTCAAAATTTTTGCGTATTCTCCGAAAAAACTATGATTAAGGTGTCATTCGATTCGAATTGGCATGTAAATAGTTTTTGAGAAAATGCTAGGGCCGCTCGCAAAAATTGCAATAGTTATGAACTCTTAAGGGAAAAAAAAGGACTCACTGATAAAGAATTCAATGTCAAATTTGAATCTGTCCGGCCGTTCGTCACCACGATAACTTGAGAACGGAAAGAGATAACGATTTGAAATTTTCAGGGTAGGTGGTGCATCCAAGTATAACAGACAAGTTCGTTAATGGGTATAATCGACGGTTTCCGACTGATAATTGTGTCATCAGCCAATACGTATCCGATCGAAATGAAAGTTGGTAGGTAATTGTAGAATACTGACACTAAGACGATTGTGAAATTTTGTGAGAATCGTAGCACTACAAAATTTAAAGAAAATTATTAACGATTTTGGAGTTATACCCATCTGAAGTTTGGTTATTTCCTCAATAACTCGACAAATACAAAACCTATCCAATTGAAACATGTTTATCAGTTGCCAAGGCGAATATTCTTGCGGAACTTCATGATGATCACACCACTAAAAGATTTTTGAAAAATCATTGAAAATCATTGAAAGGTATTCTATATAGCAGAAACTATTCGCCCGCAATCGCTGAAAATTTGCGAAAGCGTTCAGAACCTAACTCTACGGCCAGGATCCAAGTTTGAATACGATCGGATCCATATTGTTGGAGATCTGAGCGGCCTTGTATGAGTTAAGTAGCTGGATGTGCGACCTTTGCCTCGATAAATTTCGAATGGAAGTAGACAGGGAGTTGTAATTATCAGGGTATGTTGCGCATTCGAATCGGGGAGTTAAGATCATTTTTTGGCATAATCGGCTCAACGGTTTTGGAGTTATACCCACCTGGAATATTATTTCCTCGAAAACAAACAAAATATAGACTCAACCGAATTGAAGCTTCATAACTTAATCGAATTTACTATGGTAAATTCGATTACGTGTCCAGCAAAGGAGAATGGACAACAGAACATGGGCACAGAAGCTCCTGACTTCACGTCAGTGCTTGAAACCATTATTTTTCCCAATTTTTTTTCAAATTTTATTGGGATACGGTTTTCACCTAATTATACACACGTCTGTATGACGATATTCTACAACTAGTTAGCAAGCTTCAATTTGATCGAGTCTATAATTTTGTTGAGTTATCGAGGAAATAATATTCCAGGTGGGAATTACTCCGAAACCGATGGATCGATAATGTCCACTGGGAGAACCACCAATCCAGGCACTACAGCAAAATCATACAAATTTTAATTTGCAATTTAACACAGGTAAATTTGCATCAATAACTGGTAGCCGAAAATGAACGTATGTATCAACTAAAGCGTCCACGCACGATGTTCTGCTATTTTCAATTTCTGTATGTCTACTTCTAGTGGTCTAAATGTTTCTCCTCTGTATGATTTACCACAAATACAAGGAATATTATATACACAGTTTTTTTATTTTTGTTTTTCATTTATGGGTCTTGTTTTCGTTAATAAAGACCTGAGATCATTTTGTGTTTTGAAGACGGTTCTTATATTGAACTTAGAACCAAATTCTTCTATTTTTTCAGAAAGGCCACAAACATAAGGGATCACATTCAACAGATTGGGTTGCTGTTCTTGTTGATTATTCTGTTATACTTGTTGATTATTTTGTTGTTCTTGATTATTTGCTCTTCTATCTAAATTCATGACACATGTATTTATGAATTGCCTCGGATATCCTTTTTTTTAATGCTTTGTGAATACGGCGGACTATCTGTCTCCGTTCTCAGGATATAGTGACATAAGTAATAATTTTTTTAAATTTTCTAGTGATACGATTCTCATAAATGTCCTTAGGTTTGTATTCTAGAACCACTTACCAACTTTCTTATCGTTCAGATTTGTATTTGTTGAAAACAAAATTATTACTCGGAAACCACTTACGAACCTGTGCGTCGTATTTGGATGCGCCACCAACCCTGGAAAATGAAAGAGGCTATCTCTTTCCGTTCTCAAGTTATCGTGGCAACGGATAGCCAGTCATAATCAAATTTGACCTTGCAGTCGAATCCAATCGTAAAAGACCATTTTCGGCAAAAATTATTATATTACATTTTCCTCGAAAATTACATACATTTGGGCAAAATTATAACGAAATGTATGTGTAAATAATAACCTCTTAAAACCCTCTAAATTTCATTTGCACATCTCGGCATGTTTCAGGTCAATGAATGAGCAGTCAGTTTTTAAGAAAAATTTTAACACCCCGTATCTCGGAAAATGAAACATCTGCGGACAAAAATTATAGCAAACTGCCATAATTTTTTCATGCAGAATCACCTATTCTCCAACACGCTGCATATACGAATTGAATATATTTCGTAATTCATTTCTGTACTCTAAAAACTATGGCTACATTTTCACAAATATCAGGGGGTGTGAAATGTTTTCGATTAATTGCGCGTATGTTCTGGGGTATATCGCGTTATCATTTTGCCCAAATGTCTGTAACTTTCGAATTTTTTGACGAAAATGGTCTCAAACGATTAAGTTCGACTCCCCAATGAAGAATTCGAGGTCAAATTTGATTCTGTCCGGCCGGCCGTCCGGCCGTTGCCACGATAACTTGATAACGAAAAGAGCTAGCGACTTGAAATTTTCAGGGTGGGTGGCGCATCCCAATACGACGGACAACTTCGTTAATGGGCATAATCGGCCCTGTGGTTTCCGAGTATTAATTTTGTTTTCAACCAATATTGATCCGATCGAATTGAAACTTGGTAAGTAGTTGCAGAATATGAACCTAAGCACGTTTGTGGAATTTTGTGCGAATAGTATGGCTAGAAAATTATAAAAAATTATTAAAATATATTTTTGTTGTCACAATAACTCGAGAACGAAAAAAGATAGCTGCTTGAAATGTTCAGGTTAGGATGTGCATTAGACCGCGACATTTCAGTTCGTTTATGAGCATAATCGGCCAAACGGTATTAGAGTTATAGCCATCTGAAATTTGGTTGTATTTTGTTCCTCATTAACTCGAAAAATACTAAACCGAACGAATTGAAAAATGGTTATTAGTTGTAGAATGCCAACGCAAAAATTCTTGCAAAATTTCGTGAGGATAGTATTTGTACAAAATTTTTAAAAAATCATTGAAAATTGAAAAAAAAAATTCTATATATCAATAACTATTCGTTCGAAATTGCTGAAATTTTGCAAGGGCCTTTATAAACTAACTCTACTGCCAAGTTTCAAGTTTTAACACGATCGGTTAAATATTGTTGGAGATCCGAGCATTCTTGTGTGAGTTCAGTAGATGGGTGACCGTTGCCTCGATAACTTTCGAACGAAAGGAGATAGGGACTTGCAATTTTCAGGGTAGGTTGCGTATCCGAAAGGGAGAGTTGAGTTCGTTTTTGAGCATAATCGGTCTAACGGTTTTCGAGTTATACCCACCTGGAATATTATTTCCTTGATAACTCAAAAAATAACTATTCGATCGAATTGAAGCTTGGTAACTAGTAGTAGAAAGGCAACATAAAGACGTGTTCAAAATTTTGTGAGAACCGCGCCCCTAGAAAATTCGAAAAAAATGACGAAAAAAAATTTATTAAGAACCGTACCCCTAGAAAAATTCAAAAAAATCACGAAAAAAAAATTGGTTCAAGCACTGACGTGAAGTCAGAAGCTTTTGCGCGGATGTTCTATTGTCCATTCTTCTGTTTTGGACAACCTTAATCGAATTTACCATGGTAAATTATGTTGTCCATTCTCCTTAACACTTAATTCGAATTTACCATGGTAAATTCGAATTAAGAGTGTCCAATACAGGAGATTGGACAACATAATTTACCATGGTTAATTCGATTAAGGGTGTCCAATACAGAAGAATGGACAATAGAACATACGCGCAAAAGCTTCTGACTTCACGTCAGTGCTTGAACCAATTTTTTTATATTCTCACTCACAACTTCTCCCTATACAACTGCTGATTGGACAGATGATGGGAGATAAACTACGAATGTTTTGTTTAGGTCTACAATGATTTCTGCGCATATGTCATTTACGCTTCAAGACTACCGAATGGAGTTTCCATATTGTTCAGTATCCCTCTGCAAATCGGTTTATAACTTCAAACCGGTATTCGATTGAATCATGATAAAACAACTTCGGATACACACGTCGGATATCTTCCTCGAGGGTATCCCGATTATCATGATCAATTGTGTGATGAAATAATAGTTCATTAAGTAGCCGAATATATCACGCAGTGTTCTCCTCATTCGGATGGCAACAACTCAATATTGATACGCTTGAGTTAGTATCGAGGTTTCGAATTTGAGCATCATTTATATTAATAGATTCCACCTAAAATCGACGTTTCGTTGTAGTTGTCATTGAAAGATATACAGTGTGTAAAAGGAATAAATTCATCATCTTGGTTACTGTACATATTTATGGAATATCCCGAAATACGTAAAATTTTAATTTTGAATTATCATTCTTCTTCGTAAAAATGCCACCAAGTATGGGCTTGGGATACATCGTTTGAAAGGTCCCATTATTATCTTTTCAGAATTGATACTGCTTTCATATTTATTGCAAAAAGTGAATAAGAAAAAATTAAATTCAAGTGATTAGCGAAATTTGATACTAAAAACTAAAATGTAGCAAAAAAATGGGTTCAAGCCCTGTGGACAGGAGCTTTCTGGCGCTCTAGTTCAAACAGACAAATTATATCTCCGAAAGTATTGGTTTCTCAGAGTTGGGAATTAAATCAATGTATTCTTATGAAAGAACTGCATCATAAAGGAAATTAAATTCAAATAATAGTTTATTTATCAAGATTAAATGAGCAATCTGAGAATGAGAACTGCACCTTGGAAGAAATCAAATTAAAATAGCTGAAATGAATTTGACTCTTTCTTATAGAACAGGATGAAATGTACGAGTATGAACACAGATCATATAATAAAGCTTAGATAGAATAATTATAGCATTCTGTGAACACATAGAACTACCTACGATTCATTATTGAAATTTAGAAAAATCATATTTCCGAAAGTATAAGCTTGTTGGAGTTGAAAATGATTTCGATGGATTTTAATGGTGAAACTGCATCTTAAATAAAAATTACAGACATTTGGGCAAATTGATAAGCACTCAGTTCGGAGGAACTAGAGCGCCAAAAAGTGTAATTCCCTTTCCGGGATTTGAGCCCGCCTTCTCTCGTTCCGAAACCGAAGCGTAGACCAACCCGCTATCGGGCTCCTCGTACGATCTTGTGGATCTCCGGTATTAGAATAAAACGTCGGTACTTACCTGGGATATATTTTCATAATTTTCACTTTTCGACATAAAATCGCCACATGGGGGTTTATTTGACGATTTTTCACCCTTGTCTCTCTAAGTCGATTTTGACGTTTCTCGAACCAACTATTAGCAAGGAATTAGACAAAGTCATGTCTCAGGAAAATAACTTGACATTATGACAATTCATACATAGAATAATTATATAATTCTGTGAAAACGTAAAAATACGATTTTTTATTGAAATTTTGAAAAATCATATCTCCGAAAGTATTAGCTTGTTAGAGTTGAAAATTATATCATTGAATTCTTATGATAAAACTGCTTATTGAAAAAAAATTTATTTGGAATTTGTTTTAAAAAAAAAATTTTTTTTGTTACTCCGAAACCATCTGTCTGATTTTTCCCAATAACAAACTTAGCCGAGCTATGTATCTCCCAAACCAACTCTGAAAATTTCAACTGTCTAGCTCATTCCGTTCGAGAGTTATCGTGCCGGACGGGCCGGCTGGCCGGACATAATGAATTTCGACCACGGATTCTTGATCAGTGAGTCGAACCAAATCGTTTAAGACCATTTTCATCGAAAAATTCGAAAATTACAGACATTTGGGCAAATTGATAAGTACTCAGTTCCGAACTAGAGCGCCAAAAATTATGAATTTTAATGAAGTAGATGTTCAAAGTATTCATCGTTAATGCCTTGACTACATCCTAATCTCAAATAAAAAAAATTTCCGACATTATTCAACATCTCAGGAGTGACCATTTTCTTTCTATCACATTTTGAAGGCGGATAAGTTATGTATTATTGTAATAAGGTTTAGGAATATTCAAGGGAATATTATAATTAATATCGGTAAACACATGTATTACATTTTTTTTGTTTTGATTTTTGCAATGAACATGAAAGTGATAATATTTCTGAATAGAGAATGACGAGACGTTTAAAACGATATATCACAAGCCCATACTTCCTATTTGAAAAATTGGGGATTGTACCTGTCATTCGAAGGGGGTTGAAGGTAGGGTTCGCATTTTTACAAACAAGAATGACAATTTAAAATTTGAATTTCACGTGTTTCGGGACTTTCCATAAATATGTACAGTGTTCAAAATCGGGATGTTCAGATTTTGTCATAATTTAAAGCAGTGGACTGTTACAGACGATTGAGTTGGAAAAATTGTTAAAACCAATTTATTTACATATATACATTGTTGAGTTAGAATGAGAGACATGGGAATACATATAAGTTCAAATAGTGAGAAAATAATCACCAAAAAAAATTGGTTCAAGCACTGACGTGAAGTCAGAAGCTTTTGCGCTCTTAATTCGAATTTACCATGGTAAATTCGAATAAAGTGTCCAATACAGGAGAATGGACAACGTAATTTATCATGGTAAATTCGATTAAGGGTGTCCAATAGAGAAGAATGGACAATAGAACATACGCGCAAAAGCTTCTGACTTCACGTCAGTGCTTGAACCAATTTTTTTTCGTGATTTTTTTGAATTTTCTAATAGTACGGCTCTTAAAATTTTTTTTTTCGTAATTTTTTTTAAATTTTCTAGGGGTATGGTTCCTACAAAATTTTAAACACGTCTTTATGTTGATTTTCTACTACTAGTTACAAAGCTTCAATTCGATCGAATATTTATTTTTTGAGTTATCAAGGAAATAATATTCCAGGTGGGTATAACTCGGAAACCGTTAAACCGATTATGCCCGAAAACGAACTCAACTGTCCCTTTCGGAGACGCAACCTACCCTGAAAACTGCAAGTCCATATCTGCTTTCGTTCGAAAGTTATCGAGGCAACGGTAACCCATCTACTGAACTCACACAAGAATGCTCGAATCTCCAACAATATTTAACCGATCGTATTAAAACTAGAAATTTGGCAGTAGAGTTAGGTTATGAAGGCTCTTGCAAAATTTCAGTAATTTCAAACGAATAGTTACTGATATAAAGAAATTTTATTTTTTATTTTCAATGATTTATTAAAAATTTTCTACAAATGCTATCCTCGCCAAATTTTGCGAACAGTTCCGCGTTGGCATTCTACAACTAATAACCATGTTTGAATTCAATCGGTTCAGTATTTCTCGAGTTAATGAGGAACAAAAAACCGCAAATTTTCAGAAAATTTCAGATGGCTATAACTCTAAAACCGTTTGGCCGATTATGCTCATGAACAAACTGAAATGTCGCGTTCTGGTGCACATCCTAACCTGAAATCTTCAAGCCGCTATATCTTTCCGTTCTCAAGTTATCGTGACAACAGAAATATTTTTTAATAATTTTTTTTAAATTTTTAGCCATACGATTCGCATAAAATTTCATGAACGTGCTTAGGTTCATATTCTACAACTACTCACCAAGTTTCAATTCGATCGGATTTATATTGGTTGAAAACAAAATTATTACTCGGAAACCACTGGGCCGATTATGCCCATTAACGAACTTATCCGTCGTATTGAGATGCGCCACCCACCCTGAAAATTTCAAGTTGCTAGCTCTTTTCTTTCTCAAGTTATCGTGGCAACGGCCGGACGGACGGCCGGACGGCCGGCCGGACAGAATCAAATTTGACCTCGAATTCTTCAATGGGGATTCGAACTAAATCGTTTGAGACGATTTTCGTCAAAAAATTCGAAAGTTACAGACATTTGGGCAAAACTATAACGCGATGTTCCCGAGAACATACGCGCAAAAAGCACAACGTTTACAGTGATGGAGAGCAATGAGAGAGTATTCATATATGAGAAGGGCGATTCCACCAGAAAAACAGAAGGCTTACAATGATGATCTAATTGAAAACGTAATTGCTTGATGTTGTATTTCTGAATATCGGCGTTGCGCCTTCAAAACGCGACATGTGCATATATTGTGCAAAATGCGTTAAGCGTATATTTCTATTAAGAACTGCGCAAGCTGGATATTTTGTTAAAAGCTGCCATGTGATAATCACACTAGATTCGGTTCCAGTTGGATTTGATCGAAAAGCGACAAGTACGAAATCGAAAAAATGCTCCTGCAAAACTCTTTAAGTGTATGAATGCACAATTTATCAAAAGTCACATGTCGCATTTCGAAGGCGCAACGACGATATGCAGAATACAATTATTTAATATTGAGTAAAACTCAGTCGTAATTTGAAGACTTATATTTCTTAACGTTTCTATACATCGAATCGATCTCAACTGCCACTATATTTTCACTACACATGTTCTTATCTACATATATAAAAAAAAAAACATCGCCTCTTATTCGGAGACGTATAGCATTATACAGTTGTTCCAATATCTCCATACAGTGAGTTCTTTAAATGCTAACACACCATATAACACTTGAGAGTACTAAAGAAAAGAAAATATATGTATGAACTGAGAGCGAGTTGATCGAATAATTGAAAAAATTTTCAAACAATAAACCATTGTGACTTGAATCAATTATGTGAGCAATTCTTAATGAGTAACAGTAATAATGAGTTGATGTAAGGTGAAGAAATCTGAACTGAAAGTGAGTTGATCGACTAATTGTAACAATTTTCAAACAATAAACCATTGTGACTTGAATCAATTATGTGAGCAATTCTGAATTGATAACAGTAATAATGAGTTGATCTAAGGTGAATAAAGCTAAACTGAAAGTTCTAGAAAATATAAAGTTCCAATAATGAAAAGCATTTGAATCCATATGTGAGATCGAACATGTGAGAAAAACTAAAATGGCGAATTTCCAGTGCAACCTGTCCTGAACCGAACTAGTTAAAATTCATATTAAAACTGTTGAAGATAGCAGACTTTCTGATATTTTATATCGAAAACCATTGATTAGTATATCTACACAATAAATGAGTTGACTTAAATTTACAGCTGATGCTATTCAATTTGAGGTGATATATTTTGAGAGGATCAATAATTCCATCGTAATATAGAAATCATGTTGTATGCACAAATCCAATTAAGAGAAATTATTATGAGATATTAGAATTAATTCAGACACATGTGGATGAATGAAAGACCGTTGTCAGCCATCAGCATTTCACTCGGAACATGTGCACTTCTGAATTACAATTCACGTATTGAGAATTTTGAGAATAATTAAACTAACATTGAGAGCTGTAAATTATCTGTTTTCAGGACACTGATTGCACTAGATGAACAAATTATGAGATGTACTAATGAGCTGTGAGAGAATCAAATTAAACTTGTATAAAACGCAAGAGAGAAGGCAAGAGGTTATTCGCAATGAATCAAATTTACAAGTCAAGTCGTAGTTGCTCGGGACATGGAGCGGGGCATGGCATTCGGCCCATGTTGGTTGATTCGGGAAACATCGTTGTGGTCTTCCGTCTTGAATTGCTTGAAATTGCGGAAGCGGAACAGGGTTCGAGACTACACAGTCGAAGGCGCCCAATTCAAAAATGCATTGTAGAGCTGGTCTGTCTACGTAGAAGTATTATCATGGAGATTGAAATTGAGGGGATGCTCAATTTTAAACATACAGTAATCAAGATATTGTATTTATTGCATTTGGCTTTTCCACAGTGTATAGAGCGAGTATATAGGTAATGAATTAATAATTTCAGTAAATCAAATACAGCTTTTTTGGCGCTGTTGTTCCTCAGCACAGAGTTCTTATCAATTTGCCCAAACGTCTGCAATTCTTGTCTGAAAATAGTCTTAAATGATTTGGTACGACTTGTAACGTTACAAAACGCTCCACCATTGATTACCGTTTTGATCGCAAAAAAACTGTCTACGGGTAGCTTCGATTCACACTCAAAAACGCCTTGCCTAGATTCTATGTATCGCCCAGCGCGTTGATAGAGTTTATGTTTCGCGTGCGCATCGGCAGCGTCATGCAGTCTCGAGCGGACATCTTTGTCTCCCTTTCGAGCGCTGGAACTCAAAGCGTTGACATCTCGCCAGATAGTTTGGCAAATTAGAGTACTACCGTAATCCATTATAATCGTGTGAATTGGATAATTATTTGTTTCTTACAAGACGTCTATTTAAAAGGCGGTAAGTACTACGTAGATTCGAACTGATATTTTCTGCTTTTGTAATGCCAAGTCGTTATTTCCGTTTTATTTCATTTTCTGCAGGTTACACAGGTTAACACGTTTCTTTGTATAATGCTTGATTTCTAGTCTTATTCTTGCGATCGAATAACGTGCTCTTATTCCTGGATTCTAGATATTTTATCTCATATTTATTGCTCTGTAAATAATTTCAAGTTCGTCTAGAGTTACTGGGAATGAGTTCACGTGTTACATGCACTATCTTATGGGTCTAAATTTTTGCAGTCTTAGTTCCGGATTGAACAATGGAGACGACTTTCTTAGTTCCGGAGTGAACATTTGAAGATAACTTTCTTAGTTCCGGATTACAACCTCCTTAGTTCCGGATTGAACAATTGAAGAGAACTTTCTTGGTACCTGAGCATAAACTGGTGGAATATATTGATACCTGAGCACAAAATTGGTGGAATATCTAATACCTGAGCATATATCTGGTGGAACATCTAATAGGAACAACTCAGTCCTGGAATAACAGTTGAAGACAACTTCCTTACCACCGAAGTACCTTTGTTACGAAGAGAACGTACATCTACATGTGACATTTTGGACGGTCCTATCTCATCTACCGAGCCCAGACTGCAAAGATATAGTCCGTTTAAGATATATTGACATCAAGGGTGGCTTTGGAAAATCGAAATTCAGTTGGCAACGGTCGGTCTAGTTATATTTCAAGTCACATAATTTAGGTTGTTCGCATTGAAAATAACCATGAGCTGATGAACTGTCATTTATTATTTATTTCTTACAATTTCGATATAACGAAAATCGAACAATTTGGGATAGTTTTTACATGTGTGTTTATAATTAATCGTGCCGAGTTTGAGTATGTCCGCATCCTTGTGCTATTAAAAATGTCTGGAATTGCTTACGATACCTCTCGCCTAACAAAAAGGGAACACGAAGCAGTATATAGATGTTACTTTGAATTCTTCAGGGAATCTGTAGATATTACCGCCAGCATTGCTCTAGTGTTCCAGGTAAACTGTTATTCAACCACTAAGAGTGTATTCTGATTAATACATTGGCCATAATATTTCAGATTTTTTCAAGTACTTACTGTTAGAAGAATTCTTAGGAAAAAAGAGGAAGGCGCATCATTCAAACCTGGCAGCAGTTGTGGAAGAACTCCTGTGATATACGACTTTACATTTAAAGAAACATTACATTAAATTCGAGATTAAATTAAAGTTTTTGAAAATTTGAGAGAGCACTTCACTGAAGATTTTCTTCGATTAGTTCTTTCCTTCATGAGCTCTACGAACTAAGCAAATCAAAGTTTGAAATAGAATTTTAAATCATTAAGTTTTTCAATATAAATTATAATACTAAAACGACAATTCGTAGGAAAATGGCAAATAATCTTTTCTGTTCCTAGTTGCAATTGAAATCTCACAGCTTACGTAAAAAAAATGTACATAGTAAAGTTTTGGTTCTGATTTTTTTTGTGGAAAAATAAACACTTGAACTATTAGATATCATTGCATGAAGATTATAATATTTTACAAGCTATTACTTTCCAAGTTAAATTAAGACAGAAATAATAAATCTGCTTAAACACTGATAAATTATTTCTTCTTCCAAAATAATGCTCCATTATTCAACCCACCTCTCAATAATTTATACTGATGAAGTAATAATAATAACATAATATTTATTAACATTATATTAATGAAATTATTCAATAACAAATATGGATACAATAAATGAAAAGTGAGTTTCTTATGGGCTTTTACACCTTGATTGATTTTCCAATGGCTTTGGATAAGGAACCCAAGTTCTAAGATATATTGAGATGCACATGATTATTACGTCAAAAGGTTCTTCATCCGCCCTTAAAAAAAACTATCCAATTTTTGTTCTTCTCTATTATAAATAATGATGTTTCCAATTCCTTGAAATGGTTTCTGGGCATCAACCTCATATTTATGTTTGTTTCATCAGTCAACTGCAGTTGAAGTTGGAAAATTATCCTTCCAAAATCTCAGGATAAAATACATTCGCGATTTGAATTTCCAAAGTACATCAAGAAAGCATTTATAAGGCTTTTCGATTAATTACAAATAGGAGATAGCATGGAAAATATTCAAGGTTATGTTTTATGTTAATATTTATTTTCTCTGGTTACCGAACAGTAATTTTTTGTAACTAGAAATAAAGCACCAACTACACGTTCAAGGCCTACTTCGATGTCAATATATCTTAAACGGACTATAAGTGCCTCATCGATCTCAGACTTACCACCGATCCTTGTATATATTACTGAAATATTTATTTGTAAAGTTGGAATATATAGATAGGGAATAAGAGGTTTTATCTTTACCATCAGATCAACGATTTGGGATACATTCAGGAGTAGTATACTTTTTACTTAGGCGCTCTATGAGGCATTTTACTTAGGTAAGATGTTTCCTAGGCGGACGAACAAACTTGCTAGCATAAGTCACTGAGCTAGTAACGGGCAAGCTAGTAAGTTTGATTTCACTGGCGCCCAACGTGTGGGGCTCGAGTAACCTATTTTTTGAGTGATATTTTTTCCTGGGTGTGTTTCTGCTGTTTTTCTGATGGTGAGGGTGACTTCGTCGTGGGTCTGAGATTCGAGTTCATTATTTTCTTTTATGTTTGAGCTATCTTTCAACTTTTACCTTATTGCTTTTTCATCTCATTGTTATCTGTATAACTGAATCATGAATCCCAACAACTTGAAGTCTCACGAGTTGAGTTATGAACTGACGAGTGGAAAAGATCTTGGCGATTTTCACGTAAAACATATTAAATTGGACGTTACACAAAGTGACGAAAGTGGAGATGATTCAGGATAGGGATGATGATTGTTTTTTTTTGTATCTTGAGTTCCTAATACCTTTCCTCCTTCCTTTATCGCAAGGCAAGTGTCTGTCTAGTTGGTACAAATGTATATTTTAATTTTTTTTCTTGTTTACCTGACAATTTCATGAGGGTTGAGATTCATTTTTGAAGTTCACAGCAGCTATGCAGTACCTTGATTGGAAATTTGAGCGTAGTCTGCAGTTTGCTTTGAAGCTTTCTCAAGCCTTCAATTTGGCAGCTATCTTATCTCTTATGTCTTATGACACTTACCGTTTATCGTGTCTTATGACAATTATCGTATCTGATGAATAATCCTAGATCGTCTGTTAACACGATAACTCTCGAACCTCGTCTCGAACGGAATGAGTTAGACAGTAGAAATTTCCAGAGTAGAGTTCGGAGATAAATATCTCGGTTAATTTCGTTATTGGGTTCCAGAGAAACAAGAAAAAAATTTTTTTTACATTATAAATTTCGAATTTAATTTTTTTAATATGCAGTTTCATCATAAGAATCCATTAATATGATTTTCAACTCTAATAAGCTAATACTTTTGGAGATTTTCAATAATACATCGTACTTGTGTTTTCACATAATGCGAATTCTATCTGTCTGTTTTCTATCTGTGTTCACTGTTCATACATGTAATCTTATCTTCCTATGACATACATGTCAAATGTATTTTGAATTGCGCTCTTTCTGATGTAAGAAGATTTTGAACAACGTGTCCCCAATTTGAGATATGACGTAATCGATAATTTTTTTTGAATGGCAATTCTAATTTATTATGACTATTCTTGAGGTATATAGTTAGACATGCGTACCAAATATACAATTCTTTTTCCTTGTCGTAACAAAGATATTTAACAGATCTCAACTAATTCGAAAATGGAATTCCATTCAACTCAATGGAATAATTCGGACAGTTTGAAAATGTAGTGCCGTGAGATATTTGTTTATTATTTTGGTGAAACAAAAAACTTCAATAAAAACAAGTAAGGAGAGTAGCATTGTAACGAGCAAAGATTGAAATTTTAATGTTGATTGACTAGAGAAGTATTCTGATTTACCACCCATGTCGTAAATTACTATTAGCAAGATAGAAAAATATTTTCGGGAAAATATATGTATGGTTTTTATCACTGTCTTAAGTATAATGATTCAACATTCACACTTTGTAATAAATACAACACTGCTAGTTAGATGTACAGGTTTATTCACACAAATCTACAAACTTCAACTTCGCTGTCACAATTAAATACCGTCGATTACTGAGGTTTCTAACAATCCCAATACTCTATACGTGTACGTTGTAAGTCTCTACCGTCTAATAAGATTTTACAACAATCGAACCTGCGTTCAGTTTTTCGTCAAAGTAGGAATCAACATCCTTAACAACACTAACGTACCACGAACACCATCACACGTCAATCGGACTCGGCTGCCCACCATCGACCTTCTCCCTGTTCTACTCCCGATCAACCCAGGTACTTTCTTAACACCCTCCAAAAGCTAAGGGCTGTACTACCACAGTAGTGGTCAAAGCTGATTGGTAGATCCTCTACCTTGCGATACTTTGCTACAACCAATGGGGTTGTATGGGAACGATATCGGGAGCGTTATTGACTTCTATGAACTGGTCGCCCACGACGGAAATTCCAAGATTTAGGTGACATCTAAACATGGAAATGGTATAAAGCACATCCTCTTCAGAGAAAAGTACTCGGTTACCCAGACTGATTAATTGAGATCGAGGCGCCTCCAGCTCTCACGTCTAATATCATGGGGATGTTTTAGGTTTTCTTGAGACAGGAATATAATCCAGAAATGCATCTAAAATATCTGTTCGAAAGTCGTTCAACTTCATCTGCACCAGTAAATCTAATGTTAAGTCTATTATTTACAAGGTTGAAAATATTATAATTCCTACATATATTTAGGAAAAATAAATAATCATCACTGCAGATATAAAAATTAATTTACTTCTCTCTGTTCAAGACAATCCTCAGGTTCCCTCTAGCCAGGGATCTCGAAATTAGCCAGTCTTCAATAACAAGAACTCTTAAAACACAGAAATTTCATCCTTATAAAATAATAATCCTCCAGGAACTCATCGAAGATGATCCAGATAGAAGACTCTAATTTTGCGACAAATTACGGATCTACTCGACAGAATTGTGCAAACATAGAAAAGTCCTGTTTTCTGATGAAGCAACGTTTACGTTAAATGATAAGATATATCGTCAAAATTGTAGTAATTTGGTAGATAATAACCCTTATTGGATGAGAGAAGGCCACACTCAATATCAAGAAAAAGTCAATGTTTGGGCAGGGATTGCTGGGGATCCAATAATAGGACCAATTTTCAAGAAAATCTCAATATAGCTGGCTATTTAGAATTCTTGCAGGAATTACTTGTTCCGAGTTTGGCTACTCTGTTTACTGATCTGGATGGAGCCGATGTCCCGAATAGAAACTTCTGGTTTCAATAAGAATGCGCGCGTCCCCAATTTGCAAGGCCCTTTTGAATGACCTCCTAGGTCTCTAGATTTAACAACCATGGACTATTTCTTATGGGGGTACTTGAAAGCAAACCTCTTAACAATAAACCGGCAAAAATTGAGTGGTTACGAGAACGAATAATACAGGGGTGTGGGCTAATTTCCACCGAAGTAATTTGACATGTTCAAGTTACTTCCAGTTACTTAATGGACCACATTTTGAGCGTTTAGTGAAGGAACATAATTAATATTAGATCAGTTGATTAGATATCTTCATCTTCGAACTAAATAAATGTATATTATTGGGTATGCATGTGTAACTTTATATACACTTTAAGAATATTCATAAAAAAATTAATATTGCCGATTGAAAAAAATTATCGACGACGTCATATATCAAATTTAGGACACGCTGTGTAACCATTTCTTACATCACAAAGAGCGCAATAAAATACTAATCAACCTGTCCAATGATATTAACAACAAATGAAACATTCTTTGGTTTAGTGAATTTATTCCAAGATAGAGAAAATAAATATTGAACTCATATCCTGGCATAGCTATTTTTGACAAGAGGACTAAAAGGAACTAATTCTCACAAAGATTCTCCTCAGTATCCACATGGATCTCTTGAAGAACAATCATCTCCGCTAATTTTCAAGTAATGTTCTTCTTTGAATATTTGAATTTGAAAGGGAAGTGTGAAATAAGTATAAAAAAATATGATGGTAGTAAACATTGTTTTTAATTGGTTTTTGGCCCTCAGGCGTAAAAATAAAGTTAGATCAATAATGTGTTGATAGCGGTATATCTTCTGTGTGTAGGTTGTTTACGTTTGACAGCAAAGCCCGAAACCAGAACTAATATGTGGTGAGTGAATTATTGAACAGGATGAGAGCATTGTGATTATGAGGTTACGCCGACAATTTATACGTATCAAACAGCGCGAATCTATTGTAAATTGCCACTATGATAATTGGACATTTAGATATATCAGAATAATGTTCTAGATACGTTCATATGTGTCTCGTGAATACCTACTAGGTAGATATTGATTAAAAAACTCTCGTATTATTAAATTAAGAGAATTATGTACATTGTAAGTGCCAAAATGAATGAGTAAAGAAAAATTCAGCAAAAATAATATTATACTGACTGACAAAGAAACTGCAATACCCAGAAGGAGCTGTTTAAATTTTGATTTTTTTTTGTGAACCATAGATATTATAGCAAGGAGTACATTATTGAAATTTTAAGAAAAATAAACGAAATGTTTGAAAAAATTTTTAATAAATTTGCTAATGATATATTTGTCCCAAACATGCTCTATGGGCGAAAGATCGGGGGATCTGGGCGGCCATGGCAAAAGATTCACATGGGTCGCTTCAAAATAGTTTAAACTTTAAACTTGAAGGTAACGCAGCGTTGTCATGTTACCTCGAATAAAGACTAAAGGGTACTTGCATGTGCTATAGCACCCCATACCATAACGCCTACTGACCGGTGTACATGACGCTCACTATCAAACTGAGGCTCACGTCTTTCTCCCCGACGTCGTCTAACCCTTCATCGGCCATCATGTACACCCAAGGAGAATCGATATTCATCACAAATGACGACCTGATGCAATTCCACATTTCAATGTTGACATTTCCTGCACCACTGTAATCGTTGCCGGCAATGCTCAACCGTCAGAGGTAACACAAGAAAGGGTCGATAATGCTGCTGTCCAAAAGGCCTTATTCGGCGGTAAACCGTTCGGACAGTTATAGGATGGCCATGTTCTCCTAACCCCTCATCAGCCAAAAATCGTGTTGTCGCAAATCGATCTCTAATAGCCTTAAGTCTTAGACGTCGATGTTGAACTTCATTTGTGCGATTTCTCGAAATGACAACCCCGCCACCCGTAGACCAATAATTCGACTTCATTCAAATTCACTTAGCTGGCGATAAATTCCGCGTACACGTGCTCTAGTCATTTTAACAACAACTAAACATCGACTTTGGATCTCCTCGAACTGCTGGTTTGTTGTAAAATTTAAAAAAATTGCAAAGAACGACTACTATATGTAAGTAACAAAAAATATTCATATGAAAAAACCTTCACGATTTTTTTCTCCAAATTTTAATCATGTACTCCTTGCTATACTATCTTGTTTTACCAAAAAAAAATTAAATTTTAAACAGCTCCTTCTATGTATTGCAGTTTCTATGTCAGTTAGTATACTAACTTGTTTCTTGAATATGAAATTGTATATGATTCATACTGACGAAGGCAAGTCTAATTTTTCAACCATTTTCTACCATTGGTGGAAGGAAAAATGGGTGAATGTTGTAATCTTAAAAAAAACTAATAGAAGATGTCCCACAGAGAGTGCCCATTGGATGTTTAAAGAGGAGCATACATTGGATATCTTTGAAATATTGTACAACGAAATGAGGAATATTAACCTTCTCTTAAAAATTATTTGCAACGAATTATGACGAAAATGGCGAGAGTATAAGAAATCTCGTCTCGCTCTCGCCAATTCCCAGAAAATTAAGTCTCGTAAATGCCTCGTTCTCGTCTCGTTATCAGTTGTCTCGTCTCGTCTCGCTTAATTCTGAATAACGATAATGAATATTATAATATATAAAAGAAATGGTATACAATAATGAATAATTTTGTAAAGCTATATTTATTACGCTCTTTTACAAAAATATTTGTACATGTACAATTGTACCTACATATTATTTTTAATTTTCAACACTGATAATTTCCACTTTTAAATTACTCGATGACCAAGAATGCAAACATAATCACGCTTGCATCACATCACTTTTCAATGATGTACGTGTTTTTGCCATGACCATACCTGCTGTGGAAAATAATCTTTCAATAGGTACGGATGTAGCCATTAATAAATCATCGCGGCCATCTTGGAAAGAGTAGGAAGAACTTTTTCATCACTCTCCATCACTGTAAAATATTTTGATTCCTATTTGCTCTTTCTAACAGCAAATATTCTTCAAACTCAGCTTTCCAATATTTCGAAAGTTTTGTTGATGTTTTAAATAGGCTATCAATGTCGATACATTTTTTAATACAATTGAACTATTTGGTATAGTTTTCAAAGAATACCTTCCCAGTGGGTAGATCATTGAGGGTGTTCTTGGGGTATTTCTCATAACACTTTTCGAAACATTGAAAAGCTTCATTTCTTTACCAGTTTTATTATACGTAGTTCCACAGATGTATACAATAATTGTTCACATCTCCACTGCAAGGACCACAAGACAATAAATTTCTCCAGATGTTCAGATAGAGACGAAGTTTTCAAAGCATTGGGATTTAGGGGCAAGTTGTCCGTTATGTATTGAATTCATAATGGCATAATGGCGAAATATATTGTTAATTATAGTGGAAACTCTTCATATTCAATTGTTTTCTGTGGGTGTTGAAAAAAGTCGAGTCGTATATAAAACTTCATACAAAAAATTTAACGAGACCAAAAACGAGACTCTCGTGTATGGCTTTGGCTCAGGTATGACCTTGAATACCTTGAATCGAGATTGAAGTTAATATAAAATTCATTTTCAGCCCGCAAGAGATATTTTGAGACCTAATAAATAAATTATACAAGCTTTTGTCGTTCTTCCTACGAAATAATTCATGAAATACAATTCCTTGTCAGATGTATGTGGTCTCAGTATCGCCTATAATATTTTTGAAAACGTCTCGTCTCGCTTTTACGAGACGAGAACGAGACGACACGAGAAAAATCTCGCTTTCGCGTGAAGCTCTAGGCCAGCCGACCGGACAGAATCGATTTTGACCACAAAATCAGACCATACAAATATTCGAAAATTACAAACATTTGGGAAATTGATAAGCACTCTGTTTCGAGAAACAATAGCGCCAAAAAGTGCTCAGGAGTACGAAAAGGCTTCAAGTGCTATCACAAGTACTAAGCACAATGCTTTGGCTCAGGTATGACCTTGAATACCTTGAATCGAGATTGAAGTTAATATAAAATTCATTTTCAGCCCGCAAGAGATATTTTGAGACCTAATAAATAAATTATACAAGCTTTTGTCGTTCTTCCTACGAAATAATTCATGAAATACAATTCCTTGTCAGAATTTTCGATACCCCAATTCCTTTCTATACCGCTTTTCCAGAGGATAATACAGTACGCTTTCAAAAATGGATATGAAAAATATTTCTCATTCTTTCTAAATAATAACCCTAGTCTGCATGAAAGGACACCTTCGGAACAGAAATAGCACCATGAGATGCAAATAACTGCCGAATGGAACCTTCTTTATGTTATACGTATTTTCAGGATATACTATTATGAAACCAGTTGAATGTCTCAGGAAGGTATCGTTTCTCGTTTCGCTATGCATCTACCTCATTATTCAATACGGTTATCTCACGAGCTTGAATTGAATTTCGAAATGATCTCGTTTGTCAAGGATTCGAACGTCTTCGATTCTTCCCAGAACAGTGACCTATTATTCATGTTATTTTTTTCAGATTTGAAAATGGGATGAAACCTGAAGCGTGTATGTCACGAAATATTAAATCAAAGATTGTGAAACGTAAAATGGAAAGTTTAATTTACTTTTTTAATATTGAAATTATACTAACTGACAAAGAAACGGCAACACCCAGAAGGAGCTGCTTAAATTTTAATTTTTTTTTTGGTAAAACATAGATAGTATAGCAAGGGGTAAATGATTAAAATTTGAAGAAAAAAATCGTGAAGGTTTTTTCATGTAAACATTTTTTGTTACTTACATAAATTGTAGTCGTTTTTGCAAATTTTTTGAATTTTACAACAAACCAGCTGTTCGAGGATATCCAAAGTCGATGTCTAGTTGTTGTTGAAATTGCTAGAGCACGTGTACGCGGAATTTATCGCCAGCTAAGTGAATTTGGAAGAGGTCGAATTATTGGTCTACGGGAGGCGGGGTTGTCATGTCGAGAAATCACTAACCGTACGAACAGAAATCCAAGTACTGTTATGATATGTTGTCAAGCGTTGTTTGAAAATGCCCAAAATGGAAGAAGAGTAGGCACCGGTGGTCGAAGTTCAATATCGACGTCTAAGACTTATGGCTATTAGAGACCGATTTGCGACAACTCGATCTTTGTCTGATGAGTGGTTAGGAAAACAAGGCCATCCTGTAACCTGTCCAAACGGTTTACCACCGGATAAGGTCTTTTGGGCTGCAGCATTATCGACTTCATCTTGTGTTACCTCTGACGGTAGAGCATCGCCGACAACAATCACAGTGATGCAGAGAACGTCAACATTGGAATGTGAAATGGCATCAGGTCGTCTTTTCTGATGAATATCGATTCTCCTTCGGGCGAACTTCGGGGACTTCGGGGAGAAAGACGTGAACCTCAGTTAGATATTGATCGTCATGTACACCGGACAGTAGGCGTTATGGTATGGGGTGCTATTGCAGATACAAGTAGGTTACTTTAGTCTATATTCGATGTAACATGACAGCACTGCGTTACCTCCAACAAATAGTGGAGCCATATGTTCTCCCTTACCTTAACCGGCTCGATATTTCAGCAAGATAAGGCTCGACCTCATGTTGCCAGAGTAAGTTTAAGCTTTTCTGAAGCGACCCATGTTTATATTTTGCCATGGCGGCCAGATCCCCCGATCTTTCGCCCATAGAGCATATTTGGGACTTAATGGGTAGAAGGCTTGGAAATTTACCCCAGCCCGCAAGGACTTTGGCGGCTCTGATATCTGAGCTACAGGTAGCTTGTGATAGTATCCCTCAAGAAGAAATAGACCATCTTATTGCACCAATGCCAAGACGTGTTGGGGAGTGTATAGACAATCGCGGTGGACAAACACATTATAAACAAATTTATTAAAAAAAATCGTAAACCATTCGTCTTTTTTCTTCAAATTTCAATCATTTACCCCTTGCTTTACTATCTATGTTTTAACAAAAAATATTAAAATTTAAACAGCTCCTTCTGGATGTTGCAGTTTCTTTGTCAGTCTGTATATGTTTCAGCAAGTGATGAACGAGGAATCAATTTCGATTTATTTTTAGTTGATATCGATATTTTCAAGTAATCATTATGGGATACTTTGGGAGGTATATTCATCACTAAATGGTTCCGTCCTGGGTTTGCGAGGTTGTGAGAGAAAACCCTGAAAGAAACCATTTAGTAATCAATACATACAAGCAGTAACTTATTGAATATTGAGAATTCAATGAAATTTTTATGAATTAAGACAATGATCAGGAATTATCCATATTTGTCTTCCGGGGCATTATTTTGCCGCAGAAATATATTTCGCTGATTTATATTGAATATCGTTTTTGATTTATGTTCTTATCCACAACATTGGTGAATGGCAAAGCCTCATTTTTGCCCGCATGATCTAAAGAACAACATGTTATCATTTTACCCAAATGTCTGTGATTCCAGAATTTTCCACAAATGGTTTCAAACGATTTGGTTCGACTCACTTATGTAGAGTTCAAGTTCTAATGATTGATTCTGTCCGGACAGTTGTTGCCACGATAACCCTCGAACGTAAGAAGATCTTGCCTTGAAAGGTTCAGGGTAGGTTGGCATAATAGGCCAAATGGTTTCGGAGTTATACCCATCTTAAATTTTGTTGTTATTTACTCAATAACTCAAAATATGCGAATCCCATCTTATTAAAACTGGGCAATTACTTGTAGAATACCAACGCGCTAATTTTCCCGGAATTTCGTGAATATCGTATTGCTAGAAATAACATTTTTTCCTCAAAAATTTTATATTTCAGGAACAATACTACAGAATCCGTGGAAATTTCGTTATGCCACCATTTTAGAATCGATTACCGAAATTCAGCTAGATTGATTTCGTATGAGATGTGAATGGACAATGGAACGTACGCGCAGAAGCTCCTGACTCCACGTCAGTGCTTTTTAAGATCTTTCACATAATGAGCTGAATCTCTGTAATAGATCAAATATTCAAAAAACTAAATTCAATGAAATTGTCATATAGAATAACACAGTAGACTTAATATATTGCACATTGAACCACCTTGTACAATAGCCAAATGGAATGAATTAATTGTCTTGGTTACTGTACTTATTTATGGAAAATCCCGAGATACGTCAAATTTAAATTTGAAATTGCCATTCCTCTTCGTAAAAATTCGAACCCTACCTTCAACTCCCTTCAAAAGACAGGTACAACGTCCAATTTCTCGAATAGAAAGTATCCATACATCGTTTGAAAGGACACGTCATTGTCTATTCAGAAATTTTATCACTTTCATGTTTACTTCAGAAATTAGAAAAAAAAATAAAATTAAGTGATTAGCGAAATTTGGAAAAATATCAAAAACTAAAATGTAATACAAAATAGAAAAAAAAATAAGAATTTGTAAATGAAGAGTTCACCGCAAACGCATTGGCAACATCCCAACCACAAATAAAACTTTCTTCCAACATTATTCAACATCTCAGGAGTGATCGATCTAATCGCAATCGTTATTCAACCTTTTAGGTAATTCAAATCAAAGGGTTTAGTTTTGTACACAATGCTCTTCATGTATCCCCATAAATAAATCTTTTGGGTTAAGATCAGGGGATCGTGCTGGCCATCCGATCGTTCTTTGCCTTCATATCCACTGATTTGTAATAATTGCGTCGAGGTACTACCGGAGATTGCGTTGGTAATGTGGTGGTGCTCCATCCTGTTGGAACCATATCGTATTCCGTGTAACTTGATAAGGATATAAATTTACCAAAGTTGGAACGACATAATTTTGAAGTAGTACTGAATATTTAACGCCATTCAAATTGCCCTCAAAGGGGCCTATGATATGGTTTCGACTATTTCCTGCCCTAAAAATTAACCTTTTGAGGGAATTGCGTGTGTATCTCTCTCAACCAGTGAGGATTTTCGTTAGACCAATAGCGGCAATTTTGACGAATGTGGTGGAGGCATCTCTACTCGATTTATGTGAATTTTCTTCAAAGTCAAGCATAACATCTATGTAATTTCACATCCCCACACAGTGTATTAGCAGCTGCTTTTTTAATCTGCCTTACTTGCTCAAACTGGCGAAACTGCCTCTCTATTTTCTTATTGTCCCTTGGGTTATAGTTGAAACAGAAATTTCTCAGGAAACAAGCGACATATATATTTTTGTGTTCTGGTGTTATCACCGACACCAATCATTAGCAAAATTGTAATTTTTTGCATCTCTTTTAATCGAACCATTTTTTGAAATTGAAGTTATTGAAATTCAAACACAAATTAGACAATTTATAAACTACAACTTATCAGCACAAAACAATTTGCGAAGGCATTCTAAACAAACTAAAATTGCCACAGAAAGCTGTTCATGTGGTTTTCATGGTACCATCTGGAAAATACAATTTTATGGTATTTTTTTTTAATTTCTTACCATCAAATCCTGAAGGCAAATAAGTTTGAGTATTATTGTGATAACATTTGGGAATATTCGAAATAATATTAAAATGAATTTTGAAATCTCATGATTTAAATTGTTCTATTTTTTGTTTTGTAATAAACATGAAAGTGATAACATTTCTGAATAGAGAATGATGCTACCTTTCAATCGATGTATCACAAGCCCGTACTTCCTATTTGAGAAATTGGGGGTTGTACCTGTCTTTCGAAGGGGGTTGAAGGTAGGGTTCGCATTTTTACGAAGAAGAATGACAATCAAAATTTTAATTAGAAGTGTTTCGGGATTTTTCAAAAATATGTACAGTAACCAAGATAATGAATTTATCCCATTTGGCTTTTCCACGCTGTATAATGACCAATCATTATGTATAATAGATAAAGATAATTATGGAGGAGTAAACCGATAGGAATTCTGGTGTACAAGAATGTAGAATTCCTATTGAATTCTGAGGAATTCCTATTGAATTCTGCAGAATTCCTATTGAATTATAAAGAATTCTTATTGAATAATAAAGAATTTCCTCTATTCAATTATAAAGAATTTCTATTGATTTTAGTTTGCGACACCTATCGGACAATCATGCAAACAACTCCAAATTGTTGGTTTGAACCGGATTTTAGCAGTTAATAGTGGATGTTTTTTCATTCGATCCTTTCGAAATCAAATGTTTATCAGTCAGTCTAAAGTAATGGGCTTTTTGCAACTCCATTTGTTTTCCTTAGATTCCAAATGAATTCTAAGGGAATTCCAATAGAATTCTTATAGAATTCCTATTGAATTCCTGTTGAATTCCTATAGAATTCCAATAGAATTCCGGTTGTTAGCGGTTTCTCCCTCGATAATTATTCACTACTAGTTATTAAAAAAAATGCTCGGTATGAATGGAGTTTTATTATTATTTTCGATTAATTGCACATTATGTTGCTTACTTACAAAACAGAGATTTCCTGAAATATTGGCTATTTATAAGGTTTCAATTTGTTTTTGACAGACACACACAGTTATGATATAGTATCTTAATCAATTTAAAGCTTTTTGATAAACTATATATTTGTTTTGTTTTGTGTAAACAAAGATAACGGTTTTCAGACGTGCGAACACGTGACGTATAATTGTCCATGCGCCATGTCCATACATCAAAGGAAAAACAAAATTGTTACATTATGAGAATCCATCCAAGGTACCTTTTTAGTTAATGCTTTGTTTATGGCACAAATCGCTTCAATCGCGTACAATTGTGCAATGATATGAAGAACACCCTGTATAGTAATGGTTTATTTTCAATGATGTATGCCTCGAAAGTATAATTTTTAACACTGTAGAATGAAATTGTACGATTGGCGTGAAAAACAGCAAGTTACAATTGACGTTGAAAGAAAAACACCCTGTATGAAACTTTCCGACAAATACTTTATGAGAATCCATCCAAGGTACCTATTTAGTTAATGCTTTGTTTGTGGTCCAAAGCGCTAAGGTTTGATTAGAAATAATATTATATGGTTGTTCAGTTTTCTACAATAACGATTCTTAAATTTTCTAATTTTCAGCGCCATTTTTTTAAGTTTTTCTTTCATGAGAACCTTCTCATGACAATAGCCAACACAACAAAAAAAATAGTGAAATCGGAAATCCGTTCACGCGTGATGGCGTGACCAAGGGAAATAGGGATTCATTTTTATATATATATAGATGACTATAACATATATATCATTTCAAGAATGAGCCCACTTTAGTTTCTGACGCCATTACAATGCTTTCATAATTTCTGTAAATTTCTGATGAAGTAATAAGAAAACCTCGATTCAAATCTTAACCTAATCCCTCGCCTAATTCATACAATAGAATCTTCGGTAAGATTTCAATGATGTACTCAGTCTAACAGAACAATCGAGAAATCCATAATTCGTTTATGTTGAGGGTAACGGCAATGTGGTGTTATTGTTGCCCTCATTACAGAGACAATATACAAAGCCATCAGAATCCACGATGAGACAGCGTAGCCATTACTATAGAACAGTTCCAATGTACTCGTTTATAGCACATCAGGGCATATTGGTCGAGAATGCTTGTAGTTTGGAAGCACCTGGAACATTTTAGTTCAGCAATAATCTAGAGGGATGTTCTGGAGGGATATTCTGGAATTGGATTCGATTTGGTGTAAACGATTTCAATAAATCTCCGTATGTTTTCCTTGAGGTATTGTACAATTTGATGGTTGCGGATCTTCAAGTGTATCAACTGGAGTATAATCGAAATAATTCTGGATTATTGTATGATGTTACATGCTGGGGGAGGATTCTTCTGAACTAGCTAGGGTAAAGAGTAGAAATATTGGCACTCTAGGACTCATAGAATGAATTATTTACCTTTCCTCATGCATACGATCATGTAGTTGAACAAATACAGGTTTTTGTAGTATTCTAGTTGAAAGAGATGTTAAAAGAAAGCTGTATTTCTCGTTGGTATAAAAAATAATTCAACTTAAATGAATAATTTTACAAAATATGATTACTGCAACAATTTCGAGCAATATAGATAACATCATGTCATCCAACAAAATGTCGAGCATAAAATAAGGTGAATTGTAACTAATTGCTAATAACTCAAAGTGACGCGGTGAAATATTCATCGATTTTACCATGAACAAATATTTCCTCGTGATTCGTACTGGTCACCTCATCGCTCAGTGAGTCCCAATGAGGAACGTCATTCAGGGCAGATACGTACGAAATTTTTCCAACTGCTTTGAATGCTTTGAAAATTCCGTTCAACATTTGGTGGGATCATCATAAGCAAGAGCATCAAAACTTGTTTTCCGAAATTCAAAATGATCTATTTCTATTGTTGAAAGAAAATAGCAAACTGCGTACTAATACCGGGTGGCCCACCACAGACGCGGAGCTCGTTTTGTGATGTATGTAGCGTGTTCAGACAATTTGAAATTATTTTCATATATACAGGATGTTCGAAAACAAAGAAATAGACCAAAGTTACATATTTTTAAATGTAACACCCTGTATTTGACCTAAAAAATGGAATGGCAAGCTCAAATTATGATGAGTTTCTTCAGATTACTTTATACCTTAGGTATAAATATGGAGTGTCTTCAAATAGCAATTAATGAAGAAACCAGTTACACCAGCAATTTTTTCCAGTAGACATATTGGCTACTCCTATACAGAAAAAAAAATTTAACTCTGGAATATACAGAGTGATCATAATTCATTTTCAAACTTCAGCTACAAATAATGGTCGAAAACTGCTGAGAAACTATCAGATTTAGGTGTGGGAAAACTTTATGAATATAGCTTCGAAATAAATTTTTACGTTCAACGAGATATAGATATACCTGGTGTGCCATTTGAAATGAGAAAGTTTCTGACCATTATTTGAAGTTGATGTTCAAAAATTACTTATGATCACTCTTTATATTCCAGAAGTAGTTTAATTTTTTTCTGTATAGGAGTAGCCAATATGTCTACTCGAAAAAATACGGTCCGTATTGCTGGCATAACCAGTTTCTTCATTAATTGCTATTTAAAAAATTGGTTCAAGCACTGACGTGAAGTCAGAAGCTTTTGCGCGTATGTTCTATTGTCCATTCTTCTGTATTGGACACCCTTAATCGAATTTACCATGGTAAATTCGATTAAGGGTGTCCAATACAGAAGAATGGACAATAGAACATACGCGCAAAAGCTTCTGACTTCACGTCAGTGCTTGAACCAATTTTTTTTTGGTGATTTTTTTGAAATTTTCTAGGGGTACGGTTCTTAAAATTTTTTTTTTCGTCATTTTTTTCAAAATTTCTAGGGGTACGGTTCTTACAAAATTTTAAACACGTCTTTATGTTGATTTTCTACTACTAGTTACCAAGCTTCAATTCGATCGAATATTTATTTTTCGAGTTATCAAGGAAATAATATTCCAGGTGGGTATAACTCGGAAACCGTTACACCGATTATGCCCAAAATCGAACTCAACTCTCCCTTTCGGATACGCAACCTACCCTGAAAATTGCAAGTCCCTATCTACTTTCTTTCGAAAGTTATCGAGGCAACGGTCACCCATCTACTGAACTCGCACAAGAATGCTCGAATCTCCAACAATATTTAACCGATCGTATTAAAACTTGAAACTTGGCAGTAGAGTTAGGTTATGAAGGCTCTCGCAAAATTTCAGCAATTTCAAACGAATAGTTACTGATATATAGAATTTTTTTTTATTTTCAATGATGTATTGAAAATTTTCTACAAATGCTATCCTCACCAAATTTTGCAAACATTTTCGCGTTGGCATTCTACAACTAATAACCATGTTTGAATTCAATCGGTTCAGTATTTTTTGAGTTAATGAGGAACAAAGAACCACCAAATTTCAGAAAATTTCAGATGGCTATAACTCTAAAACCGTTTGGCCGATTATGCTCATAAACAAACTGAAATGTCGCATTCTGGTGCACATCCTAACCTGATAATTTCAAGCCGCTATCTCATTCCGTTCTCAAGTTATCGTGACAACAAAAATATTTTTTAATAATTTTTTTAAAATTTTCTAGCCATACGATTCGCGCAAAATTTCACAAACGTGCTTCGGTTCATATTCTACAACTACCCACCAAGTTTCAATTCGATCGGATTTATATTGGTTGAAAACGAAATTATTACTCGGAAATCACTGGGCCGATTATGCCCATTAACGAACTTGTCCGTCGTATTAGGATGCGCCACCTACCCTGAGAATTTCAGGTCGCTAGCTCTTTTCGTTCTCAAGTTATCGTGGCAACGGCCGGACGGCCGGTCGGACAGAATCAAATTTGACCTCGAATTCTTCATTGGGGAGTCGAACTTAATCGTTTGGGACCATGTTCGTCAAAAAATTCGAAAGTTACAGACATTTGGGCAAAACTATAACGCGATGTTCCCCAGAACATACGCGCAAAAACTCCATATTTTCAATTTTTTGCCATTTTCTCGTAAATGGTGCTTCTAAGGTATAAAGTGATCTGAAGAAACTCATCATAATTAGAGATTGCCATTCCATTTTTGAGGTCAAATATGGGGTGTTACATTTAAAAAAAATGTAATGTTGACCTAAATATTTGTTTTGAAACACCTTGTATATAAGAAAATAACTTTAAATTGTGCTTCTGAACACCCTATACACATCACAAAAAATATTCTCAAAATATATTCATTTACTCTCTCAAAACGAAATCCACGCCTGTGGAGGGCCACCCGGTATGTTCACGTTGCTAAATTCAATAGAAATAAAAGCTTTTCAAAATGACGCTCGATAGTGAGTTGTTTTATGATACCCTCCAGTCCCGCATTGGGATAACGCAAAACATAATACTACAAATACTACTAATGCAATATAATGATAAATATTATTTTTTGCCGGCTACATTCATTGTGCCGAAAACTATTGAATATTGAATTTACGGCAACAGAATGTGTACAAGGGAACAATGTGTTATTCCATGTTATCTCGTCCCTATTATCTGTGTGCTTAGAATTTATCCGGTCAGGCACATCTCCTTCGCATTTCATGACAATTCTTTCGGAAATATTTCAACTCCATTGAAATGTTTCCAGCTCCATCGAAATTTTTCCAACTGCAATGAAAATGTAAAATTTGCCAACTTCGTTCAACATTGGGGGTGGATCATCATTTTGTCGTGAAAAAAAATCATGTAATCATTAAGATTCGTGATAATTCAATCGATTAGATGTGTTATAATCAACACGCAACGATCAGTTCTGACCGCTTTCCCGTATGTTATTTCCACTTCCTTGGTTGAAATTTCAGTTTAACGTCTATAGTTGTCGAGTAATGGAAATAATGTTCTTGCATGTCTGTAATCGTGTGACTTTCATCCAATTGCAGCTACAAATGCGAATATTTATAGTCTAGGACAATAATTTGAGAGAAATTATTGCTGTTATTATTTCCTTCAATCATCATAAATAATGGAGTAAATACATTTAGATTACTGAGAAGTGTGATAACTCGGTTGGAAATATTTTGAGCGATGTGTCACTTCTGATTATATTGGAAATAGACATCAACTTTGATATTTCAGATGGAATTGCCTGTATATGATAGCTCTTTTTTTGCGCGTGACTATCATTTTGAACGGATGTCTGAATTTTTGGATTTTGTTACCAAAAATGGCCTCAAACGATTGAATTCGACTCACTGATGAATAATCCGACCTCAAATGAAAGTGCCGTCCATTAGAATCTGTGTGAATCTGTTCTCTTTCTTTTGTAATGTTAATTTGAGATGTGGAAATAAAGACATAATAATAATAATAATAATAATAATAAATGGGTTAGAGACTTGAAATTTGCTGGGTAGTTTTGGACCGTAAATATCTCTCTTAGGTTTGTTAACAAGCTAAACCACAATTTTTCATCAAAATATTTTTTATAGATATTTCTGAAACAGATCACTCAATCTCTCTGAAATTCAGCTTCAAATTGTAGACCCATGACCATATACATGCGCACTTTGTATTGATCGGCTGGCTATAACCTGTCAAAAGAAATTTGAAAATTTTGTTTACTCAATGACTCGAAAAGTACTCGGATTGAATTGAATGCCTACAGATTTCCTACAAGAAATTTTTAAAAAGGAACAATATCGAAATTCGGCTTCAAAACAGTGAGAATTTTCTGGACTGGATAGTCAAACTGTATCGTCCAATGATGCAAAGCCCTTCGTAATGTCTAAAATAGTTTATTCGAATTCGTAGTTCATATTTAGTCGCTTCTGATCTGATATATAAAATCATTTCATTCAGGAAATAACTACTTATGCACAAAACCAAAAAAATCTACGTAAAGGAAAAACAAATATGGAATAAATATTCGAGATATATGAAAGGCAACATAGAAAATTCACATTTAATTTTCAAGATGGCTTCCTCTTTTTCTGGTACATATTCACACCCTTTTCATGAAATTTCCAATTGACCTTCTAATGATAATTTGATTTTGCTTCAAAATATTGCATCCCTCGAAAATTCTTTCAATTAAATGTTCTCTGCTACTAATTTCAAGTTTCTAAACTTTTGTTTTCAGATGTCTCAACACAAAATAATCTAGATGGTTCAAATCAGGTGATCTTTGTGGCCAAGCAATGGGGGTTCCACGACCAATTCATCTGTTGGGATTATAAATTATCCCAGGTGATTTCTCACATTCAAAGCAAAATGGGGTGGTGCTCCATCGTGCTGAAAGTACATAGAGCAGATATGTACCTATATTTTCCAATAGATTTTGTAAAATATTTTCCAAGAAGTTGAGGTAAATTTCACCGTTCAATCAGCAAAATGTAAGGGGCTTACTAAATTTCTGCCTATTGTTCCAAGCCAAATATTGACAGAAAATCTGAGTTGTGTATTATGACTTTTCTTCAAATGCGGGTTGTCCCTAGCCCATTCGTGAGATTTGTGGATATTCAAAATTACATTCTTAGTGAACATAGCCTCGTCGCTGAATAGGATACGGAAAATAGTACGTTGGTGATTAATAACCCAGAGACAAAATTGTAATCTTTGTGGTAGATCTTATAGCAACAGTTCTTGAACCTTTTGGTAGTGGAATTGGTGTAACTATTCTTTCTTCAGAGTCTTCCATACTTTGCTTTGCCAAGTTCCTAATTCGATACAAATTTGACGAGTACTCATAGACGGTTCCTCTTTATGATGTCATTTTCGAAAAATATAATTTTATTCGGAATATAAGCGATTAAATATGAATTTCGATTACCAAAAACTATTACAGAATTTAGGAAGAGCTTTGCGTCGAATTTACCATGAACAAGTTCGTTAATGGGCAAAATCCGCCCAACGGTTTCCGAGTAATAATTTTGTTTTCAACCATTACTAATCTGATCGAATTTAAACTTAGTGAGTAGTTGTAAAATACAAACCTAAGGACGTTTGTGAAATTATGTGAAAATCGTGTCGCTAGAAAATTAAAAAAAAATTATAAAAAATATTATTTATGTCACGATAACCTGGGAACGGAAAGAGATAGCGACTTGAAATTTTCAGTTTAGATTGTGCATCTGGATGCGACATTTGAGTTTATATAAATAAACGATTATGCCTATAAAGGCATAATCGACCAAACGGTTTTGGAGTTATACCCATCTAAAATTTGGGGTATGGACAATAGAACATACGCGCAAATGCTTCTGACGTCAGTGCTTGAACCAATTTTTTTTTGTTAATTTTTGAAAATTCTTTAGTGGTATGGTTCTCGTAAAATTTTACACACTTCTTCATGTCGATATTCTACAACTAGTAACCAAGCTTCAATTCGATCGAGTCTATTTTTCTTGAGTTATCAAGGAAATAGTTTTTCAGGTGGGTATAACTCCGAAAACGTTAGACCAAATATGCTCAAAAACGAACTTAACCGTCCCATTTGGATGCGCAGCTTTCCCTGAAAATTGCAAGTCCCTATCTCCTTTCGTTCGAGAGTCATCAAGGCAACGGTCACCCATCCAGCTACTGAACTCACACAAGGCTGCTCGTGTCTCCAAAAATATATATCCGATCGTGTTTTAACTTGCAATTTGGTATAAGAGTTAGGTTCTGAAGGCTTTCGCAAAATTTCAGTCATGTTGGATGAATAGTTTCGGATATATAGAATTTTTCAATGATTTTTAAAAAAAATTTTGGTTATATGATCTTCACGAAATTTTGCAAAAATTTTTGCGCTAGTATTCTACAATTAATAACCATGTTCGAATTGGATCGAATTTTTCGAGTTATTGAGGAAATAACAACCAAATTTCAGATGGTTATATCTCCAAAATTATTTGGCCGATTATGCCTAAAAACAAACTCAAATGTCGCATCCAGATGCGCACCCTTAACTGAAAATTTCAAGTCGCTATCTCTTTCCGTTTCCAGGTTATCGTGACATGAATAATATTGATTTTTTTTTAATTTTCTAGCGATACGATTTTCACATAATTTCACGAACGTCCTTAAGTGTATTTTACAACTACTCACCAAGTTTAAATTCGATCAGATTAGTAATGGTTGAAAACAAAATTATTACTCGGAAACTGTTGGGCCGATTATGCCCATTAACGAACTTGTCCGTCGTATTGGGATGCGCCATCTACCCTGAAAATTTCAAGTCGCTATCTCTCTCCGTTCTCAAGTTATCAATTAGTCGTTTGAGACCATTCTCGCAAAAAATTTGAAAATGACAGACATTTGGGCAAAATGATAACGCGATGTTCCCCAGAACATACGCGCAAAAAAATAAAATGGAGTTTGCGCGCAAAATCTACTGACTCGAACCAATTTTTGTTTCTGACTTTCCCAACAATGTATTGTGTTGGTGATTTTTGCTAAATATTTTTATCATTATAATTAAAAACGTCAGGTTACATATAATATAATATATGTTGTATGGATAGATGGAATACATTACACAAACGAAAATAACAATAATGTTCTGCTTACCATATAAAAGATATACTGATCGCCTTCCTCCATTATTTTTTAAATTTTTACGGTTGAAGTTTATAGGGTTCGATCTACACATCTTCTGCAAAACACAATTTATAATTTTCAAGAATTCATTCAAAATTAATAATTAAAATCAATATTTTCTGACAAGGCATATAAATTTTGATGCTGAAAATAAATGTTATGTTATGTTATGTTACACAAGATATAACATGAAATTAACTGTATTCATCAGATAAATTTGCATTTTGCTTTCTTATCTCCTCTAAAACAGGATTTAATCAATAATTAAACCAATTCCACCAGAAATAAATCGAATAAACCTCCAAAAAATTGAAACATTTTGCGGAAGCTATTATGCCACACCCGCGTTCAATCGAGAATGTATACTTGAATCCTTACTGTAGGAATTGCACCCTAGAGGTTTTTAATTAATTTACTCAATTCCCGATTTCGTTATAAATTAACGAATAACTCAACAATGAGGATTCTCCAGAGATTCATCAATGAGGGAATGCTGAAAGGATAGGACTAAACGCTCGAAACGCTTGATTGAACATTTCCCTTGTAATTTCAGCTGACCATGGAGAGTGACCAGAAGCAGTTTGTAATCTGAGATCTGTGCACGCTTCGGATAATTATTTGGAATTATTTGCTCCAGTTCGGTTTACTTTTCGTTCCCTCGGCCCAGATTTTCCAACTTTGTTAGCTTTGAGTAATGTGAACGTGATCCCCATCTCCTCTTTATCGTGGGCGTGGACCTTAATTCGGATCTTCCATCGGAGTTTCCAATAACAATCAAAGGAAAGAAAATATCACAGGAAATCCATATTAATTGATTGAAAAAACAAATGTTGAAGGAGGAATACGAAATTTTTCGTTGTAAACATAAAACGTCTACGAATATGTTCTGGAATATGGATTGAAAAACCTACTATACTCAACACGCTACCTCATTATTCCGACATCGTGTATTTTCACTATTATAATGAACTAGTGGGCCGGACAAACGTTATCCTACTCGAAAGTTGATTTGACTGCTATTAGCGGTATCAGAAAAGGTTTTTTCGATATTCGGGTTTTAGATATAATATATTCTATGTGATTTTTGATACAAGTTTGATTTATCAATATTCGTTCGTCACTGTGCGATTTGCCTTTGCCCAAAAAAAAATAAAAATTGCTTCAAGCACTGACGTGAAATTAGGAGCTCTTTCGTGCTTGTTATATTGTCTATTCACTTCTATGGAAGACTATTAATGGAATTTATCGATATATATTGTTCTCTCAGCTGTTTTAAGATATAAATACATGTCATACCATTTTAGTGACTAACTTGAGTAATGAGAGAATCGTCTATGAATCATAGAATTTTTAATTCTGACATGTGTATTCTATTAATATTGAAATTCTTTGAATAGCTAATAATATATAACTATCTTCAGATATTCACGAAATTCCGCGAATATTAGTGGGTCGGCATACTACAAGTAATTATCGAGTTTTAATTGGATCAGATTTGTATATTTTGAATCATAGAGGAAATAACAAAATTTCAGATGAGTATAACTCAAGAAGCGTTTGGCTGATTATACCAATTAATGAACTTCAATATCGGAAGTGCAACCTACCCTGAAAATTGGATGCTCTTTCCGTTCTCAAGTTATCATGCGATACATAATATTATCTCATTATTTTTTTTAATTTTCTAGTGATAAACTCAAACTTCCTCATACTTTTTCAAGTTGGTATTCTACAATTAGATACAATACAATTAGATACAATTCGAACGGATGTGAATACGGATGGGTATAAATCCGAAAATGTTGGGCCGATTATGCCCAACGACAGAGTTACCTCTACCATTCAGATGCGCTCGTACCCTGAAAATTGCAAGTCTCTATCTCTTTTCGTTCGAAAGTTATTGTGGCAATGATCACCCATACAGCTGGAACTCACCCAATGCTGATCGGATCTCCAAAAATATAGATCCGATCGTGTTTTAATTTGGAACTTGGCTGTAAAGTTAGGTTTTGGCTCTCGCGAATTTCAGCGATGTCGGACGAATAGTTTCTGATATATGTATAGATTTTTTTTAATCTTTTTAAAATGTTTTACTGAAACAATTCCCACGAAATTCCGCAAGAATTTTCGCGTCAGCATTCTACATCCAATAAACATGTTTGAGTTGGATCGGTTTAGTATTTTTCGAGTTATTGAGGAAATATCAACCAAATTTCAGATTCAGATGCGTATTACTCCAGAACCATTTAGCTGATGATGCCTATTAACAAACCTAAATGTCGCATTCAGATGCACAAACTAACCTAAAGACAGCAAGTCGCTATCTTCTTCCGTTCTTAGGTTATGTGACATAAATAATAATTTTTTAATAATTTAAAATAAAATGTCTACCGATACGATTATCAGGAAATCTCACAAAGATCTTTATATTTATATTCTACAACTACTCACCAAGTTTCAGTTCGATAGGATTTGTATTGATCGAAAACAAAATTATTGCTCGGGATTATGCCCATTAACAAACCTGTCCGTCGTATTGGGACGTGCCACCTACCCCGAAAATTTCAAGTGGGTATCTCTTTCCGTTCTCCAGTTATCGCGGCCGCCCAGCCGGACATAATTAAATTTGACCTCGAATTCTTCATCAGTGAGACGAACTTAATCGTTTGAGACCATTAAAAAATTACAGAACTTTGGGCCAAATGATAACGCGATGTTCCCCAGAACATGCAAACAAAAATAAAATGATGCCTATATTTGTCGAGTTCAATGAAAACTATGATTATGAATAAGGTACTAAAAATTATTTTAATATAGAAGACAGGAAAGTATCTGCTGAGCCTTTGTTTGGATGATCAGATATTAAATTACATCACTGAACATGATCCACAGTTTTCTCACATTCGTGAAGGCAAAAAAAAAATGCTGTCGAAAAGAAGGTAATCAACAATCTTCTTTTACCTAATGACGAAAACGTTTCAGAAAAAACATAACTCGATTTTTTAATGAATTGATACATGTAATTTTAATCAAATAAATTGTGTGTGAAATAAATTTAAAAAAAAATTGGTTCAAGCACTGACGTGAAGTCAGAAGCTTTGCGCGTATGTTCTATTGCCCATTCTCCTGTATTGGACACCCTAAATCGAATTTACCATAGTAAATTATGTTGTCCATTCTCCTGTATTGGACACTTAATTCGAATTTACCATGGTAAATTCGTAAATTCACAAACGTGCTTAGGTTCATATTCTACAACTACTCACCAAGTTTCAATTCTATCGGATTTATATTGGTTTTAAACAAAATTATTACTCGGAAACCACTGGGTCGATTATGCCCATTAACGAACTTGTCCATCGTATTGGGATGCGCCACCCACCCTGAAAATTTTAAGTCGCTAGTTCTTTTCGTTCTCAAGTTATCGTGGCAACGGCCGGACAGAATCAATTTTGACCTCGAATTCTTCATTGGGGAGTCGAACTAAATCGTTTGAGACCATTTTCGTCAAAAAATTCGAAAGTTACAGACATTTGGCAAAACTATAACGCGATGTTCCTCAGAACATACGCGCAAAAAAAGATAATTACTGACAGCTATGCATTCCTCAGTGATCTACGATCGATATCCATAACATTTGAGGGTTAATTAAAATTAAATCATAATCTTGGACTGTCCATTACACTGAAAGATACAGGACGGGTATATTCAGCAAATAAAATAAGAATTGAGGGCTAAAAGGATCAGTTTATACAGACCTAAAACAAAATAAGAAATAGGAATGAACCAATCCAATCACAGATTTTTGACAATTTTATGCAAGTTCTGTAAATTTCATTCTTTAAGCAGGCACAGTGTCATTTTTCAAACAAAATGAAATAAAATAAGAAAAATGGTGAATGTTGCCATCTCTGTTTTTATTCTTATTTCTTGTATTAACACTAACATTGATATGTGCATGTTCAACATTCTTATTTTATTTTAATTTGTTTCTTATTTCATTTTATTCGCTGTATGAACCCGCCTTAAAGGATTGTAACATCGCAGTTGGCTTTGGATTTTTATTCTCACTTCTTGTATTCTGTTTATCATAGAAAATTCTTAACTGACAGCGAATATTGAATTATTGTCACTTCTTAGGTTTTTTTTTTAAATTCTTGAAAAATCAGTTCCCAAATTATTAAAATCTGCAATGACTTATGATTTAAAACAAAACACATTCAGTGGTACATTAATCAATGTTGAATGGATTTACTCTGTAGAAATGAATACCTGACGAAATATCCTGATGATCAGATTCTAGAATATTCTCTGAAATCCGACATCAGAGGTGTTATAAGCAGATTCATGCAGACTAGTAACGTTATATATTCTCATTTGAGTTCACTGTGGACTAACGTGTGTGTAATAACGTTAACAAGGGAAAATCGACAGGAAGACCACAAGTTTCTGAAGAAGTTATTTAAGAACTGAGGACACGAGTTGAACAAAATCCTCAAATGTCCCTGAATAAATTATCTTTACAGTCTGGTGTCCCCTTGAGTACTTGCCACAAAGTATGGAAAAAAGAGTGAACTTGTTCCCTTATACAAAATAAAGATGGTACAGCAACTCCTACCAATAGATATTCCACGTAGCTATTGGTTTCTAAATAATCTTAACGTCGACAGATTATAGAACTTAACGTTTTTTAGTGAAGAGGCTTGGTTTCACTTGTCGGTTTATGTGAGTTCTCGAAACTACAGATTCTGGATATCTGAGAATCCCCACAGTTTTTTGCGACTCCATTACATCCGCAAAGAGTTGGTGTTTGATAAGCACTTAGCAGTTTCTCGTCGTAGAATATATTGCGTTCTTTCATAATACCATTAATGGTGAAAGGTACAAAAATATAATGCTGGAGGTATTCATAAAACAGCTATAGATGGCGCAGAAACAGATGGGATATTTTCAACAAGATTGAGCAACTGCCCACACCACTTCTGCAAATCTATGCTATTTGCAGGAGTTCTATGACAACCGTATATAATAAGTCTGGGACTCCAGCGTTCCTTTCCAACACGCTCTCGAGACTTGACTTCCCTGGACTAGCATCTTTGCATATCTGAAAGATGAAGTTGTCAAAAGATACTACGATAATATTGAGGACCTCCAATCATCAATATCAATGGGCTGCCAAAATATTGGCCCCCAACTGTTGAAAAATATATTTGACAACAAACGAAAAAGAATTTTTAAATGCCTTGAGAATAATGGAGCACATTTTGAATATTTGATATGAGTTTATTGTTAGAATTCTCACTAATGGTCAAACTCCTAAACTAGGATTTATCTCACAGTTATTCAATGTATTCTGTCCATTTGTATTGATCGATTACCTGCATTCGAACTTTAAAATTAGTTCAACATTATCCTCCAAAATTCTGAATAGGATTTAAAAATTTCTTCCATTCAAACACAAGGGAACAGATTATTCATATCTGTTCAATAGCTAATATGATATCTTTTCAAAATGACTTAGGAGAATAGAATCCCAACTAATGAATAATTCACTTTCAATTCCATCAGCTTCATATTTTCTGAAAGAAAATTACAGTATCATTTACCATTCATTATTCTTTCAATCAAATTACCCTACTCTGTTCACCACAAGGATTATTAAATGGTTTCTTTCTGGGTTTTTCTCTCCCAAACTCTGAAAAATATCTATTAAATAAAAATTTATTTTTTTGTGAATTGCTTCTGCGTAAGAAACAGAAGATATTTGTCAGAAGCAATAAATCGAAGAACGTTGCCTAACAAACAATAACGAAACAACATCAACGATGAAACAACTATTTCGTAACGTTTCGGAGTCTAAATCAGACTCCTTCGTCAGACACTAACAAAAATCTTCAGAATTATTTTTTGTTGATATAGCTATTCGGGAATTGTCAGAAGCGAAAACCCAGAAGGAAACCATTTAATAATGAATATACCTCCCACAGTATCCGTTAATTAGTATTTATCACAGGGATTGTTTTAAACCCAGAAAAGGAGAGAATTATACTATGTAACCAAAATCACGTGTAATAAAAACTTGAATTCAAATTTCATTTATTTGGATTTTTGATATACAAACTTAATTTGAATTATATCAACTATTGAAAAATCCATTTATTTTGTATAATATAAATGTTTGGTCCAAACTGGGACGGAATGGAACCAATCTCGCCGTGACAATCATTTTGGAAATCATCATTAATCGTTGCCAATGTAAACAAAGGAGCAAGTGAGGTTATGCCTATATTATGAATTCTGTGGCTGGAATTGCAAATGTGAACACCATCCATTTCAGAACCAACTACGATGTTACAATCATTTATAAAGAATGGTAGAAATATTGACTAATGCTTAAATGTTGACTACCTACCCGATAACATTTTAGTCAACATTTATAAAGAACCTGTATTAGGTAACTTGCATACTCAAGTTTTCGCGGTGAGAGAATTCCGGATTTTATCAACTGAGAAAATAAAACACCAGAAATGCATAAAATTATCTAGGCTCAAAACATTCCAAACGTGCTCTGAAAGCTTTAGAGTATGATGAATAAGCCATTACGGCAAAATGAAAAGCTTAACGTTGTCACGAACGTATTGTTCGACGATTTCGTATTCAATTGATGTTGATGACCCCAGAACTGGTGCCAGAATTGCAACTTACATTCCTGTACAACAAATTAGATACGCGTAAGAAATGCAAGAGATAACTGTTCCAGATTGAAAAATTCAAGGAATATTAAGTAACTAGAACCAATTCGATAAACTGCTCTTTCTCGATTCAAGTTTTTTATTTTAGGACCGAGAATTTTTACGGACTTGAATATAGAATATTAAGTTGAATACCGTCCAGAAGCCACTCGATTTAAAATTCCACTCATTTTCATTCCAGTTTCACAGCGGTCAAGTCATATTATTTTCGATATGAAATTGGTGCCTTTACTTTTCTGCCTTTTAATTCCTGTGTCCGCGAGAACGTACAAGAAGTGTGAACTTGCGAAGGACCTGAAGTACAAGTATGAGATTGATATGAAAGAAATTCCAGTGTGGGTTTGCATCGCCAAACATGAATCAAATTTCAATACCTCAGCAGTAAACTCCGGTAGTGGTGATCATGGCCTCTTTCAAATAAGTGATTTATATTGGTGTGGAACTCAGCACAGAGCTGGCGCTTGTTACGCAAATTGCCTATCTTTTGAAGACGACGATATAAGTGATGACATATTGTGTATAAGAAGAATATTCAACGAACACAAAAGACTGTCTGGAGATGGATTTAACGCATGGGTAGTGTATCCCCTGTATTGCAAGGGTCGTAGCGAACATTATGTTGAAGAATGCTTTCAAAACGAAGAACAGAGTACCACTACGAATCCGTCTTCTACGACCGTTGATACTGATGATGAATATGAATTTCCGCCTCTACCTGTTCTCACAAGAAGCGAACCAAAAGTGAATTTTCTGACATGGTTATTCGATGAGGAATATCAAATCTTTCGTTGATGAATAATAAATATTTATTTCAACATTTCATCATCGACACAGATTCAAGTTGATTATTTTTATGATTGTTCAAGTATTGAAAAAACGTAGAAGATATGAGGAATATACAGGATGTTCGGTGAGTGACTCTACAAACTCATATGACAAGTATAACTTAACTGGTGGAACTCAAATACGACTTACTAATGTTGAGTAAGTTTACTCATTACACAGGTGAAGGGTGTTTTAGTTTTTTGCGAAGAATTTTTTTTTCTTCATAGCTTCGATGATTTCCATCGATTTCATTTAAATTTTGTACACTTGTTAACTGTTCTCAGATAAATCAACTTCCACCAGTTTGAAATTCCTGCTCCGTACTCAGAAAACTTTCTTTTTTCGTGAGGGTCAAAAACACATTAAGATTTTTCAAGATAAACTAGCATTGAATCTCACTTAATCTTTGAAGAAATAATCTTTTGAACATTCAATTGGAATGAACTAATTCTGAAATAATCTTCAGATGACAATAGAAATTTTCGGAATGAGATAGGTGCTCACTGCAACTAAAAAGACAAATAATCCCGAGTGAAAGAAAACATTATAATTGCACAGAAAAATATGGATAAATTAATGAAATTTCTGAATATTATATCCTGAGGATATGACACAACTCATAATAATTCATGTTCAAAATTTGCTCCTCCCTCCTCCAAACGCTTTCTACTCCTGAGTATTAATTTACCAACAGCCTTTCACGAAACAGTAATTCATCATAAGAACCTTGAAATGAGCTAACATAAGAATACAAATCAAAACATATGTTATTCGGTTTTGGACAGTTGAATAATTGTTCAAAATGAAACGATTTTAAATTCATTTCTGAATTTATTGATTCAAAATACTAACCTAAATGTGTTATATTGAAAAACCTAAATTTATCGTCGCATTTAACAGTGCTGCTAAGTGCAGCAACATTGCCAAGTAGCCCATTGGATAAATTATTATATGTTCAATCAGATAAATTATGAACGAAAACTGAGGTGTTTGTTTTCGACCCTTGTCATATAAGTTTGTGCAGTGACTCACCGAACATTCTGTAGATGTTAACTTATTATTGTACACTAAGAATATAAACTCAAATACGTCAAGGCTCTCATTTGATACCTAGCTCTATTGTACTCAGTGAACAAACTCAATTCATCTGTAAAATTGTGAATTTCACCAATAATATTGATTTGCAACACTACACTGGCTTATGAGAAATGAAGAAAGAATGAAATATTGAAATTTTTCAAAGAAACATAGCACTTCATTGATTTTCCATAGATTGATGGTGTGCAATACGTAGAGGATTTTCCATATGCATAGATAACTGAAAAACTACCCTAACGAAAGATGTCAAATAGCAATAATTTTAATTAATTTCAGTGTTATCAATATAGTTCTCCAATATACATACATATTTTGCTAAAGATATCATATTATTATGAGTTGAAACTGACTTCTTTCTCAGATACACTATTTTGATTTATTATTTTGGAATCATGAAGATAAATACATTTTTCTGCGAATTTTTACAGTTTATGTTCATCAGCCTAGCATTCGAAAAACCAATGAAAATTATAAGGTTTTATTCACCGGATGTTCAGATTTTTACTCATGAAGTTCCGGAAGGTGATTCACAAAACCTGGAAAAAAATTGAGTACATCTACAGATTATATAGATATACTGGGTTTTTTGGTCCAAAAGAATTATTTCATCGAATTTTATTGGATACAATAGTGAAAAACATCTTTATGTCGAATATAATGAATGACTAATCATAAAAGCATACTGTGGGAGGTATACTCATTATTGAATGGTGTTTTTTTGGGTTTTCTCTCCCAAACTCTGAAAAATATCTATAAAATAAAAATTAATTAATTTGTGATTTGCTTCTGCGTAAGAAACACAAGATATTTGTCAGAAGCAATCAATTGAACAATGTTGCCTAACAAACAACAACGAAACAACATCAACGAAGAAACAACTATATCGTAACGTTTCGGAGTCTATATATAATCATACTCCTTCGTCAGACGCTTAATGAAAATCTTTAGAATTATTTTGTTGATTTTCATTAAGCGTCTGACGAAGGAGTCTGATATAGACTCCGAAACGTTACGATATAGTTGTTTCTTGGTTGATGTTGTTTCGTTGTTGTTTGTTAGGCAACATTGTTCAATTGATTGCTTCTGACAGATATCTTGTGTTTCTTACGCAGAAGCAAATACAAAATAATTAATTTTTATTTTATAGATATTTTTCAGAGTTTGGGAGAGAAAACCCAGAAAAAAAACCTTTCAATAATAATGAATGATCTTACTATAATTGAAAAACGAAAGCTGACGTAATTTCCAGTCGAAACTAAAGTTGAATTTGAATTTGGGCATTCAGAATCCTTTCTGAAAATTTTCTAAATGATCGTAGAACCTCGATTCATTGTACATTCCCAAATATTATTTCAACCCATTGGCTGGTTTTAGAAATATATGTATATGTTTCTTTTTCCCCTCAAAATTTTACCTGAGTGTAACTAAAGAGTCACTCAAAATGGCTAAAGCAGAACTTAGAATATAAACTTAGAAACAGCACATTTATCCAACCATCTCATAGGATATTTAAATCTCACAGCATTATATTATTATATTATAATATAATTATATTAAATAAAGCGAATATATTGTAAAAAACATTGAATATAACAGTTTTCAATAAAAAACGTAATTGTATAATTAAACTTGTTAAGTTTTATTTTGATGCAAATGTATATTTGAATTTTCTTATCAAAATTTCAAAAGTTTGAAAACTTGATGATATAATATTTAAGAACATTGAAAACGGATCATTGCTTCGTTATACTTAAATACTTCCATTTTTATGCAAATATGTGTATTTGAATTTTGGTAACCAATGTTTCAAAATTAAATGTTTATGTAGAAGATTGCAAAAATATGTAATTAAATGCCTGAAACAATGTATTCATTTATTCACCATTTATCATTAAATGCATCCTTCAAAATCTAGACTAATATGGTGCCGTGCTTAGCATAAAGGTAGTTACTCCATAAAAATGCATAAAATCAATGTCAAATTATCTTCACATACCACTATACAGGGTGATTCCCGAAGAGTCCAAGTTTGTTAGAATATTTCGAGATATAAACACTTGAAATTTTATAGTTAAGCTGTATTAGGAGAAATGAATTCTTGGAATAAATTTATGATTCGTTCGACTTCCGGTTTCACCGGAAATGATACCAACTTGGAAATTTTTCCAAGAATTCATCCTAACAAAGCTTAACTATAAAATTTCGAGTGTTTTTCTCGAGTCTTTGAACTATTCTAACGAACAATCCTCGTGAATCCCCCTGTATAGTTAAGTACCATCAAATTTATATTATATAATATTATAAATGACTTGCCTGAACACATCGTCGCACTTGTAATTGCGCTTTTTGCAGACGATTCATCCTTTTTGATTGCGGCAGGGAGCATTGTGGAGCTAGCAGCTGCTTTACTGGCTATGTTTGTTTCTTGGTGCAGCAGAAATGGTCTGGTAGTAAATGTTGATAAGACTGTGTGTTTACACTTTAGTCTTTAGAATATGGGTAGAGATCAGGTGCTGACATTTAGGAATCTATCTCTTACCCCAAATGAGTCTACCAAATTTCTCGGTATACATATAGACAAATTTTTACGTTGGAATGAACATGTAGATAAATTATGTAAAAAATTAAATTGTGCCTACTACGCTCTTGGCAAAATTAAAAACCTATTTCCTCTCCAATCCCTCCTGGATGTGTATTATTGTCTTGCCTACCCACATTTGTCATACAATATTTTGATTTGGGGTGGTGCATCTGACTTGGATAGATTTCTTGTGTGCCAGAAGAGGATAGGTCGACAGGTCTCCTGTCGACCTCATTTCATAGCACATAACATCATGACAGTTGCATGCTTGTACATATACAGATGCCTCCTTCATGTTAAGTCCAACGAAGGATCATTCACGAAGCTGTCAAGTAGTCATCAATATTTGACAAGGAAAGGGGATGTACTGCTTATACCCAAGCACAGAACATCAAGGTTTGAACGCTCACCGCTATACCAGAGCATACGAATATACAATCACTTACCAACAACTGTTAAACATTTTAAAATAATTCAGTTCAAGAAAACCATTAAGTTATTGCTGTTGTGCAAAGGCTACTATTCAGTAACTGAATATTTATGTGATTGTTCATTATAACCTTGGTCTTGTGACCACTAATTGTACTCATTTGCTTTCTATTTTCATTATTGTAATTTGACTTGTCCTATACTGTATTGTCTAACAGGATCAATAAAGTTTATTATTATTATTATTAAATGAGACAAGCTTTTGATTTTATCCTTGAATATACTCCCTTAATGGCCCTTATTTTCCAACAAGTCCAGAGCGTTCCCGCCAATAGGGTCTTCATAATGGCTTCGTATAATTAATATACATGCATATATATGCATATATTTCACAAGTCAAATAAACCCCAGGGGGTTCATTGATTTGTCGAGAAAGCAAGAGCAGACGCGTTTCTGGCTTCTTGGCCTTCATCAGTACTCTGTATCTTCTCAACAAATTCAACTAAACTGATCCGAGTGAAGCCTCTCACTGCCGGGTTGGTCGATCATACCTAATGGCCCACGCCACCCACGAGACAAAGGCTGAGAGGCTTAACTCGGTTTAGTATAGTTGAATTTGTTGAGAAGATACAGAGTACTGATGAAGGCCAAGAAGCCAGAAATGCGTCTGCTCTTGCTTTCTCGGCAAATCAATGAACCTCCTGGGGTTTATTTGACTTGTGAAATATATGAACAAGTATATTAATTATACGCCATACGCTGTTATAAGCCATTATGAAGACCCTATTGGCAGGAACGCTCTGGGCTTGTTGAGTTATTTACAAGGGTATCACCATTTTTCATTATCGACTTATTTTTTTACAAGAATTCATCCTAACAAAGCTTAAATTCAAAATTTAAATTGTTTTTCTCGAGTCTTGCTTCGAACTATTCTCACGAACGGTCTTCGTGAAACCCCTGTATTGTTAAGTACGATCAAATGAGGCAAGTTTTTTATTTTACCCTTGAATATACCCCCTGAATGGCTCTTATTTTCCGCACTTACCTCTTTATTGTCAAGTATTATTACCACTTTTTAGATTGTTAGATTGCTAGTAGGTAATCAAATGGAAAAACCACTATTTTCGTTAGGGTTTATTTCTTTCTAGTAGGTTTTACAACTTTATAGCTATGAAGAATGGAGTAAAATTGAATAATTTATATCATAAGCCAGTTAAATCAATTGGAGCGAAAAGTGGAGATACACTTTTAAACGTCGCAGGGCAAGATGATGCATTTTTATACTGTAATAGAAAAGGTTCTGAAGACGAAAACTATACAAATTCAGTCGACCCCATGACTATGCATAGGTAGTTTAATAAGGCGTCCGTTAGGGACCCTCTATCACTTCCTCAACCGACTATAGCGAAGCCAAAAAGGGAAAGTGCCGTCCGGCATATGATTTATTTATTCTCGTTGGACTGTTTCAGTTCAGCATCCGAAGAGAGCTCATCCTGCACCCATCTGTTTACCGAATGAAATATATTTTTTATTCAGTCTCATAGATAGACGAATACGTCACGACAGCCTTGCCTATCAAAATATTATGTTGATGTAATTTTTTGTAATTCAATTATTTTTCTTTACTTATAGTGAGGTTTCCTTATATAACAGGTGATATTAATTTTCTTTCTCACTAGGTCATTATTTTCACAAATACTTTTGTATTTCGCTATGCAGGACAACGAGGTGCTTCTAGATAACCTTCTATATTTTATGGCTGATTATGATTATACTGGCCCGAAGATATCCCTTAGAACCTCCTAGGAGCTTGTGCGACTAAGGAGAGTCAGTTGTGTTCTTTGTTGACTTTGTTACTCTAACATTATGCCAGCCTTGAAACAGAATTTTTGACTCGACATTGAATGACGTCCTCTACCCTCTGAGTAGATCTCTGGCTTGCTCTATCCAATGAGCTTGAAACACTCATCATTCAATTCAAATTAGCCAACGTGAAGACTCGGCCAAAGAGCAGTGGCTTCACGTCAGTGATTTTTATATTTTTTTAAGTCTCTTTGATAATTCTGGCTATTAATACAGTCTGGATAACAGTTTTACCATAGGTCGAAATAAAGAAAAATGCAGTTATTGAACCTCCGTTTGGAACGCAAGTGCTTGCGCTTATTCTTCAAATACGAATCTTAATATAGATCTTCCAAATATAGTTATTCATAAATTGGCCCCAGGGCCACGGTACAAGCATTTCATATCGGAAACAACGCTATTTCCTTGAAACTGACTTGTCCGTGCACCTAATTTCCAGGCCTTTTGTTTAAAAATATCACATTATTAGCTCAGCACCAAATCCATGACCGCTAGACGTAAACCAACATAAACCATACAACCCAAAAACAGCCACTTTTCCTCTGCGCATGTCTAATCCACCCGTGGCTAAAATTCTTCTGAAAATCACACAAAACTCAGTGGTTCAGCAGATATCGCAGCTTCAATCCACGCATGCGTGGACCCTCCCAAGGGGATTCTATGGAGGAATAGCATCCTGCACCTCCAAACTCAAATCCTCTCAGACGAAAACTACAGCAGTTAAATCACTTCTCGTCTGCTCATGCGCATAAAAAATGCCTGAAAGGGGCCCCAGGGTTACGGTATGTACACTCCAACTCGGAAACAATGCTATTTTTTCCGAACTGACTTGTCCGTGTGCAGAATTTCCGAATTTTCTTTTACATTCTCACAATATCGGCTCAGCACCATACCCATGACGGATAGGCCTAAACCACTCCCAACATAACATACCACCCAAAAACTTCTCCTCTGCGCATGTGCAAACCACTCGTGGCTGAAAGTACTCTCAAAATCACACACCTCACACAAAACTTTGATTATCTAACACCTGTGGTTAAGGAGATATGGCATCTTCAATCCACGCATGCATGGACCCTCAGAAGGTGATTTTATGAAGAAATAGCATCTTCCACCTTGAAACCCCAATCCTCTCAGACGAACACAGTTAAATCATTTCTCGTCAACTCATGCGAATGTTGAAAAATGCACGAAAGAGGCAGCATGAATTTCAATATTGGCCCCAAGGATTATGATATGAACACTACACCTCGGACACTACGCTATTTCCTCGAAACTGACTTGCACAATCACAGAATTGACATGAGGTGGTAATATGACCTTCCAGTTCTACCTCCAGTCGCTCAACGTTCGGACAAATTTTGAGAACCAATTTAAAATTCCACACATTGTTCAACCACTTATTCAATTGCCACGATGCTTACGCGCCCATATTTTAATCAGTTGCCCTCGTACATGACGTAATAATCAGATAGTGGTCTGTTCACAGTTAAATTTTGCACATCCCGAATCTCATTATAGGTCACTAAAGTGCCAAAATTATATTCAATCCGATATTTGGTTTCGGAATTCCAAGCGAAATATTCCGCGAATAGTTAAAAATTTTTTGAATTTTTCTACAAATGCTATCCCCTCGAAATTGTGCATAAGTGTTCGCCTTGGTACTTTGCATGCAACTACCGAGTTTCAAGTCAATAGAATCAGTATTTTTCGAGTTATTGTGAAAACAAAATTTCCAAATATTTAAAATTTTATGTACTTCGCAATTTTTCGGAAAACACCCTGTATGTCCAAGATGAAACGGCGACAGAACGAATATTTGTATATGACAATTTCGATTATATACTATTCGTAGGTTGCTACGCAGGTGCCTCAGAATAAATCTGATCTCTTGGATTCGGTAACATACGAAAATCATTATGTTTCAAGAATCAAGGATGTAGTTTCTAAACTCGAATAACGTATGCAAAACCCAGCGATGGTTGTGGATGCTCCGCAGTTGAGGTGCCTGCAAATGTTGTATGTGCGGAATTTTGCCTGTCAGCATTATATACGACCACTGTCGATCGTCTGGAGGCTACCTTATATGGAACAAACTGACCCAATAAAACATCGATTAATAATGAATAGACCTCAGGTACGAATGGAGACTCATTCTTATTTCCGATCCTTACTCCTGCCCCATTTGAATTATGAGGATAGAAGCCAGCACTCGATCTTGAAGATTGTGTGCTCTATAAAATACCAAATGCCAGGGTAGATCTACCAACAAACAACCGTGGATGTCGGATTGTGCTACTAGAGTGACTTTCAATTCCAAAATGATTTTAATACTAAGTTACTGATTTCTTTTAATTGTAGTATTAAATTACATGCCATTTGATCTGTAGGTTGGCGTTGGACTCAGAACTTAAATTTCACTCTAAATGCAGATTAGGATGTTCCTCACAGAAGTTTCCATTGTAGCCTTAAACAAAGTGAGAAAGCCCTGAGGACAGAAGCTTTGGTGCTTCAAAATTTCAATAATCATATCTCCGAAAGTATTGGTTTCCCAGAGTTGTAAATTATATCAAAGGATTCTTATAATAGACCTGCATCATGAAAGGAATTAAATTAAAAAAGTGTCATTTAAACAGAAACAAGAGTGCCAAAAATTTTTAATTTGAAATCACCCGGCCAATTCTATTCAATAACGAACTTATCCGAAATATTCATTCTTCAAATCAACTCTAAAAATTCCATTATATCAATTGAAACTTAGCCAATATTCCATTCCAATTTGCTTTTACTGGAGATATTCTGAACCCGATTTGATTAACCTACCAATGTATATATTTTCATCATCATATGAATTATTCAAGGGCATTATATTATCACCCGAAAAGTATAATATCATTTAATTCTCAAAATTCTACGACAGCTAAGGTCATTTCATTGCTCATTTAGTTTCAATCATACCCTGCTTTCTAGAACAGGAGGGGTATTCTATATCACAGACTCACTTCCGATAGCAAACACTAGCTTGCTGTTTACTGTTTTAAATATTTCTAGTTTATAGCCCTCTGATAAATTAAAAAATTCTCGTGCTTATAAAAATCATTATTCTACACCTTGCTGCTAAAGTTCAAGTAGATCGAGTGATTGGTTTCGGAAATATTCATAAAAAATATATTAAATAAAATTGGATCAAGCGCTGGACGTGAAGGCAGGAGCTTTTGCGCGTATATTCTATTGTCCATTCTCCTGTATTCATTTACCAAGGTAAATTCGAATTAAGAGTGTCCAATGCAGGAGAATGGACAATATAATTTACCATGGTAAATTCGATTAAGAGAGTCCAATACAGGAGAATGGACAATAGAACATACGCGCAAAAGCTCCTGATTTCACGTCAGTCCTTGAACCAATTTTGTGTTTTCATATTTTTTTAAATTTTCTAGGAGAACGGTTCTTTTTAATTTTAAACACGTCTCTATGTCGATATTCTACAACTAGATACCCAGCTCCAATTCGATCAAGTGTATATTTTCTGAGTTATTGAGGAAATAATATTTCAGGTGGGTATAACTCTGAAACCGTTGGACCGATTATGCCCGTAATCGGAATTAACACTCCCATTTGGATACGCAACATACCCTGAAAATTGCAAGTCACTATCTCCTTTCGATCAAAATTAATCGAGGTAACGGTCACCCATCCACTTACTAAACTCACACAAGGCTGCTCGAATCTCCAACAATATATATCCAATCATGTTCAAACTTGGGACTTGGCAGTAGAGTTAGGTTAGGAAGGCTCTCGCAAAATTTTAGCGATGTCGGACGATTTGTTTCTGATATGTAGAATTTTTTTCAATAATTTTCAATGATTTTTAAAAAAATTTCTAGTTATACGATCCTCACGAAATTATGTGAAAATTTTGGCGTTGGCATTATACAACTAATAAGCATGTTTTAATTTAATCGATTTCGTATTTTTGGAGTTATTGAGGAAATAACAACCAAATTGCAGATAGTTATAACTGAAATGTTGCATTCAGATGCACAACCTAACCTGAAAATTTAAAGTCACTATCTCTTTCTGTTCTGAGGTTATAGTGACATTAAAAATATTTTTTGAAAAATTTTTTGGTGATGCAATTCTCACAAGATTTCACGAACGTGCTCAAGTTCATATTCTTCAACTATTCACCAAGTTTCAATTCGTTCGGATCTATATTGGTTGAAAATAAAATTATCACTCGGAAACCACTGGGCCGATTATGCCCATTAACGAACTTGTCCGTCGTATTGGGATGCGCCACCTTACCTGGAAATTTTCAAGTCGCTATATCGTTATGTTCTCGTTATCGTTGTCATCAACTTTCGTTGATAGATTATATGCAGAAAACGAGTGAAGTCCCGATAGGGGGAGAAATTCGAGATTTCAAATGTTAAGAACAAAACCCGCTGGAAGTTCACTGATTATTGGTGCTGGCATCGGGAATCTAGTAGGCATTCCCACTATTTTTCGTGAACGACAAATGAGAGTATTGTTGTCACATATTATAGGGCGATTTTACGATTAAAATCCCAATCATTGTTAATATCACCCCCTTTTTCTACCCAGATGAAGGAACCTCCTATTTTCCTTCTATCTGGGCTTTTATATACATTTTACACTGAAATAATTCACTACTACTACAAATACCATTATAACTACTACTACAAATACCATTGTAGTTACTACTACATCTCTTAGTGCAAGAGACATTACTATTCTTGATCTGTCGCGAAACTATACCATTGCCTTGTCTTCGTAGCAAATTAGTAGTTACTTCTTCCTTATTGCGAGTCATTTTCATATAGAAGGAAGATTTTATATTGTATTAAATATCGCATTTGTACAATAACGTAATGCTTGTTATCTCAGTATTTGTAACAAGATAATACATTTTGTTGTTTGTTTAAAGTGCGTTCGAATATTACACCACTTCCTATCTTCGTAATTGTTATCTTATTGCAAGTAATCAACGGGATTACTACTGGGTGCTTAAAGTTAAGTATACCCCCTTACTCATCCCCCTGATAAAACCATCAGGGTGTAAAATTTTGGTCCTTCGAAACATAACATCCTGATAAACTAATCAGGATCCAACAGTCCTCTTGGTGCGGAGTTGTTGGGAAGTACTGTATATCCGCCACTGGATTAATTCAGGTGAGTAGGGACATTTCAAGAATGAACGTTCGATGAAAATGGATATTGCATTATCCTCGGCAAGGAATCCAATCTCTTTTCGATGCTCTTTATTACTCGATATATTGAAGGAAAGTCACGTGAAATAGGTACCTGCTTGATAGTCATACGAACCTCGAACATTTTATCGATGAATTCGAAGTGAACGGCTCCATTTAACCCGTGAAGCTTCTCTTTAAAGTTAAGAGGCAGGAGCTTGTAATCAATTAAAAACCACAGCCTTTTGTTCTATCGGAAAATCATCCGGAAACTTCACGGCTTCTTTGAACTTTGTTGTTCCCTTTCATGTTCACTTCGACAGCGTTTCCAGTATTGAGAAGTAAATGAAAACTTCGAAGTGTAGCCACAAAGGCACAACTCGGTCAATTGGTTCCATTGATTTTTTCGTTAAGAAAAAAACAGGGATTTCTGAAACCATTGTTTTTGAGGGTCGGAGGCGTTTTCGGTAATCCATTTGAAGTCGTATATTCTCAAAAGACTTATACGTATACTGCTCCACAAATGTTAAGAAAGTTCAGAAATTTTGAGACAGTTTTCAGGATAGAATGCAATCTGAAGTCAGGATAGAATGCAATGATGAAAAAATTAATATATCGTCTACCTTCAATTCTTCTTTGGAAGAAGAATACATAATTATTCTAGGAAAATATTACTGGAATTGATGTCATATTTAAATAATCAAAGTAAAGAAAATTATAAGTTCAGTTACTTACATATTGAATGAAATTCAATTGAATTCCAGTAATATTCAATTACTTATTCTTAACCAATAAATGCCCATTGATAGATCTGAAGGTGTTGAGGTGAAACATAAAGATATATTCTCATTAGTGATAGAAAAACTGGCCTAAAATGCCTCTCTACCCATCACGAGATTTAATATCGACAAATGAGCCTCTCATCTCACAAGATCAGAAAGTGTGGTTAATTTAAAGTTAAGTTTGAAGCCTTCAGCAAAATTTCAGCGATATCATATTAAAAATAATACCCGTTAAACCTTTCCATATATAATACATAACCTTTCAAAAGTCCGCTCTCACAAATATACTCCTCTGCAGGAGCATGAATTTCTTGAAGAAGAATCGCCTTCTCTATTGCTCAAAGATATTCACTATTGTTCATAGAAATCCCTTCAATATTTAGTTGCCTCCACCTATGGAGGATCTCTTTCAAAACCAGGTCTGACTGTAGGGCTATCATCTCTCATAGATTTGTGATGAAAGAATATGTCATCATGACATTCAGGGTTTTGAAGGTTCTCGCAAAAATACAACGATTCCCATCCAGCTACCGAACTCATAAAAGGCTGCTTGGTTCTCCAACAATATGGTTCCGATCGTGTTCAAACTTGAATCTTTGCAGTTGAGTTAGGTTCTGAAGGCTCTTGCAAAATTTCAGCGATGCCGGATGAATAGTTTATGATATATAAAATTTTTTCAATTATTTTCAATAAGTTTCTTGAAATTTTCTAGTTATACTATCCTCACGAAATTCCGCAAGAATTTTCGCGTTGGCATTCTACAACTAATAACCATGTTTGTATTATATCCGTTTTATATTTTTTTTAAACCTTTGTTTTTGAGGGTCGAAGGCGTTTTCGGTAATCCATTTGAAGTCATATATTCTCATCAGACTTATACGTATACTGCTCCACAAATGTTGATAAACTTCAGAAATTTTAAGACTGTTTTCAAAGATTCCATGTTTTTCACCAATTTTTTAAATAGGAGAAATCTAAATGTTTACTCACTTATCTAACTCATTCTTTTGCTCATCTTCATAAGTTTCACAGTATCAGGTGAAAATTTATTGTTGATATTTGTAGTTCAACATCAGTTTACGCCGTCTATCCCAAAACCGTGCATATCCTAACTCATGTGTGAAAAATATGAACCTCCAATCATAGACAAGATATACTATAGATGGGTCACTATAACCTTATTTCTGTTCCTTGCAACACTAACGGTTCAGCACGGGAATTATTTGAAGTTCGAACGAGCGGGAAATTCAAATATATCTCCAATATATCCAATATTCTATTATATTGTTCCATAACACTGCCAAACACCAAGTTGACGAATTATCGTCAACCGGGCATTTGACAATGTTTTTGGAACAATGGTTTTCGCTGTATTCGAAAGAAAACAAATGAAACGCCAAAACTCTCTTTAATAAAATTAAATTCAGATTCATGAATTTAAGTTCAACAACTCATGTAAACTAATGTACATGTGTATTAGAATTGGTTCAAGCACTGACGTGAAGTCAGTAGCTTTGGCGCGTATGTTCTATTGTCCATTCTCCTGTATTGGACACCCTTAAGCAAATTTACCATGGTAAATTATGTTGTCCATTCTCCTGTATTGGACACTTAATTCGAATTTACCATGGTAAATTTTTTTTGGTAATTTTTTTGAAATTTTCTAGGGGTGCGATTCTTAAAACATTCAAACACGTCTTTATGTTGATTTTCTACTAATAGTTACCAAGCTTCAGTTCGATCGAATCTTTATTTTTTGAGTTATGGAGGAAATGATATTCCTGGTGGGTATAACTCGGAAACCGTTGCACCGATTATTCCCAAAAACGACCTTAACTCTCCCATTCGGATACGCAACCTACCCTGAAAATTGCAAGTCCCTATCTGCTTTTGTACGAAAGTTATCGAGGCAACGGTCAACGATCTTCTGAACTCACACAAGGCTGCTCCAATCTCCAACAATATTTAACCGATCGTGTTAAAACTTAAAACTTGGCAGGAAAGTTGGGTTCTAAAGGCTCTTGCGATATTTCAGCAATTTCAGACGAATAATTACTGATTTATAAAATTTTTTATTTTTATTTTCAATGATTGCTTAAAAATCTTCTACAAATACTATCCTCACAAAATTTTGCAAGAATTTTCGCGTTGGCATTCTACAACTGATAACCATGTTTTGATTCAATCGGTTTAGTATTTTTCGAGTTAATGAGGAGACAAAAACAACCAAATTTCAGATGGCTATAACTCTAAAACCGTTTGGCTGATTGTGCTTATAAACAAACTCAAATGTCGCGTTCTGATGCACATCCTAGCCTGAAAACTTCAAGCCGCTATCTCTTTCCATTCTCAAGTTATTGTGACAGCAAAAATATTTTTTAATAATTTTTTAATAATTTTCTAGCCATACGATTCGCACAAAATTCACAAACGTGCCTAGGTTCATATTCTACAACTACTCACCAAGTTTCAATTTGATCAGATTTATATTGGTTGAAAACAAAATTATTACTCGGAAACCATTAGGCCGGTTATGCCCATTAACGAAATTGACCGTCTTATTGGGATGCGCCACCTACCCTGAAAATTTCAAGTCGCTAGTTTTTTCCGTTCTCAAGTTATCGTGGCAACGGCCGGACAGCCGGACAGAATCAAATTTGACCTCAAATTCTTCATTGGGGAGTCGAACTGAATCGTTTGAGACCATTTTCGTCAAAATATTCGAAAGTTACAGACATTTGGGCAAAATGATAACGCGATGTTCCCCAGAACATACGCGCAAAAAGAAAGAATATCAAATTAAAAAATACATTTGGCATGAAAATAAAATTTAGTGTGACATCTTTGAAAAAATAATTATATAGCATATGCGTGAAAAACTTTCTTAATAAAATTATCCTTATATACCGACAAATTTGAAGGAGCATTTCAATGTTGTCAATATTCACATTATTCATGATCCAATGATCGTTCCAATTCACGTGTTTATCGACCCATTCCAATCGAAGTCTCATATGATTTTGGGTTAGTGGAATCCTTCTCAAAAGTCGTCTAGAATGTAGACTAACGCCTCGAAGTCATCGACTAATTGTGTCAATCGAAACCAAATCACCGGTAGCGTTCAAAAAGTGCTGTTGCCTCATTCGACAAGTACCCAAAGGCTCTCTACGTGTAGAAACAGTCAGAAAGAGATTTTGTGCAGGAATGGGGTAGATATTGGGCATCCATATCTCGGTCTATTGTTCACATTTCCAGATATTTCGACATCGATGGACGAGCTGGGAAACTCCGCTTTCACTAATTTGAGAAATTTCTCTGATTACGTCCCACCAGGATCATCCAATAGGCCTATTGGCTTCATCTTCACTAAGTTTGTGTCTAGGCATTATTGCAAAACAAATTTTTAGATTTTGAATCCATGTTGATTCTAAGAATGTAAACGATAACTGAGCGCAAACGACAAGACTTTGCCTGAAGCTGAGGAGCAAAAAAACCATTCAAATAAAAGAGAGTAAACATTTGATATCTCAAATTTTAATATTATTTGGCGGACAAGAATCAGCAACTTTTGAATTGGTCCTTAACCTTTGTGGGGCAGTATACAGTGTGGTCCAACGAAAACTTAACACATCGATTTTAAATTTATCTAAAATGAAAATGTGGAAAATCACTCGGGCCCGTCAATTTCTGATTCTAGGGGGAATAACTTATCCGCTCTTTGCATTCCCGTAACTACAGTCCCCTAATGTGGGTGAGCACAACCCCTTGATTTTGAACCGGGATGAGGGGTGTTGCTATACCTCATTTTGAAGATCTTATCGAGTATTATCTGATCCTGAAATTTCCTTTCAAAATTTCCATCGATAACGAAATGACAGGTAAAATAGTAGAGGAGTACTTCCTTTTGTGATTAGCGTATTAAATGCCAGAAATGGGCACCATTCACTTCCATGCAGAAATATAAGTTTCGCTGAAAACGTTCACGTACATTACTCAAGATTTCTGATGTAATTTGACGGCATTCATTAATGATCCGAGTTCGCAAACAATCCAGTGACTCAGGCTGGGTCACGTTAATCTTGGATTTCAGGTGACCCCATAGAAAAAAAATCCACTGGAGCCAGATCAGGTGATCTGGGTGGCTACTCAATATGTCCCCTTCTTTCAATCCAGGCGTGAGGAAAATTTTCATCTAAGAACTGACGCACCGGTTGACGAAATGAGGTGGTTCGCCATCTTGTTGGAAAATGATCCTTTGATGGTGTTCTGCGTTCTCCAATACTCACACGAGAGCTGGATAAATAGCGTTCTCCAATGGATCTGAATGAATTTGGCCAGTGAGATTACCGGATATCATAAAGGGCCGATTATATAATTTCCATAAATACCCGCTCGAATATTATGTATATCACGATAACCTGAGAATGGAAGGAGAGATATCGAATTGCAATTTTCAGGGTAGGTACTCATCTGAAATTTTGATCCTTTATAACTCGAAATATACAAATCTGATCCAATCAAATCTCATTTTTCGTATTTCCATTTCAGTAGAATACATATCGCCGAATTAAAAATTATCTGATCATAGATGGTCCTCTACTGAAGTCTGTCATTAAAATGGTATGAAATGTATTCATACATTTTAATCTATCTAAGAAAATGGTTTATATAGATGCTAAAGTCGTAATAGAGTGTCCAGTACAGGTGAGTAGACAATGGAACATGCGCGCAAAAACTTCTGACTTCACGTCAGTGCTTGAACCAATTTCTTAAGAATGTTTTCTTCATAATTTCAGGAAACCGAATAAACAAATTGCAAAATTATAAAAAACGCTGGTACTTAGTGAAGGACTCATTACTCTATTTCAATTAGTTCAGTTTAGCTGGATTCAACTTTAGACGTATTTTCCCCGACAGTTTAACTTTTTGACTGATGATACCCTTTGAGCGGAGTAGCGATATATAGAGTTATAGCGATTCAGGCCATAGTATGGACATGATCAAGGCTTTTAATAATCCCACAAAAAAATTCAATGAACACAAAACAAAGTAAACTTGAAGTTTTTATAATGGTTATTGATTTAACCGAGTTGAAGGATCTTGATATATTATACCTGTTACCATAAATATCCTTGTTTTACAAGTACACTATTATGATATCGATCCTTCATAGAGGAGTAGTTCACAAACTAAAAGAAAACAACTATCCCGTGTCTTCATTTTCGAGGTGAACTTTCATTAAATATTAACAAGCATTACCCACTACATGGAAAACTTTTTCGATACATGCACTGAACTTACAAGACCTTTGGGATTGAAATACGGATGAACTTAAATAATTTCTAGGTGTATATCTACAACTAGAGAAAATATAGGTTCTGTAATTCTGTAAATTTCAGCTCCTTCTTCTAATTTTCAACTCGCAGACTCCGGAATCATGCCACAACAAAAAAAATCGATCTTGTCAGATATTGTGTTTGTTTACACTCTGGAGCACGTAAAATTCAGGAATTCAAAGGAAAATAATCTATCCATCCATTGCACGCCATCCACTGTACAGCTGATATTTCTCGTCCTCATTTTTTTTACAGAAATTCAAATATCTGAATATACATTGAGGAAATGCCAAATGGAATAAATTCGTTATCTTGGTTACTGTACATATTTATACCTTCAACCTCGTTCAAGAAACAGGTACAACCCCCAATTTTCGAAATAGAATATGGGCTTTCGATACAAAGTTCTCCTCATTTTCTATTCAGAAATGTTGTTACTTTTATATTTATTACAAAACGAGTTGCAAAACTCAAAATAGAAAAAATTAAAATAATGTGATTACCAAAATTCATTATAATATTCCCTTGAATATTCCCAAATCTTATTACAATAATACTAAGCTTATTTGCCTTCAAGATGTGAAGAAAACAAAAAAACCATAACATTGTGTTTTCTAGATGGTACCATGAAAACTAAGTGAAACACTTTCTGTGGCAATCTTAGTTTCTTCAGACCGTCTTCGCAAATTGTTTTGTGGAGTTATAGTTTGTAAATTGTCTAATTGGTGTTGGAATTTTATCAACTTAGAATAATAGTTCGATTAACAGAAATGCACAAACTAAAAATTCTACAAATGATTGTTTGCGGAGATAACACTCGAACACAAAAAGAAGTAGGTCGCTTGTTTCTTGAGAAATTTCAACATTTTTTGCCTATAACCCAAGGAACAATAAGTGAAATAGAGAAGTAGTTTCGCGAGTTTGGGCATGTAAGACAGATTAAAAAAGCACCTGCTAATACTTCGATTCTAAACAGGAAACATATTAAAACAAAATAAAATCCATCCCTAACCATTAGCTCTTGGAAGACAATTTTGATAGGAGAACTTATTTTTGTGAACAAACGATGGAAATGTTGGATAACAATATCAGCCGATTAGTACACGTTTTGTTTTCTGATGAGTGCAGTTTTTCTCTCAACTGCCATGCTAATCGTCAAAATTTCCGCCACTGGTCTACCGAAAATCCTCACTGAATGAGAAAGGAACACACGCAATTCCCTCAAAAGGTTGATGTTTGGGCAGGAAATGATCGAAACCATATCATAGGCCCATTTTTCTTTCAGGGCAATTTGAATGGTGAAAAATATTTAGCACAACTTCTAAATGATGTCATTCCAACTTTGGCCAATGTATATCCTGATCAAGGAATTCCTCAAGTTCCACGGGATCCGATATGGTTCCAACCAGATGGAGCACCTCAACATTACCAACGCAATGTCCGACAGTATCTCTATGCAATATTTCCAAATCGGTGGATAGGAAGGCGAGGAACGATCGAGTGGCCAGCGCGATCCCCTGATCGTAACCCATTACATTTCTTCTTATGGGGATATATGGAGAGCATTGTGTTTGAAACTAAACCCCCTGAAATTTGAATGACGTAAAAGATCGAATAACGCTTGCGATTAGGTCGATCACTCCTGAGATGTTGAATAATTTCGGACATTTTTATTAAAGGTTAGGAAGTTGCAAAGGCGTTCGCGAACACTTGGAACTCTACTTCATTAAAATTCACAATTTTTTGATACATTTTGTATTACATTTCAGTTTTTGATATTGTACCAAATATCACTTGATTTTAATTTCTTCTAATGACAACAAACATGAAATTGATTACATTTCTTAATAGAGAATAACGAGAACTTTCGAACGATGTATCACAAGCCCATACTTCCTATTTGAAAAATTGGGCGTTGTACCTGTCTTTCGAAGGGGGTTGGAGGAAGGGTTACCATTTTTATGGAGACAATTGACAATTTACATTTGATGTGTAAGTAGTGGGATTTTCCATAGAGATGTACAGTGAACAAGATAATGCATTTTTTCTTCGATCGTGGGAAAAGTGACACTATTCTGACCTGTTTTCTATGCGAAAAGGTCAACATTCCAGAATAGTGGGCAGTTGCTAAGCAATTAGGAAATAACAGTGTGGTAATATTCTTACCGCACTGCTGTAGCGTGCGGTAATGTTACAAATGGATTATTACGATAAAATGAAACAAAGTATGGTTTTGATTTTTATATTTTAATCAAAAATTGTATATTTCGTATTTTATGCATTTTAAGTAATACTATTTTATCTATATCTACTTACTTTCATCGATAATAAGATGTCATCTGGGGCCTCTAAAATGAATTTCTGAACTTGTTCCTGGGTTAAAATTTTGGATTTTTTCGGTTTGTATCCTATAGCTTGACGTTTTAAAAATGCTCTCAGTTTTTGATACTGGGCAATATTAATATTATTTTTAACAGACAAAGTTGATAGAAGCATGGAATAATGTGCCCACAACGTCGAAGATTTCATTGTTTTAGCCAATTCAGCTATCAGTACATTCTCAGAAAAGGATACACTGTTGTTTTTTCTGCAAAAATCCATGAAGCGTTGGTACGCAAGTTCATACTTCTCTCTGGAGTGAAGCCGCGTTCGCGGCTTCTACTAGTTCAGGAGGCGTGCAAGTTAACAATTAATCACTATCAGTGTTCATATTTATTAATTCTTTTTTAATTCCTTATAAAATATAACAAATCAAACAAATCCAGCTTGAAAATTATTTTTCTTTTGTCATAACAAAGTAATTTCCATGGTTACCACTCCTATATTTCAATATGAACATAGAGAAACCTATTCTAACTTACTTCATTACATCTTGAATGAAATATTTTTTAATTAATTTCTTAAATGTAAATAAACGATCGAAAAAAAAAAAGTATGTATAATTCGTGGGAAGAGCATTTTCCCAAACTCCTGTGTTACCAATTATCACAGTCGTTGGGGAATATTATGCTCTTCCCGCTAATTATAAAATATACTATATTTCATTCGGCTTTTCCACACTGTTAATCAGATTACATTTTGGACTGGGCCAATACGATGACCTAGATTATTGTGTTTCAATTCTTGAATTTGTATAGTACTAAAAATGTATCCATCCGTAATAGAAATATTAATTAACCCCTTAGCACTGAAAAATTGACGTGAATCCACTAGTTTGTACGGAATTCAATTATCTGTATTTGTACCTACCAATGTTGTTTTATCAAATCGTTATAGATTACCAATCGGCCACGCTGGGTAAATATTGATGAGGTTGAGGGCTTCACAACGCGGTAATGGCGTCAAAAATTGAACCTCCCCTCTCGATATAAATAATAAAGAAGCATTTCCCTGGTCCGAATCGTAAAGCGGCAAAATAAGGCAGACGGAACAAGCTTCACTAAATTGGAGTACATCTAGGAACGTCAGTTTAACAATTCAGAAGCTGAATGTTACGCGTGAAAGATCTCAGCCGAGTTTTCATCTTCAATTCAACAATAATATTTGCCACATCAATGTTTTAGGAGTATTATGGACTACGACCCACCGTTGAATATTATACAGACTGTAGCTGTGACTTCTAAATAGAGATTTTCTGGTGAGCAGGCAACTCTGCAAATTTAAATAAAAATTTGTTTTCGAAAATAATGTACTAGTTTATGTTGCGTCCCGACGAGACGAACATTTTTTTCTATTGTTATTTCCAAATAATACAATCTTAGGGTAAAAGGGCATATATTCGAAAGTTACAGATTCTATCCGAGCATTGTAGAAGTGTAGTCACGCGCTGGTATATTGATGCCTTAGTGACAATTTTTTCTTTATTCGTGATGCGGGAATGTATAATGTATTATAGAATATGTACTATGCACTTGTATATTTGTTCTTAAATTCAGAATAAAGAATCATATCATTGTGTCTTAGACTTTAAATGCACTTGTCATGAAATAAACCAGCATGCTCGGAATATATGTACCCTTCATGGAAAACTAATATTTGGTTTTTAAATCGGTCAATAGAGAAAGTCCAGTGCTGACAGATGGACACCACATTTTGTACGTCACTTGTTGGTCTTTCTTTCCCAAACGTCCTCTAGAAATTATCCCCATCTAACTTAGAGGTTCCATCCTGAGGATGCATTAATCCAATTATATGTGATACTGCCCTACCTACCCAAAGATTGTATATGACACTGCCATTTTCAGCCCTTAACGAGGGAATTTGTAGCTCTAAGAAAATTATTATTCATGTAATAGTACGAGACAGTGGAAGTGAAGCTTAAGATCTCTTGTTAACTAGTCGAGTAAACAAAAAAATACAAAATGTTTTCGTTAAACAGTGTTTAAAGTATAAACCTAATTCCCCGTCGGTTGTTTATCTGAATACAGATGAACAAGAAAATATCACAGTAACAGTTGTGATTCTAGTTATTGGTCATAACAGAAATAATATAAATATTAATTCACAGAAACACTACCGTAAAACAATCGTGGTGCGACACAGTTGATGTGTTATCAATTTTCTCCCAGCAATATTGCTATAAAGTAGGTCAAAATTCATTGATTTTAGAGCTGACAACACTATATTACATGACTTTAATGTGAAAAAGAAGAGGAATTTAACATTAATTGATAAACATTTCGTCCGTTTTTTGGTGGTTATTCGTAATTCCTAACCAAATATATAAAATGCCACGAAGGTGAAAAACTTACTGTTATTTATTAAACTAACAAGATAGAGTTATTGATCAATTCTCAGGAAACACCGATTATTGTTAACCGCTACCATGACCGAAAAATTGAAGACTTGCAAACACCTAAACAAATATTATATTTTAATTTTTTCCTGCCGTCAGTCAGACTTCGAATGCACACTTCTAAATGAAACGTAACCGTATCTCCCCTAGTTCTCCTCTGAACGAATTCCCTCAGTTCTTCAATTAAATCAAAAGAAATCATCTTAGTATTCAGGCTAAATTAATAGTTAATTAAATTTTTTTCATCCAGACAGTCAGTCTTCGAATACATATATCTAACTTAAAACAAGCAGTAGGTATCTCTCCTAGTTCACTCATGAATAAATAATTAAATGAATAAAATTCCCTTGGCTCTTAAATTAATTCAAAAGCATCAATCTTTTTATCAAGGCTGAGTAGTTTCTGTTTACAAATAGAAGGGATTGTTAGTGTCAGATCTAAGTCTTCGAAATTTCCTTGAAATGAAGTATTTCAAAATACCTTTAACAAATATGCATGATCATGTAGATATACCTAATATTTATCAAAGGATCTATCTATTTTCATATTTTTGGAAGAAAATAGTGGTTCTCTGGCAAATTTTTCAAAAAATGACAGATCATTTTGCTCAAAATCGTGCTGTGGAAGAAATATCTTTTTCCTAGCAATATTGCTATGCGCACATAGCATACGTCTGATTCACAGTAAATTTTCCAGAGATGAACTTGCCTCCCGCTCGGATTTCCAGGGGTGGCTGTCCTAGGGAGCATGAGATGTAGTTTCTGCTATCAATAACCCCATACAAAACACGACTGCAACACCTAACAGTAACTGGTCCATTATTGAATCGTGTTTCAAGAGAGGCCTGGATTCGTAGAATGTGAATGTGGATTGTATTCACATTTACAGAAATACAAACCAGATATGCGCGTCCTTACGGAAACCCAGATAAAATCAAACACAAACAATACGTATATATCCTACCCTGACTCACTTTCCAGGTAGTGAACCTCTTATAAGTACTGAAACAGCAATAAATCACATCAAAAAGTTCAGCGAGGATGATTGGGATATTGCTAAAATATTCCCAAGGCAAAGGCGAGAATTGGCAAGGCATATACAGGGTGTCCCAGAAATCAATGATAAGCCGGTAATGGGCGATAGGCCAGGTCATAACAGTTATCAGAAAAATATTTAAAAAAATCTTTGTCATGTATTTTTCAAATTATAGGTATTAGAAAAAAAAAAGGAAAAACTGACATCCTGTGATGATCTTTCAAGTCCTGTGTCTACAAATATTAATTTTTCAGCAGTCTTTTTTTTGTAATGTAATCATGAATAATCCTTCTGTAAATTACAGTTTAAAATTAAAACATAACTGCCTCAGTTTTAAATAAAATGTTGGATTTTTGCCCAACATTAAATTCAAAATATTTTCTTCATCCAATTTTAACCGACTGTACTGTAAAAAAAATGTACCACACTATGTTGGCAAGTAACATCAAAAGATGGAGCATTTAGTCTGGATTCCAAAATGGTATGATACTTGCTAGATTACTTCCTAGTTGAGGAAAATAATAATGTTTTTTTAAGTGGAACCGGATTTCAGTCCAATTCTGTTTAATTATTGGAAATGGAGCCTAGGCATCTTTGAGTCCACAATTTACAAGTAAAGTTTGATTTAAACGGTAGACGGAGAGTGACGTTATTATGCCTAGTAAGAGTGAGACAGATGGTGACGCTAAGTGGGAGCGAGATAGATAGTGACGCTACTTTTATGCGAGAGTGAGACGAAATAAAAGATGCAAGTTTGAAATAGAATTAAGACATTGGATTGGTTCAGTTGACTTTAATTTAATTAGATTTACAAGAAATTACAGCAAAGGTTCAAATTGCTGGCTTTCAGCTGCAATGCAAACGAGGTAAACATGTGGACGGGAATTTTGAATGGTAGAGTTATTGGTCCATTTGAGCTGCCGGAGAACTTAAATGCCCAGGTTTATTAGGACTTCTTACAAAATCAATTATCAGATTTATTGGAAGAAGTGCCACTGAACATTCACGGCAGCATGTGGTACCAACAAGATGGCTGCCCAACGCATTATGCTCCCACAGTTCGGGAGTTCCTCGACCGAGAATACCCCGATAGGTGGATTGGGCGGGGTGGTACAATTTCGTGGCCTGCCCATTCATCCGATTTAAACCCCATAGATTTCTTTTACTGGGGAACGATAAAGGAGATTTAGCCGAGCTGCACCAAAGAATTACAGAAGCCGCTGAATACATTAACTCAAGAAGTTATACCCGTCTTATTACGCTATCATTTTTAAGAAGATGTAGAGCCTTGCAGCTGTAATTTCTAATTAAATTAAAGTCAACTGAAAAAATCCAATGCCTGAATTTTATTTCAAACTCTACACCTTTTATTTCGTCTCACTCTCGCATAAAAGTAGCGTCACTATCTATCTCGCTCACACTAAGCGTCACCATCTGTCTCACTCTTACTAGGCAAAATAACGTCACTCTCCATCTACCGTTTAAATCAAACTTTACTTGTAAATTGTGGACTTAAAGATGCCTAGGCTCCATTTCCAATAATTATACAGAATTGGCCTGAAATCCGGTACCATTTAAAAAACATTATTATTTTCCTCAACTAAGAAGTAATCTAGCAAGTATCATACCATTTTTGAATCCAGACTAAATGCGCCATCTTTTGATGTTACTTGCCAAAACAGTGTAGTACATTTTTTTTTAAGTACTGTCCGTTGAAGTTGGATGATGTAATTATTTTGAACTTAATGTTGGGCAGAAATCCAACATTTTATTTAAAACTGAGGCAGTTATGTTCTAATTTTAAACTGTAATTCACAGAAGGGTTATTCATGATTACATTACAGAAAAAAGACTGACGAAAAATTAATATTTGTAGACACAGGACTTGAAATATCATCACAGGATGTCAGTTTTTCCTTTTTTTTTTCTAATATCTATAGTTTGAAAAGTACATGACAAAGATTTTTTTTTTATATTTTTCTGATAACTGTTATGACTTGGCCTATCGCCCGTTACTGGCTTATCGTTGATTTCTGGGACACCCTGTATAATTATATAATTTATATAATATATTTTCAGCCGTATATGTCACCAGGAGTAGATGGGATTTTTCCAGCACTCCTTCAGAACAATATGGAAGAGATTCTTTCCAATCTGCTGAAAATATTGAGAATCAGTCTAGTCTTGGGTCAACTGGATAAGGGCTGGAGTAACCTTCATATCAAAAATAGGAAAGACGGGACTAATCCTTGATCTTTTAGACCCATTAGTTAAAACGATGGAGAAGGTAGTAGACAACTACATAAGAACGGAGAATCTGCCGAGAATAACATTTATGATTTTTGAGTTTCATAAAATACTTTTTTAGATCGTGAAATTCTCACACCTATCATACCTGAGGGTCGCTGAAGCCTCCACGAATGGGCTCAGCTATCCCCCATTTCATATATGGTAGGTATCAGAGAGTAACTGGGGAAATATCAGGTTTTCCTAAAATATGACTTGGTTAAACTTCTTAGAGCCACTTGCATAAATGTGGGTCATCCTAATTAAGTCGTAGTTGAACATTTTCCCAGAGTTAAATTGATAACTTGTCTTGCACCTTCAAGAGTTGAAACTATACAAATTTAACCCTGCAAAATGTTAGGGTTAAATCGCAAACTCCAGGATAATAATGTCAAAATTGACCTTTTCGATATAAAAGGTTTTCATGTGTGCTGAATATCTAGTGAAAGATGAATAGTCGCAGCGATATGTTATTAGCTTGTATTGGTTGTGTTTTGTTTTTGAGATAATGGTTAAAGTGATTTCATATTTTTTTAATTCGATTTTGGCAATAAACATGAAAATGATAACATTTCTGAATAGAGAATGACGAGAACTTTCAAACGATGTATCACAAGCCCATACTTCCTATTTGAAAAATTGGAGGTTGTACCTGTCTTTCGAAGCGGGTTGAAGGTACGGTTCATATTTTTACGGAGAAGAATGGCCATTTAAAATTTGAATTTGACGTGCTTCGGGATTTTACATAAATATGGATGGTAACCAAGATCATTAATTTATTCCATTTGGCTTTTCCACACTGCATATGCGCCTACTGACTTCACGTCACTACTTGAACTAATTTTTTCTTCAAGTTATTGGCTTGGCTATAATTTGATGAATTATCGATCTGATTGGAAATTATTTTTTTCTCTACTTGGGTGAGAGGCTACCGCTCCTCGACCAACCCATAGAGCAGCTGCTGAACTTCACGAGGGTTCATGATACAACTGTCGGAAGCATTTTACGTGTTTTTGTCCGAGAGGAATGAGCGAATTATGAATCCAGTCCAATTTAAACTCGGTAAAAATGTCGAACTATTTTCTGCGACATTTAGTACGGATCGTTCAGTAGAAAAAAAAAATATGTTTTTTCAAAAAATATTAGAATAATTCTTCAAAAAAAAATTAAAATTTCTCATCCAAAATATTTAATTTCAGAAACTATTTGTCAGATTCTGCTGAAATCCCGCACAAACCTTCAAGCCGAATTTTATATTCCGAATATTTTCAACAATACACTTTCGATTGAATTGATATCTAGTAGGTACTTGGTTGAGAAAATTGGTTCAAGCCCTGTGGACAGGACCTTTGGCGCTCTTGTTTAAACTTCGACAAATTATATCTCCGAATTTATTGGTCTCTGTGAATTAAATAATTTGATTCTTACGAAAGAACTGCATCATGAAAGAAATTTAATTCAAACAGACCGATTCTCCCCAATAACGAAATTATCCGAGATATTCATTCCTCAAATCTACTCTGAAAATTTAATTATATCAATTTAAACTTAGACAATATTGAAGTTTTGTTTTTACTGGAGATATTCTGAACTCAATTTGATTATGTATCTTACCGAAGAATATATTTCCATCATCGTACGGATTATCCACGGGCATTATATTATCACCCTAAAAGTATAATATCATACCATCCTCATAATTCTACGATAGCAGAGGTTATTTCATTGGTCATTTTGCTTTCAATCATACTTTGTTTTCTAGAACACGATGTGTATTTTATATCAAGAATAACACACCAGCAATAATTTTGACAGTAATCTCTCATATGAGAAAGAGATGACCTGTAAGAACATAGATCATATAATAATTCATAGATATAATAATTGAGTACAGCATTCTGTGTAAACATAGAAGTACGATTCATTATTGAAATTTCGAAAAATCATATCTCCGGAATTATAAGCTTGTTAGAGTTGAAAATTATATCCCTGAATTGTTATGATGAAACGGCATCTTAAAGAAAATTGGTATTGGTTTCTCAGAGTTAGGAATGATGTCAATGGAATCTTATGACTTGCTTCATGAAATGAAATAAATTAAATAAGAATCCATTGATATCATTTCCATCTCGGAGAAACCAATACTTACGGAGTTATGATGGTTTGAATAAGAGCGCCAAAGCTCCTGCCCACAGGGCTTTCCCACTTTTTCAATTTGGCTTCTGCGCGTCAATTTTCGAGAATTTTCGTAATTGAATTCAAAACGTGGGTCTATGACTCATCTCATGTTGGATTTACATACATCAGGAAATTAAAATTATAGTATTCTATGAAATCATATAGAATTGAGAATAAATATAGAAATTTTGAAAAATCATATCTCCGCAAGTATCAGTTTGTAAGAGTTAAGAATGATATCAATGTATTCTTATGATAAGACTGCATCTTGAAAAAAATTGAATTTAAAATTTGTAATGTAGAAAAAATATTTTATTTTGTTACTCCGAAACCACTCGGCCGATTTTGCCCAATAACGAACTAAGCCGAGATTTTTATCTCCTTAACCTACTCCGAAAATTTCAACTGACTAGCTCATTCCGTTCGAGAGTTATCGTGTTAACGGCTGGACGGAGGGCCGGACGAACGGACCATTTTCAGCCAAAAATTCGAAAATTACAGACGTTTAGGCAAATTGATGAGTACATTATTCCGTGGAATAAGAGCACCAAAAATGAAAAAAAAAATGTTAACACTTTACGGCAACCCGATCTATACAAAACTTCGCATGCATATAAAGGTCATTATTCTACATTTCGATGCTGAATTTCAGAAAGATAGAGTGATTGCTTTCGGAAATATTCATAAATGATGTAAACAAAAAAAAAAAGCACTGACGTGAAGTCAGTACCCTTTGGCGCGCGTGTTCACGGTGGCTAATTTGAATTGAATGATGAGTACTTCAAGCTCAGTGGATAGAGCGAGCCGAAGATCTATCCAAAGGATAGTGAACACCATTCACTGTCGGTTCAAAAATTAACAGTGCTGTATCTAAGCTACCATCAGGATAGAGTAACAAAGTTGGAAAAGAACACAACTGACTCTCCTTAGTCGCACAAGCTCCTAGAAGATTTGGGAGGGGCAGTATGATCCTAATCATGTTTATAGCACGCGCGTCGAAGCAGATTGACTTTTTACACTTTTTCTTTCATAGTTAAGTCAGTCTGCTTTTGCGCGCGTGCTATAAACATGAATAGGATTATACTGACCCTCCCAAATCTTCTAGGAGCTTGTGCGACTAAGGAGAATCAGTTGTGTTCTTTTCCAACTTTGTTACTCTATCCTGATGGCAGCTTAGATACAGAACTGTTAATTTTTGAACCCACAGTGAATGGTGTCCACTATCCTTTGGGTAGATCTTCGGCTCGCTCTATCCACTGAGCTTAAAGTTCTCATCATTCAATTCAAATTAGCCACCGTGAACACGCGTGCCAAAGAGTACTGACTTCACGTCAGTGCTTTTTTTTTCAAGTTCCTTTAACAAATATAGCTATCAATACAGTTTGGCTGTTAGCTTTACTGTAGATCGAAAAAAAATGCGGTTGTGGGACCTCCGTTAGGAACGCAATTGCCTCTTCTCCAAATCCGAACGTATTTGAATATAGATCTACCGAATATAGTTATTTATAAATTCGCCTCAGGGCCACCATACAGACATTTCAACTCGGAAACAACGCTATTTCCCCCAAACTGACTTGTGTCCGTGCACTGAATTGACATAAATATTCTTTTAAAACCTCACAATATCGGCTTATTACTCCCAACATAACCCAAACAACCCAAAAGCATTCACTTCTCGTCTAAGCAGGCGCAATATACTCGTGGCTGTAAGTCCTCCCAAAATGACACACCTCTCAAAAAACTCCGATTCTCCAACTAAAGTGGTTCAGGAGATATCGCTTCTTGAATCCACGCATGCGTAGACCCTCACGAGGGGATTCTATAGAGGAATAGCATCCGCTACCCCAAAACCCCAATCCTCTCTGACGAAAGCACCAGCAGTTAAATCACTGATGGTTTGCTCATGCGCATAACGAAAAATGCCCGTAAGGGGTAACATCAATTTCGAAATTAGCCCCAGGGTCACGGTACGGACACTTTAACTCGGAAACAACGCTACATCCCCCAAACTGACTTGTCCTTGCACTGAATTGCCATGAATATTCTTTTAAAACCTCACATTATCGGCTCAGCACTCCCAACATAACCCATACAACCCAAAAACAGTCACTTCTCTTCCGCACATGTGCAATCTACTTGCAGCTGCAAGTCCTCCTAAAATCACACACCTTACAAAAAACTTCGATTCTCCAACACTAGTGGTTCAGGAGATATTGCATATTGAATCCACGCATGCGCAAACCCTCACCAGTGGATTCTATGGAGGAATAGTATTCCCCACCCCAAAATCCCAATCCTCTCTGACGAAAATACCAGCAGTTAAATCACTGATGGTCTGCTCATGCGCATAACGAAAAATGCCCGTTAGGGGTAACATCGATTTCAAAATTAGCCCCAGGGCCACGGTACGAACACTTCAATTCAGGAACAACGCTACATCCCCCAAAGTGACTTGTCCGTGCACTGAATTGCCATGAATATTCTTTTAAAACCTCACAATATTGACTCAGCACTCCCGACATAACCCATACAACCCAAAAACAGTCACTTCTCTTCTGTGCATGCACAATCTACTTGCGGCTGAAAGTCCTCCGAAAATCACGCACCTTACAAAAAACTCCGATTATCCAACACTAGTGGTTCAGGAGATATCGCATCTTGAATCCACGCATGCGAAGACCCTCACCAGGGGATTCTATAGAGGAATAGCATCCACCACGCCAAAACCCCAATCCTCTCTGACGAGAACAGCAGTTAAATCACTGATGGTCTGCTCATGCGCATAACGAAAAATGCCTGTGAGGGGTAACATCAATTTCAAAATTAGCCCCAGGGCCACAGTACGGACACTTTAACTCGGAAACAACGCTACATCCCCCAAACTGACTTGTTCTTGCACTGAATTGCTATGAATATTCTTTTAAAACCTCACAATATCGACTCAGTACTCCCAACATAACCCATCCAACCCAAAAACAGTCATTTCTCTTCTGCGCATGCGCAATCTTCTCGCGGCTAAAAGTACTCTCAAAATAACACACCTTACAAAAAAATCCGATTCTCCAACACTAGTGGTTCGGGAGATATCGCATCTTTAATCTACGCATGCGCAGACCCTCATCAGGGATCTGGATTCTATGGAGGAATAGCATCCGCCACCCTAAAACCCCAATCCTCTCTGACAAAACTACAGCAGTTAAATCACTTCTCATCTGCGCATGCGCACAACGAAAAATGCCCGGAAAGGGCAGCATGAACCTCAAAAAAATAGGTTTCGGCATTTTAAGCAAAGTATTCCGCAAAATAGTAATAATTTTTGATTTTTTTCATGTCACGTGATCTTCACGAAATTTTATTTTTCGAGTTATCGTGAAAACAAAATTTTAAAATTTTTGAAATTTTTTTTTGCCACTTTTGGGCCGTCCGGTCAAACAAAACTTCGCAGGCATATAAAGGTCATGATTCTACAATTTGATGCCAAATTTCAAAAAGATCGAGTGATCAGTTCCGGAAAAATTCATGAAAAACGATTTGAATAAAAACGGCCTAAACTCCGAAACTGCTCGGTGGATTTCGCCCGTTAACGAATTTGTCCGAGATATTTACGGTATAAAACTACCCTGCAAATTTCAACGCTCTAAGTCATTCCGTTCGAGAGTTATCGTGCTAACGGCCGGCCGGACCGGACGGACAGAATTGAATTTGACCTCGAATTCTTCATCAGGAAGTCGAACCCAATCATTTGAGACCATTTTCGAAAAAAAATTCGAAAAATACAGACATTTAGACGAAATGATAGCACGCTGTTCCTTGCGTAACACGCGCGCAAAAAGCATCAAACCGCTTAGCTGAAGGTTATTATTATTGAAACGTGTTTAACCCACTTAACCGTAAGGATATTGTGTGATAAGTAGAACGTTCAATCATTATTTCCCTACCCCGCTACCGCGCTGATTAATCCTATTGCACGCATGGGCCACCATTCTTGGCGACTTCACCTTTCATTAGACCAAACTGTTATTAAAACTTATCCCAGAAAATGTAAATGCTTGTAATGTTGCTACTAATTCCACCCTACCACTCAATGAATCAAAGGTAGAAGTATACAGGCTGTATAACTATTTTGAGTTCACTGTGCACTTATTATGAACACTATAAAAGTAACTACACTCTTGTCCACTACAGTTTTTTGTCGTCTGACATATGTTTCGGAAACAAAATTTCCATCTTCAAAGACGAAGCGTTACTGAAGCATGCAATAAATTTCTACATTCCAGTACGGGTTGACATTATACCCTTGGTCATAAACCAATTAGTGAGAATAATGGGTTTTTAATAGGGGTTAGGTCATTATCGAGTAAATTATCCTTGCTCTTATACATTTCGATACCTTCAATTGTTTCTAGGTACGCTTCATTGGAATTTTTCAACAATTTGACGGAATTTTCTGAAATTGAGTGGCCAGTTGTTAAAACGTGATTTGCAACCGCAGATTTATGGACGTTGTTGTTCCGAATGTGTCGCGTATGCTCTTCATACCGTGTGAGAATGTTTCTGGTTGTTTGCCCGACGTAACACTTGTTGCAATCTAAACATTTAATTTCATATATACCCGATTTTAATATGTCCGGAGTTTTATCGAATGTATTTCCATGAAGTTGTTCAATTTGCGTGGAAGTTTTGAGAGCCAGTTTTGTATTAACCTTTATGAAAATATTCTGGAGTTTGTTGTTTGTTTTCGGATATAACGTGAACGCGTGGAAACCTTTTACCGTTTTTATTTAGGTAAAAATCGCGTTTTCCTCGACTGAGGAGGAGACTGAGAGGAGTTATGTTAGGAGTTGGATGATTCAATTCCTCTATTGTGTCCCGTTGAAAGATCCACGCTTGCGTGGATTGAGGCTGCAATATATCCTGAACCAATGGGGCTAGGGAATCAGAGTATAGTTTGTGCTTTTGAAAGGATTTCTGGCTACGAGTAGACTGCGTATGCGCAGAGGAAAAGTTTTTTTAAGGTTGTGTGGAATATATAGGGGGTGCATTACGTCTAGCGGTTAAGGGTTTGGAGGTGGTTTTAAATTACATTCGTATTCGAAGGGAACAATCATCCGTAACGTTATGGTCCGTTCCGTCCAGCATAGTTCAGAACACCGGGGCCCTAGGACCAAATCTGGTTTGACAGGTACCATAGGGGTTGGAGAATCGTGGTTCCTTGGGTTCCCATAGGAGGTCCTTTCGACGGAAGGTTGATTGCGCTTCGACATGAAAAAAATTTTCGGTGATCAAACTGAATGAGGATTTATTCATGTTCAGTGTGCTAAGAGGAGTGGATGTGCCAGTCTCTCCTGTCAGAAAATTTTTCACGTTTATTAGTGAATATCTTCAACAGCTCTAACTGCACAGGAATTATTAGCATTTTTTAAAACATATCCCCAATTCAAGCCATTTTGGTCTGAAACTCCCTGAATGCCATGTAAAAGTAACTCGTTTTTCTACATATCTGAACTAACATTATGAGCACTTGCTTCCCAACAAATCAACAGTCAAATAATTTTCCAGCAAAGTTTTCGATGTGGCCCAATTTAGCTTGGAATCACAATATAAGAGCATGTCAACAAATTGATGACCATAATCAATAGCATTGTCCAACAAAGAATCAAAATAATTGAAGAAAGCGTACTCACCTAAAACCTCATAAATAGCGAGTCCATAGACTCATTTATTTCATATTTCATTTGATGATATATTCAGATCAGGAATACTTCATTATTTTACAATAATTCAAATTAAATAGATTTTTCACCGAGTTAGAGCTCGTGAAACCTCGAGAATCATCATCTCATAAACAATTTGGGAACATCCTGTACAAACCCACAGATTTTCCATTTTTGCCTAATGAAAGTTGGAATCCAATAACATGTAATTATATTTCCACCATCTGTGAAGGAGTCGGCTCCGTGAATTGAAATCCCATTTTTTCTCATTTAATGAGGTTCAGAAGTGCTGAATTCGTAAAAAGTTTCGGTCACAGCACGAAATTTATTATACGTCCAAGGGGCTCCCTAATCTTGTTACGAATAGCTAAAGGCACTACTGCGGCCCAAAGGATCTCCTTGAAATTTAAAATGTGCCCTTGTGGCTTGCGGAACAAATTCACCACCACTGCCTCGTAGATAATGGATTCTTTGATCGATTATTATCGCTTTATACCTTTTCACCTGAAAGTTTTGCCTCAGTGAGGTACTTGAGGTCTGGAGGACCTCACGAAGTTATCAGTTTGGGACGGGTCCTGAGTGCATGTTTCCACAAAAATCAAAGATAGCCTATAAGTAATTGTCATAGTATATAGATAACACAAGATATCCTATGGACGTCCATTTCATGTCCAATTTATGTCGGGATATCCGTGGATTTGAAATGGACATCCATAAGATATCCATCGAATGATAAGGAATGGATATCTTTCAATGGATATACATAGGATATCCACTGGGGGATATCTGATTCAAATATCCGATAGACATCCATGAGATATCCATCGAATGATTTGAAATGGATATCCTTCAGTGAATATCATATGGGGTCTTAAACGATTTGGTTTGACTCACTGATCAAGAATCCGTGGTCAGAATCGATTCTGTCCGGCCATAGACTCGATAATCCTCCAACGGAACGAGCTAGACAGTTGAAATTTTCAGAGTAGGTTTGGAAGAAAAATATCTCGGTTGAGTTCGTTATTGGGCAAAATCGGCCTGATGGTTACAGAGTAACGAAAAAAAAATTTCGTTTTACATTACAACTTTTGACTTTTTTTTTAGATGCAGTTTCATCAAAGAAATCCACTGATATCATTTTCAACTCCAACAAATCAATACTTTCTGAGATATGATTTTTCGAACTCTCTATGCTTTCACAGAATGCTGTATCGAAAATAAACGTCCGTATCTATGAATGTCATCTATGTTCATACATTTCATCTCATCTACAGATAAGAGATATTGTTAAACAAAGTATGATTGAATGCAAAATAACCAACGGAATAACCTCAGCTATCGTAGAAGGTTGAAAGGTCTCTTGTATAATCCATATGATGATGATGAAAATATATACATTGGTGTTAAAAGAAAATTAGAATAAAATTTCAATTGATATAATAAAATTTTCATAGTAGATTTGAGGAATTAATATCTCGGATAAGTTCGTTATTCGAAAAGAGTTTTCCATGTTTGGAACAAACTTCCGAGTGATGTTGTGTGTGCGCCGAACGTGAACCAATTCAAAGTGAGGTTTGACAACTGGTCTAGATCTAACTTAAGTTTATTTTGGTAAAACTCTACCTGTTGCGTACAATATGTCCATTTTGAATTAGAATTATTTTGTTAATTTTTTTTTTCTCTATTACAAGTTATCTTATTTTTCCTCACTGCTTTTTGCACCCATTCTGTTTGCTTTGTCTATTTTTCTTTTGTATGTTTTGAGCCACATAGGTTACCTTGGTTTTTGTTAATTGTATAGGTAAATAAATTCGTTAGATGTGCTCTGTTGTTTTTGGATGAATCATTTTTGACACCCTTGTTAAATTTAAATTATTGTATGATGTTTGAATTCTAATTATAATTAGAATCGATTGATATCAATACCAACGGTGGGAAACCAATACTTTCAGAGATATGATTTGTCAAAGTTTGAGCAAGAGTGCCAAAACTCCCCTCCACAGGGCTTTCCCACTTTTTTGGCGCTCTAGTTCCTCGGAACTGAGTGCTTATCAATTTGCCCAAATGTCTGTAATTTTCGAATTTTTGGCGAAATCCATTTCGCCCATTAACGAACTCGCCGGTTTCGGCGTTTTGGCCGATTTTAGTAAAAATATTTTTTATGAATATTTCCGAAAGTGATAACTTGATCTATATGCAATTTAGCATCAAATTGTAGAATCATGACCCTTATACGCATGTGAAGTTTTGTATTGAACAGGTTACCGCAAAGTTTCAAAAAAACTCTCGAACGGAATGAGCCAGGCAGTTGAAATTTTCAGAGTAGGTTAGGGAGATGAATATCTCGGTTGAGTTCGTTATTGGGCAGAATAGGCCAGATGGTTTCGGAGTAACGAAAAAAAAATTGTTTTTTAAGTAACAAATTTCAAGTTAAATTTTTATTCAAGATGCAGTTTCACCATAGAAATCCATTGATATCATTTTCAACTCCAACATAATGAATCGTACTTCTATGTTCTATAATTAATCTATCTATAAATTATTATATGATCTGTGTTCATACTCGTACATGTCATCCTGTTCTATAAGAGTCAAATTCATTTCAGCTATTTTAATTTGATTTCTTCTATGGTGCAGTTCTCATTCTCAGATTGCTGATTTAATCTTGATAAATAAACTATTATTTGAATTGAATTTCCTTTATGATGCAGTTCTATCATAAGGATACATTGATATAATTCCCAACTCTCAGAAACCAACACTTTCGGAGATATAATTTGTCTGTTTGAACAAGAGCGCCAGAAAGCTCCTGTCCACAGGGCTTGAACCCATTTTTTTTATATCAACATAACGATCACTGTTAATAAATTGCCAAACAAATCCTTACAACCACTAACAATAATTTACGGACCAACTGGGTCACACAGAATCGAATAATATGTATTTTACGATCGTGTGAATGAAAATCATAGAATGAGGTTGTCAATTCACTCCATATTGGAACCAACAAACCTTGTAATAGCTCAATCTCTTCCTACATGAGAGTGGAGGCATGGAACATTTATCAGCAAGCAGGATTTCGACGATCACACTTCCAGATTGTAATTTTGTTAGTGGCGGTCTTTTATCGTCCATGATGATGCCACGCCGTCGATGTTTACGATAACCTGGGGAATAGACCTTAATCTATCCTTCCTGTCCATTTCCCTCATCGTAATGCTCGGGTATGGTCTGTTTAAAGTAACGTTCCAACTGTTAGAGGGAACATAGCCCCTATAGATACTAATCCTTCTATCTATTCGATATGCCGGGCACAGTTTGGTTGCATATAGGTAGTGAAATAAGACATAGGAGTGACCTGACAGTTCATAATATGAGTTCCAAGAGAACTGAACAAACAGAACAATAACTTTTCCAAATGTGAATAGAATTGATTAATTTTTGTGAACATTGATCAGAAACATGGATGTTTGATAGTGAACGAAGTTTTTGTTCTTACAACTTGAATTTGTATTCACATTTCAATACAATTTATTTTCATTTTTATTCTCTTTTATATGCCTATTTCGATTTCCTACTACCTACAACAAAAAATGCAGGAAAGCCATATGGACAGGAGCTTTGGCGCTCTTGTTCAAACTTTGACACACTACGAAAGTATTGGTTTCTCAGAGTTGGGAATGAATTTATATCAATGTATTCCTATGATAGAACTGCATCATAAAGGAAATTCAATTCAAATAATAGTTTATTTATCAAGATTAAATGAGCAATCTGAGAATGAGTACTGCACCATGGAAGAAATCAAATTAAAATAGCTGAAATGAATTTGACTCTCTCTTATAGAACAGGATGACATGTACGAGTATGAACACAGATCATATAATAAATCATATATAGAATAAATATAGCATTCTCGAAAACATAGAAGTACTAGGTATTCATTATTGAAATTTCGAAAATCATATCCCCGAAAGTATTAACTTGCTAGAGTTGGAAATGATATCAATGGATGTTTATGATGAAACTGCATCTTAAAAAAATTGAATTGGAAATGTGTAAGTTAAAAAAATGATTTTTATTTTTTCGTTACTCCGAAACCATCTGGCCTATTTTGCCCAATAACGAACTTTATCGAGATATTCATCTCCCAAACCTACTCTGAAAATTTCAACTGCTTAACTCATTCTGTTCGACAGTTATTGTAGAAACAAAATTTTAAAATAAAAAAAAATGGACACTTTACGGCAACCCGCTCAATACGAAAATTCGCATGCGTATAAAGGTCAGTATTCTACCATTGGATGCTAAATTTTAAATAGATCGAGGGTTCGGTTTCGGAAATATTCATAAAAAACGTTTTTATTAAAAACGGCCATAACTCCGAAACCACTTGGTGGATTTTGCCCGCTAACGAATTCGTCCGAGATATTTACGTTCCTAACCTACCCTGCAAATTTCAATCCTCTAGCTCTTTTCGTTCGAGAGTTATCGTGTTAACTGTCGGATGGCCGGATAGAATCGATTTCGACCACGGCTTCTTAATCAATGTGTCGAACCAAATCGTTTGTGACCATTTTCAGCCAAAAATTCTTAAATTAAAGACATTTGGACAGATTGATAAGCACTCTGTTCCGAGGAACAAGAGCGCCAAAAAACAATTTTCACGTATAATATTCTACTGCACCTACGTTATTGAACTCTTCCTAAACGACGTACCTATCCAAGTTCGATAAAATTTTTGTGGTTGTTTCTCTGACGAATATTTTGTTTCCACATATCAGAACATACGGTGCGGAACTGCCAAATGGAAAAAATTAATTATCTCGGTTACTGTATATATTTATGGAAAATTCCGAAACACATCGAGTTTAAATTTTAAAATCTCATTCTTCTTCGTAAAAATGCGAACCCTTCCTTCAACCCCCATCGAAAGACATACACAACCCGAAATTTTTCAAATAGGTATGGGCTTGTGATAAATCCTTTGAAAGGTCTCGTCATTCTCTATTCAGAAATATAACTACTGTGAAACCCTGAATGAGGGTGACGGAAATTGTACGTAGATATTTCTCTCTGATTCAAATACGCGTCGCTTGAGCTCAGGCGCATCCACGTTTCTTATCTATGATCTTGTATGATTTACGCAATTCTTTCCCCAATTTCCGCTTTACAACAACAATAATTTACACAATTGATGACAATATATGTTCAAGATATATATATAGTAGGTATAAGATGTTTCGAGATATGTTTTCTATAACTTGCGTGCTATTCCTTATGCCTGAACGTAGTTTTGCTTCGATGGTCTCGCAATACTGTTCTCCTTTCCTCTGTGCTCGCAGTCTGCAACCCTTGACTGAATGTCCCACAGCGCTGCTTCCTGACCACCTTGTATATACTCGGGACCTGCAACACTGCGTTGGCTGTCTCACAACGTTACTTATGGACCACTTTGTATGTACTCGAATGCCTCAGTACTACTCTTCCTGACATAAAAATCGTGCTATTCCTATTGACATAAAAATCGTGCTGGCATAAAAATCGTGCTTGCATAAAAACCCGGGCTTCCATAAAAACACGTGCTACCATAAAAACTCGGGCTGCCACAAAAATCCTTCTATTCCTCTTGATATAAAAATCGTGCTGGCACACAAAAACTCCTGATGTTACAAAAAACCCTGATGACAGAAAAGAAATCATCAGTGACTTCTCTCGGATAAGAAACAAATGAATTTTCGCAATACATAATAATTTCGGTTATCATAATATTAATCAGACCAATTATTCGTTGCTATGCAACAGTTATAGAATTCGTACATACCCTGATGTTCGGGGTTGTCCTGCACACGTTTGCTTCGAAACCCAATCTGGCCGTGCCTCCACCAAATAATTCTTCAATCACACAGTGATATTCTGGATATAGAAAGATAATTACGACCTGAATTGATTCCACTATAAATGACGAGAATAGAATATCTAAAACCTACCTGTCAAAGTCGCCAAGATCGTTCACGTGTTCAACTCTTAGATTTGCAGAAAGGTCTTTATATCCTCTTTCGAGACGAGTGCAAGTTACCTGTTATCTTCCCAAATCAAACCAATGTAACCCTCACTCCTAATTCGATTTTCGAAACTATATCCAACTAAGAAGAAATCACCAATTCTTATTAAGTTCCGAAAATACGCCTAACCTACTGCTCCTCCTTCGAGTGTTCACAAAATGGACGACCTCATGTCCCTGACTGGCGCAGACCCTCACAAATTTCAGACTGTCACAATTCAACACTATTGCCAACTTATTCGGTTCTTCGAATAAAACAATTATTATTTAGCGTCGATTGGCACCACTGAGATCCAACCTCAAATTCGACGTCAACACGAACGACATAAACGACACTCGCCAACCAAACGTAAACAAACCCCTGCCCGGGCTAAAAAGAAACGTTACAAAATCCCCCCTCACTTGAAGAAATTTACCTAGTAAATTTCACTTAGGGATTACAATACATATGATCAAAAAAAAAAAAAAATTGACCAGACGATTCATAAATGAAGGTGGACAGGTGTCGAAATGTTTCCACCAATCGGAGCCCACTACAATCAAGTATCCCTGAAGGAGGAAGCAATCCACTCATACCCAATCATTCCTACGTCCTCAATCACAACAAGCATACCCTTCTCATCCAATCATTACCCAGAATCATACATCATCCAATGCCCTATCATACATCACAGTCGTCCCGGAAATCCTCTTCTACTCTCATTACTCCATCCATCCAGCAATTACCCTCAATCTTCATGCATTCTCCGACCATGTACTTCATATGTCCACTGCGAAATTCTATTGTCAATTCTACTTGGTCCTATCTAACCCAGGGTAAGGTCTCCAATATTTTTCTTGTACAAAGCTCAAAACAATCTACACAAAAATAAAATATTTGAGCACAAGACAACTACCACAATTCAAACTTCTACTCAAATACACTTCCAAACTCGACTCTGACCGACAATCGCTAGAGATAAAATAAAATGGTATAAAAATAATTTTCAATAAATTAGGACGAGACAAGACAGATATAGGCCAAGAAGCAAAATGACTAGAAATATTAAAGCACAATAATGCATGTCCCCTACAAAAAAAATTTACGTGCAGTTCTGACAGTTGACACGACATTGGAGGACCAACAAAACAGGAATTAGCACTGTTATTGGTTGTTTTGCTCATATTTCTCGTAATTTTTGAATGTAATATCAAGGTAAATGCTGTTTACGAATTTTATATAGTGTAGTGAATATCTCATAAGTGTTATTTGATCCATAAAAGGGGAATATATTGCGAAAAAAATAGTATTTCATAGGTAAGAATGCTAATATCTTCCTGATCTGAACAGTTTGCTCATTTCCATGTTTTCAGGTACCTTGTAATCCAATTTATATTTGTAAATAATCATGATGGACTATAGTGATTACTCTGAAAAACATTCTGAGAGTGACACAAAGCTCTATATCAATCAAATTTCCAGCATTGGTGGTTCGATTAGGTCCTTATCAAGAAGCAGAGGTGTTCAACAAAAATTGATGACTTTACGAAAATACTGTACCCGGACATATTTATGCACCTTGTGGTTACCAAGAACAAATATACTTCAGATGATATGAGTTCTAATGAAAGTTTGGAGGCTTATAATCGGGCAGTTCGTGGATGGGTGCGGAATATCTCCATAATGAAGACTGGCAATCATAGTTTAATAATTGCAAATGTATATGTGCAACAATCATCTTCGCATTAATATATTTCACTATAACTATCATGGATTTATTTGAAGAAAAGTATTTGAATAAATCATAGAAGGAGTTGCAGTATATCGGTAAGCTCCAATCTATCTAACCTTTAGTTCTTAAAATATGATGATTCTTGGTGATTTTTATCTTAGGTGTGCTCTTGAATTTATTAGTTGCAGTAATAAATGATTCTTCAAGTATGTTATATGAATGCAGCTTCTATCAACGTTAGTAAGATGATTTAGGTATATATCAATATTTTTCAGGCAGAAGCATCAACATGAATTTGACAGTGGATGAATCTAAATCTATTGAAATAGAAAGCAGGGAGCAGTTGAATATCAAGAGTTGGTTTTTAGCATGTGTAGGATTAAGAAGCACAGTGACAATGGGTTATTCGTGCTCGTTATTACAATAATTTTTGGTAATAGTTTAAACTGAAGCAATGAAAGCAAGCGAGTAAAAAACACATTGTATAGTTTATAATTTATTTATAACATTCATCATGTCTAAGCAGTTCTGTTTAAATAAATTAATCTACCTTATATATTTTGCTTTGTAACAGCCTTACTCTCGTTTTTGTCCGCTTGGTTCGGACCTGGCATCAGAGTCGGGAAAATGAAATTTATTCATCACAAATTAACTAGGTACATTAGAGTATAAAAAATAACAGATACTTTACATACACAATTATATTCTATAATGGAACCCAATCAGGATGATTTTTAATTTATATTAAAATATTATAGATGTTTACATTACTATTCATGCAGCTAACTAAGTCAAACATTTTTATGTGTACCTATATCTATAATGATACAGAATTGACAAGCTGGAAAGTGTTATTTGCCTTCTAAATTTTCCACAGTTTCCAATCGTAGTAACATACTAATGCAATAGAATTCTTGCCTTTCAAAACAATATACCTAGTTCTTTCTTATAATCTCTCAAGGTGATCGGTTAAGTTCAGCTCAACATTCATACAAGATTCAAATCGAAACCAAGATATTGAAATAGGTCTTTAGCTTACTCACTTACTTACGCACATTCAGCATATTAATTTACGTGAAAAATATAATATTTGTACGTATTTTAGTTCGCCCTTGATCTGCAGCCCACGAACAAGCACAAATTTGGCATTTTAATACTCAAAATTAATTTTTATGGAACAAATAAAGATAACAAAATATTCACTTCACTTCATAAACAGCAATTAAATTGATATAACACTCAAAAATATCAAAAAATCCAGGAAAATAAGAGGAAAACAAACAATAACAGTACTAATTCCTGCTTTGTTGGTCCTCCAATGTCGTGTCAACTGTCAGAACTGCACGTAACCCATTCATTGAGAGGTAAGGTTATGTGTCGTTGGATAGTGTCCCAAATTCTCCCAATAACATCTCTTACCAAATATAGAGGGATGTTAGTATAAAGGTATTTATACTAATATTTATACCCCAAACGATCCCTGTAACTTTCAACACTCTGATTCTTCTCGTTGGAAAGTTATCCTGGTCACGGCCGTACGGACACAGTTAAGTTCGAACAAGGAGTTGAAATATAAGTTCATAATTGGCTTGGAATTGCTTCAAGTATTACAATTATCCATTATATTTTTGTTATCATTTTTTATGGAAGACTTAATAGATGTTCCAGCAAGGCTCTACTCCTCATAATAATAAGATATCTTTCTATTCAATTTCTACACCACTCAACTTCAAGTATCCATTGTCCATCAAACTGGAGACAAATTATTTACACAAGAAAATACTTTTCCGAGTATAAGAGGATTACTGAAGTCCATTGAGGAGCATCACGAGGCGGGATCTTGTTCTGTCAGATATCAAACGGATTTCCGACCATTATCCATGACGCAGAAGTAACTTGATCTGAAAAGATCCCAAATCTTGCTAAAATCTAATGCTATTCGAGAAGATTCAGACTTGAATTCCATAGATTGCTTAATCCACTTCCTGCGAAGATGATCAGGAATTATGTGGAACTACTTCGAATGGTTTGCGGTAACTTTTCCATACAACTAGTTGAAAAAGAACTGAGGCCAGGAGCTTTGGCGTGCTTATTCAGATTTATAACCAGAGCAATCACCTATCCAGGTACTGAACTTGCCCAAGGCTGCTAAGGTCCAGGAAAATAAATGTTATTTTCCTAATATTTCCAGGCAACTGAACCCAACCAAGTTTGAGTCTAGAACTCGGTAGATTATGGTTTTGAAGGCTCTCGCCAAATTTCAGTGATATCTGACGAATAGTTCCTAAGATACACAATTTGTTTAATAGTCTTTTAAAAATCTTCTAGTCTAGGTTGGCACGGAGTGCAAATTAGCCAAAGTGAACAAACGTGCCAAAGAGTACTGTCTTCAAATCAGAGCCTTTTTATATTTTTTCAATTTTCTCCGACAATTATATCTATGAATACTGTCTGGCTATTAGTTTTACCGTAGGTCGAAATAAAAACACCTAGCGAGTAATTATTCAAACTTTGACAAATCATATCTCCGAAAATATTGGTTACTCAGAGTTAGGAATGATATCGATGGATTCTCATGATAGAACTGCATCATACAAAATTTAATTCAAAACGTAGGTCCATGACCCACCTCATATATATGAATATACATCAGCAAATTATAATTAGAGCATTCTGAAATAATGAAATCACGATTAATTATCGAAATTTCGAAAAATCATATATCCGAAAGTATTAGTTTGTTAGAGTTGAGAATTCCATCAGTGGTTTCTTATGATTTCGACGTTATTTTCGCTGACATGATATAAGACATTTATATGAATGGTGCATGGAAAATGAACTGCCGCTTAATACCAGTGAATGCAAAGTTATGAGTTATTCTAGAAAAGTGACTACCGATGAGTTCAATTGTAATATTCACAACCATGTCTTGAAAAGGGTAAACCATTGTGTGTATTTAGGTGTTTTGTTCGATAGTCATTTAACCTCCACATTGATAAGATTACCTGTGATGCCACGCCAGTAGGTCTTTGGGATTTGTTTTGCGCAATTGCAAAGAATTTTCGAATATTATAGGTATTCATGAGTCAGTTTATTTCAATCTAATACGTAGTGAACTTGAATACTGCAGTTTAGTATGGAATGCTATAGAAGAAAAATATGTCTTAGCGGCCAGCGTTTTGAAATTTTTGTACTACAAAAAACATAACGTTTGCCCTCTACGCCATTATGACCATAACTCTTTACTGGTTGAATTCAACTTCGTAAGTTTGAGAAAGAGAGGAAAAATTTCATGTGCAATCTTTGCTTTCAAATTAGAACAGATTTAACTTTTAGAATTAGTGTCTCCAATACACAACACTATTTTCATAGTCCGGTATCATCAACCTGCATAAGCTTGAATGTTTTACCCTACAGTTGATGTGTTCTTCCTTTCTATTCCCAACTAGCAATTTTATATTTTATAATAGTTGTGGAAACGTTTTCAACCAAAATCATATAAAACATTCTTAGTCGCTGAATTGTTTTCAATACGTTTATACAACAGATATAAACCCAGAATTGGCACATTTTATAAAATAATTTCGTCATTCGAAACATTTCATAAAGCTCTTCATAAACATTACAAGACTATTTCATACACATTCTGGCGCCATCTAAAAAACTGTTTTGTAATAGCTTTATAAGGTTTTTCATATGAGCGTTCTGAAAAAAAATGTTACATAGAATGATATCTATAAAATTAATTGGTTTTAAGTTGGCAAATGACAATCCTGAATTATTACAACATACCGAAAATATAGATGTCATGTGTCATTATGGTTTACAGGAAGCCATTTTATTTATATATACTTCTACTCTTATCTTACAGACACATGTTCGGATACACACAACGAAATTCTCAATGCAAATGAAATTTCTTCGTGAAATGTAGCACTAAAATGACATATTTCAAACGCGCACCCTTGTTTCGAATGTTTCACATAAAAAAATTGAACAAATCAAAAATGTGGCTTGTCAGTCTAATGATCCTTTGTACGAAAATGTATTCCAATTTGTTCTACAGATTATTTTTGAGTTATTTCATTCTCTGGATGGTTGAAATATCTACACATTGGCAATTTTTAGTCCGTTTAAAACACTCCGCATTCTGAGTCATCACAAATGCCGCCATGTTTAATGGCGTTCTCTTATAAAATGATTTTGCATCAGTTTCAAGCATTTCGTTGTAATTTTGCTTCTTAACAACTTCTATAAAACATGTTATAATGTTCTACCGCGTGAAAGTCAACATAACCTGCAAAATCAGTGAAACAGTTAACGTTTTCCTGTGGAATATCTGATGAATACATATTTTTGCAAGGATATTCAAAAGGAGAAATAACAGTTAATCTGAAGAAGGTATCTTATTAATAAGTCGATATCTTGAGCACAAACTTATTGTGGTGATAATTTTGCACCTACAGAAAATTGTCTTCAGAAGTAGCATAATGCTTCCCGAACCTCATGCATAGGTAAGACATTTGAGCTTTCAGCTAGAAAACTAATATGCATTTGCTTCATGGTAATCATAACTTTTTTAGAAACGTTCAAGATTGTGCAGACAGTTGAGAATGGAATTAAACACTTTCAGTGTGGGAACAGAATGATCAGCTGCTTTTGAATGATATTTTTATGGAAATTGAATACTATAAAATAGTTATGAAGTGGTTACCGAAACGACAATTTACTTCTGGAAGCAAAATTGTAACTAAAAGCACTTCTATATAACTGTTTCATGAGGTTATACAGAACATCTTTGATAAGGTTTTTTAATATATTTGAAATAAAATTATAAATATCCCCAGAACTAATAAAGAAATCATTAAAAAGCAATTCAGTTTTATAAGCAGAATTGTTTTATAAGTTAGCTATAAACCTCTTAATAAATGCTTAAGTAACAGTTTTATAACATATTTCATAATTCTGCTGTACAGACGTTTTCACGATAAATTTATAAAGTATTTCGATTGTCCACAACAGAATGAAGTTTATGTAGCTTTAATATAATGAATTGATATTTTGGAAGCACTAATATGATACTTATGAAATATATTAGTCGCGAATCATTGGAGTTATAAGACAACATTGCTGGTTGGGTTGGTCATATTTTTTTTACATTACTAAGTATGAACCCAATTTATTTGAAGATGCAGTTTCATCATAAGAATCCAATGATGTCATTCTGAACCCTATCAAACTAATACTTTCGGAGATTTGATTTTTCAAAATTTCAATAATTATTCTCAATTCTATATGATTTCATAGAATACTCTACTTATAATTTCCTGATGTATCTAAATCCAACATGAGATGAGTCATATACCTACGTTTTGAATTTAATTATGAAAATTCTTGAGAATTGACGCACAGAAGCCAAATTGAAAAAGTAGGATAGCCCCGTGTATAGGAGCTTTGGCGCTCTTGTTCAAACTTTGTCGAATCATAAGTCCGAAAGTATTGATTTCTCCGAGTTGGGAATGATATCAATGGATTCTTATTTAATTTATTTTATTTTATGATGTAGTTATAATACAAGATTCCATTGAAATCTTTCCCAATTCTGAGAAAACAATACTTCTGGAAATATACTTTGTCAAAGTTTGAACAAGAGCGCCAAAGCTCCTGTCCACAGGGCTTTCCCACATTTTTTTCAGCCTCAGCTGATGACGGCCTGAGGCATTGTATATATGTACCTTTATGTATTGGTTACCTCTTTACACCTGTAATTGGGCATTTCGTGTTGGATGTAAAAGATAAAATAAATAAATGATGAAACTGCATCTTAACATAAATTTTATTTGAAATTGGTAACGCAAAAAAAATTATTTTCGTTACTCCGAAACCATTATGCCGATTTTGCCCAACAACAAACTTTACCAAGATACTTATCTCCCAAATCTACTCCGAAAATTTCAACTGTCTAGCCTGTCATTCCTTCTGTTCCTCTGTTCCGAGTACCAAGAGCTCCAAAAGTAGTCTTCGAATTCGATTTTCGATGTTTCAATTCTCAGGTGGAGAGCAGTTTTACGGTGCCTATACTCAGAGTGGAATTATCATTAAGACTAAATTAATTCGGTGAATTGAAATTTACCGTCAACCAAATTCATGCGGTGCCAAACTGTGCTATCGATTCTCCACCGGGAACAATTCATCCTAGATTGGAAAAGCCAATTTGGGGATTCTCGAATATAATTAGAATCACCTTTGAATACAATATCCATAGTGATCGAGGTATCATTACGATGATTTATTATCTGCCACCCTACAGTTTTATTCAATGCTGTTATGTCAATGTCAATGTCAATGTTCATGCTCCTTCAAGAATAGAATATGACAATGTGATGAGGATTCACGGATATCCATGGGGTTTATTGAAATATTTAGTTCAAAATCTATGAGACTACTACCTTGTGCTATCCATGGTGGTTTAGTGGCTCAAGCCTTCTGATGAGGGAGATCAACTTATACTCCATTCACTTTTATAAAGTCTCCCGGTTGGCCATGATTTAGGTCTATCACGTTTTTGTAACTAGAGCAGAGGCAGGTTGGCACTGCTGAAATATCGTCAAGGTCAAAACAATTCGCCAAGACGTTGCCAATTTCTACTCTCACAAGTATCAAACTTAACATAATCATAACATTAAAATCTGCTATAGGAAAACTTCATTCAGACATGTTGAACTCTCGAATGAAATTACTTAGTTTCCTATCATTAGATATTATTAAGGTATAAGAATGACTCGGGTTTCGTAGTACTACTACATTTTGAAACTGGCGTATTTCAAGCTGTGCAACAAGGTATTTAAATGTCTTATGGAGATACGTCTGTTCGTTTTCCTGTCGGGTTATTCAGGTACTGTTATTATTTTTTCAAATGAACTATCACAAAATAACGGACTATACTCTTATTTTTCAATAAAATTTCAACACTTGATTCTTGATTTCCATACAAGAAAACAGCATAATTGAATCTTCCAACTTGTTTATATACGTGAAATATATCCAGTAACAACAGAGAAAAAATTTTCTTCTACAGTCGCCAGGACTGTGGAATTATTGAATTCACATAATATCTTTTCAAATTCATTATTTTTCTGAAGTAAATTCACATCGTGGAAATACGTAATTACTACGACTTCTATGTAAAAAGGACAACGTTGCGTAGTTATCTGACAGGAAATGACTATACCCTAACATTTTCAAAATATACATGGTGAAATGTGTCAAATTTTCATGGCCAACCGGGAGACTTTATAAAAGTGAATGGAGTATAGTAGTCTAGTCAACAAGTGCTTTTTGGAGCTCTATAGTTCCTCGGAACTGAGTGCTTATCAATTTGCCCAATTGTCTGTAATTTTCGAATTTTTGGCTGAAAATGGTCTCAAACGATTTGGTTCGACTCACTGATCAAGAATCCGAGGTCGAAATCGATTCTGTCCAGCCGGTCCGGCAGGCCATAGGCACGATAACTCTCGAACGAAAGGAGTTAGGATTGAAATTTGCAAGGTGGGTTTGGAGCGTAAATATCTCGGACAAGTTCGATAATGGGCGAAATCCATCATGCGGTTTCGGAGTTATGGCCGATTTTAGTAAAACACACTTTTTATGAATATTTCCGAAACCGATCACTCGATCTATCTGAAATTTAGCATCAAATTGTAGTATCATGACCTCCATACGCATGTGAAGTTTCGTATTGACCAGGTTACCGCAAAGTGGCAAAAAAAAAATTCAAAATTAAAAAAAAATTTTCTACAATAACTCTCGAACGGAAAGTGCTTGGCAGTTGAAATTTTCAGAGTAGGTTAGGGAGACGAATATCTCGGCTGAGATCGTTATTGGGCAAAATAGGCCAGATGGTTTCGGAGTAACGAAAAAAAAAATTTTTTTTAAGCAACAAATTTCAAATTCAATTTTCATTTGAGGTGCAGTTTCACCATTAAATCCATCGATATCATTTTCAACTCCAACAAGCTAATAATTTCGGAGATATGATTTTTCTGAACTTCAATAATGAATCGTACTTCTATGTTTTCACAGAATGCTATAATTATTATATCTAAGCTTTAATATATATGATCTGAGTTCATACTCGTACATTTCATCCTGTTCTATAAGAGAAAGTCAAATTCAGTTCAGCTATTTTAATTTGATTTCTTCCATGGTGCAGTTCTCATTTTCAGATTGCTCATTTAATCTTGATAAATAAACTATTATTTGAATCGAATTTCCTTTATGATGCAGTTCTATCATAAGAAAACATTGATATAATTCCCAACTCTGAGAAACCACTACTTTCGGAGATATAATTTGTCTGTTTGAACTAGAGCGCCAGAAAGCTCCTGTCCACAGGGCTCGAACCCATTTTTTGGGCAAAATTTTTGCATATTCTCAGAAAATTATGATTGAGGTGTCATTTGATTCATATTGGCATATAGATAGTTTTTGAGAAAATACTGAGGCCGTTGGCAAAAATTGCAATAGTTATGAACAATTAAGTGAAGAAAAAAATGGGGTCTGGTTTTTCGCTAATATCTCACAAATTGTTTCAGATAATTCAAATTTGAAAAGAGTTTAAAAAATAAGAGGAAATTTACTGAAATAATGTCCGAAATCCTGGAACTATAGTATAAATTCTTAAAATTTTCTAAGAGGGTTGATAATACGCCCGAAAACGGGTACTTGACTTTCGCAAGCCTCGCCCCCTTTGGACCTTTAATGAATAAGTATTCTTCAAATTTAATAAATAGGAAAATATACATATATATTCTTTTGAAAATATAAAACTCAGACACCTGCAAGATAGATCAATGAACAATAATCCGTGGTCCAAACATTTTTATCACTTTTCAATTAGTTATCCATTAGTTAATTAACAATTTTTTGTAGCACGAACATTGTTAATTGTTAATCTGAGAATTTTTTCCATTCGTGGAGCTATTTTTTAAAGGTCTTAGAATAGATTCCCGTTGGAAAAATAAAAGAATTGTTAATTTTTGTTTCGTTTATCTCCTATTGTTTATTAAATTGTTCTAAACAAATGCATTGTTTATGAGATAATTTAAGAATTTTTTTTATACCATAATGTTTGATGATAATAATGATTTAAATAAAAAAACCTTTTCTTAAAAGAGAATTATATTGCTTAAAAACGCATTTGTCAAATAACAATTTTCTTTACGAAAATTAAGCAACCAGTATTCTTTTAAATTCATTATTTATCTTAGTCTTTGATATTAAAAAAAAAATCTATTATTATTTAAATTTTTGTTGTTTATTTAATGAACAATTTGTTATAAACAAAGGAATTATCTCTTTGTATTTATTCTTTTTCTTTTTAAAAAAACAAAAACAACCATTTTTCATTCAAAGAAAAAAAAAATTATTTATTAAGTTCAATCAAAAATATGAACAAAAATCAGTAGTAAGTATTATCTGATCATAGGAATCCGGATTAATAGTAATATTATAAAAAAATCAATGTTTAATGAAGCTTTATAATTTTTCACTTAAGTAAATTGTTAATAACAAAACCAAAATTAACAATTCTTTAATTTTTCCAACGGGAATCTATTTGACTAGCTTTGAAAAATAGCTTCACGAAAGGCAACAATTATCAGATTAATAGTTTAACAATTATCGTACTTACAATGTTAATGTTCGTGCTACGAAAAATTGTGAGTTAACTAATGGATAACTAATTGAAAAATCGCGATAAAAATTCTTAGACCACGGCTTATTATCCATTGTTATATCCTGCAGTGGCAGTTGGGAATTTTTTCGGAAAATGTCCTCCTCTATTTGAATCTTTTATCAAATTTGAATTATCTCAAATAGTTTTTGAGCCATTGGAATTTTTGCGAGCGGCCTTATCATTTTCTCAAAAACTATCTACATGCCATTCCGAATCGACTGACACCCCAGTCATAATTTTCGGAGAATACGCAAAAATTTTGACCTAAAAAGCACTTGTTGACTAGACTATTATACGTATGCTTCCGATGAGTAAATTATATGCGTTACAAATGAATTAATCGATTTTATCTTACCATGCCAAATAATCATTATTTGTTTTCAGAGGACGCCCCTGAAATACAACTCCAATCACTCTCTGCCAAAAGGTTGGTTCGGCTCTCACCTCCTAGGAAACAAAGGCGTAAAAGTGGTAATAAATGGCTCAATTTTGCGTGTTTCGGTCACAACTGATAAAATAAATCACAGGCCGGTACATGAACGAAACCACGTTCAACTAATGAGTGCCAAAAAATCACGCGAACTCCATAACGGATGGGTGGACTAAAAAGGTCACTTCAAAGTGGATACGGAGAAAATTCAGGAACAAATGTTCGAAAAATTATGGATGCTTTCTAGGCCTGTCAGTAATATGCAATAACACGATTTATATACAGGGTGTCCCAAGTTCGAGTGCCTATTAGACGTTTCTGGAGAACTGGACATATTTGATAGCTGACAATTGGGATTATGATATTGCTTGAAATTCTCTACAAAGCTAAAATATTTTCGAAGCCCAAGCACTTCCGGTTATACAGGGAGTGAAAATAAATTTGATGAATTTTTTTTTTCAAGTTTTGCATTCCTGGTATGATCAAGTATTCAATGCTGAATACATTTCTGTTAAAAACATTGTATTAATACGAATAGATTTCAAAATATCGACAAAAAACCGGAAAAAGAGTAAAATATGTTTAGTCAGTATTATGTTCACATGTTAAGACATCCTGGGTTGTGTTCAAAAATTAACTCCACGGAGTCGAGTAGAGTTTTTGAAGGTTTGACAGATTTACTCTGGAGTTACTCTGACACTGACACTGACAGTGACAGAAGGTGCCAATATCGGAAAATATAGGTTATGTTGGTTTAAGAAAGATCCTATTATTATTGTTTTCTTCACATATATGTAACTCTAATCATAAATATATATTGTGAGCAGTATTAAAACTATTAAATTACCTCACAAGACATTCATAAAACAGTGAGACAAAGATACTAGATTTTCCGTCCCATGAGTTATGTCAATTTTGACAGGAGTAAAATGAACTCCGAGTCAAATACTCCGACTTTTCGGACGACAGTCACAGAGTAAAATTTACTCAACCTTTCAGTTTTCGACGCAATGGATTAAATATTACTCTACGGAGTTAATATTCGAACACAACCCTGAACGTAAACCGTTTTTACAACATCGAAGAGGAACAATGTGGAAAGGTCATGCATCTTTTGAATTTCAGAAATATCATCACAGGGTGTTTCAAATTTAGTGTTGAAAATTGTGATCAAAAATTGGCCCCAACTTCTGTTTTTCAAATTAGAACCCTATTTTTGGCGTTCTAGTTCCTCGGAACTGAGTGCTTATCAATTTGCCCAAATGTCTGTAATTTTCGAATTTTTCGATTAAAATGGTCTTAAACGATTTGGTTCGACTCACTGATCAAGAATCCGTGGTCGATTTTCATTCTGTCCGGCCGGTTTGGCCGGTCCGGCCGTCCGGCCGGCCGTAGGCACGATAACTCTCGAAAGGAATGAGCTAGACAGTTGAAATTTCCAGAGTAAGTTTGGGAGATAAATATCTCGGCTAAGTTCGTTATTGGGCAAAATCCGACAGATGGTTTCGGAGACACAAAAAAAAATTTTTTTTTTACGAAACAAATTCCAAATTAAAATTTTCAATAAGCAGTTTTACCATAAGAATCCAATGGTATCATTTTTAGCTCTAACAAGCTAATACTTTCGGAGATATGATTTTTCAAAATTTCAATAATAAATCGTATTTCAACGTTGTCACAGAATGATATAATTATTCTATGTATGAATTGTCATAATGTCAACTTATTTTCCTGAGACATGACATTATCTAATCAATCGAAGAATTGTGAGCGAAGTGAGAATAATCTCAGTTGTTTGCTCCGAAATTAGTTTTTCTCAGAAAAGTCTTACATTTCGGAACGGAACATGAAGTAAGAGATCTGAGAGTAGTGAGACTGCTTTTCATCCATAGACATATATATAACTCTGGAACGGAATGAGCTAGGTAGTTGAAATTTTCAGAGTAGGTTAGGGAGATGAATATTTCGGTTAAGTTCGTTATTGGGCAAAATTGACCAGATTTAATTTGATTTCTTCGATAGTGCAGTTCTCATTCTCATGATTGCTCATTTAATCTTGATAAATAAACTATTATTTGAATTGAATTTCCTTTATGATGCAGGTCTATCATATGAATGCATTGATATGATTCCCAACTCTGAGAAACCAATACTTTCGGAGATATAATTTGTCTGTTTGAACTAGAGCGCCAGAAAGCTCCTGTCCACAGGGCTTGAACCCATTTTTGGGCGTATGTTCTAGGGGAACATCGTCCTATCATTTCGTCCAAATGTCTGTAATTTTCGAATTTCGAGCTGAAAATTGGCTAATAGACTAATTCGGACTCCCTGATTACGAATCCGGTGTCAGATTTTTGGGTGCCGTATGGCCGGCCGGCCGGCCGGCCGGCCGTAGGCACGATAACAGGAGCACCGAAGGTCCTATCGACTTCAAACTTTCAGGGTAGGTTTCTGATCAAAATGCGACGGTTAAGTTCGTTAACGAGCAAAATCGGCCGGACGGTTTAGGAGTTATAGACATTTAAAATTTTGAGGTTATTTCCCTGATATTTCAGGAACTAAAGAAGATGTGGAATCGAAACTTGGTAGTCAGTTCGAGGATATAAACGCGCAACTTTTGGCAAAATTCTGTTATGATCAAAATGTTGGTAATTTTTAAAAAAATATTTCTTTTAATTTTTTCGAAAAAAAAATTTTTTTTTCGTGAACTATTCATCAGATTGCAACAAAAACTTGTACTAACGTCAATTGTAGTATTTTGCAACATTGTGCAAAATTTTGGCTCTATACGATTTCAATTTCTGGAGATATAAGACAAAATGTGTCAAATTTCCTGGGTCTCTCTCAGTATTTTCATCGATTATTCTATGAACTCTTTGAATTCCACCGAAAACAAATTCAAAGACATAAACATAAAGAATCAAGTCATAGTTTAGACGTCGAAAGAAGGACGATGTTGATCGACTTGAAAAGGTACCTATTTCAAGAAATGCAATAATGAAATGCTTAATTTTTTTTATGGTCACAGAAAATCGTCACAAAAATCTATTTACCTCATTTGACGGCTGTTTGTCAAATCAATTAATTCCAATAATAGATGTCAGATTTCCTACATACCAAGTTCAAACACATTTTATTATATGGAAAACACTTATTATGATCACGTTCTACAGGAATTGATACTAAATAGAAGCTAGATGAAGATTATTGTAATGGAAAATTTGTGTTCCAGAATAATATTAAGGTATTCAACATGATACTGCTTTTTTTCTTTACTGGTCAGTACGGGCCACAAGGAACATGCGCCCAAAAGCTCCTGTCCACAGGGCTTGAACCCATTTTTTTATGATTGCGTTGGATTTTCTGCGGTGAAAAATAATGATAGTTTTCTAACATGATTATGCTCCTAAATTCAATAATTTTTGAGTTTTTTTTTCAATTTAGGAGCATAATCATGTTACAAAACTATTTTTATTTTGCACCGTAGAATCCAACGCAATCATAAAAAAATAGGGTTCTGATTTGAAAAACAGAAGTTATGGCCAATTTTTGATCATAAGTTCCGACACAAAATTTGAAACACCCTGTGGTGATATTTCTGAAATTCAAACGAGGCATGACCTTTCCACATTCTTCCTCTTCGATGTTGAGAAAACGGTTTACGTTCAGGATGTTTAAAATAAGAATAATGAACATAATACTGACTAAACATATTTGAATTTTTTTCCGGTTTTTCTTCAATATTTTCACAACTATTCGAATTAATACAATTATTTTAACAGAAATGTATTCATCATTGAATACTTGATCATACCTGGAATGCAAAACTTGAAAAAAAAATGTTTTCATCAAATTTATTTTCACTCCCTGTATAACCGGTGCTTGGGCTTCGAAAATATTTTAGCTTTGTAGAGAATTTCAAGCAATATTGTAATACCAATTTTCAGATATCAGTTAAGTCAAGTTATTTGGCTTATTGTTCATTGTTTTAGAATGTTGAGCGATATGATTCGAACGTCGAGATAATTTTTGTGGATAATGACTATTTAGTAGGGCATTGAAACCCATCCTCGATTCAAGGCGATACGCGTCGTTACTAACTAGTTTTTTTGGCGCTCTTGTTTCTCGGAACAGAGTGCTTATCAATTTGCGCAAATGTCTGAAATTTTCGAAGTTTTGGCTGAAAATGGTCTTAAATCAATTCGTTTGACTTACTGATCAAGAATCCGTGGTCGAAGTCGATTCTGTCCGGCCGGCCAGCCGTCCAATAACACGATAACTCTCGAACGGAATGAGCTAGAAAGTTGAAATTTTCAGAGTAGGTTTGGGACATAAATATCTAGGTTAAGGTCGTTCTTTGCCAAATTCCTGCTGAATGGTTTCAGAGTAACAAAAAAAAATTTCATTTTACAAATTTCGAATTCAATTTTTCTTAAGCAGGAGTTACATCAAAGAATCCATTGATATTATTTTCAACTCTAACAAGCTAATACTTTTGGAGATATGATTCTTCAAAATTTCAATAATACATCGTACTTCTATGTATTCACAGAATGCGAAATCTATCTGTCTGTGTTATATCTGTTTGCAGTAGCTGTCGTTTGGTCCAGTTTGAAAGATAAACGTTATTAATGTCAAACGATACTGAAAGTGTATTTCTGGAGAGTTTGGTTGATGTAAGCATGTGAACAATTTGAAATTTGAATTCACTAACGTAGGCAGAGTTTTTTGGTTAGTGAGTCGAAAATGAATGATGCAAGGAAGTCAAGCAAAATTTACCAGTCATTCTCTAATTATGAAAGATTTATAACGGGATTTCCAAATAATGTACAGATAGTTATACCTTAGTAACACTATTAAAGATTTCCTACACAAATATTCTGATTTCAGCTCTCTCTGCACTAATTACATTAGATTTGTTTCATAAATAAAACTGGCTATGTCATTTACTCAATTTTTCAGAAAGACTCCTGATAGTTTTGGTACACTAGTAGCCAAAATTGGAACCTAATATAAAGATAAGAGGCAAAGGGAGTTCGATTTCTTTCATGAAGTAGTTATCATCATAATAAACCATTGATATCATTCCCAACTCTGAGAAATCAATACTTTCGGAGATGTGATTTGGCAAAGATTGAACAATAGCGTCAAAGCTCCTGTCCACAGGGCTTTCCCACTCTTTAATGTTTGCGTTATAATAATATACGGTTCCTTTATTGTTTTTCTCTCCCAAACTGAATTCACCTCTATTAGTAAGACTGAATGTTATCTACGTACAATTTCCGCCACCCTTATTCAGGGTTTCAAAGTAGTTTTGTTTATTGAATCTAAAGACCTGGGTTGTAAGCTACTGGAATAAATTGTTTGTTTTTAGCGTGAATTTTCTTTTGGTGAATTTAGGAATTATTACGCTTGGGTATCTGGGAGAATTAAATTTACCTGGTGCCCATTTACTAGGTTCCCTTTTTGGAATCCACTCCCATCTCCACTGGAGCTAGACCGCGGATCCCCGAGTTCTAGTAGCTCCGAATATAACCGCTGCGACTTGGGAACAGTCGTAGTGGTTATAATATTTAGGGAAGTTTTTCTATGTTTTGTTTTCGCTTTATGCTTCATCTGATTCTATGTTTGTTCCCAGTGTCATAGACGGCACGTTACCAGTCGTGTTCTGAAATTTCACGTTACCAGTTAAGGGTTAATCGTATGTAGCTCGATATATACCGTTTTCTCAGCTTTTATAATATATGATTACATTTCATACCATCTTAATGACCAGTGAATCGTCTATGATCATAGAATTTTTAATTCTGACATATGCATTCTATTGGAATTGAGATACGAAAAACTTACGCCCCAAGTAACTCCAGGATACAATATTCACGAGACTCCGCGGAATTCCACAAGTAAGGACCGAGTTTTAATTGGATCAGATTTGTATATTTTGAGTTATAGAGAAAAAAATGGGTTCAAGCCCTGTCGACAGGAGCTTTCTGGCGCTCTAGTTCAAACAGCCTATTATATCTCCGAAAGTATTGGTTTCTCAGAGTTGGGGATTACATCAATGTATTCTTATGAAAGAACTGCATCAGAAAGGAAATTAAATTCAAATAATAGTTTATTCATCAAGATTACATGAGCAATCTGAGAATGAGAACTGCACCATGGAAGAAATCAAATTAAAATAGCTGAAATGAATTTGACTCTTTCTTATAGAACAGGATGAAATGTACGAGTAAGAACACAGATCATATAATAAAGCTTAGATAGAATAATTATAGCATTCTGTGAAAACATAGAAGTACGTACGATTCATTATTGAGATTTAGAAAAATCATATTTCCGGAAGTATTAGCTTGTTGGAGTTGAAAATGATATCGATGGATTTTAATGGTGAAACTGCATCTTAAATAAAAATTTCAGACATTTGGGCAAATTGATATGAACTCAGCTATCAGGCTCCTCGTACGATCTTATCGATCTCCGGTATTAGAATAAAACGTCGGTACTTACCTGGGATATATATTCTTAATTTTCACTTTTCGACATAGAATCGCCACATGGGGGTTTATTTGACGGTTTTTTACCCTTGTCTCTCTAAGTCGATTTTGACGTTTCTCGAACCAACTATTAGCAAGGAATTAGACAACGTCATGTCTCAGGAAAATAAGTTGACATTATAACAATTCATACATAGAATAATTATATAATTCTGTGAAAACGTAGAAATACGATTTATTATTGAAATTTTGAAAAATCATATCTCCGAAAGTATTAGCTTGTTAGAGTTAAAAATGATATCATTGGATTATTATGATAAAACTGCTTATTGAAAAAAATTTAATGTGGAATTTGTTCTGTAAAAAAAAAATTTTTTTTGTTACTCCCAAACCATCTGTCCGATTTTGCCCAATAACTAACTTAGCCGAGATATTTATCTCCCAAACCTACTCTGAAAATATCAACTGTCTAGCTCATTCCGTTCGAGAGTTATCGTGCCTACGGCCGGTCGGCTGGATCGGCCGGACAGAATGAATTTCGACCACGGATTCTTGATCAGTGAGTCGAACCAAATCGTTTAAGAGCATTTTCATTGAAAAATTCGAACATTACAGACATTTAGGCAAATTGATAAGCACTCAGTTCCGAGGAACTAGAGCGCCAATAAGAACAAAATTTCATTTTGTCAATTAACGAACTCAAATGTCGCATTCGAATGCGCAAGTGTCTATCTCTTTCTGGTTTCAAGTTATCGTGAGATATATAAAATTTTTTTCAAAATTTTCTAGTGGTAGACGTCGATATTCTACAACTAGATACCAAGTTCAATTCGATCGGGTCTGTGTTTTAGAGTTATTGAGAAAAGAATATTCCAAATGCGTAGGTATAACTCCGAAACCGTTCGGCCGATTTTGCTCAACTCTCTCATTCGGATGCGCAACCTACCTTGAAAATTTCAAGTACCTATCTCTTTTCGTTCAAAAGTTATCGAGGCAACGGTCACCCATCCAGCTGCTCATCCAAGGCTGCTCAAATCTCCAACAATATAGATCTGATCGTGTTCAAATTTGAAACTCGGCAGTAGAGTCAGGTTTGGAAGTCTCTCGCAAAATTTGAGTGATATCGGACCAATAGTTTCTTTTATATAAAACTTGTTTCAATGATTTTCTTAAAATTTTCTAGTGATATGACCCTCACGAAATTTCGCGCCGGCATTCTACAACTAATTACTACGTTTGAATTGGATAAGACTTGTATTTTTCGAGTTATTGAGGAAATACCAAGCAAATTTCAGGTAGGTTAAACACCTAAACCGTTTTGCTGATTATGCCTACTAAAGAACTCAATTGTCGCAATCAGATGCACAACCTACCCTAAAAATTGTAATTCACTATCTCTATTCGTTCTCAGGTTATCGTGAGATATATAATATTTTCTAATAATTTTTTTACATTTTCTGACGACTCGATTCTCATAATATTTCATAAAACTCTCATTATTAGTATTCTACAACTAGCTACCAAGATTACATCCGATCGGATCTGTATTTTTTGTTGACAAAATGATTACCCAGAAACCGAACTTGTCCGTCGTATTTGGATGCGCCACCTATCCTGAAAATTTCAAGTAGCTACCTTTTTCCGTTCTCAAGTTATCGTGTCAACGGCCGGCCGGACAGAATCCAATTTGACGCAGAAGTCTTCATCAGTGAGTTAAACCTAATCGTTTGAGACTATTTTCGGCAAAAAATTTGAAAATTACAGACGGAGGATTGTACCCATTAACGAATCTAACCGAGATATTTATGGTCCAAACCCATCCCTCAAATTTCAACTCTCTAGCTTATTTCTTTGGAGAATTATCGTGCTTGAGGCCGGACGAACGGACAGACAGAATTGAATTTGACCCCGAATTATTCATCACTGAGTAGAACTCATTAGTTTGAGGCTATGTTTGGTCCAAAATTCCAAAAATACAGACATCTGGACGAATAGATAGCACGCTGTATATATTTCGGAACAAAAATTGAGGGTTACAATCACAGCTACCACTACAACAAAATGAATTGTTATTATTCAAATCATTTATGAGCAGATGAAATTTTTGAATGTAATAAACTCCTTGAATAATATACATAGGTATAATATTATTTTCCTGTAGTTTTTGTGTTTATTCGAGGTGGATTCTGAAGAAATATTATATTATAATCAATAATAATAGTAATAATTACTATTATTTTGATTCTCTACAATTATTGTAGAGAATCTGGTCATGATTTCAACTATTAGTATCACGTTTTGTGATAATCAAGATTTCAAACCACCCAAGTTCCTAGAGTTTCTCCACAAACATGTATTTAAAATTTTTGGATATTAGATAACTAACATTTCGAAAAATAATAGTTAACGGTTGAATATTTTCGAAATTACAGACGCTTGAAATGTTCCATTTTCCACCATTACTCTATATCTCGAAAACAAATGCCCTGACTCGCACAACTGACATATTTCTTGAGCCGAATAATGTTCCACTGGCCACTGGATACCAAGTGTAACTACTTCGGTAACTACGGATTCTCCGTTAAATGCAATTTTTTTTAAAATTTTTTATTATAGAATCGAAAATTAAAGAAAGTTTGACACTCTGGAAATAGATGCATAGAATACATGGTGAAGACACTCTTTGACATATTTTCGGCCGAATTGCGGTCCAAATACTGTCAAAAAACAAAGATTTTGTTCTACTTCAGTTTCCGCCGATAGATGCCGGCAGTAGACATTTTATAGACAAAATTATCGGCATGTCAAATTAAATTTGAATCATTGTTTATTCTAGTTTCTTGTGGAAAGTCGTACCGTTTGCTCAAATTTAGTATTTTGAGTATTTTGTTCAACGTCCTTGTTTTCCACGCCGAAAGTAAGCCAAATGTTAGCTGTGTGAACTCTGAACGAGTATCCAGAACCATTTTAATCAAATACAGGGTCTTTCACGAGGAACCTCACCCATATTTATACGGGAAACTACTGAACGTATTTTCATGAATTTCAGCACTTATAAGTATTTCACGATGTTGATGAAATCTAAAATATTTTCAAGGCATGAGCACCTCCGGTTTTTCCGGAAATGACGTCAACTTCCGTTTTTCAAATTAGAACACCATTTTTTTATTGCAGAAATAGATTCCTTAGAAAATTTCAAGTTATTTTGATGTAACATTTATCAGTTTTGGTTGGAAAATTCTCTCTGAGCGGGAAAATTCGAAAAAAAAATCGAAAATAGAGCTCCGCTGAAACAAGAATAACTTCGAGGTTTTTGAATGGAAAATTTTAATTTTTGGGATTTTTCAAGATGTAAGATTGATGTATCCACTTTAAAAATCGAAATCGCGATTCATGATACAGGGGGTGAAAAAATCGCTTTCAAAGTTAGGGATGACAAAATCGTGAAAAATCAATTTTTTCAAATTAGAACCCCATTTTTTTATGGCAGATATTGAATCTACCTTAAAAAATAATGTGAGTGTATACATCACACCCTTGCCCTAAAATGGATACTTTCTGAGTTATTCACAAAAAACTGTTTTTCGTCTTGAATTTTCAGCTATTTCTTTTCCCTTCACGCCAAAAAGTTGAAATTTTCAGGAACTGTTATTTGAACCATGCTGTAGATTTTTCACCCCTTCTTGAAACCGACTTCAAGTTACTATTAGGAGAACCATGGCAAACTCTCGCAGTTATAACTAGAGAAGATGCTCAAAGTTTTGACCGTTAATTTCTAGACATTTATTTATACGTCTCAGGAATGCTTCGTGCGTTGCTCTTCTTATTTCATCGGGAGGAAGAGATCTGCAAAAGTGTTTAAGAGCCAAATTGAGTTTCAAAACTATGAATCTAAAAATCTAAACAAACCTGAACGCATTTCTGACTCGTTCTATGCAGTCCTCTTTATCAGTCAGGGGAGTTGAGTAGACAATATTTTTTATCCTACCCCAAACATAATAGTCTAAAGGAGTTAAATCGGGAGAACGTGGTGGCCAAAGATGTGGACCATTGTTCGCCAACCATCGATCTTCAAATAGCCTGTAGAGGATATTTGACACATTGAGTGAATTGTGTGGAGGCGCGCCATCTTGTTGATACCGTAAGTCATTATGGTTCTGTACTAGCGGCTCAATTATTTGAGTCAATATGTCAGAATATCTATCTCCTAAGGGAGAACATTCCTTAAATAATGCAAACATGTGTAGTGTTCTATCTTACCAGTTAAAGTCCCATCATAAATGTGAACATCGAGAATTGCATTATTTTTGATGGCGCAAAAAATATTGAAACTCCAGGTCTCTTGAAAGTTCCATTGTCTGAAGTGGTGGTTGTTCTCTTCATCCCAATAATGACTGTTATGCCTATTGAAAGAACCATTCTTTGTGAATTTAGATTCATCTGTCCAAATTATACAGTCCAAAAAGTTTTCATTCTCTTGAAATCGAATCATCATAGCTTCGCAAAACTCTGTTCTCCTGACGAAATCAGTTTCCTTCAAATGCTGTACCCTATTGAATTTATATGGGTGCATTTTATGTTTTTTTAATATTCTCCAAACACTCGATTGAGATAATCCCAGATCAATCTCGGCATCTTTGAGAGAATTTTGAGGATTCACACGAAAATATGCAAGAACTGTAATTTCGTTGTTCTCATCTTCTACTACACTTTTTTCTCTGTGTATAGTTTTCTTAACGAAAGATCCGACATTTCTCAAGTTTGTCATGGTTCTGTTAATGGTATCTCTCGTTGGTCTGGGTCGGTCAGGAAACCTCTCAATGAACAGTCGAATCGTTCTATCTACAACTTTATTACATTCTCCATGAAGTAGAATGAGATTTAAATAATCTTCATTGGTAAAATTAGGCATAGTGATCGATTTTATAACTTAATACGAATTATCACCAAATTAATAGTAAACACAAAATGCTACTGAATAAAGAGGAATTTGGCAGATGTAATTAATGATATCTATCATTAAAAAAAAATAATGTAAAACATGGTAAGTTTTTGCATATGGTTCATAAGGAATTATTTATTTATCACTGGAGAGAAAACCGATGGCCGATTAGATGAAATAAAGAGGTTTCCGATACAAATTCGAATCAAAATTCGCCATCTATTTAGGAACAACCTGTAACTTTTTTCTCTTGCATATTAGGCTAGTAAAATCTAAAACATGGTTTAAGTAACAGTTCCTGAAAATTTCATCTTTTTGGCGTGAAGGGAAAAGAAATAGCTGAAAATTCAAGACGAAAAACAGTTTTTTGTGAATAACTCTGAAAATATCCACTTTAGGGCAATGGTGTGTGCATACACTCACATTATTTTTTAACGTAGATTCAATATCTGCCATAAAAAATGGGGTTCTAATTTGAAAAAATTGATTTTTCACGATTTTGTCATCCCTAACTTTGAAAGCGATTTTTTCACCCCCTGTATCATGAATCGCGATTTCGATTTTTAAAGTGGATACATCAATCTTACATCTTGAAAAATCCCAAAAATGAAAATTTTCCATCCAAAAACCTCGAAGTTATTCTTGTTTCAGCGGAGCTCTATTTTCGATTTTTTTTTCGAATTTTCCCGCTCAGAGAGAATTTTCCAACCAAAACTGAAAAATGTTACATCAAAATAACTTGAAATTTTCTAAGGAATCTATTTCTGCAATGAAAAAATGGTGTTCTAATTTGAAAAACGGAAGTTGACGTCATTTCCGGAAAAACCGGAGGTGCTCATGCCTTGAAAATATTTTAGATTTCATCAGCATCGTGAAGTACTTATAAGTGCTGAATTTCATGAAAATACGTTCAGTAGTTTCCCGTATAAATATGGGTGAGGTTCCTCGTGAAAGACCCTGTATACTATTTTCATTTCGAAAATACTTCGTTTTTTTGCGAATATAGTTTTTTTAACAATTGTTTATTCTTACCGAATCAGGGGCTGATTTCTAGTATCAAGATAGGTATTAATTATAATATTAATAATATTGAAGGATCGCTGATACCGTTAATTGTTAATAAATCAACATAGGAGAGCGCTAAGTCTTGTTGATTTAATATAATCTTGCCGGTTGATGAACATAAACTGTTTTAACCGTTGAAACATTAAGGCATAACTCTATTAATTAATAATTATATTCATTATACATTTCAGTTATATATTGAGAAGGAATGAATGAAATAACATGTTATGAAAACTAACAATATTATTTGTAAACGATGAAAGGACTACCAGAGAACAAAGTTCAGAGCAACCACACAGTGTGCGATTTCATCAAGTTGAATAGCTTTCCTAAAGCGTAATTCTTTTTGGCGCTCTTTTACTATAATATTATTTGTTTCGAGGATATTGTTACACGACAAGAATGGCAACTGGCTTGTTGTAGAGGTTGGGTATTGAAAATTAGAACATTTATTTGTTCAAAATATTAGCGTATATCTAGCGAATATACAGGGTGTTTCCTAAACATGCGGCAAAAATTCAGGGGGTTGTTCCTTGGACTATATTAAGAATATTTTGTCCTTTGATGATTTTTGAAAAACCTATTTGTTTCGAAGATATAGGGGAAACAAAATTTTGGATAATAACATTTTATTATGAAAAATTACATGAAAATTCAACTCAACCTACAAAAACTGTTGAAAATGACCACCTCTACCCAGCATACAAGCATCCAATCTTCTCCTCATTGACTGCCGAACCCTTTCAAAAACACCAGGATCATTTCTTATTAAGTTACACCCAGCAATGATCCGATTTCGCAAGTCTTCCACATTTTCTACTGGAGTGGTATAAACTAATGATTTTAGATGGCCCCATAGGAAATAATCTAAGGGGTTTAAGTCCGGGGAACGAGCAGGCCATAAATGAGGTCCACCTCTTCCAATCCAGCGATCTCCGTATGTTAATGTTAAAAACTCACGAGCAACCAAACTAAAATGCGCTGGTGCACCATCGTGCATAAACCACATTGCATGTCTTATTGCCAATGGTACATCCTCCAAAAACAGAGGTAACGTTTGTTCTAAAAAGTTGCGATACACGTCCCCGGTAAGTCTTTCTGGTAAAAATATCGGCCCTATTAGGCAGTCACCCACAATACCAACCCAAACATTCAATGAGAACTGATGTTGAAAACGATCTTCAATTACCTCATGTGGATTTTCGTCGGCCCATACATGGTTGTTATGAAAATTTCTTATTGCATTTCTTGAGAAATTCGCTTCATCGGTAAAAAGAATCAGCGTCAGTAATTGAGGAATTTGAACTAATGTGGTTAAAAGCCATTGACAAAATGCAATACGTGGGGGAAAATCAGTAGGAATAAGTGCCTGAACGCGTTGCATATGGTATGGGTATAACAAATTGTCTTTAAGAATTTTCCAAACAGTCTTATTACTCACATTCAAAGTATTGGAAATTTTTCGAGTAGAAGTACTAGGGTCTTCTTCGATCATGTCCAGCACATTCTCTTCCAGTTCCACCGTTCTTACTGTGTTTGGTTTTCCTGGTCCCCCCATTTTTTTCAATGCGCCTGTTTCATGCAGACGTTGATGAATATTTTGAAACAATTTTCTGTCAGGAATATTACGCCCAGGAAATCGTTCAATGTACAACCTCCTAGCTTTTAATGAATTTCCATCAGCAAGTCCATAAATGAAATGCATGTCAGTCATCTCGGCGTTTGTATAGCGATTCATAATAGTCAAAGATAAAATTAATGTTAATTGCTAATACATCACAAAACGAATTCAAATGAAAACCGTGTTTAATCTGTATTCCTTTACCATCTGCACTTATCAATTTTTAGTCAAAAAACTGGCCGTTTTTAGTAATTGGAATGTTGTTAAACAAATTTAAAAATAAATTGTACCTACTTAGTAAACACAGTGCGGTACGCATTTTTATTTAAACTATTATTAATTTTAAAAATATGAAAAATGTTGTTCGCCCTGTATCTTCGAAACAAAGAGGTTTTTCAAAAATCATCCAAGGACAAAACATGCTTAAAATAGTCCAAGGAACAACCCCCTGAATTTTTGCCGCATGTTTAGGAAACACCCTGTATATTGAATAAAAGATTGTAACGTAGTACACTACCCTCTATTTGGTTGGTTTATCAATTTAATGAATCATTTTTCGATATTTCATCAGAACACTTAGTTCTGAATAATAGCTATCGAATCAAATATATTTTGCAATCTAATTGCTGGGAACATAAAAAGTTGTCAAGGGGTATTGGGTGACTGAAAAAATGCTGTATACATGATAATGTTTTGCTGAAGTTTCAAATTATACATCGAAAATGATAAGTGAAATGCTCAATTTCAATGAGCCTTACATGATAAATGTAAAATTAATACATTTGAATAATAATAATATGATATCGAAAGATATTATGTAGAGGTATTACAGAAAATTCTGTATTATTCAATGTATTTCAGAATACATAAATTAAATGCTTATATTCTAATGACATTGGATGTGATCTTTTGTAATGAAGAAACTCCTTTACTGACAAATCCCTTATTTGACGTCATTATGTCTTGGCAAGATGAAATTTCTGTTCCAAACAAATGGGGTTTACATATAATGTCCAATCAGATGTCTGATTAATCAAAAAGTGAATTGATTTTTCAATAAACTGCTTCATTATATTCTTTTAATTTGGATTTACGAACTAGCAACGGTGGAAAGTGAACTTTGTCGCTTGTCAGTTTTAGTTTATTCGCTTGTCAGAATCTTCGAAATCGACTCTAGCGGCACCATCGTTAATAAAGTGAAGTAGTACATAAAGTACGTGATTTGACAGTTCTAGGTCCGTTTTTCGGCCGAAAATTTTAACAGGAATTAGCATGGAGTGTCGACACCTTGTTATTCTATGCATCTTGCTCTGGAACAAGCGCCCAAAAAGATTAGAACACTTATGTGAAATCAGCGTTTACATGTTAGGTGGTTTGTGTTCCACGATATAGACTCCATCAGGATTAGATTCTTTCTCGTGATGGGTAAAAAATGGAAACGAAGGTAATTGGCTAAATATATTGGCGAAAGAAGCCAACTATAAGTTCAGAAGCTCCTAATACCCGTATATAGCAACATATTTCTGATAAAACATATTTATAAAATATTCTATAACTAGAATATTGATCTATATATGAAGTTGCCATTTAATATTCATAAAGGAATTCATGGGTTTCGAGCGAAGGTTACTTCAAACCAATTCAAATTTCCTCCTGTTCTTTCACGTAGATTGTTTTAGCACATGAAAGTGGTGAAATAAGTTCCTTATCAATTCATGGCTAATCTCATTTGTTGCAATCACTGGCTAACAAAAAATATGAAAATTAATATAAATCTGCCCAAGTTTTTAATATATCCTGAGAAAGGTGAGACCAAATGACTAAGCTCTTAAATGAGAAAATGAAACGGACCCACAGCTTGTTATTTCATTAAGGGTTGCCGAGTTTTCGTAATGAAATGACGTGGATACTTGTATAATGGCCATCGTATATCTTGTGGACTTAAGGAATATTTCCGTTATTGTATTCATACAATATTTATGGCCCTTGTTCACGATACGGTTCATAGTTGAAAAAATCAGAGTTGAGGGATCTCACGTGTGCCTTAATTGTTACAGGTTCTTGATAGAAACAATATATTTTGATTAATTAAAACACTCATTTTTTGATTATCGCATTTCAAGTAAGTGAAAAAAGATTATTTTCTTTATTGAAAGGTTTTTTCTGGGTTTTCTCTCCGAAACTCTGAAAAATATCTATAAAATAAAAATTAATTATTTTGTGATTTGCTCCTGCGTAAGAAACACAAGATATTTGTCAGAATCAATCAATTGAACAATGTTGCCTAATAAACAACAACGAAACAACATCAACGAAGAAACAACTATATCGTAACGTTTCGGAGTCTATATCAGACTCCTTCGTCATACGATTACTGTCAATGTGACAATTCTTGAATTTCACAAAAATAACTATCAACAAAATAATTCTAAAGATTTTCATTAAGCGTCTGACGAAGGAGTCTGATATAGACTCCGAAACGTTACGATATAGTTGTTTCTTCGTTGTTGTTTGTTAGGCAACATTGTTCAATGGATTGCTTCTGACAAATATCTTGTGTTTCTTACGCAGAAGCAAATCACAAAATAATTAATTTATATTTTATAGATATTTTTCAGAGTTTGGCCTAGAAAACCTTTCAATAATGAGTATACCTCCAACAGTATCCTTTAATGATTATTTTCTTTGTTTCCGACATGCAGGATATCGTTTTGATACCTTGATTCAACTTTGAACAGCCGTTCTTAATATGTTCTGGTGGAAGAGATTTGCAATGAAATGAAATGTCTAATGTTATACTATACTGGCCGGACAGAATCAAATTTGACCTCAAATTCTTCATCGGGGAGTCGAACCCAATCGTTCGAGACCATTTTCTGCAAGACATTCGAAAATTACAGTCATTTGGGCAAAATGATAACGCGATGTTCCCGAGAACATACGCGCAAAAATTGCAAAATCGGCCAAATGCTTCAAAAGAAAATGAACTACAAACTTCATTGAGATTTTGTTTGTTACTCTAATTTGTGTATATACACACCGGCAAAATTAGAGGAACAAACAAAATCTCAACGAAGTTTGTAGTTCATTTTATTATTATTATTATTATTATTATAAGTACAAATGAGCTGAGATAAATCTATACAACTCAAGGCAAAGCAACAATAAATAAATTCTCCATCCTGCACATAAAATGAATGAACAAACAAACACTCTCCCCAGAAAACGCCTTGGCCAGTCATCCTCCACACCTCCATGCATCCCACCTATTCTTAAAAATGTACACACTAGGGGAGTTCACTATCTCGGACGGGAGCCCATTCCAAGGCTGGAATACTCTATTTGATATAAAATACTCCCGTCCTCGGGTGAAAAATTGCTCTCTTCTTAATTTGTAGTTGTGTCCCCTTAGTTGATTCGTATTGAAGGTGAAAAGCGATGATAAATCCACTCCAAAGAATCCTCTAATAGCTCGAAAAACAGTTATCATATCGCCTCTAAGCTTTCGATCCGTGAAAGTGTCCAATCTCATCAAGGATAACCGTTCTTCATACCTTGGTCTTATGTAACCGAAAGGAATTCGGGTCGCCCTCCTCTGCACCTGCTCCAACAGGAGTTCATCTTGCTTAAAAGTAGGATGCCACACCGGACCAGCGAACTCTAGTATCGGACGTATGTAAGTCTTATATAGTGAAGACAAGGTCCGGCTACTGCACCGATCAAAGCATCTTTGGATCATGTACAGGGATTTCTTGGCCTTGGTCGTACACTGCAATATATGTGAGCTCCATGTAAGATTACTATCCACTACAACACCCAGATCATTATGGGAGTCACAAGATTCAATGGAGTTTCCATCGAGATAATATTGTATTCTGGGGTTGTTTCGACCAAGATGTAACACTCGACACTTCGCGAGATTGAGGGGTAACATCCATTCTTTGGACCACCCCACTATGGCATCACAATCATCTTGCAGGACACAGCCAGATTTGGATGGGTTGTTGAAAAACTTCACATCATCGGCGTAGCAAGCACTAGTGGATGATATCAGTCTGGGCAACTCAGATATATAAATCAGGAACAATAGAGGGACCAAAACTGAACCTTGAGGAACACCACTCGAAGCTGACCTGAACGAAGAGCGCGCTGCACCAACCTTGACTGAAAAGGAACGCCCGCAGAGAAATGCCTTCATCCAGCCAAGTAGACGGCCACGAATACCAAAGTGTTCCATTTTATGAAATGTCAAATGCACTGGAGAAATCCAGGTAAATAACGTCTACCGGATTCTTACGATCCAATTCCGCAGTCCACGTATCAACACATGTCAGTAAATTGGTTGAAATAGACCTTCCCGGAATGAAACCATGCTGTTCCTGAAGTTGTCAGCAGGAATTCCAGAATTTGGGAAGAGATGATTCTCTCGAGAACCTTCAGCACTGCAGAAGTTAGACTGATTGGTCTATAGTTCCGAGGACAATGTTTATCTCCTTTTTTAAAGATAGGAGTTACAGAAGAGTAAGACCAAGACTTTGGCAGGGTTCCGGTTGAGAGCGAGAGCTTGAAGATTTTAGTCAATGGAGAGCTGATAAAAGGAGCACATAAGTTGAGGAAAGTAGAAGTGACATCATCGAGGCCCGGAGACTTGCCAGCATTAAGATTGAGGAGACGACCCTTCACAATTTCCTCATCTACCGTTATTTCATTTAAACTTTGACCATTCCTCGGTGCTCTCACTCGGGGCAAAGGTGTATTCGGCTCCGTCGAGAAGTTTTAGGAGAACGTTTCCGCGAAGATCTCTGCTATTTTCTCCTGATCAGTCTGTAGGATATCGTTCTCACGCAATGTTGGCGAAGATATGGTAGAGTTGAGTTGGTTTTGAACGTACTTATAAAATGTTTTCTTATTTTTGCCTGAGTTAGTTTCCCCTCGAAAGATTTTTTGGCCTCGCGGATTGTTAGGGAGAGGTAGTTCGAATATTTTCGATGTTTTATTAAATCATGGATTGCATGACTCCGTCTGTAGCGCTGCCACAACCTCTTCTTCAGCCGGATCATTCCCAGAATTCTGTCATTAATCCATGGCTTTTTGGGGTTAGACCTGATGACCCTTTCAGTTGTGCACCTACCAACAATGTCTAAGATAATGCTGTGGAACTTGTTCCACATTACATCCACATCTGTTCCATCCAGAATTGTGGACCAGTCTATTTCCAGAAGTAGTTTTTTAACCTCCACGTAGTCGGTGAACTTAACTTTTTTTTCCTGAACCGCTGGTATCTCAGATGTATGGAACTGAATTTTAGTCGATAACACAAGGTGATCAGACTTTCCCACTGGCGGATGATACTGTACGTCGGATATTAGTTCAGCATCATCAACAAGTATCAGATCTGGTGTAGTTGGGGCTTGATTTATTCTGAACCTAGTTGCCTCGGTTACAATTTGATTTAGGTTACTTCTGTTTAACATATCAACAAAGGGGAAAGCAGGAGAGCTATGCGATGGCAAATTCTGAAGGGGCCATTCGCGAATATCACCAATATTAAAGTCACCAGTAATTATAACGTTTTTCCTGTTTATAGACATATTTTCTAAGTAATCAAACATCAGTTGGTCGTATACAGAAGTGCGTGGACGATAGATGCAGCCTACACTAAGTGAGAGATCCCTCGAATGAATGTCAATGAAAATATTATCTAGGCCCGGCGTGTTGAGAGAGAATTAAGTCACATTATAGGATTTCAAAAGGTCATCGAGAATATATATACATACTCCGGCATGACCAGGGGTAGTTTCACTGTCACGGCGATAGATAGAATAACCAGGTATTCTGTAGCAACCATCAGGGAACCAAGGGGGAAGCCAAGTTTCTGTGATGAAGATGAGGGAGGGGCACATTTCTTGAACCAAGACAAGTAGCTCACCAAATTTTGCAGGTAATGAGGCTAGATTCGAGTATATGATAGGCCATTCAATCAGATGTCTTTCTAGGTTTTTGTTCCCGTACATTCGCAGTATTTACGGTTACAATAGTTGGAATACCCTTAATATATTTAATGGTCAGATCGGTTTCACCTGCCAATCGTCTCGCCTTCAATTCCGTTCGAGCGGCTTGTAGTTCTTTATACTGCTGTGGCGTTTTTTCGTCTGTTATAATCAAACCTTTATATTCTGAATACTGAGGTAACAGTTTCTTATCTCTCAACATTCTACGAGGGTGACTAGCATCGCTAAATCCAACCTTAATAGGCCTAGGATACCCATCCCTGGTGACACCCACACGACCAACGGCTGAAACCTCGGAAACCGCAGTAACATCCAACCTGCCAACAACATCCAGAATTATAGATCTATCAGTATCGTAGCTATTAGTTTCAGGTAAACCTCGAATAAGAATGTTGTTTGCTCTTCTCACACGTTCCAGGACCTCACTGGAATCGATTGCGTGGTTAGGTGGCAAACCGGCTTCAGTGGCTGTCTTGGCTCTCCAACCTTTCATCTCAATATCTAGCAATTCTAATGAGCTCTTTATCTCGCAGACATCTATACAATCAAACTTTGACTTTAAATTTGTAATTTCAGCACTAAGACAATCGTTAGAGTCCTTTAGTAATTCAATTTCAATTTGGTGTTCTTGCAACATGGTGGTATGCTGACTCAGTATATTAGCGTGCGCTTCAATAGATTCCAGGCAGGCTGCCACTTCTTTGCTCAGGTCGACTTGAGCTGACTTAATTGAGGTGACATTTTCTGCGATAGAGTCCAGTAGAGACAACTTTGACAAAATTTGATCCAATTGACTTGCTCCTGGCACAACGTCTCGACCCGAAGAGGAAGAGGAAGAGGCACTACGTAGGTGCCTTGACGGGTTGCCAGGTTGTTGAGACATTTAGAGAAAAAAAAAATAAATAAAATTCGTACTGAGGGGACTCAAGACAAAGGACAAACAATCTTCACTCTACTGTGGCCGGTCAGAGAGACTTCAATGACAAACACAGGAGGCCGAGTATAAGAAAGGGTTTTAAACAGAGGTAAATGAACAAAGGAGTGAGGATATGCTGGAAAGCCCCCGTATCCTATGAGATTGAATGAACCCGAATAATCCGCACGTGAAACACAAGGTTCAACCCAGATGTTGATAACAACGACGATATACTCTTGTATCAAAACAATTTTCCAATATAAATTAATTACTCATCAAATTATTTTCCGGATATTCGAGCAATTTCCAGATAACAAAATATACGGAATGAAAAAGTAACTCACATTACTTTCGCCCACTGATACACAACAAATATTTCTCTGTGGACAACCACTAAAACCTGATTTATTCTGGAGCACTGTTATAGCACCTGCACACGATGACGAATTATATTGGATTGATTTTATTTTGAACCATTTGGCCGATTTTGCAATTTTTGCACGTATGTTCTGGGGAACATCGCGTTATCATTTTACTCAAATGTCTGTAATTTTCGAATGTCTTGCCGAAAATGGTCTCAAACGATTGGGTTCAACTCCCCGATGAAGAATTCGAGGTGAAAATTTGATTCTGTCCGGCCGGCCGTTGCCACGATAACTTGAGAATGGAAAGAGCTAGCGACTTGAAATTTCCAGGGTAGGTGGCGCATCCCAATACGACGGACAAGTTCGTGAATGGGCATAATCGGCCAAATGGTTTCCGAGTAATGGTTTTGTTTTCAACCAATACAAATCCGATCGAATTGAAACTCGGTGAATAGTTGTAGAATATAAACCTAAACAGTTTGTGAAATTTTGTGAGAATCTTATCGCTAGAAAATTAAAAAAAAAATTATTAGAAAATAATATTTATGTCACGATAACCTGATAACGGCAAGAGATAGCGACTTGAAATTTTTAGGTTAGGTTGTGCATCTGAATGCGACATATGAGTTCATTTATAGGCATAATAGGCCAAACGGTCTTGGAATCATACCCCTCTGAAATTTGGTTGTTATTTCCTCAATAACTCGAAAAACATAAAACCGATTAAATTCAAGCATGGTTATCAGTTGTAGAATGCTCACGCGGAAATTCTAGCAAAATTTCGTGAGGATCATATCACTAGAAAATTTCAAGAAAATCATTGAAAATTATTGAAATATTCTATATATCAGTAACTGTTCATCCGACATCGCTGAAATATTGCGAGAGCCTTCAGAACCACTTCTGCCAAATTTAAAGTCCGAACATGATCGGATCTATATTTTTGGAGATCGGAGAAGCATTGTGTGGGTTCAGTAGCGGATGGGTGACTGATGCCTCGATAACTTTCGAACGAAAGGAGATAGGCACTTACAAATTTTCAGGGTAGGTTGCGCATCCGAATGGGACGGTTAAGTCTGATTTTGGGTACCTAGAATATTATTTCCTCGATAACAAAAAAATATATAGACTCAATCGAATTGAAGGTTAGTAACTAGTTGTAGAATATCGATATAAGGGCGTGTTTAAAATTTTGTAAGAGCCGTATCCCCAGAAAATTAAAAAAAAATTGGTTCAAGCACTGACGTGAAGTCAGAAGCTTTTGCGCGTATGTCTATTGTCCACTTCTGTATTGGACACCCTTAATCGAATTTACCATGGTAAATTATGTTGTCCATTCTCCTGTATTGGACACTCTTAATTCGAATTTATCATGGTAAATTCGAATTAAGTGTCCAATACAGGAGAATGGACAACATAATATACCATGGTAAATTCGATTAAGGGTGTCCAATACAGAAGAATGGACAATAGAACATACGCGCAAAAGCTTCTGACTTCACGTCAGTGCTTGAACCAATTTTTTTTTTCGTGATTTTTTAAAATTTTCTAGGGGTACGGTTCTTAAAATTTTTTTTTTTCATCATTTTTTTCAAATTTTCTATGGGTACGGTTCTTACGAAATTTTAAACACGATTTTCTACTACTAGTTACCAAGCTTCAATTTGATCGAATATTTATTTTTTGAGTTATCAAGGAAATAATATTCCAGGTGGGTATAACTCGGAAACCGTTAGAACGATTATGCCCAAAAACGAAATCAATTCTCCCTTTCGGATACTCAACCTACCCTGAAAATTGCAAGTCCCTATCTCCTTTCGTTCGAAAGTTATCGAGGCAACGGTCACCCATCTACTGAACTCGCACAAGAATGCTTGAATCTCCAACAATATTTAACCGATCATATTAAAACTTGAAATTTGGCAGTAGAGTTAGGTTTTCAAGGCTCTTGCAAAATTTCAGCAATTTCAAACGAATAGTTACTGATATATAGAATTTTTTTTTTATTTTCAATGATTTATTAAAAATTTTCTACAGATGCTATCCTCACCAAATTTTGCAAACATTTTCGCGTTGGCATTCTACAACTAATAACCATGTTTGAATTCAATCGGTTCAGTATTTTTCGAGTTAATGAGGAACAAAAAATCACCAAATTTCAGAAAATTTCAGATGGCTATAACTCTAAAACCGTTTGGCCGATTATACTCGTAAACAAACTGAAATGTCGCGTTCTGGTGCACATCCTAACCTGAAAATTTCAAGCCGCTATCTCATTCCGTTCTCAAGTTATCGTGACAACAAAAATATTTTTTAATAATTTTTTTAAAATTTTCTAAACATACGATTCACACAAAATTTCACAAACGTGCTTAGGTTCATATTCTACAACTACCCACCAAATTTCAATTCGATCGGATTTATATTGGTTGAAAACAAAATTATTACTCGGAAACCACTAGGCCGATTATGCCCATTAACGAACTTGTCCGTCGTATTGGGATGCGCCACCTACCCTGAAAATTTCAAGTCGCTAGCTCTTTTCGTTCTCAAGTTATCGTGGCAACGGCCGGACGGCCGGACGGCCGGACGGACAGAATCAAATTTGACCTCGAATTCTTCATATGGGAGTCGAACATAATCGTTTGAGACCATTTTCGTCAAAATTCGAAAGTTACAGACATTTGGGCAAAACTATAACGCGATGTTCCCCAGAACATACGCGCAAAAATACGAAAAGAAAAAGGTTCAACCAGTGTCAATACAGGAAAATGAACATACGCGCAGAAGCTCCTGACTTCACGTAAGTGCTTGCTGTTTTTAATTATAGCTTGATTCCTTGCGAAGATGACTGTTCAGATGCCTTCAGGGATTTTTGTTCGACCAGATTCTGAAGTAAAAAGGAAAGACTATTTTAAGGGTCGAAGTTCGGGGGGTGTAACTCTGAACGAGGGGGCCTTCCGACCAAAATCAAAAATAGGGGTCTACTAGTTTCGTCTTGAGAATCTGCGACCTAATTTTGTTGCATTGATTTCGGGACACCCTGACGATACCAGTTAGAGATTTTATTTTCACAATAATTGCTGAAATACGAAGCCGATCGAGAATGAAATCAAGTACTCTATTGTAAAATAGTGGCTGAAAGGTTTGCGCGGAATTTGAACGGAATCAGACAGATAGTTTCTGAAATACAGAATATTTAAACGAGTAATTTTTTTTGTCATATGATCTTCAAGGAATTCTGCAAACATCTGCGCGTCAGCATTCTACAAGTCCCAATTTGATCGGATACGTATTTTTTGAGTTATTGAAGAAAGAATATTTCAGATGGGTATAACTCCGAAACCAGTTTGCTGATTATACTTTTTAACCAATTTAACAGTCGCATTTGGATGCGCAACTTATCCTGAAAATTTCGAGTCCTATCTCTTCTCGTTCGAAAGTTATCGTTCCAACGGTCGGTCGGACAGAATCGATTTTGATCTCAAATTCTTCAAAAGTGTGTCGAACCAAATCGTTAGAAACCAGTTCGGCGAAAATTTGCAGACATTTTGGCAAAATATCCCCTAGAACATGCGCGCAAAAACATATTCTCGCCAACACAAAAAGGAAATGTTAATGGGAAATATAATTTCCTTAAGACCATAAATCTTCCTGAAAGCATGATACTTCTTCATACTATATAAACTCTTTATTGTTACAGAGAAATGATTCAATATGTCCTAATTCAAACGATTCTCTCCAAGAATGTTCACAAAAATACCTACCTTAATAGCTGGAGAGCCCCCGACTTCATAAATAAAAAATTTAAAATTACTCTCTCGTTTTCCCAGAAGTTCAGAACTTTTGAATAAATGATGTGAGATGAGAGAGAATTCCCTGACAAAAACGGTCAGCCCTGGGCACACTGAAGTAGTGTTATTTGAGAATGAAAAGTTCGCGTGGCCTTCAGGTAATTTGATGAACGTTCACAATTTGGATACGGGAGAATTTTGTTGAAAAGGCAACGTTTATCCGTATTAGTATTCCGTTAGTCCCGAAGTGTGAAACGACTCCTTAATTATTCATTATCAATTAATGGCCCATGTTCAATCCCAATAAAAAACGAAGCGAACGATTAGAATGTGGGAAAGCCCTGTGGACAGGAGCTTTGGCGCTCTTGTTCAAACTTTTCATCTCCGAAATTATTGGTTAGGAATGATATCATTGGATTCTTATAATAGAACTGCATCATAAAAGAAAAATAAATCAAAATTAATTAACAAACTTATCAGATATATTCATTCCTCAACTCTACTCTGAAAATTATATCATATCAATTGAATCTTAGCCAATATTACAATTCTGTTTTCACTGAAGATATTCTGAACCCAATTTGATAAACTCACCAAATTAAATATTTTCATCATCATATGGATTAATCAAGGGCATATAGGGTAGGGGTAATTATAATATCCTATAATTGGTAATTTTGCATTCGATCATACTTTGTTAGAACAATTTGACATATCTGTCATAGGTAGATAAGATTACATGTATGAACAGTGAACACAGATAAAACACAGACCAATAGAATTCACAATCTGTGAAAACATAGAAGTAGGATGTATTATTGAAAGTTTGAAATATCATATCTCCGCACGTGTACTAGCTTGTTAGAGATTTGTAATGTAAACAAATTTTTTTTTTCGATAATCCGAAACCATATGACCGATTTTGCCCACTAAGGAACGTAGCCGAGATATTTATCTCCCAAACCTACTCTGAAAATTTCAAATGTCTAGCTCATTCCGTTCGAGAGTAATCGTGTTAACGGACGGACGGCCGGAGGGCCGGACAGAATCGATTTCGACCACGGATTCTTGATCAGGGAGTAGAACCAAATCGTTTAATACTATTTTCAGCAAAAAATTCTAAAATTACAGACATTTGGGCAAATTGATAAGCACTCTGTTCTGAGGAACAAGAGCGCCAAATATTATAAATGCAGTTGCGAGGAGATAGTGAATTTAGAGAGGATATTCATTCAACGACGAAAAAATAATGGTTCGCGCACTTCTTATGTTCAGTTTATATCATAGAATTTCTAAACTGTCAGCTAATATTGAATTATTGTCAATTCTTCAGATTCTTTTCAAAATTCGTGAAACTTCAGTTTCCAAATTATTTAGATGTGCAATGGCTTATGATTTAGAATAACATATCAATTACGAACACCTACTACCGCAATGGTAATCAATGGTGCTTGTAAAAATGAATATCTAGAGTACTGCTATTGGTTTCTTAATAATCTTAACGTCATCAGATTATTGGACTTAATTAATTTTAATGATGAGGCTTGGTATCTCTTGTCTGATTATGTGAATTCTCAAAACTACAGATTCTGGACATCTGAGAATCCACACAGTTTTATTGGCTCTCCATTACATTTGCAGAAAGTTAGTGTGTTGCTCGAAGTTTCTCGTCGTAGAATATATGGCTCAGTTTTCTTTCATGATACCATTAATGGTGAAAACTACAAATAAATAACGCTGGAGGCATTCATTAACCAACTGGATGACGAAGAAATATAGATATTTTCAATATGATGGGTCAACTGCCTACACTTCTTTTGCAAATCTAAGCTATTCGCAGCTATTCAATATTGGCTCACCAATATTAAAAAATATATTTAACAACAAAGGAACCAGAATTTATAAATGCCTTGAGAATAATGGAGTACATTTTGAACAGTTGATGTGGAGTTGTTGTTAGAATTCTCACAAATGGCCAAACTCCCAAGCTGGGAGTTACGTTACAGTTATTCAATGTATTCTGTCTATTTGTATTGATTTATTACCTGCATTCGAACATTAAAATGAGTTCAACAGTATGCATTCCGTTCAGTTCTTACATCTCAAAATTTCTAAATATGACTTCAAAACTTACCTACACTCTTCCACTCAAACACTAGGGAACAGATTATTCATATCTTTCCGATAGCTAATATGATCTTTCGAAAATGACTCAGGAGAATAGAATCCCAACCAGAGCTGAGCCGAAGCATTGTGCTTAGTGCTCGTGAATGTGCTTGAAGCCTTTTTGTGCTCCCGAGTACTGTGCTCCCGAGCACTTTTTGAAACCAGTGCTTAGTGCTTAGTAGTTTAAGCACTTCATGAAAAGGCTTAGTGCTTAGTAATCCCTTAAGTGCTCCCGAGCACTTCCGAGGAATACTAAGCACTAAGCCTTTCCGAAATCTTGTCGTAACACGAATGGACGCTGTGGTCGGAGGAATTAATGAGTACCAGATTTATTCGATATATGCATTTAAATTTATATCTTATTTACAATGCTAAATTGCTTATGAATACAATCACAATAGAAAATTATGCTATCTGATTTTTGCGGATTATATTTTTGACATTTTGAGAAATTTTGAGAAAAACTATCTGATTTGTCAAAGTTTGAACAAGAGCGCCAGAACTCCTGTCCACAGGACTTGAACAAATTTTTTGTCAGTTGATTTCTCAGTTATACATGATTTATCTTCTCGCTACTTGACCGATTATTATTAATCTACATTGTGAATCCATCAACGATTCAGACGTGAATTTTAAAATTAGTTCAAGCCCTGTGGACAGGAGCTTTCTGGCGCTCTTGTTCAAACAGACAAATTATATCTCCGAAAGTATTGGTTTCTCAGAGTTTTGAATTATATCAATGGATTCTTGTGAAAGAACTTCATCTTTGCAGAAATTGAATTCAAACATCATAGAAGAATTTAAATTCAACAAGAGTGCCAAAGATTATCAATCCAAAACCAATAGACAAATTCTACCCAACAACGAACTCATCCGAGATATTCATTCCTCAATTCTATGATGAACGATAATATATATTCTTTCCTCAAATCCACTCCAATACTCCAATACACCAATATTCCAGTTTTGTTTTTAGTGGAGATATTCTGAACACAATATTATTAACTTACCATTACCATTCCCATCATCATATGGATTGACCATCGGCATGAAAATATCAACCATCAAAAAGTATCATATCATATTATAATTCTCATAATTCTACGTTGTTGAAATGAATTAGACAATGTCATGTCTCAAGAAAATAAGTTGACATAACAATTCATACATATAGAATAATTATATCATTCTGTGAAAACGTAGAAATACGATTTATTATTGAAATTTTGAAAATTCATATCTCCGAAAGTATTAGCTTGTTAGAGTTCGAAATGATTTCAATGGATCGTAAAACTGCTTATTGAAAAAAATTTAATTTGGAATTTGTCAAGCAAAACAAATTTTGTTTTACTCTGAAACCATCTGTCCGATTTTGCCCAGTAACGAACTTAGCCGAAATATTTATCTCCCAAACCTACTCTAAAAATTTCAACTGTCTAGCTTTTTCCGTTCGAGGGTTATCGTGCCTACGGCCGGCCGGCGGACCGGCCGGACGGAATGAATTTCGACCACGTATTCTTGATCAGTGAGTCCAACCAAATCGTTTAAGGCCATTTTCATCGAAAAATTCGAAAATTACAGACATTTGGGCAAATTGATAAGCACTCTGTTCCGAGGAACAAGAGCGCCAAAAACAACTCATAAATGCTGACTTTGCATAAATGCATCATTTTTCCCAGATTAAAGCGGTGGGAATACTTTTAGGTTACCCGCATAATTCCGCCATCTCGTATATTGTATAGTATGCCCAACTGTGATCTTTCATCCTAATCTGAGCAGATGAAGATGGATGAAATTTGGTTGTCCAATGTAACAAATTGTTTGGCCTAATCTAATCCCGGGATTATGTCACTAAATCATCTTGTTATTATTCTGTACCTGTTTGCTCAGACCAATTCCCGAAATAAACACTTTGTCAATATAGTCAGACAGCACAACTCTGAGCTGAAAAGCTAGCAGGTAGAGAATAACAGGAAACCAGATTCGACTGGAAGAATATAGTCTCCCTTTATTAAAAGACACAAGGGAAAAATTAATCTATTTGAACCATCAACAAATATACCCTCGTGATCCAGGCATATTTCACAGTGTTTTATGGCGCTCTAGTTCCTCGGAACAGAGTGCTTATCAATTTGCCCAAATGTCTGTAATTTTCGAATTTGTGGCTGAAAATGGGGTCAAACGATTTGGTTCGGCTCACTGATCAAGAATCCGAAATCGATTCTGTCCGGCCGGCCGGCCTTAGGCACGATAACTCTCGAACGAAAGGAGTTAGAGGATTGAAATTTACAAGGTGGGTTTGGAGCGTGAATATCTCGGACGAGTTCGTTAATGGGCGAAATCCCTGGAGCGATTTCGGATTCACGGCCGATTTTAGTGAAAACATTTTTTATGAATATTTCCGAAACCGATCACTCGATCTGTCTGAAATTAAGCATCAAATTGTAGAATCATGACCTTTATACGCATGGGAAGTTTTGTATTGACAAGGTTACCGCAAAATGTAAAAAAAAAAATTTGAAAATTAAAAAAAAAAAATTCTACAATAACTCTCGAGAGAAATGAGCTAGGCAGTTGGAATTTTCAGAGTAGGTTAGGGAGATGAATATCTCGGTTAAGTTCGTTATTGAGCAAAATAGGCCAGATGGTTTCGGTGTAACGAAAAAAAAATTTTTTTTAAGGAACAAAGGCCCTAGTGGTATAAGCATAGTGATTTTGCCCCTGAAAGATATCGTCGCGATACTGGGAGGAGTTTTAGGTACTTATGAGATAATAAGATCCTGAAAGTTTCAGATCTTCAAATCAAGTAGCCTTTGAGAAAAAGCAAAATATGTACTATTCAGAAAAAACGACTTTTCTCAGAAACGCGTGAACCGATTTATCTGAATTTTGGATATGTTTTAGGGGAGTAGTACCTTTCAGAAAAAATTGAGAGTTCAATCGGTTAATAAGAACCCTACAAAATATGGGATTTTTATCTTTATCTTAATATTTAACTATAAACGGAGCTTGGTACAATTACGAAACATTTTTTTTTGGATTCCTCATTCATTTTTCTATAGACTCATGAACTTCTAGGATCTTAAAAATTTGTACGCCATATTGCAAAAAAATAAAAACCACTGTGTATGCAAATATTCACTTCATTTTTGTGCTCTAAGCTTATGTCTTGATTTTACTGCTTATGTATGCTTTCTTATCTCATTTGAAATAATCATTTCTATGCTTAGAAAAAACATTATTTTCTATGCGTTAGTCGATATTTTAGTATTTTAATACCAATGCATCTTCACGAATTTTATCAAAAATATATCAATACACCTCGTAACGTAATCTTTATTCATTATCATGATCAATCATTATTTATTTTGCGATACTTTTTCGAGAATTCGTATAAATTGCTGCGTATCTGTTATAACATTACTGACTCAGTCCTCTTACTTCAAGGAAGAGCCACGCGACTGACGCGCTCACTTGTCAATTTGGCCGTACACGCAACGGGTGACTGTTTATGGTCTCAGAGTGTGTCATTTATTGAATAAATAAAATGTCTTCGAATAAAACAATTAATGAGAAATGTTGCATTTGCTCAAAACGAGTAAAACAAGTTGCTGGTGCTTCTAAAACCTTATCAACAGAACAAGACGTGGACGAGTTTTCTAGAGTATTTGATATCGATTTCTTCACTGGTGATATTGTGTGTGGCAGATGTCGTATAGAGTTGTATAAGAAAAGAAAAATTGAGCCAGTTCCAAGTAGCTCTGGAGATGAATCTGAATCAATTGTTAGTCAAATGATAGAGCGAATGGAGTCTAGTTTGTCAAATGTGACGCTGTCTCAGTCAAGTACAGATGATCCTTCTTTCAGAGCTGACATCACTTCGACTGATAACATTACAGAGTATATTGAGGTTCCAATTAAAAGAACCATTTCTACCCATAGATACTTTTGTCTTTGTAACAATACTATTAATATAACTCTTATTCCCCAAAAAGCCCGGATACAGTCATTTATCAAACGACGAGTCTTTATACCAGACGGGAATCGATGCTGCCAGAACCATTTGATAAATAAACAGTTCTATGGTGAAGCTCTTGATCTCATAAGAGTTTATTCTAACTGGAGCAGAATCTCATCAGTAGAATTAAGTGATATGATGGAGAATTGTGGTGTTGAATGTGATTCAACATTACTTGATAAAATGGATAATTATCGTGTGTCGAATGAGAAACTTCGCGTTTTAACTGGTCTAGAATGGGAAAATGTGATTCAGTTACGGGAATGGTTAGTGTCAATGAGAAATACTGACACTCGAAGTATCACTCAAGCACTAATAGTGTTTTTAGTCAAACTTCGTACAGGTAATTCCAATAAGTTGATATCCACGATTCTAGAAATTGACGAAGAACAGTTAGAATCCAAATATTGTGAGCAAGTTATCCATTCTTTTGAAAAAGACATTTTACCTTCGCGCTTTGGTTTGAATGCAGTATCCAGGAATTACCTTATTCAAAATCATACATCGGCGGTTGCTAAAAAACTCCATGATAATCTTAATGATAAACTTATTTTAATTTGTGACGGGACCTATGCTCGCCATGAGAAAAGTTCTAACAATGAGTATCAGAGAAAGTCGTATTCTGGTCAAAAAAAAGTACCACTGTGTAAGCCATTTACGATTTGCACAACTGGATACATAGTTGATATGTTGGGACCGTATTATGCTAACCAGAATGATGCAACTATAATGCGGAATATTGTAGACAATCCTGATGGTAAAGTCATTTATTAGAACCTGGTGATGCATTTGTGATTGATCGTGGATTCCGTGATGTTAAGGAATATTTGGAAAGTAAAAGTTACAGAGTATTGATGCCAGCACTTAAGGGGAAACGAAATCAATTAACAACAGCTGAGTCTAATGCTTCAAGATGTGTCACTAAAATTCGTTGGCCAGTAGAGGCTACTCATGGGATGTTGAAACAAAAGTATCATTTACTAGATCAAAGAATTGACAACAAAATGCTTCCTAGAATTGGAAGTTTTTTCAAAATTGCTTCTTTTCTACATAATATGTACAGTAAACGTCTTACTTCTGACTCGGAGTGTTTGGATGAAGTTGTTGAAACAATGAAATCACTAGAAAATGTAGAAAATACATTGGCGGGCGAAGTTCAACGAAATGGCTGGCAACGTAAAAAACTGCCGTTTCGAACAATTTCTTCGGAAGTTCTTGAAGATTTTCCGGAAATGACCGAAAAAGATCTGCGAATTTTTTTCACTGGTTCTTACCAATTGAAGCAGGCTGTATCCTATTTGGCAGCAATGATTGATGATACTAATAATATAACTATTCAGTACCTACGTCAAAGACCAGTCAAACATACTGAAAACCCAAGTTCGATCCCGTCATATAAATAAGAAAGATTACAGATGTTTCATTGAATATAAAAAAAATGCTATTGGTCCCAAAAGCATACTGAGACATAGTTGTGAGTGTGCAAACGGTCTGAGAACAATTGGATGCTGCTCTCACATTGCTGCTATTGTTTATTATCTGTCGCACGGAAGATATTTGAGCAAAATTCTTAGGCCTGCTGAAATACTTAGTAAATTATTTGAAAACGACAACGTTTCACCTGTAATTGATGATAATAGTGATGAAGACTGACTGTAATTGTTAACTTTCTGAAAACATTGATTTCTTAATTATTTTATGTTATTTATTTATAAGAGACGGAATAAAATCTAAGTCTATTTTTATATACTTGTTCATTATATTTTAGCTAATACTCATCGATTCTCAAATATGTACTTCTGAATTAAGAAACGACTATTGGAAATTACAAAATCAAGACATAAGCTTAGAGCACAAATATGAAGTGAATATTTGCATACACAGTGGTTTTTATTTTTTTGCAATATGGCGTACAAATTTTTAAGATCCTAGAAGTTCATGAGTCTATAGAAAAATGAATGAGGAATCCAAAAAAAAATGTTTCGTAATTGTAACAAGCTCCGTTTATAGTTAAATATTAAGATAAAGATAAAAATCCCATATTTTGTAGGGTTCTTATTAACCGATTGAACTCTCAATTTTTTTTCTGAAAGGTACTACTAGCCCCTAAAACATATCCAAAATTCAGATAAATCGGTTCACGCGTTTCTGAGAAAAGTCGTTTTTTCTGAATAGTACATATTTTGCTTTTTCTCAAAGGCTACTTGATTTGAAGATCTGAAACTTTCAGGATCTTATTATCTAATAAGTACCTAAAACTCCTCCCAGTATCGTGCCGATATCTTTCAGGGGCAAAATCACTATGCTTATACCCCTGGGCCTTTTCAAATTCAATTTTCATTTAAGATGCAGTTTCACGATAAAAATCCATTGATATCATTTTCAACTCCAACAAGCTAATACTTTCAGAGATATGATTTTTTGAAATTCCAATACTAAATAGTACTTCTATGTTTTCACAGAATGCTATAATTATTCTATCTAAGCTTTATTATATGATCTGTGTTCATACTCGTACAAGTAATTTCCTTTATGAAGCAGTTCTATCATGAGAATACATTGATATCATTCCCAACTCTGAGAAACCAATACTTTCGGAGATATAATTTGTCTGTTTGAACAAGAGCGCCAGAAAGCTCCAGTCCACAGGGCTTGAACCAATTTTTAGTTATTAGCAAGTAGCTACAATTCACCTTATTCTATGTTCACTGGTTTGTGATTTTTGGGTCGGTTCTATGAACATAATGCCTATCAATTCTTCCAAATATCTGTTATTTTCTAATATTTTGCGATAATGGTCTTGAACGATTATTGTATATTGTATATTGTATATTGTATATTGTATATTGTATATTGTATATTGTATATTGTATATTGTATATTGTATATTGTATATTATTATACTGATCCTCCAAGGTCTTCCCCAAGGAGGCCCCTCATAAGCTGAAGAAGAGCTTGAGCAAGTAAGGAGAACCAGTTGTGTTCTGCGTAGGCTTTGTTACTGTGTCCTTACGCCACCTTAGGCACAGCACTGTTAATTTTTGACCCAACAGTGAATGGTGGCGATTACCGTGACTAGAAAATTTCTTTCCTAGCCTCGGGATTGAACTTGGGGCTTCCGCTCCCAAGTCAAACGCTCTACCCCTGATTAGTTTCGACTCACTGATCAAGAATCCGAGTTCAGAATATATTCTGTCCGGCCGGCCAGCAATCATCACGATTAAGCTCGAACGCAATGGGTTATAGATTTGAAATTCTGAGGTTATGTTTAGAGTCCAAATGCGCCAGCTAAGATCGTTAATTTCAAAATCCACCGGGTGGTTTCAGAGTAATAGCCATTTGAAATTTTTGTTTTCCCTATAACTCAAAAAATAATAATCGGATCGAATCAACGCACGGTAATTAGTTGAAGAAGACTGGCACGAAGACCTGTACAAAATTTTATAAGGATCGCATGACTGTTAAATAAAAAAAAATATTTAAAAAAATTAAGGAGATTCTGTATGGTAATTCTGTGGTTGATATGGTTCAAATTCTACGAGAGCCTTCGAAACCTTATTTTACAGTGTAGTTCTAGATTTGAACTCTATCGGATCTATATTGGTTAAGATATTGCCGAAATATCTAAATATTCCAGCGATCGGGTTGAACTGGTCCACTGTATTTAGATTTGACCAAACAAGTTGTCAACAGATTCTGATTCTGTATTCCATAAAGTTAGCAACTTCATTAGCATGTCTGTCTTTCAAGAATATCATGTTCCTCTATGATCTTGACATTACACTTGTCCGAGACCTATGGCCTGTGACCATATACGTATTAGATATATACCGCGTATGTCGAATAAAAGTTGAAGCTTCCTCAGATAGCCATGAAATTCCGAAATCATGTCCTTAAACTACTACTGCGCATGCGCTAAAGTCGTTGGCCGAAATTTATAGGTTAACGTTAATTGTTGTCATATTTGAATCCCATTATTTGATTGATTCATTGATGTCTTCCTGTTTTGTTTAGTTTTTGTGAATTTTTAATGTGGTTTGTGAAGTTTTACTGGTAGTTTGGACCATATAATGAGAGAAAGAAGATGTTTCGCTTCTGGAAAGGGCTCAAAGGATGTATTGTTACAGAAGCGAATAAATATTTCGTGAAGAAACACACTGTAACAGCCTTTATGATGAATTGGCAGTACAGCAAGAGCAGTTTGATATGAACATGGATGTTTTTAATATGAAAAGTTTTCAATTTAGACCTTCATTAAATTTACGAAGCGACATCGTTCGACTGTTGAGCAATTTTAGGAACGAAATAGTCTCGGGTTGTGTTTTGAATTTACATATTTGGAGAGGACAATTGTAGGAGTTGTTATTTGTGGAGGAGGACTATAATAATAGTATAGGCTTATTTAGCACTTGGCTATTCACATAATCTTTATAATTCACGTACAATTTCACTTTGAACTACGGAAATAATTGTTTAGTCTCCTAATCGCTTGAAACAGAATACTATTCCAGTGATTTCCGAATAATAGTTTTTTTAACATGAATTATACAATTCATATTTGTTTATTTGTGAAATTATAATAATATTATATATGAAAATGGCATTTAAGAGAAGATAAGTAAATTCTCCTGAATTGATGAAGATGACAGTGTAGAAAAGGCACAATAGAATGGTAAAGTTCATTTCAATAAATTTAAATACTATTTTAATATTGAAACAATATTTTGTTTTTGTACCAATTCCCTAAAAAAATTAAACCAAAATAGCTCCTGGCAATTTTACTGTTGAAGCATCAACTTCATATTCTAATTTGGTTGAAATAGTTGTGAAGCTTAATCAGATGCTTTTTAGCTTTATTGAAGACAAATTTGTTTCAAGCCAATTATCATTATTAGGAGCTTTGCGATTCACTTATTTATTGATAGTTTTTTCAATTAACTTGTGGAAGAAGCAACTTCATCCTCTAATTTTAGTAAGTTAAAAAAGTTACATTATGGAGAAGATACAAATGTAGTAATTAAATCAATTAGCTCTATAGTAGACAAATTTGGTTTGAAAAAAATATATATTGAAATTTTATTGACTGATAGATGTTATTTCTTTTCTATTTTATTTTTAGACTATAAAGGTATTTTGAAATTGAAATTAATTTTTTGTGTGTTAGTATCTTGTTGTTTATTAAAACTGAAATTAATCTATTAAATGGTTTCTTTCTGGGTTTTCTCTCCCGAACTCTGAAAAATATCTATAAAATAAAAAAATTATGATTTAGTGAATTGCTTCAATGATGAAACGACTATTTCATAACGTATCAGAGTCTATATCAGACTCCTTCGTCAGACAATTCTCGAATTTCAGAATAGCTATCAACAAAAAATAATTCTGAAGATTTTTGTTAAGTTTCTGATATAAACTCTGAAACTTTACAAAATAGTTGTTTCATCTTTAATGTCATTTCGTTATTGTTTGTTAAGCAACATTGTTCGATAGATTCAGATTGCTTCTGACAATTATCTTGTGTTTCTTACGCAGAAGCAATTCACAAAATTGGTATTATAGGTATTCGTATTGAAGCGACTTCTTTCTTCTTTTTTTATTCGAAACTGAACCTCAATCCAAAGAAACCAAATATTATATATCTTTATATGTAGATAATTAATTCACTCATACTCGTCGAGAGCTTATGAGGGGTCTCCTTGGGAAAGACCTAGGAGGATCAGTATAATAATCATAATAATAATTATGGGCTTCTGACAAAGCAGTATCAGTTATATATTTTGTAACTGATATTGTTTTGTCAGCAATTAACTACATGAATAATCATTGGAGAAACCTCTTCGTTTTTTGACGAAGGAATCCATATTGAAGCAAGAAATGCCCATCAATATTTTAAATTTCAGCTAATTTTGTAAACAAATTCAATATTTACAAATCACAACACTCATAGGGTGACAGGGTTTTTTTGCTGAGGTTTTTCCCTAAGCTCTTGTATCATGCGTCGATTTGTATGGTTTCCCGTTACACGAACCTCTGCAAACACTTATGAAGCTCTCAATCAAAAGAATATTATACTGGAGTAAATAAAGAACCAAAAATAATATATTTCAATGTATATTAATGTATGATTATTAACATAATACATAATTATATACAAATTGAAATCAATAAATGGTATTCTAAAAAATGGAGTTTTATATTTCATATTATTAAAGCCTAGAGAATCTTCTACTGGCAGATCACTGGAAGTATTAATATATATGAATAACTATATTTTTTATTTCTTCGGGATTGTTTCCCTATCCAAGACCTTATAAAAAAAATGAAGAACAAATCTTCAAAGAAGGAGAAGCAATTTTCAGAAGAAATGGTAAAATTTCCGTTGACCCTCCAATTTTATTCCTCTAAAGCATACGACTATCTACGAAGACAATGGAAAAATGGTCTCATCCATTGACGTTACGCTCATGGTATAATGTAGTCTCTGGAAAGCTAGATTTTAATGGCAGTTGGAAAGTTCCCTTGAGTTATTTTCTGACAAAAAGTCTTGGTGCAAATGAATGGGCCAAGTTGTTGTTGAAATGTTTCAGCTACTTTATGAAACGAAAGCTCACATCATCTTCCTCACATTTGAAGCAGCTGCATCGAATTTGGCAATGTGTTCACGCCCTGTTGGCAATTTTGATTTATTTTCATACAATTTTAAACCTCATATAATCAGCCCATTTTCCAAAGAAAAAATTCGATATTTTTAGATGCTTGCCACATGGTCAAATTGATAAGGAATATTCTAGTGGCCTGTAAAATTCTGTCCCAAAATAATAAAATCATCATTGTTGCAAATAAAATTGGGATGAAGAACATCAATTTCACTCAGAATAAGATGTCAGTGGAATAAGCAGCTCAGATATTGAGATACAGCGTTGCGAATGCATTCTAATTTTGTTTGCAAAAGTATGAAGGAAGTGAGGCAGCTATAGAATTTTGCATGACGCATTCGATATTTTGAATGTAAAAAATAAATTTACAAGAAACCAGCATCTTCTGCCCCTACAATGTAGAATAAAGTCAGGGATACATGAAGTCTATATGGAAAACTGGCCCATTGGGTATAATTATAGATCTGCAAAATATGATATTATTTGAAATTTTACAACAAAAAAAGTTGATTATCTACTGACATTCAAACTATCACAAGATTTCATAGAAAGGGAGATCTCAAGATTCCTTGAAATTTTGCGAGCTTCTTTACGATGGATAAAAAGTCAAGAATCTATTGAGGATGAGGAAGATATACTTGTTAGTGAACATCAGCACGATTATTAGAGGACAATGTGGTCATTAGCAGCTTTTGTTGAAAATCATCAAAAAGACCTGCTTTCATACCATCTGATGGAAGGTTGTCCAGGTGGTCGAGGTGTGTTTGGTCATCTCTTAATCCTGTCAAATCCAAGGCTGTATCATTGGTTCTAGGAGCACTTTGTTTTTTACCCAAGCAGGTCGCTGGCATCACTTGGAACCTTCCTCTTTTATCAAGGCTTTGGACCGGCCATGATGTCACTGAGCTATTCGATCCTAACATAGGCAGAGTTGAAAATATTGTGCATTATATCATAGGCTTCCTCATGGCAAATTCAATTAAAAAGACATGTTACATGTCAGACTTGCATTGATAATTTAATATCAATAAATATTGCAAACCATACAAAATCATCTGTATTGAAAAATAGAGGGCCATATTTGTTTCCACCTTCAGACGAGATACATATATGCCAAATAACAGAGAGTTATTTGAACCAATGGAGGAATCTTATTAACCAAATCAAATATAGTCAATTCTTTAATTAATCCTGTATTCAGAGCTGTTAACTTAACGGTTCTTTTCAATTAACTAATCGAGATATTTTTGAAATCCATAGAATGAATTTGTATAAACAAGTCTTGAGAAAACCCATGAAAAAGCCGTCTTTGGGGAATGAATAAACCTCCCAAAAGATTGTTCAATCAATAATTGATACTGATACTATGAATGATATAACTCTTACTGAACTTGGAACTGTAAATGGCCACGGACAGACCATATTTCTACTCATTTTGCTAAGAATGTAGTGAAATGGAATTTTATTTACCCCTCGTTGTTATGTTGATTCAACATGTGGTAATGCTATCTTGTTTATTCTCATTGGTATTTCTATTACTAGAGAACCGCACGTATATAGTGCGTTTCACTGACTAGACACCAAATGTCAGAAGAAAATATTCATATATCCAAAGCCATAACTAGTGCATCAAAATTCAGAACGTTTTGAATTAGTAACCACATATAAGTACATATATATCTTCCTCATGCAACCAATTCTATCCGCCTGTTGGCACAACGGATTGGAAGATTAGTTCGTGTATAACTTCCACATCATTCTCCCATTATTTTCTACGAAACATTGCTGAGCAAGAAAAAAAATGAAGAACTTACTTCAATGCCGACCTATGTTTTTTGCGCAAACTGCTGAATGGTCACTTGCATTGTGGGAACTTGTTGAGCATTATTTTCTTTAACGTACGAAGTCGATTCAACAGACACTTAACCACTTTTCATACACAGTTATATAGAAGTAACTATGGCTCTAATTTTTACTACACGTTCCCTTACTATGACACCTTCAGAAAGGCCTTATTGACTTTGGTCATCTTTAATTAGCTCAGTTATTTCTGCTACCTTCATCCCATTCTATATGTTATTGTATATTCTGAATGCTGTTTTTAAGTTTTTAATGCCATGTTTTATTGTATCTCTGGAAATTTAACTGACATAATTTTGTTTTGCTTAGTTATAAGTTTAAAGAGGGTTTCCCGTGTAGCATATTATGCTGTATGTATCTGAAAAAATAAATAAACTAACTTCAAGTCCATGTCATTTAATTCAGAATGATTTATTACGTAGTTGTATCGGTCTACATTCAACATGAACAAGCTTTCCAAAGCAAAAAGACTTCACGTCAGTGCTTTTGACACCGGTCTTATATATAGTTTTCAATATTCTATTTTCCAAAATCTTTCTTCTTCTGCTTCGAACAATAAGAATAAACTCATAAAAATAATATTAAGTATTTCGTATTTCCATTTCCTAGATTAAAGTACTGACCAGTCCTTATATATGTTAACTTTTTGATATAGAATCTTCATTGGAATTTTCCCAAGTGGCATTGGAGAGTAATTATCCAGGCTTATAGTTTTTAATCTACAAGTAGAAGAAGTTTGAATATTCAGTAAAACATTCATGTTGCTTGAAACATGCTAATTACATCCAAAACAAGTAGTTCAAAATGAATGCAAATCATAATGTATTGGCAAAAAGGAATAATGAACGATTTACTATCACACGAAAGTGTTCATAATACGTACCAAAAGTTTTATATGTTCAATAGCAAGAAAGTATGTTTACATAAAATTTTACAGACTTCCCTTCTCGGATATTTTGTATTTCTAGCCAATTGTATGATGCATAAATAGATAAAAAAACTCATTTATATATAGGCCTTATGTGAAAATTCCTTCTCGAGTTTCAGAGAGCCAAAGTCAAGGTAATGTAGAATCCATACGGACTACTACCGATAAACACGTTTGGACTTCCAAATTAACAGCCATGAATATTTTTATTCGATCTAGGTCACTATTTTGTGAAATTAGCGAGAGAACACAATTTTGGAACCAGATTTCTCACATTTCGGAAAACACATTACATATCTCGTTTTGACGTTTTCAAATATTCGAATAAGATTTGTTGGTTATGTTTTCAAATCATTTTGACATACCGTGCGCATGCGCAGTAACGTTGTAAGGACATGACCTTGAATTGTTCGAGCTTCAATTTTAAGGAAGGAATGTTCTGACGTACGCAGTATATGTCTATTAGGTATATGCCTGTGACAATCTGTCATTTTGTAAATAATAATAAAGTTCACTATCCATTCGAAAAGACAGTACCAGTTCCAATCAATGTTATTCTCATTTCTATTGAAATAATAACTCCGAGAAAAGCATCATATATCTATTAGAGATGATAGCCCTACATTAGGATCCTGTAGCGTTCTTCGAACATCTGAAGTTCTGAATAATCATCGCTTGGTTCACCTGGTTTTGATAAAAACCCTCCTGGCCAAATGAGCAACGACATTTCCGTTATTAAATTCTAATATTGAAGAGATTTTTGAGAGTGAATAAATTGGAAAATTAGTGGAGATCCATGCAGCTACATCAGAGGAGTATAATATTTGTGTGAGGGGACTTTTGAAAGGTTCAATATTATTTTAATTTACTCGTTTTTCCCCTCTTGCTTTTTCGTTTTTCAAATGAATTTCAAGTACTTTGCAGAAACCTCGTTGTTTTTCGATGAAGGAATCCATATTCAAGGAAGAAATACCCATAAATATTTTAACTGGTCACTGAGCTTGCGAAAAGTACATCAAGAGTTATACCTGTTACATCTGAACGCTTCTGTCGACTCCAGCACTGGGAGTTGTAAAATTAAACAACCCTTTGGTTTTAGACACCAGGCTATGTGCAAGCGAAAATATTCGCAGAATTTTAGCCTTGCTACCATCGAAAGGTTCTGAAACTGCCGCGGACAGTTGAGGATTATTATGAATGATTATGAAATTTCCAGGCTCTGCGACTCTATGAACCAAAGAAGGAGATAACTGAGCATGTATTGTGTAAATATCCGGAACGGGCTTGCTCATGAGCAGTACACTTGTGGTTAGTTCCTAACGATATGGCAGCGAAAGCCCAAAATATAATGCACAAAGTTCAAGAAAATATAATATATATTGGGGATAAGAAATTTCCAGGAGGACCTAGAATGTTGTTAAAAGTTTTGGCTTTAGGCTGATTCATAAACCATTATCAGAAACAAGAAGTTGAATGTGAATCAGGGGTTGGATCTCAATCTGTCCAGCTTGCATCACCAGTAGTCCCGGAGATCATCGTATTTCTACGTCTTCTTGATTTAGTATAAACACAGTGTTGATCCCTAGCTAACAGACCTCTATCTTGATAATAGAAATAAAGAATTCACTACCCTGAAGAATATAATGGATACAGCATTTTCATTCTACCTGACAATGTACTCAAAGAGTATGTATTTCCTTAACGAAGAGAATGATATGGAGAAGAATAAATTTATACCGTGAATTAAAGATGATATCTTAAAATATGGTCGGCAAGTATCAGTTAACGTTGGGAAAATATTTATCCGACACACTCAACACATTTCACCCTCACAATATATGCTCTCCTGAAACCAACACACTCTACATAAATAATATCGCATACTGCTCGGAGTGAGAATAAAATGAGAATAAGCTACCGCGGGTTGAATTGAAACGAGGGTGTTAAATATCGTGAAGCCATAAACTTGCTAGAAGAAGCAATTCAGGAATTCCTAGTTATCAGAATTTCAAAACAGATGAGAAGGAATTCTACGGCAGGAGGATATTATATCGTGTAAAAAGAAATGAATAATTTTCTACCAATAAACAAATTTTATGTGATGCATAGCGCACATAAATGATGCATCTGAATGTGTGTTGGTAAGTATTTCAACTTTCAATGCCTGAACTTGTAACACAACCCCCTTTAGATGTCTGCCTGACTAGCTGGAAGGCCAACGATACAGTTATGCTTCCTGCGATATAGGGTTATAATTGATATAACTGGCTTTTAAAGGTTTAATAATAGAAAAATTACTTTCATCACAAAAAAAAAATTAAATTAGATTTTCCAGTGAACTTTAAAGGTAATTTTCCTGATGGATGATCAGGATCCTTCCAGATGATGGGTATGGGTTCCTTCAGTTGGAACTCACGATCTCTCCAGACACGGTGTAGGTAATGTAGGAATCAGTCCCAGTACAACATCAAACATCAAAATATTCAAAGGGGTCATTCAGGTTGATTTCCACCTTAATCCAACAATACCTTCAACTTAACATGTGTTGTGCATGCAGTCTCACGAAAAAAAACGTGACAGTGGGTTTTTCGACCCATACAAAACATAGTTACAAGTCAAAAACTACATCCCAGTCAAAAACTACAAACAATGAAGCCAGTGTTACACATACTACTTTGCAAAATACAATATGTCCTACTTTCTTTCGCTTGATGAACATCACAAGTTTATCATATCTGCTATTATCACTATGTATGATCCTTCAGATAGAGTTCCGGGGTTTGATCTTCCAAGGAGAATATGGTCTATTCTGAATCGTCTAAGAACCGGTCATGGTCGTTGCAACAGCATGCTTTTCAGGTGGAACTCAGTTGAGAGTCCTAGTTGTGAATGCGGGGAAGCAGAGGAAACCATAGATCATTTAGTTAATAATTGTCGCATATATAGATTCAAAGATGGTTTTAGGGCTATTCATAATGTTTCTGAATCTTTTTTAGAATGGGTAACGAGTTTCAAATCTATTTAATGAAATATAGAATATTCCATTTTAATTTGTTCGTTTTCTCCCTTTGTTTTTTCCTTTTCCAGATTGGGTTTCGAACCTTGGAGAATCTTCTCTGCTTGTTGAAGGAAGAAGCGATAATGAAGAAAAAGATGCCCTTCAATATTTAATATTTCAGCATATTTTGTTAACAAAATCAATTTTCATAAATCACAACACTAACGGGGATTTTTTGCTGAGGTTTTTTCCCTAAGCTCTAGTATCATATTATATCAAATTATATGGTACCCCGTTACACTAACCTCTGCTAACACTTCTTTCATACACATGCTTTATTGTTAGATACAAAACAAATTGTAATGCTCAAGTTCAAAAGAATATATATATATATATATGTATGTTTTACATTTGAAGTAACTTTCAGCATACACCAGTTTGGCCATAAACTTGCTATGAGTCTTTTTTCAGCATTGCTCGTGAAGTATGCTAACAATACTGATTCAGAATAATATGAAACGTTCTTCTCCTTGCACAACGCTATTATTCTGACTGAGTTTTATTATACAAATTTCGGCATTTCTCAGGCAGCAAACTCAGAGATGCTGCTTTTTAGCACTTTCTATTTGTGGCAGTGTCAATAACAAATCAAATAGAAACTGGCAAAATCTGATTCCAAACTGACAAAGAAACTGCAACACCCAGAAGGAGCTGTTTAAATTTTAATTTTTTTTGGTATAACATAGATAGTATAGCAAGGAGTAAATGATTTGAATTTGGAGAAAAAATCGTGAAGGTTTTTTCATGTTAACATTTCTTGGTACTTACATATTGTTTTTTGCAAATTTTTTAAATTCTACAACAAACCAGCTGTTCAAGGAGATCCAAAGTCGATATTTAGTTATTGTTAAAATGCCTAGCTATGTGAGTTTGAAAGAGGTCAAATTATTGGTCTACGGGAGGCGGGGTTGTCATTTCGAGAAATCGCTAACCGTACGAACAGAAATCCATCTACTGTCATGAGATGTTGTCAAGCGTGGTTTGATAATGCCCAAAATCGAAGAAAAGTAGGCAGCGGACGTCGAAGGGGCACAAATGAAGTTCAAAATCTACGACTAAGACTTATGGCTATTAGAGATCGATTTGAGACAACTCGATCTTTGGCTGATGAGTGGTTAGGAGAACAAGGCCATCCTGTAACTGTCCGAACGGTTTACCGCCAGATAACGTCTTTTGGACTGCAGCATTATCGACCCCATCTTGTGTTACCTCTGACGGTTGAGCACCACCGGCAACGATTACAGTGGTGAAGAGAGCGTCAACATTGGAATGTGGAATGGCATCAGGTCGTCTTTTCTGATGAATCTCAATTCTCCTTGGGTGCACGTGAAGGCCAAAGAAGGGGTAGACGACGTCGGGGAGAAAGACCTGAACCTCAGTTTGATATTCAGCGTTATGTACACCGGACAGTAGGCGTTATAGTATGGGGTAGTATTGCACATGCAAGTAGGTCACCTTTAGTCTTCATTCGAGGTAACATGACAGCACTGCGTTGCCTTCAAGAAATAGTGGAGCCATATGTTCCCCCTTATCTTAACTGGCTCGAGAATCCAATATTTCAGCAATATAATGCTCGACCTCATGTTGCCAGAGTTAGTTTAAACTTTTTTGAAGCGACCCATGTGAATCTTTTGCCATGGCCGGCCAGATCACCTGATCTTTCGCGCAAAGAGCATGTTTGGGACATCATGTCTAAAAGGCTTGGAAATTTACACCAGCCCCGACGGACTTTGGCGGCTCTGATACATGAACTACAGGTAGCTTGCTTGGGATAATATCCCTCACGAAGAAATAGACCGTCTTATTGCATCAATGCCAAGACGTGTTGGGGAGTGTATAGATAATCGCGGTGGACAAACACATTATTAACAAATTTATTGAAAAAAATTGTAAACCCTTCGTTTTTGCGCGCGTGTTCCGCAAGGAACAGCGTGCTATTGTTCTTAAAATCTCAATCATTTACCTTGCTATACTATCTATATTTTATGCAATTTTTCTGTTCCAGTATGTTGAATTGAAAAAACTCCGGGGCAGAAATGTTTATTATTGGTATTTCTGTGTAACAAAACATTGTGGAGCCTATTCCTACAATAAATATGTAAATTTTCTTCACAACCTCTTCTGTAAGCAACTCCAACGAAGATGTATGATTTATCTTTTGATCTTCTTTTCATCTCAGACTCTGAGATGAACAAGCAAATAGATCAAGAATGTTTTCAAAATGTCAAAATTTACTGCCATGTGTTCTATCCAACAATGCGGCTTGCCACGCTGCTTTCTTTGATAGTTTCGGAAGCGGATCGTCCACCGATGCGTGGTTAAAATTGGATTTAGCTGCCGAACAGCCAGCTTTTCATCCAATAAAACACTTCCCAAGTTGAAACGTGAAAAAAGGATAGCCTTATTGGAGGAACAAACAGTAGAACCGTACTGTCGGGCGCATCCAATGTCGAATGAAATGGATCTAGACAGTTTTATCCAAGACCAAAGCAAACTGAACGTGACAATATAATATAGCTTCCTCGCTCGCTTAGACTTCATTAAATAATCAGTCTGTTCATTAAAGAAAGAGTGCTTTGAGTGTTATAACTTCTCGGTTTAATGGAGAGCATTCCTACTAAACCACTCGATTTGAAATTGTTTTTTCAGTGTTATCCCGCCAAGGATGCCACTTATACAGGGTTAATCAAAACTCGAGGCAAAAAATTAAGAAACGTATACAGACTGAGACTCCTGATAAAAAATGTAAAATAAATTTTTTGGTTATAAGGTTTTGTTTCCGTGATATTTGACTCAGAAGTTTCTGCATGTCATCAATTTACAACTTTAATGTATAATATAAAAATACAAAAATTATTGGATCAGAAGTTCAAAAATATCACCATTAGCATCGATACAGGATCGTATACCAACCGCATGTTTTGTCTATGTTGAGTGGATTCGACCACATTAATTGTTTCCACGCGTGAACTAGTTGTTTCAAGTGCCCCCATACAAAATAATCTAAGGTATAAAAGTCAGGTGATCTCGCAGACACTGCACCTGACCACGCCGACCAATGGATATCCTATGAAAAGTTTGGTTTGACCAGCAGACAATATTTTTTTTAACGCGGTAGTGTTCGATCATGCTGCTATCACATACGATGTTATACCAAATTCACTGGAAAATCTTCCAGCAAATTTGCGACATCGTTTTCTGAACATTGCAAGTACGCATCGGAATTCAAACGAGTAGGAAGAACTTGAGTTGGAAGTTAGACTCCGCCCTATACATCTTTGTTGGAAACCTTTTCTTTTAGAAGCGTTAGGGCTTCACGCGAGAGCGAGATTTTTCTCGTCTCGTCTCGTTCTCGTCTCGGAAAAGCGAGACGAGATGAGACGAGACGTTTTCAAAAATATTATAGGCAATATTATAGGTATAGATACCGAGACCACATACAGAGCAACACGAGAGTCTCGTTTTAGGTCTCGTTAAATTTTTTGTATGAAATTTTATATTTTACTCGACTTTTTTCAACACCCACAGAAAACAATTGAACATGAAGAGTTTCCACTATAATTACCAACTCATTTTGTCTATATTTTACATCGATCGTTCTAGAAATGCACGATGTTTTAGAAGATTATTAATTCGTTATGACCTTGCGATAATTGATAGAATTCGCAACCATAAAAACGGATACCATTATGAATTCAATACTTAACGGGCAACTTTTATTGCCCCTAAATCCCAATGCTTTGAAAATTTCATCTGGAGAAATGTATTCTCTTGTGCTCCTTGTAGCGAAGATGTGACTAATTATTGTATACATCTGTGGAACTACGTATAATAAAACTGGTAAAGAAATGGAGCTATTCAATGTTTCGAAAAGTGTATTGAGGAATACGCCAAGAGCACCCTCAATTGATCTACCCACCGGGAAGGTATTCTTTGAAAACTATTTCAAATTGTTCAATTCTATTAAAAAATGTATCGACATCGATAGCCTATTCAAAACATCAGCAAAACTTTCGAAATATTGGGAATTGGCGAGACCGAGACGAGATTTTTCATACTCTCGCATACTCTCGTCTCGTGTGAAGCCGTAAGAAGCGTGAGGATATCTTACAGTCCATATACATGTTCATTGTGGTAGTTATTTATGCCATCCCGAGTAAAAGTACCTTCGTCCGACGAAAGCATCTTTCAGAAGTTATTTTCATTTTGTTCATGCTGCTGAAGAAACCATTAACAAAAGGTGAGTCTATGCACGTGCAAATTATGTACTTTTTTTTGATGATATGGATGTAAAACTTCAGTTTCAAGGTTCTCCAAGCAAAACTTCGCGACATATTAAGACGGGCAGTAATGCGTCTAGTACTAATTTTCGGATTATCGAGCTCATAATCTATAACTTCTTCTTCCCTCATAGCATCAAAATAATTATTTTCAGCGAGCACCACCAGCACCAATACAGGAATTGCCAATTCCAAACTGGCGCAACACTTATTAAGCATCGGAAACAACCCGGCGAGATGGTTGTCGTCCATTAGGGAATCTCCTGTTGTACTCCCGACAAGCTTTTGATGCGCTGCCATCACAAAAACCGTACACAAAAATAATATCTCCATATTATTCGTTAGAAAACTGCATGTTTAACAATAAAACTTAACCAAAAAATTAAATTTTAAATTGAGAAAAAACTTTAGTTTGACTGACGTATTTAATTCTATGCTTACTGTAATTTATGGAATTAAATTGGTTGCATGCAGAAGCTTCGAAGTCGAATAATTCGGAAATGAAGCTTCATCGGCCGAAAGTTTCTTCTACATTTTGTCAAGAATATCAGTCTGTATACGTCCATTAATTTTTCGCCTCGAGTTTTGAAGTACCCTGTATATCTTATTATTATCTGAAAATGATATTCATCAATATTTTTCTATTATTTTCTTATACAATATACCTTTGGAACCGATACTCACGGAATTTCGCATAAGTATTCGTGTTGGCATTATACAACTAATAACCTAGTCTAATTTTTATTGATTGTGTATTGTTCGAAAACAAAATTTGTACTCGGAAAACGTTAGGCCGATTATGCCCATTAATGAACTTCGTCACATTCGCTATCTGTTTCCGTTCGAAAGTTATCGTGGCAACGGCCGGCCGGCATTTTGGCAAAATGATTGTAACGTTTCTTTTTAACCCGGGCAGGGGTTTGTTTACATTTGGTTTGCGCGAGTGTCGTTTATGTCGTTTATGTTGACATCGAATTTGAGGTTGGATCTCAGTGGTACCAATCGACGCTAAATAGTTATTGTATTCGAAGAGCCGAATGAGTTGGCAATATTGTTGCATTGTGACAGTATGAAAGTTTGTGAGAGTCTGCGCCAGTCAGGGAGATGAGGGCGTCCATTTTGTAAAGATTCGACGGAGGAGCAATAGGTTAGGCGTATTTTCGGAACTTAGTAAGAATTGTTGATTTCTTCTTAGTTGGATATAGTTTCGAAAATCGAATTAGGAGTGAGGGTTACATTGGTTTGATTTGGGAAGATAACAGGTAACTTGCGCTCGTCTCGAAAGAGGATATAAAGACCTTTTTTCAAATCCAAGAGTTGACCACGTGAACGATCTTGGCGACTTTGACAGGTATGTGTTAGATGTTCTATTCTCGTCATTTCTAGTGGATACAATTCAGGTTGTAATTATCTTTCTATATCCAAAATATCGCTGTGTGCTTGAAGAATTATTTGGTGGAGGCACGGCCAGGTTTGGTTTCGAAGCAAACGTGTGCAGGACAACCCCGAACATCAGGGTATGTACGAATTCTATAACTATTGCGTAGCAACGAATAAATGGTCTGATTAATATTCTGATAACCGAAATTATTATGTGTTGGGAAAATTCATTTGTTTCTTATCCGAGAGAAGTCACTGATGGTTTCTTTTCTATCATCAGGGTTTTTATGGTAGCACGAGTTTTTATGGTAGCACGAGTTTTTATGCCAGCACGATTTTTATGTCAAGAGGAATAGCACGATTTTTGTGCCAGGAAGAGAACGATTTTTATGTCAGGAAGAGTGTAACTGAGACATTCGAATATATACAAGGTGGTCCATAAGTAGCGCTGTGAGACAGCCAACGCAGTGTTGCAGATCCCGAGTATATACAAGGTGGTCAGGAAGCAGCGCTGTGGGACCTTCAGTCAAGGGTTGCAGACTGCGAGCACAGAGGGAAGGAGAACAGTATTGCGAGACCAACGAAGCAATACTAAGTTCAGGCATAAGGAATAGCACGCAAGTTATTGGAAACATCTATCGAAATATATCTTATACCTGCTATATGCGACTTGAACATATATTGTCATCAATTGTGTAAATTATTGTTGTTGTAAAGCGGAAATTGGGGAAAGATTTGCGTAAATCATACAAGATCATAGATAAGAAACGTGGATGCGCCTGAGCTCAAGCGACGCGTATTTGAATCAAAGAGAAATATCTGCGTACCATTTCCGCCACCCTCATTCAGGGTTTCACAGTAGTTTTATTTTGGTGGGTCTAAAGACCTGGGTTGTATGCTACTGGAATAAACTGTCTGTTATTAGCGTGAATATTCTTTTGGTGAATTTAGGAATTAGTACATTACGCGGGGGTATCTGGGAGACTTAAATTTACCTGGCGCCCATTTACTAGGTTCATTTTTTAGGAATCCACTCCCATCTCCACTGGAGCTAGACCGCGGATCCCTGAGTTCTAGTAGCTCCGAACTTAATCACTGCGACTTGGGAACAGTCGTATGTCATTATATGATAGCATGTCATTCTCTAGAACATGCGCACAAAAACAAAATAATCATTTTGTTTTGTCTGCAGTAAAAAAAATTTTTAGTTAAAACTTTCAAATAGGCTTAAACATCTGAATAACTATCAAATAGTGACAATTCAATGAATTGTGTATCATCTTTCCAGAAAACAGCATGAAATTGAACGGAACATTGTCTATGATGTATTTGTGCGCTGCCTCCTGAGCATTATCATTTGATCCAAGTGTCTTTAATTTCCGAATTTTTACGGAAAAATGGACACAAACAATTGAAATTTTAATCAAATCATGCAACAGCGCCTTTTGAACGCTACTGGTGTTTTGGTTTCGATTGAAATAGTTCGTCGAAGACATTCTAAGACGAATTTTGAGAAAGATTCCACTAAATCAAAATCATATGTGACTTCGATTGGAATGGACCAATAAGCACGTAAATTGGAACGATCAATGGAGGTCTGTATTGTTCCCAGATGAGTCGAGATATGGACGGTTTTCGGATAGTTGGCATGTTCGGGTATGGACTGATCCTTTGGTGCCCAGAAATTGCAGATAGGTCCAGGAAGTTCATCTGTTCAGAGGTGGTACAGCTACGGTTTGGGGAGGCATTTGTTTCAATAACGTACAGAATTATTGGTACTTGATGCTATCATGAATGCGCATATTAACATAGAGCAAGTCATTGATAATATTAATTATTCTTTTGTTTCATGCTGCTATTGGTCCAAATTTCTTACTTTTGGACGGTAATGCGCCACCCCATCGTGCGCGAATTGTCGATGAATCTCTGACAATCCATGATATTCCACATTTGGCCCTGCCCCCTTGTTCGCCAGACCTCAATCCCCTGGAACACGCTTGGTTCCACTTAAAAGAGCTTTGGATTCTCATCAACCACCTCCTCATACACTTCAAGAACTTAGACGGCTTTTTCCGTAACTCTGGAGAGAAACTGATCAAGGATGCTGCAACAATATGATCGAAAGTATGCAAAGGCGTTTTCAAGCTGTGGTTGATGTTCGAGGAGGCCAAACTCTGTACTGAAGTATATTTGTTCAATATGTTGAATGCATTGATTTTGCACTATAAATAATAATAATGAATTTTCATCTGAAACTGTGAAACTGACAAAGTAATGGGCAAAAAAAAATGATATAATCGAGTAAACATTTAGATTTCTGATATTTAATGAATTGGTGAAAAAAAAATTGGTTCAAGCACTGACGTGAAGTCAGGAGCTTTTGCGCGTATGTTCTATTGTCCATTCTTCTGTATTGGACACCCTTGATCAATTTTATCATGGTAAATTTGAATTAAGTGTCCAAAACAGGAGATTGGACAACATAATTTAACATGGTAAATTCGATTAAGGGTGTACAATACAGGAGAATGGACAATAGAACATACGCGCAAAAGCTCCTGACTTCACGTCAGTGCTTGAACCAATTTTTCGTAATTTTTTTCAAATTTTCTAGGGGTACGGTTCTTACAAATTTTTTTTTTCGTCATTTTTTGCTAATTTTTCTAGGGGTACGGTTCATGAATAAATTTAAACACGTTTTTATGTGGATTTTCTACTAATAGTTACCAAGCTTCAATTCGATCGAATCTTTATTTTTTTAGTTTTCGATGAAATAATATTCCAGGTGGGTATAACTCAGAAACCGTTAAACCGATTATGCCCAAAAACGAACTTGACACTCCCATTCAGATACGCAACCTACCCTGAAAATTGCAAGTCCCTACCTCCTTTTGTTCGAAAGTTATCGAGGCAACGGTCACCCATCTACTGAACTCACACAAGGCTGCTCGAATCTCCAACAATATTTAACCGATCGTGTTAAAACTTGAAACTTGGTAGTGAAGTTGGGTTCTAAAGAATCTTGCAAAATTTCAGCAATTTCAGACGAATAGTTACTGCTATATAGAATTTTTTTTTAATTTTCAATGATTTCTTAAAAAATTTCTACAGATACTATACTCACGAAATTTTGCAAGAATATTCGCGTTGGCATTCTACAACTAATAACCATGTTTCAACTCAATCGGTTTAGTTTTTTTTGAGTTAATGAGGAGAAAAAAACAACCATATTTCAGATGGCTATAACTCTAAAACCGTTTGGCCGATTATGCTTATAAACGAACTCAAATGTCGCGTTCTGATGCACATCCTAACCTGAAAACTTCAAGCCGCTATCTCTTTCCGTTCTCAGGTTATCGTGACAACAAAAATATTTTTTAATAATTTTTTAATAATTTTATATCTATACGATTCGCACAAAATTTCAAAAACGTGCTTAGGTTCATATTCTACAACTACTCACCAAGTTTCAATTCGATCGGATTTATTTTGGTTGAAAACAAAATTATTACTCGGAAACCATTAAGTCGATTATGCCCATTAACGAACTCGTCTGTCCTATTGGGATGCGCCACCTACCCTGAAAATTTCAAGTCGCTAGCTCTTTCCGTTATCAAGTTATCGTGGCAACGGCCGGACGGCCGGCCGGACAGAATCAAATTTGACCTCAAATTCTTCATTGGGGAGTCGAACCAAATTGTTTGAGACCATTTTCGTCAAAAAATTCGAAAGTTACAGACATTTGGGCAAAATGATAACGCGATGTTCCCCAGAACATACGCGCAAAAATGGCAATTATCGAAACAGTCTCAAAATTTCTGAAATAATATTCAAATTATATGTCAGCTCTGCAGCTTCAGTTGATGATAAGTTAATTTTTCCCCAGGAATCACAAAGTGAAAACCGGATTGTGATTTAAGTTAAACCAGCACATGGTTTCAGAAGTCCCCAAAGCCCCCTTCAAATTTTGAGGACATTTTCTATTAAGGGCCGACCAGATTAGGAATGAAGGAATTTTTTGAGCTGCTAGCATCCTATCTGCTACTTCCCAAGAGATAATCGTGAAAATGGTGAGATGGAATCTTCACTACGAAATGGATTTCTGACATTTCGTGACTGGAAATTTTATCACTTTATTCGTCGAGGATCAAGGCGTCTATTCATTGTTTCAAGTCAGCAAGTAAAGAGCAAATGGGAAATTTGAGCTTTAATAAGGATTGTATTGTCTTCTCTGTTCACTGTCCACTGATAATTGTAATTGTAGAATAATTCGAAGACTTGCACAAAGCCGTCGAATTCTTAATTGCCAAATCAGTGTGATTCCATGTCGATTCCGAGTTAATTTTTTATGCAACCATTGAATTTAATCCACAATCAAGCTAATCGAAGCTTTGTGATACCCACCATTAAATGATCATAATTATGAGGTATGGGATGTTTTCTGAAGTAATATTTCCACATAGATTCCATGGAGACCACAGAATGGATTGAAGTAAAACAAAAAAATAAAGATTCTGATGACAGAGTCTGATGCAAAAAGGAAACTTAAGGAGTCGACTTGCTATTCTCTGACTTGGGAGTTTATGTGTGAATTAAAATTACGTTGCTTTATTCTTCAAAGAATTTCAATGTGACAAATTTCAGAATAACTGTTAACAAAAAATAATTCCGAAGATTTTCGCTTGGTATCTTATGAGGGAGTCTGATCTAGTCTCCGAAACATTACAAAATACTTGTTTTATCTTTGATGTTGTTTCATTACTATTTACTTGGCAACATTGTTCTATATATTGCTTCTGAGAGAGATCTTGTGCTTCTAACGTAGAAGCAATTTAAAAAATAATTACATTTTCATTTTATAGACATTTTTCAGAGTTTGGGAGAGAAAACCCCAAAAAGCAACCATTTAGTAATGAATTTACCTCCCGAAGTATCCCTTAATGACTACTTAGATATACGTTTTTGTGAGAAGACTGAGAACATTTTAGTTTAGATATATTGATGACATTGATACCTATCTATTGAGTTCACCTTCGAAATGGAAAAGGACGGCTACTTGCTATTTTGGCGCCCTTGTTCCTCAGAACAGAGTGCTTATCAATTTGCTGAAATGTAATTTTTCGAATTTTTGGCAGAGTATGTCTCAAATATTTTGGTTCGACTCACTGATCAAGAATCCGTGGTTTGAATAATTACTCGCTAGTATTTTCACAAGAGCGCCACGGCTGCTGTCCACAGAGATAACCACTTTTTAGTAGGTACTCTTCTTCCTCGGAACAGAGAGCTTATCAAATTGCCCAAATGTCTGTAATTTTCGAATTTTTGGCTGTAAATGTTCTTAAACGTTTTGATTCGAGTCACTGATCAGGAATCCGTGGCTTAGGTTCGTTATTTCTTTTTACATTACAAATTTCAAATCAATTTTTTTTCAATATGCAGTTTCATCATAAGAATCTATTGGTATCATTCTCAACAAACTAATACTTTCGGAGATATGATTTTTCAAAAGTTTTAAATAATTAATCGTAATTTTATGATTTCATAGAATGTTTTATGAATAAGGTTACACGGTCAATCTGGCATCAGTATAATCTGACATCAATCATGGATTGATGTCAGATGGACGGGAAACTGATTGTATACGCGTAGACTGATGGACTGGTGGTTTAGATTGATGGCAAGAGTGATGTTATATTGATGCCAGATTGATACCAGATTGACAGTGTAACCTCCTCCTAATTCTTATTTGCTGATGTATGTAAATCCAACATATTAGAGTGTTAGACCTACGTTTTGAAATTATTTTTTTATAATGCAGTTCTATCATAAGAATCCATTGATATCATTCCCAACTCTGAGAAACCAATACTTTCGGAGATAGTGTTTGTCAAAATTTGAATTACTACACGCTACACGCTAGAAGTTTGACAAGAGCGCCAAAGCCACTGTCCAGAGAGCTTTCCCACTTCTTGGCGCTATTGTTCGTCGGAACAGAGTGCTTATCAATTCGCCCAAATGTCTGTAATTTTCGATTTTTTACTGAAAACGATTTGGTTCGACTCACTGATCAAGAATACGTGGTCGAAATCGATTTTGTCTGGCCATCCGTGTACACGATAACTCTCGAACGGAATGAGATAGACAGATGAATATCTCGGTTAAGTTCGATATTGGCAAAGAAAGGCGGATGGTTTCGGATTAACGAAAAAATTTTTTTTTACTCTACAGAATTATTTTTTTTTCAAGATGCAGTACCATCATAAGAATCCATTGATATCATTTTAAAATCTAACAAGCTAATACTTTCGGGGAGATATAATTTTTCAAATTTCCATTACTACGTCGTACTTCAAAGTTTTCACAGAATGCGAATTCTATCTGTCTGTGTTCTATCTATATTCACTGTTCATACATGTAATCTTATCTACCTATAACAGACATGTCAAATGTATTATTCGTCCAACAAACGAAGGATGATTGAATGCAAAATTACCAATAGGATAGTATAATTACCCCTACCATTGGATAATCCATATGATGATATGATGATGGAAATATATGATTTGGTAAGTTCATCAAATTGAGTTCAGAATATCTTCAGTTAAAGCAAAATTGGAATAATGACTAAGTTTCAATTCATCTATACAGGGCGAGTCTTTGACCACTGCATTAATTTTAACCAAAGATTCCTCTCGTCAAATGAAATACTTTTTTCATTTAACATTTTTCCAAATTCAGCTCAGGTAAAAATATACAGGCTGTTGAAATTTTGAACAAAAATCAGTTTTTATTTTGTTGCTTTGACATCTTTTTTTCGAATAAAATGAATGTTGGCGTAAAGTTTCCTATAACTATGATACATATTTTCCAAATTAATATTAGTTATTTTCTACTTCTACTGGTTTTCTAGTTATGGACTGGTGGATTCATAAAACTAAACGAAATTAGCATAAGGAAAACATATAAAGTTTTTCTTGAGTCATTTCAAGAATATTCCATCAATTTAGAACATTATATTATTCTTCATCATTTCTCCTTAAACGCACCGTTTTCGAGATATTCTTCATTGGGTGTTTTAAAATGGAAAACTCCAGAAATTTCACTACTTTTATGGATCCGTTCCTGAGCGTTGGAACCCCGAATCAAGCTGTAAACCACGTTACATTGCCTTATTCTCGTCCGCCAACAATGTCATAGATAATTTATATGCGGGAGTGTATTAGCACATTGTGAAATCTTGAAACGCTTGTAACTTTTTACCTGAGCCGAATCTTGAAAAATGGTAAATGAAAAAAGTGTTTCATTTGATGAGAGGAATCTTTGGTTAAAATTAATGCAGTGGTCAAAGACCCTGTATATATGAAAATGAATTGCTGTTCGTTAGTATCGCTAAAACTCGAGAACGGCTGGACCGATTGGGCTAATTTAGGTCTTGAATTATATGTGGAAGTACAGTGAAGGTATAAAGAGTGAATAAATATAAAAATGTGTATAGGGTGTTTTTCTTTTAACGTCAATGGCAACTTGCTCTTTTCCACGTCATAGTCGTAAAATTTCATTCAATTGTGTTAAAAAATATACTTTCGAGGCATAAATATTTGAAAATAAACCAATACTATGCAGAGTGTTCTTTTTCTCACGACACAATTGTACGCGATTGAAGTGATTTATGCCACAAACAAAGCATTAACTAAATAGAAACGTTGGATGGATTCTCATAATATATTTGTCTAAAATTTTCCTGCAGGGTGTTTTTCTTTTAACGTCAATTGCCAATTACTGTTTTTCGCGTCTATCTTACAATTTCATTCAATTGTGTTAAAAATTATACTTTCGAGACATAGATCATTGAAAATAAACCATTATAATACAGAGTGTTCTTTTTCTCACGGCACAATTGTACGCGATTGAAGTGGTTTGTGCCACAAACAAAGCATTAACTAAATAGGTACCTTGAATGGATTCTCATAATGAAACAATTTTGTTTTTCCTTTGATGTATGGACATGGCGCATGGATAATTATGCGTCACGTGTTTGCACGTCGGAAACCCGTCTTTGTTTACTTACGCACCACAAAACAAAACAAAAAAATTGGTTCAAGCACTGACGTGAAGTCAGAAGCTTTTGCGCGTATGTTCTATTGTCCATTCTTCTGTATTGGACACCCTTAATCGAATTTACCATGGTAAATTATGTTGTCCATTCTCCTGTATTGGACACTCTTAATTCGAATTTCTTCTTCTTCTTCTCCTTCCGGATAGGCTCGATGCCTGTTCCTCATCGTAACTCGCCCTATGAGGGAAGATTGTCGCTCCAGCGCTTTCGAGGCCTTCCTATGCTTCGCCTTCCTGACGGTGATCTGTCTCTGGCTACCTTCACCATTCGGTCTTCTGTCATCCGGGTAATGTGATCACTCCATTCAATTTTTCTACCCAGCACCCACTCGTTGATATTTTGAATCTGGCAGAACCGTCTGATGTCGTCGCTTCTTTCTCTGTCCCGTAATGTTCTTCCGGCTATTTTACGAACTATTCTCATCTCTGTCGCTTCCATAATTTGTTTTGTTCTTGATGTTTCAGGTCTTGTCTCCGCTGCATATGTTAGTAAAGGCCTTATTGCAGTCTTGTAAATACGTGCTTTTGTTTCCGTTCTTAGATATTTGTTATTGAATATGGTGTCATTTAATTGTGCGGCTGTTCTTGCTGCTTTGATAGCTTGTCCTCTCACTTCTGATTCCAGGTCACCAAAACTCGAAATTTCTACGCCCAAGTAGCGGAATTTCATCTCCTGGTGTATTATCTTGTCATCAACTGCCAATTTACATCTTAGGGGTGTTCTTGATGTAGTCATGCACTTCGTTTTAGTCGCTGATATTGATAATCCCAGAGTTTTTGCAACCGTGTTAAATGTGTAGAGGAGCTTTTGCAGATCATCCTCATTTTCCGCCACTAAGACTGCATCATCAGCATAGCACACAATTTTCACCTCTCTACATCCCATTCGATAGCCTCTGTTTTTGCGCACTCTTCTTATGATCTCATCCATAACAATGTTGAAGAGTAGTGGGCTCAATGAATCACCTTGACGTATACCTCTTTCGAATTTACCATGGTAAATTCGAATTAAGTGTCCAATACGGGAGAATGGACAACATAATTTACCATGGTAAATTCGATTAAGGGTGTCCAATACAGAAGAATGGACAATAGAACATACGCGCAAAAGCTTCTGACTTCACGTCAGTGCTTGAACCAATTTTTTTTTCGTGATTTTTTTTTTAATTTTCTAGGGGTACGGTTATTAAAATTTTTTTTTTCGTCATTTTTTTCGAATTTTCTAGTGGTACGGTTCTTACAAAATTTTGAACACGTCTTTATGTTGATTTTCTACTACTAGTTACCAAGCTTCAATTCGATCGAATATTTATTTTTTCAGTTATCAAGAAAATAATATTCCAGGTGGGTATAACTCGGAAACCGTTAGACCGATTATGCCCAAAAACGAACTCAACTCTTCCTTTCGGATAAGCAACCTACTCTGAAAATTGCAAGTCCCTATCTCCTTTCGTTCGAAAGTTATCGAGGCAACGGTCACCCATCTACTGAATTCACACAAGAATGCTCCAATCTCCAACAATATTAAACCGGTCGTATTAAAACTTGAAACTTAGCGGTAGAGTTAGGTTATGAAGGCTCTTGCAAAATTTCATCAATTTCTAACGATTAGTTACTGATATATAGAATTTTTTTTTTATTTTCAATGATTTATTAAAAATTTTCTACAAATGCTATCCTCACCAAATTATGCAAACATTTCCGCGTTGGAATTTTACAACTAATAACCATGTTTCAATTCAATCGGTTCAGTACTTTTCGAGTTAATGAGGAACAAAAACCTCGAAATACCAGAAAATTTCAGATGGCTATAACTCTAAAACCGTTTGGCCGATTGTGCTCATAAACAAACTGAAATGTCGCGTTCTGGTGCTCATCCTAACCTGAAAATTTCAAGCCGCTATCTCATTCCGTTCTCAAGCTATCGTGACAACAAAAATATTTTTTAATAATTTTTTTAAAATTTTCTAGCCATATGATGCGCACAAAATTTCACAAACGTGCTTAGGTTCATATTCTACAACTACTCACCAAGTTTCAATTCGATCAGAATTGTATTGGTTTAAAACAAAATTATTACTCGGAAACCGCTGGGCCGATTATGCCCATTAACGAACTTGTCCGTTGTATTGGGATGCGCCACCTACTCTGAAAATTTCAAGTCGCTAGCTTTTTTCGTTCTCAAGTTATCGTGGCAACGGCCGGACGGCCGGACGGCCGGCCGGACAGAATCAAATTTGACCTCGAATTCTTCATTGGGGAGTCGAACTTAATCGTATGAGACCATTTTTTTCAAAAAATTCGAAAGTTACAGACATTTGGGCAAAACTATAACGCGATGTTCCCCAGAACATACGCGCAAAAAATATAGTTCATCAGATAGCTGTAAATAGATTAAGATACTGTATCATAACTGTGTGTGTCTGTCAATATCAAATTGAAACCTTATAAATAGCCAGTATTTCAGGAAAACTATGTTGTGTAAGTAAGCAGCATCATGCGCAATTAATCGAAAATAATAATAAAACTTCATTCATACTCTACTCTTTCCTTGCTTCTTTAGATTTTGCTATTCTAAGTATCCTCCATCAATTTTTGAAACCACAACACTCACTGTACTGGCATCATGTCCTTGGTATATACGCTGCTCAACTGAAACAGAGGATCACACAAAGAGCATTTTCCTTAAAATGTTTGAGAATAAATAATCGAATTATGCGATGTTATGTATAACCAGATACAAAATTCGACACTACGGGGAATAACGGTATTATTTCTTCGCGTACCAATTAACTGCAATCACAAAAATCAATATTCACTCGAGTGCAAGTGAATTTTCAGTGAATAAATATGTTACTTCTCATGACAGCACATTTCAAGAAACGTAGAGTTGGTTTTCTCAACAAAAGTGCTCGATTATGAAACTTTAATATTTGTCCCTACAGATAACTGGGTTTTAATTTTCCATGTGGGGTCTAATCCCTGAAAATATTACTTTTAAAGAAAACAACCTTGCTTTGTCTAAGAGTGCAGTATCTGGTATAAAATGTTGACCACCCTTCAGGTATTTATGGCCTGTTTCCTGTGAAGGGCAGGCTATTGAAACCCCTAAACAGCGGGATTTATCCAACTGTTGCTGACAGCTCTTATGCTAAAATCAAGTAAAGTCAGTTCAGAGTAGTGGGACAAATACCAAATTTTGAATACCTAAGATTAAACATCCTAGAACCGTACTCATTGGTGCCTGCATCCGTAATTTCGGAGATATTCCCACTCCTTTTCAAAAACGACAACTGAGAGTATTGTTGTAACATATCAGAGTGGTTTTAACCCAGATATTACCAAAACATTTAATTTAAATCCTGATGATATTTTTGGGTTCAGATTTTGAATACAAATATATTTAGTGAAAACCATTTGGAAAATTTTTGATAAGTTTTCGAAAAAAACAGCCGTCCTTTTATAGGGACCCTGGTAATATGAACTACTTTGGATTTATAAGTCTTATTCAATATGAGAAATGTTCATATTTCTTGATTTTAACAGAAAAATATTATTTTTTATCGAAAAGTAGAAAGCATTGTTCAGGATGAACATTCCTACTTAACATTTATCGCACAAGAAATTAACCTATTCATGGCAATATGTTCATTTACGTTGTGTATTTTGATAAACCAACCAAATGTCTATAAAAAGTAGCACTCAAACGTACAGGTCCTCTTTTACTATTTTTCTTATATGATTCAAGTTCCTGTGCAATATATCTTCTAAGAGCGCCAGTTGAATTTCTTGTAATTATTTCACCGACTTCCCATGAATATATTTTTTCGCTTTGCTGCCTGAGGAATCATGTTGGTGATCCTAACGAAGGTCGCCAAGGGAATATCATCTTCATAAGAGTCTGAATATTTATCACTTCGTCTAATTTCCGCTTCTGCTGTAAGATGCCTACCAAATGGATTGTGAACAGTAAGAGCCGACGCACACGGGTCGACCGGCATATATTTGACGCGATCAGAATCGCATCGGCAATTTCAGCGACCTGTCATTCAGGGCTTTGCTTTATCGCTCAGTCTTATGATCACAGAATAAAATTCATTCAGGCCAGAAATTCACCGCAGCGCATAATATTTACATTCCACATAACCTTACTTCCAACATACAATAATATTGAATACAATAACGAAATCAATGCATAATGAGGAATAGGAAAGCTCTATCACTCACCAACAATTTGCGATGCTAAAATTGAATTCAGTTATGTTATCTGCTATCTACCATATCCACTACTCTATTCTATGATCTTCCTGGTTAGAAAAGAATGATCAAGGGCGGTATCTCCGCTCGAATTTTTGCATTTATAACCAGTATAGTATATCATGTCTATGCATATATCATAGATGCTTATAATAACATTCTATGCTACTTGCATATAAAAAACGAATTCATATTTAAAAACTAGACGTCATACTCGTTGCGATTTGGAGCGTACGATTTGAAAAGAACGATTCACGCGATCGGAGTGCAGGACGTATATACCGACGTATCGCGCGTCGCTGACGTCATGGAGGTAAGTTTGTGTAGTTCTAATTTATATTTATATTGATTTGGACCAAATTTTTTTTATAAATGGCCCACTGCTTCTATATTGAATTATAAGTAGATACCTGAAGAGCCTAGGGAAGAAAATTGGCTCAGTTTTAGACAAATTATCGAAAAAAAGGAATTTAATGAAGATTCTCGCTTACATCAACCTCAACTACCTTTTTCCTTCTACCTTCCAGATACATACGAGTACTTTATAATTTGTTAGGTACTGATAAATAATCTGTAAAATACCCATAAATTCTTCTACAATTTTAATGAATTTCAATTTCTAGGCCTCTTCAATTTAATATTCGTTGGGGAAGTAGAAAAGCATCCCGGTGGCACCTGGGATATTCGAAGAGGGATGCTAATGAAAGGCGCCAGCTCCTGTAGTGGTTTTTGAACCGTCTGTGTACCATTTGATGGCATTTCTTTTAAGAACTTGGGTGGTGGATTTCCTGTCCCAATCTTTTTTCATACCAAGCATCGTAGTAAAGTTTTTTTCGATGCTTACCTTCTCGATCATTTCGTCACTAGGAAGATTGGCTGATGAAATGTACCTGGTAAGAGAGGACCAGGCTTTCTGGTTTTTAATGCTCTCATTACCTGATCCTTTCCTAGATATTCTGAGAATGGCTTCATGGGCCATTTTTTTTATCACCAGATGAAGTGGTGTGAGATTTGCTATAATCTCAAGTGCCCTGGTAGGACAGGTTCCCATAGCTCCAGTGATACACACACAGGCCAGCCTTTGTACTTTGTCGAGTGTTTTCCTCGTACAATTCTGGCTTGTTTTTGAGTACCAAACTACTGCTCCATACGTAATTATGGTTCTCACAATCATGACATACATCCATCGCAGTATCTTAGGGTTGCCAAGTCTTACCGGCAAGATTTCTGCACGCCATCAATGCCTTTGTTGCTTTACTGGCAGTGATGTTGACATGCCGTTTCCACAGAAGTTTACTATCTAGTGTTATCCCCAGATATTTAACTTCAGACTTCCATTCTATAATATCACCGTTCCAACGGAGGGATCTCACAGCTGGAAGTTTCCTTCTCCGAGTAAACAGAATCACTGTGGTCTTGTTCGGGTTTATACTGAGCCCCACTGACAAGCACCACTGCTCGATAACTTTAAGGCCCTCCTGTAGTAAGTTACACAAGGTGCCCTCGAATTTACCTCGGACTATTAGGACTATGTCATCAGCATAGCCTATACACTCGTAGCCGAGCTCCGTTAGCCTGTGGAGGACCTCATCCACTACTAGGCTCCACAGAAGGGGAGACGTTATTCCCCCTTGAGGTGTTTCACGAGTGGCTTTGAAATAAGTGGTCTTATTGCCCACCTGTGCCTCGGCTATCCTCGTTGACAACAGCTCAAACATCCATTTTATAATGTTTTTATTCACTCCTCGCCTTACGAGTGCATCTTTGACAGACACATGTGTTGTGTTGCCAAAGGCCCCAGATATATCCAGGAATGCACACATCGCGATTTCTTTATAGTCCAGAGTTCTCTGGATGACTTTGGTCAGCTGATACAGAGCAGTCTCTGTAGATCGGCCCGCTCTGTAAGCATGCTGACTTTTGTGAAGTGGAGTGCTCTTCAGATTCACCGTTGTTATATAGTTGTCCACTACCTTCTCCATCGTTTTAAGTAGGAACGATGTCAGACAAATAAGTCTGAAAGATCAGGGATCAGTCCCTCCTACTTCCCTATTTTTGGTATGAAGGTTACTTTTGCCCTGAGCATGAGTATAATAATATACAATTTTTAACCGTTTTAAAGTAAATTGTTAATAACACAGCGTTAATAACAATTTTTTATTATATCCAACGGGAATCTATTCTAAGGCCTTCAAAAAATTGTCCACGAATGGAAAACAATCTCAGAATAATAATTTTACAATTATTATCTTCTCCGGTGATATTTTTCTCTCCAGTAGTTCGCAACAATAGAGCTTAAGCTTTTTAGAGGTCCATCGTTTGTCATTCTTTGTGCTAAGTTACGCTGATGATTAGTAATAACCATTAAACCATTAAACCGTTAAGTATCTGCTCCAAGGATCGGAATATGGTCATTCTCTTAGCGCTCATATTGAAGATTGATTATTTATCGAATCCACACAAAATGTAATCTGTTAATTACGTTTCTCAGCTAGCTTTTAGAATACGCAGAAAAAATATCATACTTCTATGTTAGCGGTAATAGAATGACTGCATGTTTTGATACTTAAAGCTCTCATAATAAAACAAACAAACTTAATTTGATCAGCTTTTGATATAACAGACTGCTAATCGTTTTTTTGACTGGCCATTCGCAAATAAAAAAATTGGTTCGAGCCCTGTGGACAGGAGCTTTTTGGCGCTCTAGTTCAAACAGACAAATTATATCTCCGAAAGTATTGGTTTCTCAGAGTTGGGAATTATATCAGTGTATTCTTATGATTGAACTGCATCATAAGGGAAATTCAATTCGAATAATAGTTTATTTATCAAGATTGAATGAACAATCTGAGAATGAGAAATGCACCAAGGAAGAAAACAAATTAAAATAGCTGAAATTAATTTGACTGTCTCTTATAGAACAGGATGACATGTACGAGTATGAAAACAGATCATATAATAAAGCTTAGATAGAATAATTATAACATTCTGTGAAAACATAGAAGTACGATTCATTATTGAAATTTCGAAAAATCATATCTCCGAAAATATTAGCTTGTTGGAGTTGAAAATGATATCAGTGGATTTTTATGGTGAAACTGCATCTTAAATAAATATTGAATTTGAACTTTGTTACTTAAAAAAAATTTTTTTTTTCGTTACTCCGAAACCATTTGGCCTATTCTGCCCAATAAAGAACATAACCGAGATATCCATCTCCCTAACCTACTCTGAAAATTTCAACTGCCTAGCTCATTCCGTTCGAGAGTTGTTGTAGAAAAAATTTTTCAAAATTTTCAATTTTTTTTGACACTTTGCGGTAACCTGGTACAAACAAAACTTCACATGCGTATAAAGGTCATGGTTCTACAATTTGATGTTAAATTTCAGATAGATCGAGTGATTGGTTTTGGAAATATTCATAAAAAATATTTTTACTAAAATCAGCCATAACTCCGAAACCGCTTTATGAATTTCACCCATTAACGAACTTGTCCGAGATGTTTACGCTCCAAACTCACCTTGCAAATGTCAATCCTCTAACTCCTTTCGTTCGAGAGTTATCGTGCCTACGGCCGTCCGGTCGGACCGTCAAGACGGAATCGATTTCGACCTCGGATTCTTGATCAGTGAGTCGAACCATATCGTTTGAGACCATTTTCAGCCAAAAATTTGAAAATTACAGATATTTGGGCAAATTGATAAGCACTCTGTCCGAGGAACTAGAGCGCCAAAAATTGGTTCAAGCCCTGTGGACAGGAGCTTTCTGGCGCTCTTGTTCAAACAGACAAATTATATCTCCGAAAGTATTGGTTTCTCAGAGTTGGAAATTATATCAATGGATTCTTATGAAAGAACTTCATCTTAGCAGAATTTGAATTCAAACATCATAGACGAATTTCAATTCAACAAGACTGCCAAAAATTATCAATCCAAAACCAATAGACAAATTCTACCCAACAACGAACTTATCCGAGATATTCATTCCTCAATTCTATGATGAACGATAATATATATTCTTCACTCTAATCGACTCCAATACCCCAATACACCAATATTCTAGTTTTGTTTTTACTGGAGATATTCTGAACACAATATTATCAACTTACCATTACCATTCCATCATCATATGGTTTGTACATCGGTTTGAAAATATCAACCAACAAAAAGTATGATATCATATTATAATTCTCATAATTCTACGATTGCTGAAATAAATTAGATAATGTCATGTCTCAGGAAAATAAGTTGACATTATAATAATTTATACATAGAATAATTATAGCATTCTGTGAAAACGTAGAAATACGATATATTATTGAAATTTTGAAAAATCATATCTCCGAAAGTATTAGCTTGTTAGAGTTGAAAATGATATCAATGGATTCTTATGGTGAAACTGCATATTGAAAAATATTCAATTTGGAATTTGTTTTGTAAAAAAAAATTATTTTTTTGTTACTCTGAAACCATCTGTCCGATTCCGCCCAATAACGAACTTATCCGTGATACCTATCTCCCAAACCTACTCTGAAAATTTCATTTGTCTAGCTCATTCCGTTCGAGAGTTATCGTGCCTACGGCCGGACAGAATGAATTTCGACCACGGATTATTGATCAGTGAGTCGAATCAAATCTTTAAAGACCATTTTCTTCGAAAAATTTTGAAAATTACAGACATTTGGGCAAATTGATAAGCACTTTGTTCCGAGGAACAAGAGCGCCAAAAAATAAAAAATGTTACTGAGAGAATAAATGATTAATGCAATCCATGGAACTAGGGATCTCAGAATGGGTCGATAAAATTAATTTGATTGGTTATTATGGTTATTGAATCTACACATTATCAGTCCATTGGTTTATGCAATCATTTAATTACAAGGCTAGCTGCCTATTCGGAACGGAGGAATACATTATCAAATGCGTGCTGGAGTGGTAGGGGTATGTATTGACCGTGGTGGAATTGCAGCACTTGCAGATGGGTGCATGGGAGCTAACGTCACCATGGATTGGATATTTCCCTTCGACTATAATAATTGATATTGTGCCTATGATATTTCCACAGGTAGGCGTATAATTGAGCCCCGTATATTTACCCGTTAGAGCAGTATTCCACGATAATTTATACGGGTTCCAGATGATCCTGGCGGGAATATAGACATCCACAGAGATACTGATATCGCCTGCGAGTATGAGTTTCATTTAATTGACACGTATTTATCCTTCAGAGCATTAATTCGGATATTTGAAACTGGCTCCAGTTGATCCTGCCATGAATTGGTACTCACTGGTACTGATACCGCCTGCAACTACGCGTTTTATATAATAATAATGATAGTCTATTTAATCCACAGCCCTTTAAGTATAGAGATTATAGAGCCTATGGAGTACAGTCAGACAACGCCTCAATTGATCGTGGATAACTACAATTCTTCTACACAATGAAGTTGAAATTATTATCATTCAATTCATTTTTCAATAAGAACCAGGAGAAGGTGTAGGTTCAACAAAAAAATTAAAAACAAATACACTTCTCGAAATGAATATACAGGTTCCTGCAATAGTGCGTTACGCTTCCATACCTGCCAAACCAGACCTTTTAGGAATTTCGTTCGAAAGCACGCTCTTTGTAGTTCCAATTCTGCATCTCAGGAAATTATTTTCTAATAAACAGGATGTTCCCAAATAAAATTAGTCAACAAATGAGTGAATTTTTAAATGGACCACCCCTTATATTTTCACATATTTTCAATGGTCTTCAATACCTCTATTATGACGCAAAATATTAGAACTAGTTTTCCAACAGTGCAGATCTTTTTCACAGAAAACTGCAAAAAGTTGAGGGAACAGTAGTTCGCTAAAAGTCCTCTACCGATTTCCGAAAGCGATAGTAACATGAATTTGATCAGAATTTCTTTTAACTGAAGAATTTGCCTAGTCATCGTTCCTAAATGATAAACCTGTCGTATGCAGGGTGTCCGTTATTAATGTCCAAATCTTAAGAATTTCAAATTGTTAATTCTCGATTTTTTCAAATGTAACACGCTGTATTTTTTTCCATGGTGATGTAGACAATTGAATTCCTTACATTTTCTCAGAAGTAACCTTAGGACTATTTTCACTCCTGTGTCCAGCAGACACGAATAATGACTAGATGGCTTGCTAGATCATCGGATCTGACCAAACTAGATTTTTTTGTGGGGATACATAAAGGGAATCGTGTAGGATGAAGTTCCAACAACAGCTCCTAATATGCGAAAGAGGATTGTGACTGCTTTCCAAAGCATTACTAAAGCCATGCTGATGAGGGTTAGTGGGCCATTCAACGATCGGATCGCTTTGTGTTCCAGAGAAGGTGGTTTACATAAAGCGATCCGATCGTTGAAAGACCCACAAACCATCATCAGCATGGCTGTAATAATTCTTCGGAAAGCAGTCACAATCCTCTTTCGCATATTAGGATCTGTTGTTGGAATTTCATCGTACAAGATTCCCTGAATGTATCCCCACAAAAAAAATCTAGTTTGGTGAGATCCGATGATCTAGCAGGCCATCTTGTCATTATTCGTGTCTGCTGGACACAGGAGTGAAAATATGTATCGTATACCCTGTATACGACAGGTTGATCATTTAGGAACGATGACTAGGTAAATTCTTCAGTTAAAAAAAATTCTCATTAAATTCATGTTACTATCGCTTTTAGAAATCAGTAGAGGACTTTTAGCTAACTATTGTTCCCTCAACTTTTTGCAGTTTTCTGTGAATAAGATCTGTACTGTTGGAAAAATATGTCTAATATTTTGCATCATAATAGAGGTATTGAAGACCATTGAAAATATGCGAAAATATAAGGGATGGTCCATTTAAAAAAATCACTCATTTGTTGAATAGTTTCATTTGGGAACACCCTGTATATCAGAAAATATTTTCCTGAGATGCAGAGTTGAAGCTACAAAGGGCGTGCTTCCAAAATAAATTTCTAAAAGGTCTGGTTTGGCACATATGGAAGCGTAACGCACTATATTGCAGGACCCTGTATATTCTAAAACATAACATTTGCAGTGCCTGAGGGCACAGAGAATGTCTGATGTGTCGATAACATGTTGATTGCACCCTTAAAATATAATCCTAATTTCAACTATATACAAGTTAATGATTGAAATCCTACATATTTAATTCACAAACACTAGTTATTCAATCACACGTGTATTATTGTATTGCACTTATTCACGAATACATCATAGTAATTTCTCAAAAAATATAATTAGTCAAGCGATATTAAAGTGAATAAACATGGCTGACTATCGTAAGCGTAGTTCTTTAGACCATGTTGCCATTTAATCATGTTCCAGGCTTTCCATTATAGTAGTAATATTATGAACACATAATATTTAATTCTGAAATATGTATGCTATCAAAATGGAAATTCATTAAATATCCAATAATATATTAAAGAAATTATGTTACAAATAATTTCAGGTTACGATATTCACGAAATTCAGCGAAAATTAGCGCATCCGCATTCTACAAGTAATAACTGGGATTTAGTTGGATCCGTTTTATATATTGAGTGAGTTATAGTGAAAATAACAACAAGATTTCAGATGTGTATAACTCCTGAACCATTTGGCCGATTATGACTATTAACGATGTCGCAATCGGATGTACAATATAACCTGAGAATTGCAAGTCACTATCCCCTTGCGTTCTCAAGTTATCTTGAGATACATAATATTTTGTCACATTTTTTGGCGCTCTTGTTCCTCGGAATCGAGTGCTTATCAATTTGCCCAAATGTCTGTAATTTTCGAATATGCTGAAAATGGTATCAAACGGTTCGACTCACTGATCAAGAATCCGTGGTCGAAATCGATTCTGTCCGGCCGAGCGGTCGGCCGTTCGTTAACACGATAACTCTCGAACGAAAGGAGTTGAAGGATTGAAATTTGCAGGGTATATTTGGAGCGTAAATATCTCGGAAGAGTTCGTTAACGGGTGAAATCCATCAAGCGGTTTCGGAGTTATGGCCGTTTTTAGTGAAAACAGTTTTTTATGAATATTTCCGAAACTGATTACTCGATCTATCTGAAATTTAGCGTCAAATCGTATAATCATGACCTTCAGACGCATGTGGAGTTTTGTATTGATCGGGTTACCGTGAAGTGTCAAAAAAAAATTTGAAAATTTTTAAATTTTGTTTCTACGATAACCCTCGAACGGAATGAGCTAGGCAGTTGAAATTTTCAGAGTAGGTTAGGGAGATAAATATCTCGGTTAAGTTCGCTATTGGGTAAAATAGGCCTGATGGTTTCGGAGTAAAGAAAAAAAAAATTTGTTTTACCTAAAATTTCCAAATAATTTTTTTTTAAGATTCAGTTTCGCCATACGAATCCATTGATATCATTTTCAACTCTAATAAGCTAATACTTTCGGAGATATGATTTTTCGAAATTTCAATAATGAATCGTACTTCTATGTTTTCACAGAATGCTATAATTATTCTATCTATGATTTACTATATGATCTGTGTTCATACTCGTACATGTCATCGTTTTCTATAAGAGAGAGTCAAATTCATTTCAGCTATTTTAATTTGATTTCTTCCATGGTGCAGTTCTCATTCTCAGATTGCTCATTTAATCTTGATAAATAAACTATTATTTGAATTGAATTTCCTTTATGATGCAGTTCTATCATAAGACAATTCTCAACTCTGAGAAACCAATACTTTCGGAGATATAATTTGTCTGTTCGAACATGAGCGCTAGAAAGCTCCTGTCCACAGGGCTTGAACCAATTTTTTTTAATTTTCTGGTGATCCTCACATTTCATATACTTCTTTGTATCGATATTCCAGACTTAGTTTCCAAGTTTCAATTCGATCAGATCTCTATTGGTTGAAACCAAAATTAGTAAGTACTCGGAAACCCTTTGGCCGATTATGCCCATTAACGAACTTCTTTGTCGAATTTGGACGCACAACCTACCCCAAAAATTCCTACCTATCCAGCTACTGAATACACCTAAGGCTACTCATATCTCCTACAAGATAGATCCAATCGTATTCAGGCATAGAACATAGCCGTAATATTAGGTTCTGAATGCTTTCGCAAAATCTCAGCGATTTCGGAGGAATAGTTTCTGATATATACAATTTTTTTGAATGAATTTTGAAATTTTCGAGTGATACGATTATACGAAATTTCTCATTAATTTGCGCGTTGACATTCTATAACTAATGACCATGTTTGAATTGGATTCAATTCTTATTTTTTGAGTTATTGAGGAAATTACAACAAAATTTCAGATAGGTATGACTCTGAAACCATTGGGCCGATTGTGCCTAAAAATAAACTCGAATGAGTCGAATGTCGCATTCAGATACGTAACCCACCCTAAATTGCTTCCAAGTTACTAACTGTTTCCGTTCTTAAGTTATCAGATTAATACTATTTTTCCATATTCTCTTTTAAATTTTCTGGTCATATGTTCCTTACAAAATGTCTGTACCTACTCTAAAACTATTAAATGGTTTCTTTCTGGGTTTTCTCTCTCAAACTCTGAAAAATATCTATAAAATAAAAAATGTATTATTTTGTGATTTGCTTCTGCGTAAGAAAAACAAGATATTTGTCAGAAGCAATCTATCGAACAATGTTGCCTAACAGACAATAACGAAACAACATTAACGTTGAAACAATCATATCGACAACGATTTGGAGTCTATAGGAGACTCATTCGCAGACACTTGACGAAAATCTTCGAAATTATTTTTTGTTAGATTGACAGTCTTTGACAATCTAACATAGTTTCACTTTCCATAGAAATTTCCAACTCCTTTTTCAACAATTTCAACCAAATATGACCCGTGTGAAAACAGCCGAATGAGATAGCAGAATTTGACCTTGAAGTATTCGTACGCTACTGTACAATTGGACGGCTACTGTACAATTGGACGGCTACTGTACAATTGGACGGATACTGATGCAAACAGATACGAACAGTCGCGTCTGAGTAATTGAATGTGGGAACACATTCATCTGATATGAGGTATGATATCGAAGAGTGCATTTAGTTCATCCATTTACATCTGCAGGAATCTAAGGGATATCAGTATATATTAAAAAAGGGGGAAAATCTAATTCAGGGATGAAACAGCTACCGGTGGGGAGACATTTGACTAACTTGATATTGAATATTTGAAAAATGTACAGAGAATATTTATCACATTCGGAAACAAAATTGTTAGCATAAGGGGATGGTTCACTTACACCTCCAAGGGAAATTTCATAACTGAAAGACCTAATATTAAATATCTGAAAAACAGTACATAGAATCGATATCTAATTTTGACGGAGAATTAAGAACCCCCAGCAGAAAAATACCCCGTGTACACAGGGCCGTAGCGAAGAGCTATTACGTGGGGGGGGAGAAACGTCTTTTGGCGCCCCTAATTAGGAAAAATAGACAAAAATCGAAAAACACACATAGTTTCTTAATAAAGAATGATTTATAAATTAATATAACTATCAATGAAAATTATTTTACAAAGAATACCGCTCTGAATTTGTGTTTTTGAGTGAAAAAAATTGTTTGCATCTCTCAACAGATCCAGGGCCAAAAAAGAATTTTATTTGACAAAAATAAATATATATACCAAGCTTTCGAGATGATAAGAATAATCTAAAGATTTTATAGATATTAAAAAGAAAACTTTCGAAAAATGATATAACAATAATTTCACGTTACCCTGCTATCTAGAGTGGAATGTTCCAACAATTCTTCGAAAATATCTGCTATTTGGAATATTGAATGAGTTTTTTGTAATTCCTGAATTTAAGCAATATTTTTGTACTCATCACCCTGAAAATTTTTGTAGTTTGCATATAGCAAATTAAATCTTCGATGTCACTCAATAGAATATTTTACCGAAATATCACGAAAAAAAAATGTTATTTTATAGACACTGAAAATCAACCTGTAAGTGCAGTTGTTAAATGAAGATTCACAAGGTGCTACTTCCCTTAAAAACTATGTGTCAGCAATGGCCAAAACTTTTCGCTCTATTCGAAAATACAGTTCTCTTTTTAGAACGTTCTAGGTAATTTAAGAATATTCTAGGTAACATCACACGTTATCATTTTGCCCAAATGTCTGTAATTTTCGATTTTTTTGCCGAAAATTGTCGCAAACCATTTAGTTCAACTCTAATGAAGAATTCAAGGTCAAATTTGATTCTGTCCGACCGGCCGGCCGTTGCCACGATAACTAGAAAACGGAAAGATATAGCGCCTTGAAATTTTCAGGGTAGGTTGTGCATCTTAATGCTAGTTTGTTCATAGGTATACCTATCTGAAATTTGGTTGTTATTTCCTCAATAACTCGAAAAATACAAAACCGATCCAATTCAAACGTGGTTATTAGTTATTGTAGAATACCAACGCGAAATCTAGCGAAATTTCGTGAGGATCGTATCACTAGTAATTTAAAAAAAAATCATTTAAAAAAGTTCTATATGTCCTAAACTATTCGTTCGATATCGCTGAAATTTTGCCAGAGCCTTCAGAACTTAACTCTACTGCCAAGTTCCAAGTTTGAACACGATCAGATAGATATTGTTGGATATTCGAGCAGCCTTGTTTGAGTTCAGTAGATGGATGGCTGACTGTTAACTGACTCGATAACTTTGGAACGAAAGGAGATTGCAATTTTCAGGGTAGGTCACGCATCCGAATGGGTGAGTTGAGTTCGTTTTTGGGCATAATCGGCCCAACGGTTTCGGAGTTATAACCACCTGGAATATTATTTCCTCGATAACTCAAAAAATATAGACCTGATCGAATTGAAGCTTGGACTAGTTGCGGAATATCGACATAAAGACTTGTGTAAAATTTAGTGGGAACTGTAGAAATGAAAAAAAAATTGGTTCTTAATAGGTATATTCGATTAAGGAGAATGGACAATAGAACATGCGCCAAAAGCTCCTGACTTCGCGTCAGTGCTTGAACAACTCGCCATGTATTCATGACATTTGCGCCTTTTCCCGTTTCAATTTTTCTTTTCTGGGCTGTCCTTCTGAATTCCGCTCCAGACGGTTTGAACTTATTTTGGCAAGGATCCATATCCATATTCGGTTTTCGATTTTAAATTTCAATCAATATTCATATTCACGAATAATGTATATAAGAAGAAGAAGGTTAGTTTCTTTCTATTGAACGATTTTTATGTATAGCCGGGGAAGGCTGGGAATTCCCCACTCCTGCCATCTAGTCTCTAGCAGCAACAAAGCTTTCTACAATGCTGTCGGTCTTGTACAAATAAATTGATTAAATGGTAGGGTAGGCAATCATTCGATACAGTCACTGCACTTATGTGTAATAATAATCATCTTATGCAAGTAGTAGTTCAAAAAAATCTATTTTCATTTTGTCATTTTGCTATAGTTTTTCAAATATCCGCGGTCAATTTGGCGCCCTTTCAGATATGATCCGGGGGGGGAGGCTCCCCTCCCTCCCCCCCCGGTAGCGACGGCCCTGCGTGTACATAACTTACTTACACCCTCAGTTAGTTCACTTACACCTTCAGGGGGCCGAGGGGGGACATTTTTATTACTAAATATTCATTATCTGAAAAACCGTACATAGGATCGAACTAAAAATTGGAGGTAGTTTTAATAAGCCCCAGCAGAAAAAAATAGCATTTACCCCATTTACTTACACCCTCAGGAGGGGCCAGGGGGAGACTTTTATTACTAAATATTTATTATCTGAAAAACAGAACATAAGATAAATATCAAATTTTGAGGTAGAATTAAGAAACACCAGCGAAAGAAACACACTTTACCTCATTCACTTACACCCTCAGGGGGCCGAGGGGGGACATTTTTATTACTAAATATTCATTATCTGAAAACGGTACATAGGATCAATATCAAATTTTGAGGCAATATTGAGAAGCCCTAGCAGAAAAAAAATCAGTTAACCGCATTCACTTACACCCTTAGGGGGCTGAGGGGGGATATTTTTATTATTAAATATTCATTATCTGAAAAACAGTACATAGGATCGAACTTAAAATTGGAGATAGATTTAAAAAGCCCCAGCAGAAAAAAATTGCGTTTACCTCATTAACTTACACCTTCAGGGGGGGCAAGGGAGACACCTTTATTACGAAATATTCATTTTCTGAAAAACGGTACATAAGATCAATATCGAATTTTGAGGTAGAATTAAGAAGCCCCAGCAGAAAAAAACCCACTTCACCTCATTCACTTACACCTTCAGGAGGTCGAGGGGGGCCATTTCTATTACTAAATATTCATTATCTGAAAAACTGTACATAGAATCGTACAAAAATTGGAGGTAGTTTTAATAAGCCCCAGCAGAAAAAAAAAGCATTCACCTCATTTATTTACACCCTCAGGAGGGGCCAGGGGGGAGAATTTTATTACTAAATATTCATTATCTGAAAAACGGAACATAGGATAAAAATCAAATTTTGAGGTAGAATTAAGAAGCACCCGCAGAAAAAACCCACTTTACCTCATTCACTTACACCCTCAGGGGGGCGAGGGGGGACATTTTTATCACTAAATATTCATTATCTGAAAAACGGTACATAGGATCAATATCAAATTTTGAGGCAAAATTGAGAAGACCTAGCAGAAAAAAATCACTTTACCGCATTCACTTACACCCTTAGGGGGCTGAGGGGGGATATTTTTATTACACAATATTCATTATCTAAAAAACAGTACATAGGATCGAACTAAAAATTGGAGATAGTTTTAATAAGCCCCAGCAGAAAAAAATTGCGTTTACCTCATTAACTTACACCTTCAGGGGGGGCCAGGAGGGATACTTTTATTACTAAATATTCATTTTCTGAAAAACGGTACATAATATCAATATCAAATTTTGAGGTAGAATTAAGAAGCCCCAGCAGAAAAAAAACCCACTTTACCTCATTCACTTACACCTTCAGGGGGCCGAGGGGGGACATTTTTATTACTAAATATTCATTATCTGAAAAACGGTACATAGGATCAATATCAAATTTTGAGGCAAAATTGAGAAGCCCTAGCAGAAAAAAAATCACTTTACCACATTCACTTACACCCTTAGGGGGCTGAGGGGGGATATTTTATTACACAATATTCATTATCTAAAAAACAGTACATAGGATCGAACTAAAAATTGGAGATGGTTTTAATTAGCCCCAGCAGAAAAAAAACAGCGTCTACCCCATTTACTTACCCCTCAGGGGGGGCCAGGGGGGCCACTTTTATTACTAAATATTCATTATCTGAAAAACGGTACATAGGATCAATATCAAATTTTGAGGTAGAATTACGAAGCCCCAGCAGAAAAAAACCCACTTTACCTCATTCACTTACACCTTCAGGGGGCCAAGGGGGGACATTTTTATTACTGAATATTCATTATCTGAAAAACTGTACATAGGATCGAACTAGAAATTGGAGGTAGTTTTAATAAGCCCCAGCAGAAAAAAACAGCTTTTACCTCATTTACTTACAACCTCAGGGGAGGCCAGGGGGGAGACGTTTATTACTAAATATTCATTATCTGAAAAACGGTACATAGGATCAATATCAAATTTTGAGGTAGCAGAAAAAAACCCACTTTACCTCATTCACTTACACCCTCAGGGGGCCGAGGGGGGACATTTTTATTAATAAATATTAATTATCTGAAAAACGGTACATAGGATCAATATCAAATTTTGAGGCAAAATTGAGAAGCCCTAGCAGAAAAAAAATCACTTTACCGCATTCACTTCCACCCTTAGGGGGCTGAGGGGGGATATTTTTATTACACAATATTCATTATCTAAAAAACAGTACATAGGATCGAACTAAAAATTGGAGATGGTTTTAATCAGCCCCAGCAGAAAAAAATAGCGTTTTACCCCATTTACTTACATCCTCAGAGGGGGCCAGGGGAACCACTTTTATTACTAAATATTCATTATCTGAAAAACGGTACATAGGATCAATATCAAATTTTTAGGTAGAACTAAGAAGCCCCAGCAGAAAAAAATCCACTTTACCTCATTCACTTACACCTTCAGGGGGCCAAGGGGGGACATTTTTATTACTGAATATTCATTATCTGAAAAACTGTACATAGGATCGAACTAAAAATTGGAGGTAGTTTTAATAAGCCCCAGCAGAAAAAAACAGCGTTTACCTCATTTACTTACACCCTCAAGGGGGGCCAGGGGGGAGACTTTTGTTACTAAATATTCATTATCTGAAAAACGGTACATAGGATCAATATCAAATTATGAAGCAAAATTGAGAAGCCCTAGCAGAAAAAAACCCACTTTACCGCATTCACTTACACCCTCTGGGGGCCGAGGGGGGACATTTTTACTACTAAATATTCATTATCTGAAAAACTGTACATAGATTCGAACTAAAAATTGGAGGTAGTTTTAATAAGCCCCAGCAGAAAAAATAGCGTTTACCCCATTTACTTACACCCTCAGAGGGGGTCAGGGGGGCCACGTTTATTACTAAATATTCATTATCTGAAAAACGGAACATAGGATCAATATAAAATGTTTAGGTAGATTTAAGAAGCCCCAGCAGAAAAAACCCACTTTACCTCATTCACTTTCACCTTCAAGGGACCGAGGAGGGACATTTTTATTACTGAATATTCATTATCTGAAAAACTGTACATAGGATCGAACTAAAAATTGGAGGTAGTTTTAATAAGCCCCAGCAGAAAAAAACAGCGTATACCTCATCTACTTACACCCTCAAGGGGGGCCAGGGGAGAGACTTTTATTACTAAATAATCATTATCTGAAAACCGGTACATAGGATCAATATCAAATTTTGAGGTAGAATTAAGGAGCCCCAGCAGAAAAACACCCACTTTACCTCATTCACTTACACCTTCAGGGGGCCGAGGGGGACCATTTTTATTACTAAATATTCATTTTCTGAAAAACGGTACATAAGATCAATATCAAATTTTGAGGTAGAATTAAGAAGCCCCAGCAGAAAAAAACCCACTTTACCTCATTCACTTACACCTTCAGGGGGCCGAGAGGGGACATTTTCACTACTAAATATTCATTATCTGAAAAACTGTACTTAGGATCGAACTAGAAATTGGAGGTAGTTTTAATAAGCCCCAGCAGAAAAAAACCCACTTCACCTCATTCACTTACACCTTCAGGAGGTCGAGGGGGGCCATTTCTATTACTAAATATTCATTATCTGAAAAACTGTACATAGAATCGTACAAAAATTGGAGGTAGTTTTAATAAGCCCCAGCAGAAAAAAAAAGCATTCACCTCATTTATTTACACCCTCAGGAGGGGCCAGGGGGGAGAATTTTATTACTAAATATTCATTATCTGAAAAACGGAACATAGGATAAAAATCAAATTTTGAGGTAGAATTAAGAAGCACCCGCAGAAAAAACCCACTTTACCTCATTCACTTACACCCTCAGGGGGGCGAGGGGGGACATTTTTATCACTAAATATTCATTATCTGAAAAACGGTACATAGGATCAATATCAAATTTTGAGGCAAAATTGAGAAGACCTAGCAGAAAAAAATCACTTTACCGCATTCACTTACACCCTTAGGGGGCTGAGGGGGGATATTTTTATTACACAATATTCATTATCTAAAAAACAGTACATAGGATCGAACTAAAAATTGGAGATAGTTTTAATAAGCCCCAGCAGAAAAAAATTGCGTTTACCTCATTAACTTACACCTTCAGGGGGGGCCAGGAGGGATACTTTTATTAATAAATATTCATTTTCTGAAAAACGGTACATAATATCAATATCAAATTTTGAGGTAGAATTAAGAAGCCCCAGCAGAAAAAAAACCCACTTTACCTCATTCACTTACACCTTCAGGGGGCCGAGGGGGGACATTTTTATTACTAAATATTCATTATCTGAAAAACGGTACATAGGATCAATATCAAATTTTGAGGCAAAATTGAGAAGCCCTAGCAGAAAAAAAATCACTTTACCACATTCACTTACACCCTTAGGGGGCTGAGGGGGGATATTTTATTACACAATATTCATTATCTAAAAAACAGTACATAGGATCGAACTAAAAATTGGAGATGGTTTTAATTAGCCCCAGCAGAAAAAAAACAGCGTCTACCCCATTTACTTACCCCTCAGGGGGGGCCAGGGGGGCCACTTTTATTACTAAATATTCATTATCTGAAAAACGGTACATAGGATCAATATCAAATTTTGAGGTAGAATTACGAAGCCCCAGCAGAAAAAAACCCACTTTACCTCATTCACTTACACCTTCAGGGGGCCAAGGGGGGACATTTTTATTACTGAATATTCATTATCTGAAAAACTGTACATAGGATCGAACTAGAAATTGGAGGTAGTTTTAATAAGCCCCAGCAGAAAAAAACAGCTTTTACCTCATTTACTTACAACCTCAGGGGGGGCCAGGGGGGAGACGTTTATTACTAAATATTCATTATCTGAAAAACGGTACATAGGATCAATATCAAATTTTGAGGTAGCAGAAAAAAACCCACTTTACCTCATTCACTTACACCCTCAGGGGGCCGAGGGGGGACATTTTTATTAATAAATATTCATTATCTGAAAAACGGTACATAGGATCAATATCAAATTTTGAGGCAAAATTGAGAAGCCCTAGCAGAAAAAAAATCACTTTACCGCATTCACTTCCACCCTTAGGGGGCTGAGGGGGGATATTTTTATTACACAATATTCATTATCTAAAAAACAGTACATAGGATCGAACTAAAAATTGGAGATGGTTTTAATCAGCCCCAGCAGAAAAAAATAGCGTTTTACCCCATTTACTTACATCCTCAGAGGGGGCCAGGGGGGCCACTTTTATTACTAAATATTCATTATCTGAAAAACGGTACATAGGATCAATATCAAATTTTTAGGTAGAACTAAGAAGCCCCAGCAGAAAAAAATCCACTTTACCTCATTCACTTACACCTTCAGGGGGCCAAGGGGGGACATTTTTATTACTGAATATTCATTATCTGAAAAACTGTACATAGGATCGAACTAAAAATTGGAGGTAGTTTTAATAAGCCCCAGCAGAAAAAAACAGCGTTTACCTCATTTACTTACACCCTCAAGGGGGGCCAGGGGGGAGACTTTTGTTACTAAATATTCATTATCTGAAAAACGGTACATAGGATCAATATCAAATTTTGAGGCAAAATTGAGAAGCCCTAGCAGAAAAAAACCCACTTTACCGCATTCACTTACACCCTCTGGGGGCCGAGGGGGGACATTTTTACTACTAAATATTCATTATCTGAAAAACTGTACATAGATTCGAACTAAAAATTGGAGGTAGTTTTAATAAGCCCCAGCAGAAAAAATAGCGTTTACCCCATTTACTTACACCCTCAGAGGGGGTCAGGGGGGCCACGTTTATTACTAAATATTCATTATCTGAAAAACGGAACATAGGATCAATATAAAATGTTTAGGTAGATTTAAGAAGCCCCAGCAGAAAAAACCCACTTTACCTCATTCACTTTCACCTTCAAGGGACCGAGGAGGGACATTTTTATTACTGAATATTCATTATCTGAAAAACTGTACATAGGATCGAACTAAAAATTGGAGGTAGTTTTAATAAGCCCCAGCAGAAAAAAACAGCGTATACCTCATCTACTTACACCCTCAAGGGGGGCCAGGGGAGAGACTTTTATTACTAAATAATCATTATCTGAAAACCGGTACATAGGATCAATATCAAATTTTGAGGTAGAATTAAGGAGCCCCAGCAGAAAAACACCCACTTTACCTCATTCACTTACACCTTCAGGGGGCCGAGGGGGACCATTTTTATTACTAAATATTCATTTTCTGAAAAACGGTACATAAGATCAATATCAAATTTTGAGGTAGAATTAAGAAGCCCCAGCAGAAAAAAACCCACTTTACCTCATTCACTTACACCTTCAGGGGGCCGAGAGGGGACATTTTCACTACTAAATATTCATTATCTGAAAAACTGTACTTAGGATCGAACTAGAAATTGGAGGTAGTTTTAATAAGCCCCAGCAGAAAAAAATAGCGTTTACCCCATTTACTTACACCCTCAGAGGGGGCCAGGGGAGCCACTTTTATTACTAAATATTCATTATCTGAAAACCGGTACATAGGATCAATATCAAATTTTGAGGTAGAATTAAGAAGCCCCAGCAGAAAAACACCCACTTTACCTCATTCACTTACACCTTCAGGGGGCCGAGGGGAACCATTTTTATTACTAAATATTCATTTTCTGAAAAACGGTACATAAGATCAATATTAAATTTTGAGGTAGAATTGAGAAGCCCCAGCAGAAAAACACCCACTTTACCTCATTCACTTACACCTTCAGGAGGCCGAGGGGGGACATTTTTATCACTAAATATTCATTTTCTGAACTACCTCCAATTTTAAGTTCGATCCTATGTACAGTTTTTCAGATAATGAATATTTAGAAATAAAAATGTCCCGCCTCGGTCCCCTAAAGGTGTAAGTGAATGACGTAAAGTGAGTTTTTTTCTGCTGGGGCTTCTTAATTCTACCTCAAAATTTGATATTGATCTTATGTACCAGTTTTCAGATAATGAATATTTAGTAATAAAAGAGTCCCCCCTGGCCACCCCTGAGGGTGTAAGTAAAAGGGGTAAACGCAATTTTATTCTGCTGGGGTTTATTAAAACTACCTCCAATTTTAAGTTCGATCCTATGTACAGTTTTTCAGATAATGAATATTTAGTAGTAAAAATGTCCCCCCTCGGCCCCCTGGGGGTGTAAGTGAATGCGGTAAAGTGGGTTTTTTTCCGCTAGGGCTTCTCAATTTTGCCTCAAAATTTGATATTGATCCTATGTACCGTTTATGAGATAATGAATATTTAGTAATAAAAATGTCCCCCTCGGCCCCCTGAGGGTGTAAGTCGATGAGGTAAAGTGGTTTTTTTTTTGCTGGGGCTTCTTAATTCTACCTCAAAATTTGATATTGATCCTATGTACCGTTTTTCAGATAATGAATATTTAGTAATAAAAGTCTCCCCCTGGCCCCTCCTGAGGGTGTAAGTAAATGAGGTAAATGCTATTTTTTTCTGCTGGGGCTTATTGAAACTACCTCCAATTTTTATTTCGATCCTATGTACAGTTTTTCAGATATTGAATATGTAGTAATAAAAATGTCTCCCCTCGGCCCCCTGAGGGTGTAAGTGAATGCGGTAAAGTGAGTTTTTTTCTTTTAGGGCTTCTCAATTTTGCCTCAAAATTTGATATTGATCCTATGTACCGTTTTTCAGATAATGAATATTTAGTAATAAAAGTGTCCCCCCTGGCCCCCCCTGAGGGTGTAAGTAAATAAGGTGAACGCTATTTTTTTCGGCTGGGGCTTATTAAAACTACCTCCAATTTTTAGTTCGATCCTATGTACAGTTTTTCAGATAATGAAAATTTAGTAGTAAAAGTGTCCCCCCTCGGCCCCCTAGGGGTGTAAGTGAATGCGGTAAAGTGAGTTTTTTTCCGCTAGGGCTTCTCAATTTTGCCTCAAAATTTGATATTGATATTATGTACCGTTTATGAGATAATGAATATTTAGTAATAAAAATGTCCCCCTCGGCCCCCTGAGGGTGTAAGTCGATGAGGTAAAGTGGTTTTTTTTTTGCTGGGGCTTCTTAATTCTACCTCAAAATTTGATATTGATCCTATGTACCGTTTTTCAGATAATGAATATTTAGTAATAAAAGTGTCCCCCCTGGCCCCCTCTGAGGGTGTAAGTAAATGAGGTAAATGCTATTTTTTTCTGCTGGGGATAATTAAAACTACCTCCAATTTTTAGTTCGATCCTATGTACAGTTTTTCAGATATTGAATAGTTAGTAATAAAAATGTCCCTCCTCGGCCCCCTGAAGGTGTAAGTGAATGAGATAAAGTGGGTTTTTTCTGCTGGGGCTTCTTAATTCTACCTCAAAATTTGATATTGATCCTATGTACCGTTTTTCAGATTATGAATATTTAGTAATAAAAGTGTCCCCCCTGGCCCCCCCTGAGGGTGTAAGTAAATGGGGTAAACGCTATTTTTTTCTGCTGGGGTTATTGAAACTACCTCCAATTTTTAGTTCGATCCTATGTACAGTTTTTCAGATAATGAATATTTAGTAGTAAAAATGTCCCCCCTCGGCCCCCTGAAGGTGTAAGTGAATGAGGTAAAGTGGGTTTTTTTTCTGCTTTGGCTTCTTAATTCTACCTCAAAATTTGATATTGATCCTATTTACCGTTTTTCAGATAATGAATATTTAGTAATAAAAGTGTCCCCCCTGGCCCCCCCTGAGGGTGTAAGTAAATGGGGTAAACGCTATTTTTTTCTGCTGGGGTTATTGAAACTACCTCCAATTTTTAGTTCGATCCTATGTACAGTTTTTCAGATAATGAATATTTAGTAGTAAAAATGTCCCCCCTCGGCCCCCTGAAGGTGTAAGTGAATGAGGTAAAGTGGGTTTTTTTTCTGCTGGGGCTTCTTAATTCTACCTCGAAATTTGATATTGATCCTATTTACCGTTTTTCAGATAATGAATATTTAGTAATAAAAGTGTCCCCCCTGGCCCCTCCTGGGGGTGTAAGTAAATGGGGTAAACGATATTATTTTCTGCTGGGGCTTATTAAAACTACCTTCTATTTTTAGTTCGATCCTATGTACAGTTTTTCGGATAATGAATATTAAGCAGTAAAAATGTCCCCCCTCGGCCCCCTGAAGGTGTAAGTGAATGAGGTAACGTGGGTTTTTTTCTGCTAGGGCTTTTCAATTTTGCCTCAAAATTTGTATCGATCCTATGTACCGTTTTTCAGATAATGAATATTTAGTAATAAAAGTGTCCCCCCTGGCCCCCCTTGAGAGTGTAAGTAAATGGGGTAAACGCTATTTTTTTCTGCTGGGGCTTATTAAAACTACCTCCAATTTTTAGTTCGATCCTATGTACAGTTTTTCAGATAATGAATATTTATTAGTAAAAATGTCCCTCCTCGGCCCCCTGAAGGTGTAAGTGAATGAGGTAAAGTGGTTTTTTTTCTGCTGGGGCTTCTTAATTCTACCTCAAAATTTGATATTGATCCTATGTACCGTTTTTCAGATAATGAATATTTAGTAATAAAAGTGTCCCCCCTGGCCCCCCTTGAGGGTGTAAGTAAATGGGGTAAACGCTATTTTTTCGGCTGGGGCTTATTAAAGCTACCTCCAATTTTAAGTTCGATCCTATGTACAGTTTTTCAGATAATGAATGTTTAGTAGTAAAAATGTCCCCCCTCGGCCCCCTGAGGGTGTAAGTGAATGCGGTAAAGTGAGTTTTTTTCTTTTAGGGCTTCTCAATTTTGCCTCAAAATTTGATATTGATCCTATGTACCGTTTTTCAGATAATGAATATTTAGTAATAAAATTGTCCCCCCTGGCCCCCCCTGAGGGTGTAAGTAAATAAGGTGAACGCTATTTTTTTCGGCTGGGGCTTATTAAAACTACCTCCAATTTTTAGTTCGATCCTATGTACAGTTTTTCAGATAATGAAAATTTACTAGTAAAAATGTCCCCCCTCGGCCCCCTAAGGGTGTAAGTGAATGCTGTAAAGTGAGTTTCTTTCTCTAGGGCTTCTCAATTTTGCCTCAAAATTGGATATTGATCCTATGTACCGTTTTTCAGATAATGAATATTAGGTAATAAAAGTCTCCCCCCTGGCCCCCCCCTGAGGGTGTAAGTAAATGAGGTAAATGCTATTTTTGTCTGCTGGGGCTTATTAAGACTACCTCCAATTCTTAGTTCGATCCTATGTACAGTTTTTCAGATATTGAATATTTAGTAATAAAAATGTCCCTCCTCGACCCCCTGAATGTGTAAGTGAATGAGGTAAAGTGGGTTTTTTCTGCTGGGGCTTCTTGATTCTACCTCAAAATTTGATATTGATCCTATGTACCGTTTTTCAGATAATGAATATTTAGTAATAATAGTGTCCCCCCTGGCCCCCCCTGAGGGTGTAAGTAAATTGGGTAAACGCTATTTTTTTCTGCTGGGGTTATTGAAACTACCTCCAATTTTTAGTTCGATCCTATGTACAGTTTTTCAGATAATGAATATTTAGTAGTAAAAATATCCCCCCTCGGCCCCCTGAAGGTGTAAGTGAATGAGGTAAAGTGGGTTTTTTTTCTGCTGGGGCTTCTTAATTCTACCTCAAAATTTGATATTGATCCTATGTACCGTTTTTCAGATAATGAATATTTAGTAATAAAAGTGTCCCCCCTGGCCCCTCCTGTGGGTGTAAGTAAATGGAGTAAACGCTATTTTTTTCGGCTGGGGCTTATTAAAACTACCTCCAATTTTTAGTTCGATCCTATGTACAGTTTTTCAGATAATGAAAATTTAGTAGTAAAAATGTCCCCCCTCGGCCCCCTAAGGGTGTAAGTGAATGCTGTAAAGTGAGTTTTTTTCTCTAGGGCTTCTCAATTTTGCCTCAAAATTGGATATTGATCCTATGTACCGTTTTTCAGATAATGAATATTAGGTAATAAAAGTCTCCCCCCTGGCCCCCCCTGAGGGTGTAAGTAAATGAGGTAAATGCTATTTTTTTCTGCTGGGGCTTATTAAGACTACCTCCAATTTTTAGTTCGATCCTATGTACAGTTTTTCAGATATTGAATATTTAGTAATAAAAATGTCCCTCCTCGGTCCCCTGAAGGTGTAAGTGAATGAGGTAAAGTGGGTTTTCTCTGCTGGGGCTTCTTAATTCTACCTCAAAATTTGATATTGATCCTATGTACCGTTTTTTAGATAATGAATATTTAGTAATAAAAGTGTCCCCCCTGGCCCCCCCTGAGGGTGTAAGTAAATGGGGTAAACGCTATTTTTTTCTGCTGGGGTTATTGAAACTACCTCCAATTTTTAGTTCGATCCTATGTACAGTTTTTCAGATAATGAATATTTAGTAGTAAAAATGTCCCCCCTCGGCCCCCTGAAGGTGTAAGTGAATGAGGTAAAGTGGGTTTTTTTTCTGCTGGGGCTTCTTAATTCTACCTCAAAATTTGATACTGATCCTATGTACCGTTTTTCAGATAATGAATATTTAGTAATAAAAGTCTCCCCCTGGCCCCCCCTGAGGGTGTAAGTAAATGAGGTAAATGCTATTTTTTTCTGCTGGGGCTTATTAAGACTACCTCCAATTTTTAGTTCGATCCTATGTACAGTTTTTCAGATATTGAATATTTAGTAATAAAAATGTCCCTCCTCGGTCCCCTGAAGGTGCAAGTGAATGAGGTAAAGTGGGTTTTTTCTGCTGGGGCTTCTTAATTCTACCTCAAAATTTGATATTGATCCTATGTACCGTTTTTCAGATAATGAATATTTAGTAATAAAAGTGTCCCCCCTGGCCACCCCTGAGGGTGTAAGTAAATGGGGTAAACGCAATTTTTTTCTGCTGGGGTTATTGAAACTACCTCCAATTTTTAGTTCGATCCTATGTACAGTTTTTCAGATATTGAATATTTAGTAATAAAAATGTCCCTCCTCGTTCCCCTGAAGGTGTAAGTGAATGAGGTAAAGTGGGTTTTTTCTGCTGGGGCTTCTTAATTCTACCTCAAAATTTGATATTGATCCTATGTACCGTTTTTCAGATAATGAATATTTAGTAATAAAAGTGTCCCCCCTGGCCCCCCCTGAGGGTGTAAGTAAATGGGGTAAACGCTATTTTTTTCTGCTGGGGTTATTGAAACTACCTCCAATTTTTAGTTCGATCCTATGTACAGTTTTTCAGATAATGAATATTTAGTAATAAAAATGTCCCCCCTCGGCCCCCTGAGGGTGTAAGTGAATGCGGTAAAGTGATTTTGTTTCTGCTAGGGCTTCTCAATTTTGCATCAGAATTTGATATTGATCCTATGTACCGTTTTTCAGATAATGAATATTTAGTAATAAAAATGTCCCCCCTCGCCCCCCTGAGGGTGTAAGTGAATAAGGTAAAGTGGGTTTTTTTCTGCTGGGGCTTCTTAATTCTACCTCAAAATTTGATATTGATGTTATGTACCGTTTTTCAGAAAATGAATATTTAGTAATAAATGTATCCCTCCTGGCCCCCCTTGAGGGTGTAAGTTGATGAGGTAAACGCAGTTTTTTTCTGCTGGGGCTTATTAAAACTATCTCCAATTTTTAGTTCGATCCTATGTACTGTTTTTTAGATAATGAATATTGTGTAATAAAAATATCCCCCCTCAGCCCCCTAAGGGTGTATGTGAATGCGGCAAAGTGATTTTTTTTTCTGCTAGGGGTTCTCAATTTTGCCTCAAAATTTGATATTGATCCTATGTACCGTTTTTCAGATAATGAATATTTAGTGATAAAAATGTCCCCCTTCGCCCACCTGAGGGTGTAAGTGAGTTAGGTAAAGTGGGTTTTTTTCTGCGGGTGCTTCTTAATTCTACCTCAAAATTTGATTTTTATCCTATGTTTCGTTTGTCAGATATGAATATTTAGTAATAAAATTCTCCCCCTGGCCCCTCCTGAGGGTGTAAATAAATGAGGTGAATGCAATTTTTTTCTGCTGTGGCTTATTAAAACTACCTCCAATTTTTAGTCGATTCTATGTACAGTTTTTCAGATAATGAATATTTAGTAATAGAAATGGCCCCCCTCGGCCCCCTGAAGGTGTAAGCGAATGAGGTAAAGTGGGTTTTTTTCTGCTGGGGCTTCTTAATTCTACCTCAAAATTCGATATTGATCTTATGTACCGTTTTTCAGAAAATGAATATTTTGTAATAAAGGTGTCCCCCCTGGCCCCCCCTGAAGGTGTAAGTTAATGAGGTAAACGCAATTTTTTTCTGCTGGGGCTTATTAAAACTATCTCCAATTTTTAGTTCGATCCTATGTACTGTTTTTTAGATAATGAATATTTAGTAATAAAAATATCCCCCCTCAGCCCCCTAAGGGTGTAAGTGAATGCGGTTAACTGATTTTTTTTCTGCTGGGGCTTCTCAATTTTGCCTCAAAATTTGATATTGATCCTATGTACCGTTTTTCAGATAATGAATATTTAGTAACAAAAATGTCCCCCCTCGGCCCCCTGAGGGTGTAAGTGAATGAGGTAAAGTGTGTTTTTTTCTGCTGGTGCTTCTTAATTCTACCTCAAAATTTGATATTTATCTTATGTTCCGTTTTTCAGATAATAAATATTTAGTAATAAAAGTCTCCCCCTGGCCCCTCCTGAGGGTGTAAGTAAATGAGGTAAATGCTATTTTTTTCTGCTGGGGCTTATTAAAACCACCTCCAATTTTTAGTTCGATCCTATGTACGGTTTTTCAGATAATGAATATTTAGTAATAAAAATGTCCCCCCTCGGCCCCCTGAAGGTGTAAGTGAACTAACTGAGGGTGTAAGTAAGTTAGGTACACGGGGTATTTTTCTGCTGGGGGTTCTTAATTCTCCGTCAAAATTAGATATCGATTCTATGTACTGTTTTTCAGGTATTTAATATTAGGTCTTTCAGTTATGAAATTTCCCTTGGAGGTGTAAGTGAACCATCCCCTTATGCTAACAATTTTGTTTCCGAATGTGATAAATATTCTCTGTACATTTTTCAAATATTCAATATCAAGTTAGTCAAATGTCTCCCCACCGGTAGCTGTTTCATCCCTGAATTAGATTTTCCCCCTTTTTTAATATATACTGATATCCCTTAGATTCCTGCAGATGTAAATGGATGAACTAAATGCACTCTTCGATATCATACCTCATATCAGATGAATGTGTTCCCACATTCAATTACTCAGACGCGACTGTTCGTATCTGTTTGCATCAGTATCCGTCCAATTGTACAGTAGCCGTCCAATTGTACAGTAGCGTACGAATACTTCAAGGTCAAATTCTGCTATCTCATTCGGCTGTTTTCACACCGGTCCAAATATGGACAATTCCAATTCTCTGTTGCGAACGCAGAGGATCTGTGTTCGTAAGGATTTCCCTAGGAGGCGCTGCAAAGAGTTTTCCCCCACCAGTTCACAACAATAGGGCTTAAGATTTCTAGAGCTTCTTTGTTTTCCATTCAGTTACGCCGATGATTGGTAATAACCATGAAACAGGTACTTATCTGCCCTGAATAACGCTTTCCTCTTTAGGGTAAAACAGCCGGGAATATTCTTTTAAGGTTAAAATCGATAAATATTTCACCCTGTGTCTTTTATGATATCATATGATTTAGTGAAACTGAAAAAAAAATTTGAAGATTTTCGTTAAGTGTTTGACGAAGGAGTCTGATATAGAGTCCGAAACGTTACGATATAGTTGTTTCATCGTTGATGTTGTTTCGTTATTGTTTGTAAGGCAAAATTTTTCGATGGATTGCTTCTGACAAATATCTTGTGATTCTTACGCAGAAGCAAATCACAAAATACTATTTTTTTTTATTTTATAGATATTTTTCAGAATTTCGAAGAGAAAACCCAGGAAGAAATCATTTAATAATGGATATACCTCTCACAGTATCATTTAATGATTAAGTACTCTGCAACTAGTTACCAAGTTTCAATTTGATCGGATCTGTATTGGTTGAAAATAAAATTCCTACTCGGGAACTCTCGGCTGATTATGTCCATTAACAAACTTGACCGTCGTATTTGAACGCAACACCTACCCTGAAAATTTCAAGTCGCTATCTCTTTCCGTTCTCAAGTTATCGTGGTAACGGTTGGCCGGCCGGACAGAGTCAAATTTTACCACGACTTTTTCATCAGTGAGTCGAACCTAATCGTTTGAGACCATTTCCAGCGAAAAATTGGAACATTATAGACATTTAGGCAGGATGAAAGCACGTTGTTTCCCAGAACATACTCGCAAAGATAAAATTGGTTCGAGCACTGACGTGAAGTCACAAGCTTTTGCGCGTATGTTCTATTGTCCATTCTTCTGTATTGGACACCCTTAATCGAATTTACCAGGGTAAATTATGTTATCCATTCTCCTGTATTGGACACTCTTAATTCTAATTCACCATGGTAAATTCGAATTAAGTGTCCAATAGAACAGAATGGACAACATAATTCACCATGGTAAATTCGATTAAAGGTGTCCAATACAGAAGAATGGACAATAGAACATACGCGCAAAAGCTTTTGACTTCAAGTCAGTGCTTGAAACAATTTTTTTTTTCGTGATTTTTTCTGGAATATCTAGGGGTACGGTTCTTCAAATTTTTTTTTCTTCATTTTTTTCAAATTTTCTAGGGGTACGGTTCTTACAAAGTTTTAAACACGTCTTTATGTTGATTTTCTACTACTACTTACCAAGCTTCAATTCGATCGAATATTTATTTTTTGAGTTATCAAGGAAATAATATTCCGGGTAGGTATAACTCGGAAACCGTTAGACCGAATATGCCCAAAAACGAACTCAACTCTTCCATCCGGATACGCAAACTACCCTGAAAATTTCAAGTCCGTATCTCCTCTGGTTCGAAAGTTATCGAGGCAACGGACACCCATCTACTGAACTCACACAAGGCAGCTCGAATCTCCAACAATATTTAACCGATCGTGTTAAAACTAGAAACTTGGCAGTAGAGTTAGGTTCTAAAGGCTCTTGCAAAATGTCAGCAATTTCAGACGAATAATTACTGATATATAGAACTTTTTTTTCAATTTTCAATGATTTTTTTTAAATTTTCTACAAATACTATCCTCACGAAATTTCACAAGAATTTTCGCGTTGGCATTCTACAACTAATTACCATGTTTGAATTCAATTGGTTCAGTATTTTTCGAGTTAATGAGGAACAAAAAACAACCAAATTTCAGATGGCTATAACCCTAAAACCGTTTGGCTGATTATGCTCATAAACAAACTCAAATGTCGGATTCAGATGCGCAACCTAACCTGAAATCTTCAAGCCGCTATCTCGTTCTCAGGTTATCGTGACAACAAAATATTCTTTAATAATTTTTTAATAATTTTCTAGCTATACGATTTTCACAAAATTTCGCAAACGTGCTTAAGTTTATATTCTACAATTATTCATCAAGTTTCAATTCGATCGGATCTATATTGGTTGAAAACAAAATTATTACTCGGAAACCATTGGGCCGATTATGCCCATTAACGAACTTGTCCGTCGTATTGAGATACGCCACCTACCCTGAAAATTTCAAGTCGCTAGCTCTTTCCGTTATCAAGTTATCGTGGCAACGGCCGGACGGCCGGATGGCCGGCCGGACAGAATCAAATTTGACCTCGAATTCTTCATTGGGGAGTCGAACTAAATCGTTTGAGACCATTTTCACCAAAAGATTTGAAAGTTACAGACATTTGGGCAAAATGATAACGCGATGTTCCCCAGAACATACGCGCAATTAGAACATTATAGACATTTAGGCAGGATGATAGCACGCTGTTTCCCAGAACATGCTCGCAAAGATAAAAATACTGGGATAGTTCATATGTAAATCACAAACCAATTATTCATTCATTATAGAGAAACGATCATCCTTTCGAAAATGTTCATCAATAGAATGACCCTCCTTATTTCCAGGTGGGAGGAAAAAAAGAACAATATTCATTCTGCATAATCTCATTGCAAGAAAGTACGAATTCGGTTGTTCTAATCTATGATGAAAACTGAGCTGGGCTGCCAACAACAGGTTGAATTTTGAGTGAACAAAGGTTCTCAAGGGGAAGCAGAGCATTTAGGTTTCCAAGCATCGCGTATAAATAAATAATAAGTAGAGTCGTTTCACATTGTCTCCACTGAATAGAACAGGAGCGCACAGATCGTCGTTTATTCCGAAAATTAGCTCCCGAATACAGTTCCTACATTATGAGCAGGTCTGAATTTGATTTAAGGGCATTATGTTTTCGCCTGAATAATACACTCAAGTTCAGAAATTTATCATACCTTCTGGGCGTCGTTGCATCTGTTGACGGAACAGGGAAATGCGAATGGTTGGAAACACTACTAATCAGAGGAATTATATATACAGACTATAGAGACACTTCTGAAGGTGAGGAATCTATTAACAAGTGTCTAACTACACATTTCTCAGCATGGAACTCCATGCTGGGAATATTTTCGAATTACATCTTGACATTCAGGGTTGGGATAAAGTATGGAACCAAGTATATATCCTTTTAAAGAAAAGAACGATATTTATCAAAATTTGCAGTTAAGTGCAATGGAACAAAATGCATCTGATGTACACTTTTTTGTTAATAATATACTCCCGGTTTAACCGGAAATGCCATCAACTTCTCTAATTTAAATGCGACACCCTATATATTTTCACAGATTTTGAAAGAGCTTGTTATTTTGAATTCACACATACTGAGTTCAGTGTAAAAAAAATTGTAAAAACGAGGAATATAACACTTTAATCAACCTCTTTTGAGTTTTTTGAATTAGAGCAAAAAACTATTTAGATAAACTAATTGATGTTGTTTGTATGCATAGTTATAAATAAACCAGTACTGTTTAGTACGTCTTTTGTTCTCCAAGTGTCAAATTCTAATTGACGGAAATAAATTTTACAATTTAGAATGGTTCAATTAAGTGAAAAAGAGCGTATTGAAATTTTAGTGATGATCGGTTATGGTGATCGTGTTAGAACTCATGAAGAAGTTTGTCATATTTTCAATAATTTGCATCCGGAGAGAAATCCTATATCACGCTCAACAGTAAATAAAACATTTAAACGTTTTAATACAACTGGGATGGTAAAAAATTTGAAAGACCGCGGACTGCAACGAACGAAACTGTTAAACAAAATATTGCAATCGATTTGAAGGAATCACCCCAAACTTCCACCACAAATTTGGCACTAAACCATGGTATCAGTCGACGTTCTGTAGGAAAGATATTAAAAAGTGAATAGTATCATCCGTATAAGGTACAGTTGGTTCGAGAATTGTCAGACGATGATTTTGACCGACGTCTGGAATTTTGCGAACGGCTAATAGACATCTTTAATGTCGATGAAAATTTTGCTTCTAACATAGTTTTTTTTCCGATGTGGCCATAACTCAAGGTATTGGTCAAATGAGAATCCTCATTGGATGCATGAAGCACATACCCAGCATCCACAGAAGTTGAATGTTTGGATGGGAATTGTCGAAAATAGGCTTATAGGCACATTTTTTATCGACGGAAACTTGAATGGTGACAAGTATTTGGATCTACTAAATAACGAAATTATTCCTGCACTCCAACAGAATGGGCAATTACCACAAAATGTTTGGTTTCAACAGGATATGGTACCTCCCCACTATGATAGATGGGTTAGAGATTTTCTGGATGTGAATTTTGCAAATTGATGGATTGGACGTAGGGGATTCATAGAGTGGCCTGTTCGTTCTCCGGATCTTAGCCAGTTAGATTTTTTTCTTTGGGATTATCTAAAATCACGTGTTTACGTTAGACGACCAACAAACTTACAGGAATTGAGGCAAAGAATTATTGATGAATGTGAACTAATTCGTGGAGAAGTCTTGGAAACAGTGACTCAAGAATTTGTTAATAGGATGGCATATTGTCAGCAAGTAACCGGCGAGCATTTTGAACATTTGAAGTAATTTTGTTTCTCGTTATTCTAAAATAATGAAATGTACACCTATTGTAAAACTAACAGTGAGTAATTCCTCGTTTTTACAAATTTTTCGACACTAAACTCAGTATGTATGAATTCAAAATAACAAGTTCTTTCAAAATCTGTAAAAATATATAGAGAATATAAAGAAGTTAAGCCGGAAGTATATTATTAACCAAAAAATGTAGATCAGATGCATTTTGTTCCATTGCACTTACCTGCAAATTTTGATAAATACGTTCTTTTCGTTTAACCCTTTCAGACCTAAATTAAGATTGATCATTCAAAATAATATACTTTATTCATATACTCATTTCAGAAATACATCGAATTTAACATATTTCAATGGTTTGGTGAAATATCATTAGTTGAGTTTTTTAAATGATGGTGGTTCCCACATGTAACCACCTCAAAGAATATTAGGAAAATATAAATATTTGCTGTGAAAGGCACTAAAACATTTTTTTTTTCATTCAAGCAGAGAGCCACTTTACAAACTGTACAACAACACTTTATGCGATGAGGTTCGGCCTTTGTCCTAAAAAATCCACGTCTCATTGAGGTACATAGGCATATGTGCCGATTACAGCCGAGTGTGGTTACTCTTGATTCATAGGGGACCTGTCCCTTATGAATCAAAAGAATATATATATATATATATATATATATATATATATATATATATATATATATGTGGAAAATCATATTGGTCGCTTCTTCTTCCACGTTTTTCACATATGTGAACTACACCTAGCCCTCTAGCTACAGAGACACTAAATTCTTTCAGTTCCAGAGATCGACCATCGAGTCAACATTTGTAATACTTGATTTTCACAAAAAATATCTTGAAATATGGCATTCAAATCTTCTTCCCCCTCAGAAGAAATACCTCCAAGTAGCTCGTGAATGTCGTCTAAACTCAGATTCTCTAATTCTTGGTAGTTCCAAATATTTTCTCCTAAAATTTCACATTCACATACACTCTGTATGTACCAGTGGTTTTGCCGGGATACCACCTACCCTAATCATGCATATTCACTCTATAAAACTAGTTTCATGGAAGGAATCCATCATAAATGACTACTAGATAATAAATCTTTATCATATTCACTTACCAAACATTGCAATTCACTAATTGTAAGTAAATCAATAATAACGACAAAATTTGTCACAATATTGAGCCGTTTCTGCCACAGACATAGGAAGCTGAACAATTTACATCGATATTTACGCTTCACTGCCGAAATATAGCCACCATGGTCTTTCCTCTATTGCAGTGGTTTGGTGATGTGACCACAGGGACTCACTGAAACAATTCTATAAAAGGTGTTTTCATGATAAAACCACTAGGGACGAAACGGTTAAAAGATATTTACTTGGTTCCATACTTTATCCCAACCCTGTATACTGACTGACAATGAAACACCCAGAAGGGGCTGTTTAGATTTTAATTTTTTTTTGGTAAAACATAGATAGTATAGCAAGGAGTGAATTATTGAAATTTGAAGAAAAACAACAAAGGGATTACAATTTTTCTTAATAAATTTGCTAATAATGTGTTTGTCCACCGCCATTATCTACACACTCCCAAACACGTCTTGGCATTTATGCAATAAGGTCTATTTCTTCTTGAGGGATACTATCCCAAGCTACCTGTAGTTCATGTATCAGAGCCGCCAAAGTCCGTGAGGGCTGGGGTAAATTTTCAAGCCTTCTACCCATGATGTCCTAAACATGCTCTATGGGCGAAGGATCAGGGGATCTGGGCGGCCATGGCAAAAGACTCACATGGGTATCTTCAAAATGTTTAAACTAACTCTGGCAACATGAGGTCGAGCATTACCTTGCTGAAATATTGTATTCTCGAGCCGGTTAAGGTAACGGAGAACATATTAATCGAGATTCATCAGAAAATACGACCTGATGCCATTCCATATTCCAATATTGACGTTCTCTTCACCACTGTAATCGTTGCCAGCGATGCTCAACCGCCAGAGGTAACACAAGATGTGGTCTATAATGCTGCAGTTCAAAAGACCTTATCCGGCGGTAAACCATTTGGTCAGTTACAGGATGGCCTTGTTCTCCTTACCACTCATCAGATCGAGTTGTCGCAAATCGGTCTCTAATAGACATAAGTCTTAGACGTCGATCTTGAACTAGATTTTGGTCATTATCAAACCACGCTTGAGAACATCCAACAGTAGTTGGATTTCTGTTTATACGGTTAGCGATTTCTCGAAATGACAACCCCGCCTCCCGTAGACAAATAATTCGCCCTTTTTCAAATTCACTTTTCACTTAGCTGGCGATAAATTCCGCATACACGGGCTCTAGGCATTTTAACAACAACTAAACATCGACTTTGGATCTTCTCGAACAAAAAATGTTTACATGAAAAATCGTTCACGATTTTGGCGCTCTTGTTCCTCGGAACACAGTGCTTATCAATTTGCCCAAAAGTTTGTAATTTTCGATTTTTTGGCTGAAAATGGTCTTAAACGATTTGGTTCGACTCACTGATCAAGAATCCGTGGTCGGAATCGATTCTGTCCGGCCGGCCGTTAATATGATAACTCTCAAACGGAATGAGCTAGACACTTGATATTTTCAGAGTAGGTTTGAAGGATAAATATCTCGTTTGAGTTCGTTATTGGGCAAAATCGGTCTGATAGTTTCGGAGCAACGAAAAAAAAATTTTTTCTTTACAATACAACCTTTGAATAAAAATTTTTTAAGATGCAATTTCATCATAAGAATCCATTGTTATCATTTTCAACTCTAACAAGCAAATACTTTCGGAGATATGATGTTTCAACGTTTCAATATTACATGGTAAGTTCTATGTATTCACAGAATGTGAACACAGAATCTGTCTGTGTGGCTATTCATAAAAGTCAACTTTTCTAGCTATTAAAGATTGCCAATTCGTACATTTTCTATTAGAAAGCAAGTATTCGATTCTTGAATTTGTGAATATGTACAAGACTGTGTTGATGTAGTTTATGGAGGCAATAGGAAAGAAGAACATAATGGAATCATCACTGAGGTTAATATTACCTTTTACTTCCTTAAGTAATGGTAGTGAGACATGTTCCTATATACAGTATTTTCATAATGTTGCTAGCAAAAAAATACTGGAATATGGATCTACATTTGTGTATCAATCATTTTTTCTTGAGTTAAGGTTCATAATACAGAAAAGAATTAGTTAGTGGTATGAACTAATAAATTAAATTTCAAATTATGAAAAGAGGATAGTATTTTAATAATATAATTTGAACTATTAAAATAATTTATTCGAAATCCACTACCTACTCAAATATCAGGAATAAATGGACAATCTGTTATGATTGTCTCCAGCCTTGCTGTAGACATTTCGATGATACTTTCCTTAGGTATATCGAGTTGTGAAAACTATGCACCGAGTATGAGTTTTGCAACAACCCATTCCACAATGTTGAATCATTGCAGATTGATCCTTTAATTTTGATAAATAAATTTAATGACAATTTTTGAAGAATTGTAGATTGCCCTTTTTTTTTAAAGATAATTTTTGAAGCATTTTTGTAAACGACACTTTTTTTAAATTTAATTTATTTTATGATGCAGTTCTATCATAGAAATCCATTGATATAATTCCCAACTCTGAGAAACCAATACTTTCGGAGATATAATTTGTATGTTTGAACAAGAGCCAGGAATCTCCTATCCACAGGGCTTGAACCAACTTTTTTTTCTCCAAATGTCAATCATTATTTAGTCCTTGCTATATTATACCTATATGTTTCACCAAAAAAAAATCAAAATTCAAACAGCTCCTCTTGGTTTTTCAGTTTCTTTTTCAGTAAGTATATATCTTCCTTAAATTCACTCTCAGAAGCAGAAAACATAGTAGGTACACTATAATGCACCTGAGAAATTACCACTACGTCTGATGTCAATATGCGTTGCATACGACGGACATATTCATGTAAAAACAACAAAATTAATATATCGTCCTCAAATTCACTCTTATAATGAGAAAACATAGTACCTACACTGTGAAATGACAACGTCTGATGTCAATATGCGTTGCAATATACGTGGGACAAGTATGCACCAAGTTCTCCCACATTGCATCGCATACGTTGCGTACGTGGAATCAGTCTGTTACTACCTTAATCATTTCACTGCATGATTGTTAAGGTTTATAATTTGACAGCATATCAAACAATAAACAACAAAGCCCGCTCTTGAATTCATTATATCAGCTCATTAATATCCAAATGAACGCCTTCAAAACTACGTATGGCAGGACAATTCCAAATCAACGAGAATATTCAGGCGATATTCTACTAAATGGTTATACAAAATCCTAGTAGTAAGTTTATCCATACCACATGCTGATGTAGTTATCCATTAATCTACGTACAATAAAGTTACTGACAGAGTGAACTCTGAAACAACATTATACACGTTCTCTGCAACTTCCGCTAATTACGGTAAGTTTTATTGCACCTACATGACCTGCTTCAGAATAATCAGTATTTGCATTCCTGGGATACGTCGCTTATTGGAGGCAAAGAACTTAGTATTTGAAGTTCGAAGTAATACCAAATGAAATAGCATTTTGAGCCTTGTCAAGTAATGATTCAATATCAGAATATGAGATTATTATAAGCGAGTTCTGGCCCTTCATGCTTTTTGGCAGAAAAACTTCAAGTAATATGCACACGCATGAAAAAATATTGAACTAAAAGGATGACGTGCATCAGGAGCTCCAGCACACTAGTTTACTAGATTTGACTTGGCTGGATTACATGTTTCTCTTTGGCGCTCTTGTTCCTCGAAACAGAGTGCTTATCAATTTGCCCAAATGTCTGTAATTTTCGCACTTTTGGATGAAAATGGTCCCAAACGATTTGGTTCTCCTAACTGATCCAGATTCCGTGGTCAAAATTGATTATATCCGGCTGTTCAGGCCGGCCGGCCGTTGCCACGATAACTCTCGAACGGAATGAGCTAGATAGTTGAAATTTTCAGATTAAGTTTGGGAGATAAATCCCTCGGTTGAGTTCGTTATTGAGTGAAATTGGCTGATTGGTTTTGGAGTACCGAAAAATATTTTTTTTCACATTACAAATTACGACAAAAAAAGGGGAATGGAGAAAAGAACATGCGCGCAAAAGCGCCTAACTTCACGCTAGTGCTTTGACCAATTTTTTAAGATGCAGCTTCATTATAAGAATCCATTGATATCATTTTCAACTCTAACAAGCTAATACTTTCGGAGATATGATTTCTCAAAATTTCTATAGTAAATCTAAATTCTTTGATTTCACAGTATGCTGTATCGTAGTTGTATCTATTAAGATCCGATTTCATTCTGTTTAAAAAATGATTTTAATATAAATTTTGTGCCCATCGCCGGACGAGATGAGTTCAATATTGAAGAATAGGAATTTAATTTGACTGTATTTCAGTGAAATAGTTATACTCAGAAATATGGAAGAACACAAGTAAGTTGTGATCAGGTTTTTCATTTAATTGAAGGGGATTATAAAAATATTTAATTTTTAGCAAATAAACTTACTTAACAAGGAAAATTAGGATAGTGACTTAGTAGAACAGCTCAAGAGAATGTTCATCTCTTTCGTGTCGGACTCAACATTTGTCGTCTGAACATTTTCAAGCACCCAACCTAGTGAAAATAATGCCAATAGCACAAATCTTTTGATTTTAAATAGAAAAGAATTCGAATATTGAAAGAATTTTGACAATCGTCCAATTTTCAAATCAGGGGACAAAGACGATGTAAAGAACTACTAGGGCTTCACACGAGACGAGAGTAGGCGAGAGTATAAGAAATCTCGTCTTGCTCTCGCCAATTCCCAAAAAATTAAGTCTCGTTTAAGTCTCGTTCTCGTCTCGTTATCAGTTGCCTCGTCTCGTCTCGCTCAATTCTGAATAACGATAATAAATAATATAATATAAACTAAATGGTGTACAATAATGAATAATGTTGTAAACCTATATTTATTACACTCTTATACAAAAATATTTGTACATGTGAATATTATTTTTAATTTTAAACACTGATAATTTCAACTTTTAAATTACACGATGACCAAGGATTCAAACATAATCACGCTTGCATCACATCACCTTTCAATGATGTACGTGTTTTTGCCATGATCATACCTGCTGTGGAAAATAATCTTTCAACAGGTACGGATGTAGCCATTAATAAATCATTGGCCATCTTGGACAGTGCAGGAAGAACTTTTTTATCACTCTCCACCACAGTAAAATATTTTCATTCCCATTTGCTCTTTCTAACAGCAAATATTCTTCAAACTCAGCTTTCCAATATTTCGAAAGTTTTGTTGATGTTTTAAATAGGCTATCGATGTCGATACATTTTTCAATAGAATTGAACAATTTGGAATAGTTTTCAAAGAAAACCTTTCCAGTGGGTAGATCATTGAGGGTGTTCTTGGCGTATTCCTCATAACACTTTTCGAAACATTGAATAGCTTCATTTCTTTACCAGTTTTATTTTACGTAGTTCCACAGATGTATACAATAATTGTTCATTTCACTACAAGGAGCACAAGAGAATAAATTTCTCCAGATGTTCAGATAGTGACGAAATTTTCGAAACATTGGAATTTGGGGCCAATATAAGCTTTAGAAGTATAATATCATATCATCCTCATAATTCTACGATAGCTGAGGTTATTTAATTGGTCATTTTGCATTCAATCATAATTTGTTTTCTAGAATAGAAGGTGTATTTTATATCAAGAAAAACGAACCAGAAAAAAATTATTTTTTATATATTTAGGTCATATAATAATTTATAGATAGCATAATCAAGAACAGCATTCTTTGAAAACATAGAAGTACAATTCATTAATGAATTCCGTCAAATCATATCTCCGAAAGTATTAGCTTGTTAGAGTTGAAAATTATATCAATGGATTTTTATTGTGAAATTGCATCTTAAAAATTTTTTTTGCGTTCCTCCGAAACCATAAGGTCAATTTTATCCAATAACGAAATTAACCAAGATATTTACCTCCCAAACCTACTCTGAAAATTTCAACTGCCTAGCTCATTCTGTTCGAGAGTAATTGTAGAAACAAATTTTTTTTATATTTTTTACGGCAACCCGATCAATACAAAACTTCGCATGCATATAAAAGTCATTATTCTACAATTTGATGCTAAATTTCAGATAGATCGAGTGATTGGTTTCGGAAATATTCTTGAAAAATATTTCTACTAAAAACGGCCGTAACTCCGAAACCGCTTGAGGATTTCGCCCGTTAACGAACTTGTCCAAGATATTAACGCTCCAAACCTACTCTGCAAATCTCAATCCTCAAACTCCTTTAGTTTCGTGAGGTATGTTGTGAACGGACGGACGGCCGGTCGGACAGAATCGGTTTCGACCACGGATTCTTGATAAGTGAGTCGAACCAAATCGTTTAAGACCATTTTCAGCCAAAAAAAAAATTCGAAAATTACAGACATTTGGGCAAATTGATAAGCACTCTGTTCTGAGGAACAAGAGCGCCGAAAACAGTTGGTGTTTTCGCGATAATACGAGCTGTCTTTGGCCTGTGGTTGGTCAGATTTTGATATGACAAGCCCATACTTCGGATTAGAAAAATTGGGAGTTGTACACCTGTCTTTCGAAGGTGGTTGAAGGTAGGGTTGGTATTTTTACGAAGAAAACAATTCAAAATTTGAATTTGACATTTTCCTTTAAAATCTATATAGTCACCAAGATAATGAATCTATTCTATTAGGCTTTTTCACACTGTTTGTATGAGAGATGATACCCCTACATTATGGTAGCGGTCTTCGATAGGGCTTCACACGAGACGAGAGTAGGCGAGAGTATAAAAATCTCGTCTCGCTCTCGCCAATTCCCAAATTATTAAGTCTCGTTCTCGTCTCGCTCAATTCTGAATAACGATGATATATATTATAATATATACAATGATGAATAATTTTGTAAAGCTATATTTATTATATTTATATTTGTACATGTAGGTACATACTATTTTTAATTTTAACCTCTGATAATTTCAACTTTTAAATTACTCGATGACCAAGAATTCAAACATATTCACGCTTGCATCACATAATTTTTCAATGATGTACGTGTTTTTGCCATGATCAAAGCTGCTGTGGAAATAATAACAGGTACGGATGTAGCCATTAATAAATCATCGGCCATCTTGGAAAGTGTAGGAAGAACTTTTTCATCACTCTCCACCACTGTAAAATATTTTGATTCCTATTTGCTCTTTCTAACAGCACAGTTCTTCAATTTCAGCTTTCCAATATTTCGAAAGTTTTGTTGATGTTTTAAATAGGCTATCGATTGCGATACATTTTTTAATAGAATTGAACAATTTGGTATAGTTTTCAAAGAATACCTTCCCAGTGGGTAGATCATTGAGGGTGTTCTTTGCGTATTCCTCATAACAGTTGAAACATTGAATAGCTTCATTTCTTTACCAGTTTTATAATACGTAGTTCCACAGATGTATACAATAATTGTTGACATCTTCACTAAAAGGAGCACAAGAGAATAAATTTCTCTAGATGTTCAGATAGAGACGAAATTTTCAAAGCATTGGGATTTGGGGCCAATAAAAGTTGTCCATTAAGTATTGAATTCATAATGGCATGCGTTTTTATGGTTGTGAATTCTATTTTTCTTGAAAAATAATCTTAATTATCCCAAGGTCATAACGAATTAATATTCTTAAAAAAATCGTGTATTTCTAGAATGATCAATGTATAATATGGACAAAAAATATTGGTAATTATAGTGGAAACTCTTCATATTAAATTGTTTTCTGTGGGTGTTGAAAAAAGTCGATTCGTATATAAAAGTTCATAAAAAAAATTTAACGAGACCAAAAACGAGACTCGTGTTGCGCTGTATGTAGTCTCGGTATCGCCTATAATATTTTTGAAATCGTCTCGTCTCGTCTCGTCTCACTTTTCCGAGACGAGAAGGAGACGAGACGAGAACGAGACGAGACAAGAACGAGACGAGACGAGAAAAATCTCGCTCTCGCGTGAAGCCCTAAGAACTACCGTGGTATACGTGTCTATGCTTCCCTACTTAAGTCTCTGGATAGTTTGATACCTTATCAGTTGAGTGGTGGATCAATGATCATATCCAAAAAACATACCTACTGGATCAGAAATCTCAGATTGCCATTATTACCTATTTTGATCCAACATACCTAAATCTATATCCTATTGAGTTATCCATTTTACATGTACCGATGAATTTCAACTTTTACTGATATAATATTCGCAAAGAGATCAGTTCTCTTCCCCTATCTTAGGTAGTAGATGCTGTTCGTAGATTAACATCTTCAAGTTATAGGATGGTTTCATTTCATATCCTCCGGAACATCCCAACAATCTATCCTATTCTAGGTTAGTAAAAGTATATTAGATTACATACATACACAACGAAGAGACCATTGTTTGATAGACAATCAAAATGACACAACTAAGACGGAGGTTACACGGTCAATCTGTTATCAATCCTGGTCTACGCGTATACAATCAATCGCCCGTCAATCTGACATCATTCCGTCATATATACTGACTGACAAGGAAACTGCAACAGCCAGAAGGAGCTGTAAATATATTTTTTTTTTCTGGTAAAACGTAGATAGTATAGCAAGGAGTAAATGCTTGAAATTCGAAGAAAAAAAAACGAAGGGTTTACAATTTTTTTTAATAAATTTGTTAGTAGTGTGTTTTTCCACCGCGATTATCTATACACTTCCCAACACGTCTTGGCATTGATGCAATAACATGGTATATTTCTTCTTGAGGGATACTTTTCCAAGCTACCTGTAGTTCATGTATCAGAGCCACCAAAGTCCGTAAGGGCTGGCGTAAATTTCCAAGCCTTCTACCCATGATGTCCAAAACATGCTCTATGGGCGAAAGCTCTGGGGGTCTGGGCGGCCATGGCAGAAGATTCACATGGGTTGCTTCAAAAAAGTTTAAACTAACTCTGGCAATATGAGTTCGAGCATTATCTGCTGAAATATTGGATTTTCCAGCCAGCTAAGGTAAGGGAGAACATATGGCTCCACTATTTCTTGAAGTTAACGCAGCGCTGTCATGTTACCTCGAATAAAGAGTAAAATTGACCTAGTTGCATGTGCAATAGCACCCCATACCATAACGCCTACTGTCCGGTGAACATGACGCTCAGTATCAAACTGAGGTTCACGTCTTCCTCCCGACGTCGTCTAACCCTTCTTCGGCCATCATGTGCACCCAAGGAGAATCGAGATTTATCAAAAAAGACGACCTGATGCCATTCCACATTCCAATGTTGACGTTCTCTGTACCACTGTAATAGTTGCTGGCGATGCTCAACCGTCAGAGGTAACACAAGATAGGGTCGATAATTCCGCAGTGCAAAGGACCTTATCCGGCGTTAAACCGTTCGGACAGTTACAGGATGGCCTTGTTCTCCTAGCCACTCATCATCCAAAGATTGAGTTGTCGCAAATCGGTCTCTAATATCCATAAGTCTCAGACGTCGATCTTGAACTTCATTTGTGCCCCTTCGACGTCCGGTGCCTACTCTTCTTCGATTTTGGGCATGAGCAAACCACGCTTGACAACATCTCATAACAGTTGTTAGATTTCTGTTCATACGGTTAGCGATTTCTCGAAATGATAACCCAGCCTCCCGTAGACCAATAATTCGTCCTCTTTCAAATTCACTTAGCTGGCGAATTCCGCGTACACGTGTTCTAAGCATTTTAACAACAACTACACATCGACTTTGGATCTCCTCGAACAGCTGCGTTGTTGTAAAATCTAAAAAATTTGCAAAAAACGACTACAATATGTTAGTAACAAAAAATGTTCACATGAAAAACCCTTCACGATTTTTTTTCCAAATTTTAATCATTTACTCCTTGCTATACTATCTATGTTTTACCAAAAAAAAAAAAAAATTTAACAGCTCCTTCTGCGTGTTGCAGTTTCTTGGTCAGTTAGAATATGTAGAGAATTCCAATACGAGTCCCGGCAAGGAACCCTGCCTCTTCATGGAGTGTACTTAAGGCACCTCGGGTTATTGAAAAAAGATAGCGAATACTAGAAGAACATCCGTATATTCAATAAGACATGAAGATAATTGGTACATTTTGAATAGTAAATAATAAACTCTTTGATCTTCAATATTTCGAATCAGAATTCAATATTATTATATTTAGCATTTATTCAATATGGTAAGTTTATGACGAGACATTCAAGGTACGTAATAAAATACCTATAACGTATGAATTATGGTCGGATATTCCTAATTTGAACATCGCATGCTTTCAGGTTACTTCATCGCTGAATAAAACATCAATATGAATCAATCATCTGAAACATTTCATCCATGAAGTAAAACATGTATAAAACACCCGGAATTTTTTTCAACGTTTCATGCCCTGCATTCACAACGCATTAGTACAGCTTCATTACATAATTTGAACATTCTATACGCCAATATTTATTGATTCATAACTTGACCAAGACTTTCGAGCTTTGAACGAAATCAGTGGAATTTTATACCAGGACCATCGTGCTACCATTTTGCCCAGATGACTGTATTTTTGTAATTTATGGCCAAAAACAGTCTCAAACGATAAGGATCAAGTCACTGATGAATACCCCGGGGTCAAATCCATTCTGTGCAGATCTAAGCACGATAGCTCTCAAACTAATTGAGTTAGATAATTGGAAGTTGCAGGGTAGGCTTGTGGCATAAATATATCTGTTGAGATCGTTAATGGGTGAAATCCGCTGAGTGATATACGAATAATGGCCACTTTTAGTTGGAGTTTTTTTTCTGTATATTTCTGAAACTACTGAATCGATCCATCCGAAATGTAATATCATATTGTAGAATTAAGACCCTTTCATGCATGCAAAGCTTTTTAATGGTCGAATGACTGCATAAAAAAAATTTTAAATTTGAAAATTTAGTTTTTCTGAATAACTCGAAGTATACTCATCTCATCGAATCAAAGCTTGGTAGGCAGTTGCAAAATACTGACACGAAGACTTCTGCAAAATTTCATTAGATCGCATGAATAGAAAAAATATTTAACTTTAAATTCCGAATCCACATAACCTATGGAGTCTAATTTTGGCATTTAGGTGAACAATAATGACCTCTTGTGGCATGTTTACTTTCATTGGAAATAGACCCTTATGACCCTCAAAAAAATGTAACTATATAGAACTCCCTAAACTGGGCAAATCATTTGAGGTATTTACAATGCTAATCATAATCTGCTTACTTTCGAATTCAGTTTCTATACGTGTTCTATCTGATTATTGGGATCACTATCATTTATAAAAAGGCAACTAATTTAAATATTGAATAAGTGGACGAACGATGTGTAGAATTTCAATTTTTTTTTCAAAATTGGTCTGGAAGTTGAGCTAAAGGGGAGAGAATGGAAAGCCATATTACCACCAGTCAACTCTATGTGGGTGCAAGTCAGTTTCGAGGAAACAGTATAGTTTCCGCGGTGGAGTGTTCACACGAAAAAAAATCATAATTTACATTCAAGTATACACCTAGTCTTGATGAAATATTCTAAAAGCAAGTTTTTTCATACCTGAGTTGAAACTATTTATCTTGAAAGTAGAAAATACTGCTTTTATTCTGAGAAGACACATATACTTATTCACCAATATGTATTACGATACATTTTATTGAGCATGTTATATTCTCAATACAACAAGATCATGTCAATGAGAGCAAGAACCGCTAATGAGTTCTATTGAAAATCATTTAGTATTCTCTAAAGAAAATGCAAGACTTGAGCCAAAATTATTTAAAGTTGATCGTAGCCTAATTTTGACATTGAATTATAAGGAACACTATTTAATAGCTAGACTATTAATTCTTAATTGTAGGAAATATTCTACTGATGAAAGTGTTTCAATAATTATATTGAGAATAGCTCTCATGGTTGAAATCTAAGAGATCTCATATGAATTCAGGTACAACTTCACACAAGAACAGGCTATTCTTATTCGAAATAATATTATATGCGTAGTCAAGTCTCAATACCATCGCAACCATCGAGTATCGATTCAGCAAATCCACATATCTGCACTGGGTGGAAAGGTTGGCGGCGGACATTTTACGCGGATCCAAAGAGAGCATGATCACGATCGGCAACAACTAGTGATTTTATAAAATTATATATATATAATAATGAATATGAAGAATATTTTAAACGAATGGGAATTGGCCGAGTTAATTTAAGTATTCAACAGTGAGTACTTATAATATACTTTGTATAATTTCATTGAAACCCATAATTTCATTTTCAGGAACCTGATTGCAACAAACTGTTCTGCAACTTTTTACTTGGAACTTGGCACATCGCACCAAGAAAGATAACAATCCGTTTCACCAAAATGCCGAGCAAAATATTGTGCAAATGAATAAATGACATATCCCCTTACAAATTCTGCAAAGTGAAAAATAGTGATGTTGTTTTGTGCATTCCCTACTTACTTTTGTACTGATTCTATTTTTCAGAATGAATAACATTCAAATGGTATGGTGTGTCAAGTGGTACATCATCGAATAGTATTCTTTTTGTTAATATCCTTCCAACTATCTGAATTTTTTTTGACAACGTGATATTTGACCTCCTTTATTTGAAAATTTGAAGTTAATTTTCACTCCAGCGTCATCTAGGTCAAAACCAGTATTGGGTGTTTATTCAAACTAGTCCCATGTATGTGCGTCGCAACCTTAGGCAAAGGTTTCAACAATGATAGTTTTACATACTAAGCTATCATTGTTTCAATATTGCGACGCTCAGATATGGGACTAGTTTGAATGAATACCCAATGCTATTTTTTGAAATAAATAACATTTTGATACTAAGTAGATGACGCTGGAGAGAAAATTAACTTCAACTTTTCAAATATGGGAGGTCAAGCATCACGTCGTCAAAAAAAATTCAGATAGTTTGAAGGACAACAAAAAGAATTATTTTCTATGATGTACCACTTGACACTCCATATTATTTGAGTGTCTCTTATTTCAAAGGGAATTAAATTGAAGAACACTTCAAAATTGATATGAGTTTCACTATACTTGGAGGGATAGTATAGATGATTTTCAAACTATTTTAAGAATAATATTGATATGATTAGAAATATTCTCATTTCAAGTTTATTACTTGTTACTCTGCATTAAAGAAATAGTTGCTCAGAAAATAACTATACTTATTCGGAAACTAAGAAAGTTTTGCTAAAAGACAGTTCTATATTCATTTCAAGTAGGCTTAATCTTAGTTGAAGTTATGCTATACGTTAAAATTAGTGTTACTATACTATTTTCAAGTTTGTTTTTATTCATCGGAAGTAAGCTGAACTGATAGGTATAAGAATAATGTGCATATTGCATTGAGTGAAGTTATCATTGCGGATATATGAGTCTACCATAGCTTTCAATCAAGACTACTAGTCTTGCTCGCAATTTTCTTTTTTTTCTGTGCATAACGTGGTCCTTGAGACAGTTTTGGATTTCACGCTCCCCTTCCAGAATGTATCAACTACTGAAGTATTCCCCACTCCTCTTAGGTGGAGGATGCCATTGCTCCATAGAATTCTCTTGAAGCTGCGACATCTCCTGAGCCATTGGTGCTGGAGAATCATAGTTTTGTGTGAGGAGTATGATTTTGAGAGAATGTTCACGTTCACCAATATGAATGAAATGATGAGTGCCTCAACCTCAGCGAGCCGGAGATCTAGTCAGATGAAATCGGCAACCATTCACTTTTGACTCAAAGATTTACAGTGTTGTGCCTAAGATGGCGTAAGGATACATTAACAAAGCCTACACATAACGGACCTGACTATCCTAACTCACACAAACAGCTAGGTGCTTCTGAGGGATCTCCTTAGGTTATAACTAGTAGTAGGGTCAGCATAATCAATCCACTGTGAAGTGCTTGCTAATGACATGATTATGATTATACTGAATCTATTAGGACTAACACAAGGTGATCCCTCTGAAGCTCCTAGGAGCATGTGCGAGTTAGGGGAGTCAGTTGTGTTATGTGTTGGCTATGGTACTTTATATTTACGCCAGCTTAGGCACAACACTGTTAATTTTTGATCCAACAGTGAATGGTGGCCATTAACGTCCGACCAGATATCTGGCTCGCTTTGTCCACTGAGCTTGAATCACTCATCATTCCATTCAAATTGGTGAACGTTAACAAGCCTACCATAGAGTACTGACTTCAGGTCTGTGTGAATATATAAGAAAAATTGGATGATGATGATAATGTAGTAAGAACTAAGCGCAACGAGTGCAATTTGCGAAATCGGCGGCTAAAGTATAGCAGGAAACTGATATTTCACTAGATGTCGCTCACATCTCCGGTGGAAAGATGCCGCAAAAATCCGAGTTGCCTGATACATTTAACATAATATAGAATCAATACCCAACTTTCGTTTGGTACCTTTATCGTAATGTTAACAATTTGGCTTGGTTCTATTTCAATTATCATCATCCAGTTCTAGTTAAAATGATACTGAATTTTTCGTGTGTGAGTTAGGAGAATTGGTTGTGTTCTGTGTCCTTACGGCAAGAGCTATATTCAATAAATTGATGTTGATTGATATGAAACGGCTTTAACTGAACCATGAGGTCAAATATTTTCTGGTTCTGGAACATCATAAAATCCTCTATATTTCAAGATATCTCAAATGAAGGCTTATGTACGAACTTTCAAATATATTTCTTGTAAATTGAAGGCTCCTATCCTGTTTGATAGTGTTTCAACTCCTTTACACAGAATTTGGCAAACACATTAATCTCCTGAAATTTCCTTCTACATTGAAATAAAATAATATCGACCCCACATATTCCATCGGATTTCTCTTATTCTTTCTTGAATTCACGACCGGGGTTATCAGTGCCCTGTTATCAAGAAATTTCCACCTCAATTAACACGTAACTGAAAATTAAGTCTTAACTGCCGCTTTATCTGGAATCTAGGCATACCCTACCCTACTTCGGATGAGTACGAGTGAGCAATTTATGCAATCTACCAGCACTAACTATCAGAATTATTTTCACCCTACCTGCATGTTGTATTTTCATGAATTTCATAGATTTGGTAGAAATAATATGTAAACAGATTTAAAATATTGAGCCATTCTATTACCATTTCTGTGATCTGCATTAATAATGCTATGCTGTAATTGCTATCATAAATACTCCCATGGAAGGATGGGTGGATTGGGCAGTAAATTTTCCAATTAATTTTTTTTTGTAACTAGCATTTCTATCGAGCACATATATTCTTGCGGAGTAAGACCAAAAGACTGTATATTGCGGATTTTCCGCTGAAATTGGCTTCCAATGATTACAAATATGATGCAGGGAACTCCGGTGTTTTGGCTCCTCGCACGCGGCTGTGTCGCTAATGTAGGAATTATAATATTTTCACGCTTGTAAATACTGCACTTTGGATTAGTTTTTCTGGTGCAGACGACGTTTAACGACGCTCGTACCGTAATTCAGACGTATTTCTGGATTATATCCCTGTCTGGGGAAAACCTTAAACATCCCCAAGAAATGTAAATATTAACTCAGGAGGCGCGTCGAGGCCACTTAAGCCGTCTAGAGTGGAAGAGTACTTTTCTCTGAACAGGAAATCTCCATTACCATTGTCATGTAACCTGTCCTCTGTAACCTGAGTCTTGTAACTCAGTAACACTCCAGATATCGTTCTGATGAAACCCCATTGGTTCCCGCGAATTATCGCAAGGTAGAGGATCTACCAATCAGCTTTGACTACTACCTTGGTAGTACCGCCCCAGCTCAGGAAGAGGGCTGAGAATATACTAAGGGTTGACCTGAGGGAGAATTGAAGGGAGGTCGAAGTGGTGCAGCCGAACGCGACAGACGTTAGAATCGTCAAGGAAGTTCATTCCTGTATAGACGTATTAACTTATGGTGATTTCCATTGACACGCTCGGATCACTCGGAGTCATATTTGACAGATATTTTCGGTTCAATTGGACAGATGCATGACAGATGAGATTGATTTCGAGTGCTCCGAGCGTGTCAATGGAAATTGCCATTATGAAACGTGTGTGAGAAATTACGTACAAGTTTACAGTGTTGATATTGTTAGGAACCTCAGTAATTGACGATATATGATGTTTAATTGATTCCGGCGAAGTTGAAGTTTATAGAGTTATGTAAATAAACCTGTACAGGGTGACCAGATTTCGATTATTTAGCACTATAACTCTTACCGCCGTATTCACAAAGCTTTCAATCTCCGTTAAGTCCTAACTGAGGTCCTCAGTTAAGCATAAATAAGAATCGCAACCGCAACGTAAAATTAACGTGAAACAAGCCTGTTTCACCACCGTTAAATACTTTAATTGAGTTTGCGATTCAGATTTATCCATAACTGAGGACCTCAGTTAGGACTTAACGGAGATTGGAACACTTAACAATGCTTTGTGAATACGGCGGTTAACCTAGTAGATATAGAAAAGAAATAATAGGTTCTTCTCGAAGGGAAAACCATATTGCGCTGTGACTTTTAGTTTTTAATCTACAGGGTGGAATTGAAAATCAAGCATTTTCATTCAACGTTCAATAGAAAGTAAAACATGTGCCTATGGGAGATAATAGTCGTACATAAGGGTCCTGTAGCGGTTTCAGATAATCTGAAGTTCTGAATAATCATCACTGGTTCTGAAAGAGACCCTCCTGGCCTTACGAGCAACGACATTTTTCTTTTTGGAGCTCTTGTTCTTTGGAACAGAGTGCGTATCAATTCGCCCAAATGTCTGTAAATTCCGATTTTTTGGCTGAAAATGGTCTTAAACTCACTGATCAAGAATACGTGGTCGAAAGCAATTCTGTCCGGCTGGCCGTTAACACGATAACTCTTGAACGGAATGAGCTAGACAATTGCCCAAATGTCTATAATTTTCGAATTTTTTGATGAAAATGGTCTTAAACGATTTGTTTCAACTCACTGATCAAGAATCCGTGGTAAAAATCGATTCCATCCGGCCGTTAACACGATAACTCTCGAACGGAATTATCTAGGCTCTGTAATTTTCAGAGTGGGTTTAGGAGATAAATATCTCAAGTTCGTTATGGTTTCGGAGTAAAGAAAACAATTTTTTTTACACAACAAATTTCGAATTAATTTTTTTCAATCAGTTGCAGTTTTATCATAAGAACCAATCGATTTCATTTTCAACTCTAACAAGCTAATACTTTCGGAGATACGAGTTTCCAAAATTTCAATAATAAATCTTACTTCTATGTTTTCACAGAATGCTCTTATTATTTTATCTATGAATTATCGTATGATTTGTGTTCACACGTGTCATCTTGGACTTGCGTCCAACTTTTACGTATGGGTTAGACGCAAGTCCAAGATACTGTTTGAAACGGAAAATACCAATATTAACTTTGTCATATTGAAGAGAACTACTCATCTGTCAAATATTCTGTTACGTTTTACGCGCCATTTCTGAGTGCGTTTTTCAGCGGATGTTGGTTGCTTCCTGATAATTCAAAATTAAATATACAAAGGTGGTTTTGAGCAGGTGAGTTATTGATTTTCCTTGCCTTTTGTGTGGTCGTCTCCAGTTTCATTTTGAAATATTCATTCGTAAACATTAAATATTTGTTAATATTGTTGATTTCTGAACTACTTGGGAAACGTATGAATATAAGGTAACTTTGAATCGTTCAATGTTACCCGCAATTTGAATTTGGTACATCGGTTAACTTTGAATTTCCATTTTAAGGTGGAGATTTCCACGAAAATCGGAAAAAGCGACAACCAGTGTCAGAAAATATGGTACAAAAAGTGGGAATGCCCTGTGGACAAGATCTTTGACGCTATAGTTCAAACTTTGGCAAATCTTATCTCCGAAAGTGTTGGTTTCTCAGAGTTGGGAATAAGATCAATGGATTCTTATGATAGAACTGCATCACAAAATGAAATAAATTGAATATGAATCAATTGATATCATTCCCAACTCTGAGAAACCAATAATTTCGAAGTTATTTTTTAATAGACACATTTTGTTTTATTATAAGAATCCATTGATCATTCCCAACTCTGAGACACCAATACTTTCGGAGATATGATTTGTCAAAGTTTCAACAAGAGCGCCAAAGCTCCTATCCACGGGGCTTTCCCACTTTTTTTATTCTGAATATTGAAGGGATTTCTAAGAACAGAATGAATACCTTTGAAAACTAGCGGAGGCGATTGTTCTTCAAGAGATTAATGCAGCTATACGGAGGAGTAATTTGGCAGAGGGGAAAAGCTATGTATTATTTTTAATTTGTTCGTTTCTATCCTTTTGTCTATTCATTTTTCATGTTGAGTCTCGGGTATCTTGGAGAAACCTCTCCATTTTTCGACCACGGAATCTATATTGAAGAAAGAAATGCCGATCAATATTTTAAATCTCTGCTACTTTTGTAAACAAATTCAATTTTAACAAATCACAATACTCACGGGGAGATAGTGTTTTTTGCTGAGGTCTTTCCCTAAACTCTTGTATTTACTTCGAATTGTATGGTACTCCGTTACACTATCCTCTGCTAACACATCTGAAGCTCTCAATCAAAAGAATATATACAATGAATATTTTCACGTCACAACCGAAACTTGTATTATTCAATATCTGAACACTATCTTGGCCTAAACAAAAACTGTATGAATTTCCTTCTGAAGGATTACGAAATAGCAAATAGAGCAATACATCCGCCAACAAATCAGTTAACGTTTGTATGCAGCTGTCAGCAATTTTAAGCAAACTTTCAATCAGAACACACGAATTAATTAATCGGAAAATTTCTCGATGAAGTTTGGATTCATATTGGAGAATTTTCCTTCCAATCGGGGTAAGCTCCATTCATTGTAAGTAATTAATATTAAATACAATGGCCACCAGATTGCGTGACTAATCATCACAGGTTGAACTTTTCGCAACCTCAAACATCGATCGATAATTCACTTTTGAATAGGTAACACGCAAAACAAAATTTCCTTCTAGTAAATCAATATGATCTCATTGGCTGTTGTTCGAACCACCCTCATGTATGATATAGAAACATTGGACGTCGTGTCGACGAAAATTAATGACTCCATTCGTTTTTCGATAAGAAAATTATAGCGGACAGAAGAAAATGTTGACTAACTCAAGGATATTGAGAGTGTGAACATTTAGTATAGTGCAGGATATTTTCTTGGGGTTTTCATACCGGCCGCACAAAAATTAGGGTGAAAATTTCGGCAAGGCATGATTAAACTTTTAAGCACAGAAGAAAACTTCAAATTACTGAAGTAGAGAGTTTTTAACGTGTGTTTCAAATGGCATCAAGCACTCTAGCAGAATCCGTCATTAAAATTATGTTTCTAATTACCTCCCCTGAAAAACTACCCCCAGATATTTTTTTTAAATGGCACCCTTAAATTTTTCTCACTCTAAACAATTCCCCAGTAAAAGAAGAAATATGTTATGCTTTCAGACAAGGTAGAAAGTTCAAACAAACAGTAATTTAAATGGCATCAAAAACTCAATCAGAATTCATTCAATACAAACAATAAAAAAACATTGACACAAACAACACCCTGAAACATAATAAATCAACATAGTAATCATTACAAATCAAAATTAATGTTACAAATGGACTGATGGACAAATGGACAGAATGGACGGAGCAAAAATGGTGAATGTGCCGAAAATTATAATTATCACTTTTAAGGCTTGAATTTACGTACAATAATAAAAAATATTTTAACATATTTCTTCTTTTACTAGGAAATCGTTTAGAGTGAAAAAAATATAAGGGTGCCATTTAAGAATATTATCTAGGGGTAGATTTTTCAGGGATGGTAATTAAAAACAGAATTTTATCGATGGATTCTTCTAGAGTTTTTGATGCCATTTAATATACTCTTTGTTTGAACGTTCTACTTTGTCTGAGAGCCCAGATATTAGCTGTTTGGAACATTTGGGGACACCCTGTATACCGTTTTCGAAGCTTTTATAATATATGAATACATTTCATAACATTTTATTCGCAGACTTCTGTAGAGAATCGTCTATGATCACACAATTCTCAATTCTGACATATTATGTATTATATTGAAATGGAAATACGAAAAAACTTACGCCTCAAGTAACTCCAGGATACGATATTCATGAAATTCCGCGAAAATTGGTGGGTCGGCATTTTAAAAGTTATCACTGACTTTTGAATTGATCAGGTTTATATTATTATTATTATTATTATTATTATACTGATCCTCCTGGGTCTTCCACAAGGAGACCCCTCATAAGCTCTAAGAGCTTGCCCTGAGTTAGGAGAACCAGTTGTGTTATGTGTAGGCTTTGCTACTGTGTCCTTACGCCACCTTAGACACAGCACTGTTAATTTTTGACCCAACAGCGAATGGTGGCGATTACCGTGACTAGAAAATTTCTTTCCTAGCCTCGGAATTGAACTTGGGGCTTCCGCTCCCAAGTCAATTACTCTACCACTGAGTGAGTTATAGAGGTAATAACAACAAAATTGATCAAAATGAGTATAATTTCAAACCAATTTGGCCGATTATTCCAATTAACCAACTCAAATGTGATATTCAGATACGCAACCTACACTGAATATTGCAAGTCGCTATCTCTTTATGTTCACAAGTTATCATGAGATACACAATATATTTTCGTAATTTTCTAGAGTTACGGCTCTCACAGAATTTCACACACGTCTTTATGTCAATATTCTACAACTAGTTACCAAGCTTCAATCAGATCGGTTCTGTATTTTTTGAGTTATCGAAGAAATAATATTCCATAGTCCGAAACCGCCGATTGAGCCCAAAAACGACTCAACCCTCCCATTCGAACGCACAACCTCGTCTGAAAATCTTGAGTTCCTATCTCTTTTCGTTCGAAAGTTATCAAGGCAACGGTCACCCATACAGCTATTTAACTCACACAATGCTGCCCGGATCTCCAAAAATATAGATACGATCGTGTTCAAATTCGGTACTTGGCAGTAGAGTTACCTTTTGAGGCTCCAGCAAAATTTCAGCGATGTAAGACGAATAGTTTCTGATATCTAGAATTTTTTTCAGTGTATTTTTTTTTATTTTCTAGTAATACGATCCAAATGAAATTTTGCAGGAATTTTTGCATCGCCATTTTGCAACTAATACACCCATGTTTGAATTGGATCGGTTTCAGTTTTTTCGAGTTATTGAGGAAATAACAACCAAATTTCAGATGAATACAACTCCAAAACCGTTTAGCTGATTATGCCTATTAGTGAACTCTAACATCGCAGTCAGATGCACAATCTAACCTAAAAATTGCAAGTCACCATATATTTCTGTTCTCAGGTTATCGTAACATAGAGTTTATATTTTTTATATTTTTTAATAATTTTTTTTTTAATTTCATAGTGATATAATTCTGATATAATTCCACAAACGTCTTCAAGTTTGTATTCTATAACTACTCACTAAGTTTCAATTCTACCGGATTTGTATTGGTTGAAAACAAAATTATTACTCGGAAACTATTGGGCCGATTATGCCAATTAACGAACTTGTCCGTCGTATTAGGACGCGTCACCTACCCTGAAAGTTTCAAGTTGCTATATCTTTCCATTCTCAATTTATCGTAGCAAAGGACAGAATCGAATTTGTCCACGAATTCTTCATCAGGGAGTCGAACCCAATCGTTTGAGGCCATATTCGGCAAAAAATTCGAAAATTATAGACATTAGGACGAAATGATAACGCAATGTTCCCTAGAACATGCGCAACCAAAAAATATTGAATTGTTTACCTATTTCATTTCATTTTTCTCATTGATTTGAATAGCTAAAATATGTGGCAAAAAGAAAATTCTCTCATCCTTTAAAGGTCACAATTTGTAATCTCTTGTAATTTTGAAGATATTAGCTGTATATACGGAAACGTGTCAATCTGGACTAGATCAAGCAGAGGGTGAATTTAGTTGTAAATTTTGACAATACTCATGAACCTATCTTGATATTGAATGATTAATAGAATTTGAATTCGAAATATATTAATATAATTTTTTTTTCTTCATAGATGGTATATGTATATGAGAGATACGATGCTGCTGCCATTTTGAAGTGTATATCCTTCGTAGTTTCGTTGAATTTCGGACATTATAGCTTCACTGACAGGAAGTCATTAAGGGATATTGTAGAAGGTATACTCATTATTGAAAAGGTTATTTTTGGGGTTTCCCTACCAAACTCTGAAAAATATCTATAGAATAAAAAATTAATTATTTTGTGATTTGCTTCTGCGTAAGAAACACAAGATATTTGTCAGAAGCAATCAATCGAATAATGTTGCCTGACAAACAACAACTAAACAACATCAACGAAGAAACAACTATGTCGTAACGTTACGGAGTCTATATCAGACTCCTTCGTCAGACACTTAAATCTTCAGAATTATTTTGTTGATAGTTATTCTGAAATTTGAGAATTGTAACTATCAACAAAATAATTCTGAAAATTTTCGTTAAGTGTCTGACGAAGGATTCTGATATAGACTCCGAAACGTTACGATATAGTTGTTTCTTCGTTGATGTTGTTTCGTTGTTCTTTGTTAGGCAACATTGTTCGATTGATGGCTTCTGACAAATATCATGTGTTTCTTACGCAGAAAGAAATATTTTAATCACTGATGAGACCCTAAGAAAGTTTAAAACATGCATATTTTCGCTTACGTTTTGACATTCAATTAAAGCTATTGTAGGCTGGCTCTTGATTTTAACTGTCTATCAATAATTGCAAATTGCATTATTCCAATATATGATTGTTTTCTATCCTATGGAACTATTGAGTATTTCGAATTCATCTGACTACAATGCTAGTTTTCGATATTAGTTTATCCAATTATACAACAAAGGCTCCGCCATACGAAGACTTCTTTATACTTGTACAAATGAAATAGACTGTTCAAATGTATACGTTGAATACCCAACAACTATATTATACGAATTGAGAAAACTCTCACCTCCTATTGTTTCCATATGGAATGGGAACTTTTGAAGAATTCATTACAACTGTACATTCAATTAAACCACACTCCTGAATACAGCTAGGCACGTCGAAACAATTTTTGTATACTTGAACAAAAAGAAGAATGAAACCATTGTTTCTCGTATGAATTCAGGATAAAATATTGTCGAATGAAGTTCGAAACAACCATTGTGCCATATTCAATACTGCGGAAAATTGACAATGAATTTACAAACCATCTCTCAACACTGTTCTAGAGAAGGAAATCAGCCCGCAAATTAATAATCCAGAAATAACCTATGAAAGAAATACGGGGGCAGGGGCTTCGGCGCTCTTGTCAAACTACTAGCTAGTAATTATTCAAACATTGACAAATCATATATCCGAAACTATTGGTTTCTCATTGTGGATTTCACGAAGCTTCGATTAGCTTAATTGTGGATTTAGTTTGGTGGTTGCTTCAAAAATTAACTGGAAATTGACGTAGCATCACACTCATTTGGCAAGAGCTGTAAAAGCTTTGTGAAACCCACCGTAAGAGTTGGGAATGATACCAATGAATTATTGTGATAGAACTGCATCATAAATTAGTGTTAACCCTTAAGTGCCCAGAATATATTTTTTTTAATTTTGCCCTGAATTTTGGATATGATATTGATTTCAACTTAATATTTCAAAAAAAAATTGCAAAAGTATTTTTTTTTTTGTGAATGATAAATCATACGCTGAGCAATAGGGATATATATATAGGTATATTTCGTATGAGACGAACAATGATAAAATCAGAAAGCACAAAGAACATACAAAAACATACATACAGTAGGGAAATAAATGTAGACAATAAGAGAAGTTCTAATAATATTTCAAAACAAAGTAGTCTTTTTCTGAAAAGCACTCGGACAAAGTTACGGATGTGAAGTAATTATAGAGGAAGACGACGCTTCCTTCAGGAAGAAAACCAAAGCACAGTTTTTCTGTTACACTGCAACCTAACGTTTTGTCTTTTATTTTATCACCAGCACCAGTGTATATATTAAATTTCACAAGATACCCATCGAATGTTTATAAACACCAGAATTTGAATCCAAATCCCTTATAAATTTTTTCATGCTGTTCCTTCCATAGTAGGGCTCCATCGCCTCATCGACTGAGAAGTACTTTTCAAACGGTAGAATTCATACGATCTATCAATGATCTGATATTGTAAATTTCATAATTTTTATCAATATTTGAATTACTGTTCAAGTGGAAGATGCTGTGGATATTTACAAACATATTTCTCACTGTCGACTCAATATTTCTCGACATCGAATTGCTCACTTATGGCTTATTAATGTCAGGTCGAGTTTCCCAATAAGAGCGTCTTTTAGGAACTGGACTGTATGAAGACCATAGAACTATCGCCAAGTATTTATATATTTTTTGGGTGCCATGAAAGTTATGAAATTCTTTTTGATCGGAATAACTCTTAATTTTAATCAATATTTTATTTACAAATAAATAATAGTGGATGCAACATTTTCTACTAATTCAATCTTTTCCCCTCGTGCCGATGAATCTATTTCCTTCCAATTCTTTTTTTTTTATCTTTTTATTTCGTTTAATTTTTTCCACCTTCAATATTTTCGGAATACTTGCTAATGTTTGATTATCGCTGTTGTCACTCTTATCACCATCTAGTCGGCAGTTGGTGTGTATTGTGATTGGGTTATTCTCCTTTAGTTTATTGACTGCAAATATTTCAAAAATCTGAGAGAGAAATCCTTGTCCAAGATCCCTCATACTTGGGGCAATCTCATTATCACTATTTGCATCATCTTGGCCACTGTCTCTACCATAATTTGGTGGAACTAACGTAACTTCCAGGGATTGGGCTTCCATAATCTAATCATAACACGGATCATCAGATTCTAGCTCATGCAAATAGTTCAACAACTCTTCAGCGTCTTTTGGATCCTCCGGGTTGTAGAATTATTTGGTATAAACAATTATTTAATTTCATGCACCCATCACCTCAACGTATGATGTATCATAAGTATCATTTAAAATCATTTTTCTGTGTAGTATATCAATTTTTCAAGCAAAATGTAATTGAGCAAAAAAGAATATAATCCGGAAAACAATTACACTCCATTTTGATTCTAGTTCTGGTTATTTGGAGGAAGTTTTGTAACCTCAAACTTACCACAAACTCATTCCTAGAATTCTGACAACAGCTACAACTGAAAAATGATTTCATACTCACGTTACAGCAGGAAAAAGGAAATCGCAATATGTATTACAATAATATGAACCTTTATCTTGAAATCATACACAATCAGGTGGTACACGTGACGAAAAACAATATCAACATAACTTTAAAAAAGAACGTATTTTGTGTATGATATATCATACACTAGGTATTAATGGGTTAAGAAGTTGTTGTTCAGGTATCACCAATTTGACAACCGTGTACAACCGCTGGAACCTGGCGATAATATTTTAAGGTTTAATATCTCATATTGGATCGCAAATCACAGAATTACCTTGTAAAGAACAATCTTCAGTGATGGAGATCAATTTGCTGACGATGGTGTGTTTGTTTAATACTCACATTTCACACATATGGTATTTAATGAAATATCATTACTATATATAATTCCTTCTATGATGAATTTATGATTTTTATCTTTCAACTGTTTGCCTCAATGTTCGATTATGAATCACTTAAGAATCAAATTACTTCAATTCCTTAAATTCACAAATCACAATATATCATAAATCATGCGACCCTAGTCTTTTTTACTCCAGATGTTGCTCACGATTATTTCTGATATAGGCTTCTTGTGTATTCAACGTTGAATGTTCATTTTACCACCCGCCCTTCTGAGTTGGACTATGCAAGGTAAACATGGAATGTATCGAACGAGAAAAGGAAATATTCCAAATCTGTTTACCCGATTCATACTGGGATATGTGCACAACCAATTTCTTATACCAAAGGTAAATATTTACTTTCATTCCTTACTCTCTGAGTTATTCCTTACATGAGAAATGGAAATATTTTTCTTTCCATAAATCCCTTATTGAATTCCAACACTTCTAAAACTATGTCTTCGGAATAATTGTGAAACTGCAATTAATATATTTAGGTAGTGACCGACCGAAAGTTCGGTTTCGGTTTCGGTTTCGGCCAGTTTCGGCCAAGAAATCTAGTTTCGGCCTTAGTTTCGGTTTCGGTCCAAAATGGCCGAAAGTTTCGGCTGGGCCGAAACTTGACTGTTCGTGAATTTTCCTTGTCGTTTAGCCAGGAGTTATAAGTAGGTATACATAATTGTCGTACAGGTTATTGTAATCTATCTTTGTTAAGACTGAGAAATCATGAGAATTCACTTTAATGACTATTGATTAGATTACATATGGTGGTATATGAAATAATGAAAAATCAATTTCTGGTATCAATTTGTCTGCAACTTTGGAATTTCACAATTTAGTATGCCAAAATTATTTTAAAAACTTGTCTACTTCGTTCTTCATTCTCTGAAAGATTTCGTTAGATTGCTTAACTAGTTTCGTTTCAGCAGATTTTTTATAAGCAGCCTCTTGAATGTCCGGTATATAAAATAGTGAATGTGTATCAAAATTCAGCGTGAGTAAATTTCAGGCGGAAAATAACAACTGAAGACATCAGAAAGACGGCAGGCACGATGCTTGCTTATGGAATGGTGGAACATAATTTATGAATACATTTCCTAATGGAATTTCGAGCTTAGTTGCAACAAAAAAATATTGAATTCGTTTTTTTTTCTCTATCTACTTCTTAAATCCCCTTTCAAATCATACCAATTCTTTTTCAACAGAACCAGAACTCAAATATCTCGGAAACTGTTGATTTTCGGTCATCAATAAAAATGGCTCAAACCACAGCAAATGATCCATACTAACACCTCCTCCAAGGTTCACGTCTGATTTGGAATCACCCTGTATACTTCGACTGATTATTTTGATAACTTGGTAATAACAAAATAATAAATAAAGGTCTCAAAAAAATTGACTTTATTTTATTCACCACTCCTCAACTGTTTTTATGTATATGCAAATGAAATTGTAAAAAATACAGTAGATTTCTGTATGAAATATGAAGTTTCGGTTTCGGTTTCGGTTTCGGCCGAAACTGAGACCCTGGCCGAAAGTTCGGTTTAGGTTTCGGTTTCGGCTGAAAAACCAGTTTCGGTCGGACACTATATTAAGGTGAAACTATCACCCTATTACTCAGCCAGTTAATTGGAAATGCAATTTAAATTTCGTTGCGTTACTTAGCTCATTATATAATTTTCAACATAAAATTATAGCTTGAGCTTTTTTTTTCAGGAAAAACGCTAGATTCAAACGACGGGAATTAGAATTTTCACTTATAATACCACAAGAGCTTCAAAATTATCGGGTATTTTTCCCGATAGGTTCGTTGCAAACAAATGAAGGAGTCAAGTTTTTCAGGTTAAAAAATCACGAGCGCGAAGCACGAGTGATTTTTCCTGAAAAACTTGACGACTTTATTTGTTTGCAGGGAACCTTGAGGGAAATGCCAGATAATTTTGAAGCTCGTGTGGTATTCGGGGGATTATTTTTCCGTCCCAAATGTCGGCCAATAGAATTGCACCATGAGATGAAATGAACAGTTAACAATTAAGAATTTCATAATTGTACCTTCCTTATAGTCTTCTCCATCCATTTTCTTCATATTGTAAGCGTAATCTTTCATAATGTTTGCCAATTGCGCTTCACTCGTTTCAGCACTCAATGTGTATTCCCTCTCAGTACAAAAAGTAGTAAATTGGTTCCAAACTGTATTTTTTGCCTTCTCCGTATTAATGGGAACATTTCCTTTGACTTTTTTATCGATGGTGGACAGAGAACAAACTCCAAATCGACTCATTTTCATGCAAAATCTCCAATTTTCACAATTGAATTCAACCTGTCAGTTTGACGTGTGGTTAATTTGACTGTTTTTTATATATAGCAACTACCAGAGAAAATAATCAAAAAATTATCAGTATAATACCATGTAGGTTGTACCACGTGACGTCGAATGGTGCAATTCTATTGGTCGATATTTGGGTCGGAAAAATAATCATGAAATATTCTTTATTTTTTCAAAATTCAACCACCACTTTGTAAAAGCCTTTCAATTATTTTCAGTTATGATGAATGTTATGACATATACTAACTGACAAAGAAACTGCAACACCTAGAAGGAGCTATTTAAATTTTAATTTTTTTCGTAAATAATAGATAGTATACCAAGGAGTAAATGATTGAAATTTGGAGAAACAAATCGTGAAGATTTTCCATGTGAACATTTTTTGTTACTTACATATTGTAGTCGTTTTTTGCAAATTTTTTAAATTTTACAACAAACCAGCTGTTCGAGGAGAGCCAAAGTCGATGTTTAGTTGTTGTTAAAATGCCTAGAGCAGCTGTACGCGGAATTTATCGCCAGCTAAGTGAATTTCAAAGAGGTCGAATTATTTGGTCTACGGCAGGCGGGGTTGTCATTTCGAGAAATCGCTAACCGTATGAACAGAAATCCAACTATTGTTATGAGATGTTGTCAAGCGTGGTTTGATAATGCCCAAAATCGAAGAAGGGTAGACACCGTACGTCGAAGGGGAACAAATGAAGTTCAAGATCGACGTCTAAGACTCATGGCTATTAGATACCGTTTTGCGACAACTCGATCTTTGGCTGATGGGTGGCTAGGAGAACAAGGCCATCCTGTAACTGTCCAAACGATTTACCGCCGGATAAGATCTTTTGGACTGCGGCATTATCGACCCCATCTTGTGTTACCTCTGACGGTTGAGCATCGGCTGCAACGATTAGAGTGGTGCAGAGAACGTCAACATTTGAATGTGGAATGGCATCAGGTCACCTTTTCTGATGAATCTCCATTCTCCTTGGGTGTCCATGATGGTCGAAGAAGGGTTAGACGACGTCGGCGAGAAAGACATGAACCTCAGTTTGATATTGAGCGTCATGTACACCGGACAGTAGGCGTTATGGTATGGGGTGCTATTGCACATGCAAGTTAGTCACCTTTAGTCCTTATTCGAGGTAACATGACAGCGCTGCGTTAACTTCAAGAAATAGTGGAGCCATATGTTCTCCCTTACCTTAACCGGCTCGAGAATCCAATATTTCAGCAAGATAATGCTCGACCTCATGTTTCCAGAGTTAGTTTAAACTTTTTTGAAGCGACCCATGTGAATATTTTGCCATTGCCGCCCAGATCACCCGATCTTTCACCCATAGAGCATTTTTGGGACATCATGGATAGAAGGCTTGGAAATTTAACCCAGCCCCCACGGACTGTGGCGGCTCTGATACATGAACCACAGGTAGCTTGGGATAGTATCCTTCAAGAAGAAATAGACCATCTTATTGCATCAATGCCAAAATGTGTTGGGGAGTGTATAGATAGTCGCGGTGGATAAACAGATTAATACAAATTTATTAAAAAAAAATTGTAAATCATTTCTTTCTTCAAATTTCAATCATTTACTCCTTGCTATACTATGTTTTACAAAAAAAAATAAAATTTAAACAGCTCCTTCTGGGTGTTGCAGTTTCCTTGTCAGTCAGTATATTATGTACAAATGAGTTTAACCGATTTCATCGTTACCCTTTACACTGTACATAAAGGTACAAACAACGATGCCCTTGAATGAAATCTCCCTCCTAAAGATATGAGGATGCGGTTTTGGCATTCCGGTATCAATCGAATAATGCCGACAACAAGACGAAATATGAAAATATGTACTTTCTGCTCAACCTTCATATCACCTTTCAACTTATACCTTTTTTTATTCATTTTTATTATTATTATTATTTATATCATATTGATAGTTCTTGTTACTTTCTTACGTACAATTCTACATTGTTACTAATTCTGTTCTAACAATGACAGCCCTCTAGTTTTAACAGGTCTATTTCAGTTTTCTTATGCGAAACCCCGTACATAATTCCATAGATAAGTTTATTTTCTCAAGTGCTTATGAAAAATAAATATCACTAAACATTTCCGTCCAGAAATTTGGAGTTCTATTTTCTTGAAAATTGGACACTTTCTGCGAGTACGCCTAGAATTATTTATATATAATATATATATATATAATTATTTTGAATGTTAATAAGTTGGTTTCGAGTCGTAACAACACCATATATATTGATATATATATATATATATATGTGGATGATATTGGGAAAGTAGTCGGTCATAAAGAAGTAGACTCTTTTTTCCTTTAACTCGAGCTTTCGAGACTGTATTGTCCCTTCATCAGGAGTCGCTAAAATTACAAGGTGTTATAATATTATTACAAGTATAAAGTAACAATTCTGTTAACTCGAACAGAGATGTAGATGGGCTGAGTTCTATTTATTCTCTCCTCATCGACATGGATGCCAATATAAGAAGAGGTTGGTATGACAGACCAATCGATGAATAACTGTTCTCCCTGACCACCGAGTGATGGTTCCAATACAGTTTGTTTTCTATTCTGATCGTGGTGTGAAAGTTTTGGTTTCTTGTTGCTTTTTTCCATATCGGCATAAAAGTGCTCTCTCTCTCTCTTGTTGTTGAAATTTCAAAAAAAAAAATTTTAATATGTCATTGTAATGTCATTTGTCGTATCGTTGATTTGTTTTCTTCGGAGATGACAATTTCTTTGATCTCCGAAGGTTAAATATCTTTGTGGTGTGACCAATTTTATCTATTTTATTGATGTCTGTGCCTTTTGACAGACTGACATAATTCAGCCATGGAGATTTGTTGACGTTTCCCACTGAGTTGACATCCCTCAAAATTGTTGTTTTGACTTGGAGTTTTTCCATTATTTACTGCAGGAAAATGATTACATGTATTTCCTGATAACTTTATTATCAAGCTCAAATTCGTGAGTTTTGTTACTTTATACTTGTAATAATATTATAACACCTTGTAATTTTAGCGACTCCTGATGAAGGGACAATACAGTCTCGAAAGCTCGAGTTAAAGGAAAAAAGAGTCTACTTCTTTATGACCGACTACTTTCCCAATATCATCCACATATAATTATCAGTTAGTCGATAAACACCATTTCACTATATATATATATATATACAGGGTGTTTGCTAAACATGCGGCAAAAATTCAGGGGGTTGTTCCTTGGACTATTCTAAGAATATTTCGTCCTTTGATGATTTTTGAAAAACCTATTTGTTTCGAAGATATAGGGGAAACAAAATTTTGGATAATAACATTTTATTATGAAAAATTACATGAAAATTCAACTCAACCTACAAAAACTGTTGAAAATGACCACCTCTACCCAGCATACAAGCATCCAATCTTCTCCTCATTGACTGCCGAACCCATTCAAAAACACCAGGATCATTTCTTATTAAGTTACACCCAGCAATGATCCGATTTCGCAAGTCTTCCACATTTTCTACTGGAGTGGTATAAACTAATGATTTTAGATGGCCCCATAGGAAATAATCTAAGGGGTTTAAGTCCGGGGAACGAGCAGGCCATAAATGAGGTCCACCTCTTCCAATCCAGCGATCTCCGTATGTTAATGTTAAAAACTCACGAGCAACCAAACTAAAATGCGCTGGTGCACCATCGTGCATAAACCACATTGCATGTCTTATTGCCAATGGTACATCCTCCAAAAACAGAGGTAACGTTTGTTCTAAAAAGTTGCGATACACGTCCCCGGTAAGTCTTTCTGGTAAAAATATCGGCCCTATTAGGCAGTCACCCACAATACCAACCCAAACATTCAATGAGAACTGATGTTGAAAACGATCTTCAATTACCTCATGTGGATTTTCGTCGGCCCATACATGGTTGTTATGAAAATTTCTTATTGCATTTCTTGAGAAATTCGCTTCATCGGTAAAAAGAATCAGCGTCAGTAATTGAGGAATTTGAACTAATGTGGTTAAAAGCCATTGACAAAATGCAATACGTGGGGGAAAATCAGTAGGAATAAGTGCCTGAACGCGTTGCATATGGTATGGGTATAACAAATTGTCTTTAAGAATTTTCCAAACAGTCTTATTACTCACATTCAAAGTATTGGAAATTTTTCGAGTAGAAGTACTAGGGTCTTCTTCGATCATGTCCAGCACATTCTCTTCCAGTTCCACCGTTCTTACTGTGTTTGGTTTTCCTGGTCCCCCCATTTTTTTCAATGCGCCTGTTTCATGCAGACGTTGATGAATATTTTGAAACAATTTTCTGTCAGGAATATTACGCCCAGGAAATCGTTCAATGTACAACCTCCTAGCTTTTAATGAATTTCCATCAGCAAGTCCATAAATGAAATGCATGTCAGTCATCTCGGCGTTTGTATAGCGATTCATAATAGTCAAAGATAAAATGTTAATTGCTAATACATCACAAAACGAATTCAAATGAAAACCGTGTTTAATCTGTATTCCTTTACCATCTGCACTTATCAATTTTTAGTCAAAAAACTGGCCGTTTTTAGTAATTGGAATGTTGTTAAACAAATTTAAAAATAAATTGTACCTACTTAGTAAACACAGTGCGGTACGCATTTTTATTTAAACTATTATTAATTTTAAAAATATGAAAAATGTTGTTCGCCCTGTATCTTCGAAACAAAGAGGTTTTTCAAAAATCATCCAAGGACAAAACATGCTTAAAATAGTCCAAGGAACAACCCCCTGAATTTTTGCCGCATGTTTAGGAAACACCCTGTATATATATTTTTTTTAATCACCTTTACAGGGCTTGGCTTTGATAATGCCGGTTCACAAGGAACAAGGCATGTCTCAGTTGCTTGTTAAGAATCTTCTCACAATTCTCGTAGTCCAGAGGATTACCTCCTTTTGTGCTTCCTCGATTAAGTTCCCCTCGAGCTTGCTTGTGTTCTCTGGCAGATGTACTTCAACCAGGCCGTTCGTGGTGATTACCAGTGGAAGTATTGATGTGCCGGTGAGTCTGTACAGTTCTTTTATATATATATATATACGCAGGGGTGGTACTAAGAGCCATCGGGGAGTGACGTCCCCGCGTACCCGAGTCATCCGGATCCTCAGGTTAGCAGTCTGAGATCTGAAGAAATTATTGCTCCTGTAACTAGAAGTGGAAATCAGGGCGGTAGAGGGCAGCGGGCTGGTCCTCTTCGGAGCCGTCTGGAGGAAGAGCCTGATGGGGCCAGCTGTGGTGCAAGCGGCGCAGCCCCCCGAGATGGCACCGTAAGCCAGAATCTCGTTTCACGGAATGTTGAAGGAAACCCCAGTTTGGATGTGAGAGGATCTCGTCCCACTGAGGCTGCAAATAGACGAGATGCGAGAACGCGATGAACGGAGGAGGACAACATCCTAATAATGCGCGTTCATTATATAGCTAAGGAAATGTAACCAAGAACTGGAAAATCATACAGAGAGTTACTCACCGAAATATGGAATGACATCAACCCGCAAAGACAATCATACGCAAACCTGCTGGCGAATAGAGTCAGGTCGATTATCGAAAGGGAAAAGTTCACAACCACAGAACTCAACACCATTGCACAAAGTTTTATACCACGTGGTGCTACGGTGAGTGCAGAAAATGATGAGGAAACACGATCGGAGGCCAGAACACACATCCGTATGAGCATCCAACCATCCAGGCTAGAGCGTGAATACTACCGGAACCTCCAGAAGTACTCGCGACTGTCTCCCAGTAAGAGATCGGGAATACCGAGAATGAAACAATCGAGGGAAATGCTAGACTGTGTCCAAAGGGTAGACAGAACAATGGAGCGATATGTCACGGCAGCCTCCACACTGAGGGAAGTGGTCGATTGTGTATACGCTGGAGCGGTTACGGTGTGCGAAGAACTAAAAATCAACATAGGCAAGGTATATCCAACATACCGTCAAGAACTATTACCACCATGGAAAGTAAGGCTGGAAAGGAAAATTAAAATCATTAGAAAGAAAATCGGCACTCTTCATACTTACCTTAATACAGGAACACCAACTAAACGGATCTTGAAAAGAGTACGGCAAATCGCTTCGGAATCTCGCATCAGAACCAATAGTCTGAATCAACTACTCAGAGAACAGCTGATGGTGGTCACTGACCAACTAAAACAAAAGATAAAAGCGTTAGGAAACCGCATTGAACGGTATAATGAGAGGGTCAAGAGATACAGAAACAATCAGCTTTATTATAAAAATCCTAAAGAGTTCTTCCGCAATCTTGACAACGCTAACACTGCAAGAGGAGTATATCCGGAAGAGAAAGAAATGATTGAGGAGTGGAAGGGAATATGGGAGCGAAGGGAGACTCATGATGATGAAGCCTTCTGGATAAAGGATGCTGAGAAGGAAACAGAAAACTACATCATGGAAGACCTGAAGATTGTGGAGGAAGATATCACATCTGTCCTTAAGAAAGCGAAAAATTGGGCTGCCCCTGGATCCGATAAACTCCACAACTACTGGTGGAAAAACTTTAGGGCCACACACCGAAAATTGGCCGATTTCTTCCAGAGGGCGTTAGTGGAGCCCTCCATCATTCCGGATTTCTTCACTTTGGGGGTCACCCATATGCTTCCCAAAGGTAACATCAGTCCAAATCCCAGGGCCTATAGACCAATTACATGTCTACCAACGGTGTATAAAATCCTGACTGGAATAATCACCAGACACCTGTGGAGCCATGTAAGCAGGCACAAAATCCTAGCGAAAGAACAGAATGGTTGCAGAAAGGACGCCCAGGGCTGCAAGGAGCTTTTAACAATTGACCATCTTATAACGAAGCAGGCCAGGAAAAAGTCGAGAAACATCTCGGTAGCGTGGGTCGACTACAAAAAGGCCTTCGACTCGGTCCCCCACTCTTGGCTCCTTAAGGTTCTGAAACTCTACGGTGTGTCCGAGGACATTGTCAACCTACTAGAACACCTGATGACCACCTGGAGAACAAACCTGACATTCGGTTCAAACACAACACCTGAAATAAGAATTTTAACAGGAATCTTCCAGGGGGACAAGCTGGGTGCGTTATGGTTTTGCCTGGCTCTAAACTTCCTCAGTAAGCTCCTGAATAACAATCGATATGGATACCTTGTGGATACCAGGTCGAACATCAAAATTACACATCAACTCTATATAGATGACCTGAAACTATATGCTGCAAATGAGGAACAACTGAAAAGCCTCCTGAAGATTGTAACATCCTACACAAAAGATATCAGGATGGAAATGGGGTTGGAGAAATGTGCAATAATACACGTGAAAAGAGGGAAGATAACACAGGGAGGAGAAATGCTTGTTCAGGATGATGTGGCTATACAAGAACTAAGCCCGGGAGAGACATATAAGTATCTGGGCGTACAGCAAGCTTTGGAAATAAGAACATCCAACCAAAAAGAAGCCTTTAAGAATAAATTCTTTGATAGAATCAGGAAGGTCCTCCGCGGCAAATTGAACTCTAAAGCTATGTTCACAGCAATAAATACATGGGCAATCCCCAGCATAGCCTATTCCTTTGGGGTAATAAGATTATCTAACACGGATCTGAAGGCTATTGACACGCAGATGCGAGTACTAATGACAAAATACGGCATTCACCATCCCCACGCATCGGTCAATAGACTTTACATGCCCCGAAACCAGGGGGGCAGAGGCCTACAAAATGTTGAGATGGCCCACAATAAGGCGGTAATGGAACTAAGGAAATATTTTCACTCTAAAAACATACCGTTCTTTCAGTCAATCTGCCAGGAGGATCATAATATCACGGCTCTCAACCTGGCATGTAGACGTAACCTACCACAGACACCAACCTCTGACCAACTACTGCAGGAATGGCATGGCAAACCTCTTCATGGTAGATATCCGGAAGCTCTGAAAGATAGAAGAGTAAATAAAGATCTGACACTGGCTTACCTAAAGTCTGGATACTTGTTCCCGGAAACCGAGGGGCGTCTCACTGCAATCCAGGATCAGGTCGTACCGACGAGGGCATACATGAAGCACATTGCAAAAAAGAACATACCAACTGACAGATGCCGTAAATGTTCCCAAGCTACAGAAACCATACAGCATATTACATCCTCATGCTCTATCCTGGCACCTCGTGAATACACCCATCGGCACAATGCCATGGCAAAAATATTCCATCAGGCGATTGCTGTTAAAGCGGGGCTTATACTTACCACTCGAAGGGTGCACGAATACTTACCCAAGCCGATATTGGAAAATGACGGGTTCAAACTGTATTGGGACAATCCGATAATAACGGACAGAGCGGTGCCGCACAACAGGCCCGACATCGTTATCTTTGATAAAAGAAACAGTAAAGTGACCATCATCGATGTAACTGTTCCGGCGGATGACAACATCAACAGAGCATATACCGAAAAGTTGATAAAGTATCACGATCTGGCCTTCGAAATGAAGGAAATACACTGATTGAGAATGGTGAAGATTCTGCCTCTGATAATCTCCACTAACGGACTGGTCGAAAGCCACCTGCCTGAAAACACAGAGCTCTTGGAACTCGATCAACAGTTAATAAGCAGAGCACAGAAGGAGGTGATACTCTGGACGACAAGGATCGTCAGAATGTTCCTAACAGCTACATAGGGAGGCCTTGGTCACTCTGACCCGGTCTATCTAGAGAAAAAACCCAAGAATGGTGATGATTTAAAAAAAAAAATATATAGTAGTAGAGGGGTTTCGTGGGATTTCAGTCAGGTATTAAGAAAGACTCTTTTTTCTTTACTCGACCGCACATACAGACCCAAATCGGTATACTCGACCGACTATACGCTCCAAAAGTGACGTTGTCAGACCCGGCTCCGGGTCTGGAAACGTTCGACTATAGAATCATTATGAGGGAGGTTAGGGGGTGTTAGGGGTGAATTTTCAGCTGGGTGTGAAAAGTCGGTTATACACGATATTATATACAGAAAGTTTCAGGGTTTGGCCAGTGCGAGGGCGCTTCTACCGATTTGAATCTGATGTATATGATTCGTATAGCTGACCGACGCGTTCAGTCCATAAACATGGCAACACTGCACGTTGAAAGCTTCATAATATACAGACCTCAAATCATCTATTTTGGATCTTATATGATCCCGGAATAGTAAACCGTCTTTATGAGCAATGAATATAACTATGGATATTTCAGATTCTCACAAATTTGTTTTTACATCGTACAACCTTACGGAAGCTTATACAAACCCGATTAAGGTGGTCAACGTCATGAATATGGTTTATTTGAGGTATTTCTGATGGAATTTTCATTTCAATCATTCGTGAGTAGAGTACCAGACAATTTGACTTGATGAATTTTAAAAATTCATTCGTGATATTATACTGCGTGTACCAGTGCCAAATCGACAGTATTAAGCGTAACGATCAAAAGTAATCAATATAAGGGTGATTCACATCGATGACTATTAGACGTTTATGGAGAACTAATCAGAATTTTGAGCTGAAAATTGACATTGGTCTTCCTTCCAAAAATATTTTTAAACCTCTACCACTTCCAGTTATACCGGAAAAAGACTACTACATTTGATGGCAATTTCAGTAATATGCATAACTTTCTCACTGGAAGTAGTCTGTGACTTTCCGGAAACATAGAAAGAAACTAAAACTCGATGTTTCGAAAACTTAAGTGGACATCCCATGAATTTTAATTCATTTTTCATTGGATTGTTGAGAATCCAAAACCCAATTAAAAGTATCTATTTTCAATGAAAACTACATAAATGGAAATATTCTATTTCGGTCTATAAATACTGGTAGAAAAAAAAAGAATAATGTTTTAAAATAATCAACAATCGCAACGAACAATTAATTAAATATCGGGAAATGCCAAATTAAGTTTTCGAAACATGTGATTTTAGTTTCTTCCTATGTTTCCCGAAAGTCACAGACCACTTCCACTAAGAAATTGCGCTTTTTCCTGATTTCAAGTTTTTCGTCGTTAACTCTCCAAGCCCTCATTTTAGGTATAGGGTTTGCTTAAGTAACCCCCCCTCTTTTTAGGCGTAGAATCGACTGAAAGAACAAAAAATGTGAGTGGTAATTTGAAAATCTTGAGTTTTGATGAATTTGAGTTGTCCAAGTTCATGGCCTTCTCGTAAACACCCTGTACATTTTTGGTGTGAACTGCCACCAGTCTGTTATACTACGTATTGGAAAAATCAAGATCGAAAAAGATTATCTCGAAAAAAACTTCTCCTGAAGAAATATTCAAAGAAAAGTGAGGCCCAGATCACTGAAATTGCTATCAAATAAGCTATCCGATGAAAGAATAATATACTGGGTGTGCTATTTAAATCAAGAATGTAGTAGTCTGTTTTCGGTATAACCGGAAGTGGGTGAGGTTTGAAATTATTTTAGGGAGGAAGATCAATATCTCAAACCCCATTATGCGAATTTTCAGCTAAAAATTCTGACTAGTTCCGTTTTTTTTTGTAGAGGGGGAAACCTTTTATAGGCATCCTGGTTCTACGCCAGGGTAGTGTTAGACTCACCAGCAGAACTGCCGGCATACTCACTAAAACCCCCTCTCTTACCCCAAGATGGTCTGGGGCGACGGCTTTATTGCTCGCTGCCGAATTAGATGGTGTTGGGTGGCGAGTTACCCAGAATTTGTGGCGGAAGGTGAGACAGCCTCAACCCACCCCCTCGCGCGTTCGTGGGGCTCTGGATGTCATTTGGCCCCACCGGGTCTAATAGTCTATTGCCGTGAATCACCCTGTATGTTAGGCATAAATTACACCAAGAATAGCATAACCTTTGAATACAGGGTGATTTACGACGAATATTCGTTAGAATATCTCAAAGGAATACTCGAGATAACACTTGAAATTCAATAGTTAAGCTTTGTTTGGAGAGATTAAATTTTTTAAGAATTCATTGAATTGGCTTAAGCTCTAAAAAATGTTTGCGTAGTTTGCGAGCAATAATAATTGTAGATAATATAATTTATACAGGATTATTCATCTATCAGAAGTTTCTGGAACAGTCATCATAATTTTGTGCTGAAAATGTTAATGTGGGTGCTTTCGACAATGAACACTTTCTCTAAAATATTTTGAGACCTCTTCAACTTCCGGTTGTCCGGAAACTGTCTACTCTCAAGTCTCCCACTTACACCAATATAAAAAAGTGGAGAGTATTTTCGGAGCAATGAGAATAATTTATTTCTGAAAAAACACCCGTTGGTGCCTAGCGTCCGATGGGGTCCTGACAACCCACCGGCTACGGCCTTGACTAGCTAAACAAAAAATTATTGAAATAAGGTATGCGATCAGAATGAAGAGATAATACCTCAGAAGGAGTAGTAGGTACATGAATTTATTTTGTATTGAATACTGGACCATTTCAGAATCTCAGAAACAGGCATGTTTTTCTTTCATTTGGCAGTCGGGTGACCTAATTAATGTTACATCACGTTGAGTTGAATATTAAATGAATTGGCAAAATATGATTTTGGATAATTCTTCGTTTAGAAATAAACTATGCATGCGTCATAAAAGCCATAGTATCAATTTGATAGAGCATCTATCCAGGAATACAGTGCGATTGGCTCAGTGGTAGAGTAATTGACTTGGGAGCGGAGCCCCAAGTTCAATTCCGAGGCTAGGAAAGAAATTTTCTAGTCACGGTAATCGCCACCATTCGCTGTTGGGTCAAAAATTAACAGTGCTGTGCCTAAGGTGGCGTAAGGACACAGTAACAAAGCCTACACAGAACACAACTGGTTCTCCTAACTCAGGGCAAGCTCTTATAACTTATGAGGGGTCTCCTTGTGGAAGACCCAGGAGGATCAGTATAATAATAATAATAATAATAATAATAATAATAAGAAGGACCAGCAGAGGCTGAGAACGGAATGAAAATAATAATAATAATAATAATAATAATACTTAATGAACGTATTGAAAAATTCCGTCGATTGTAGTCTTGGCATCGAAAAGATTGGCGATAATTGGAATTTTTTTGAATTTTCAAAAATATTGAATATCTCGAAACCCGAGGGATTTTTACAAAACATAAAACCGATTGCTCTGGACCAGAACAACGTCCTCTACCTACAGGTATCGTATTGTCCATTCATTTTGCCACACCCTGTAGCTGAACTTTCAGAAGTGCTTTCCTAATGGATTTTTTATTGAAATATCGTTCGTTTTCGTGGACTATCCTTATGCACGTGTATACCTACTAATCATGGTTGAAGTAGCCCATGGAGTTGTTTTATTCTATCATCGTGGGGGTTTCACAAACGTTGATGGCCTGATTGACTACTACAATTTTGAATTCTATCAGTCGATTAGACATATACATTCAATTATTCTGCGAATAATCTAATCAACAATCTTTGAGTAACCCATGAGCAGTCCCATAGATATTTTAAGGAAATGATTATTTGCCCAATTTAATCCCGTTATATTCATATTCTGTTTTGAAAATCTCAATTCGCATATTCCTTTATAAAAAATGGGTTCAAGCCCTGTGGACAGGTGCTTTCTGGCGCTCTAGTTCAAACAGACAAATTATATCTGGTATTGGTTTCTCAGAGTTGGGAATTATATCAATGTATTCATATGATAGAACTGCATCATAAAGGTAATTCAATTCAAATAATAGTTTATTTATCAAGATTAAATGAGCAATCATGAGAATGAGAACTGCACCACATTTTCAAAGTTTTTTTTTGGCACTTTGCGGTAATCTGCTCAATACAAAACTTCACATGCGTATAAAGGTCATGATTCTACAATTTGGTGCTAAATTTCAGATAGATCGAGTGATTGGTTTCGGAAATATTCATAAAAAATATTTTTACTGAAATCGGCCATAACTCCGAAACCCCTTGATGGTTTTCGCCCATTAACGAACTCGTCCGAGATATTTACGCTCCAAAACCACCTTGCAATTTTCAATCCGCTAACTCCTTTCGTTCGAGAGTTATCGTGCCTATGGCCGGTCGGACAGAATCGATTTCGCACTCGGATTCTTGATCAGTGAGTCGAACCAAATCATTTGAGACCATTTTCAGCCAAAAATTCCAAAATTACAGACACTTGGGCAAATTGATAAGCACTCTGTTCCGAGGAACTAGAGCGCCAAAAAAACAAGTTTCTTATGACAATTGCCCAAAACAGGTTTAAAGTACCTACAAATAGTAGGTATTCCATAAAACATGTATAAAAGAAGAAAGATAAGTAATAATAAATTACCTTGTGTTCGATCAAAAATTTCCTGATATACGTTCACAAAATTTTCTCCTCTCTCGAACTACAGAATTATGCTTTCAATATTTACGTAGGTAATATTTTCAAACATTTTCGGGTGAGGTCCCCGTTGCATCGCTAAAAAAAGAGTATTCAACCCCAATATTCTTGAAGTTACAATATTCCCTTCTGTCAAGTTGACTTTATGACAATTCATACATAGAATATACATAGAATAATTATATCAATCTGTGAAATACGATTTACATTGAAATTTTGAAAAATCATATCTCCGAAAGTATTAGCTTGTTTGAGTTAAAAATGATATGAATGGATTCTTATGATGAAACTGCTTATTAAAAAAAATTTAATTTGGAATTTGTTTTGTAAAAAAAAATGTTTTCTGATTACTCCGAAACCTTTTGTCCGATTTTGCCCAGTAACGAACTTAGCCGAGATATTCATCCCCCAAACCTACTCTGAAAATTTCAACTCTCTAGCTCATTCCGTTCGAGAGTTATCGTGCCTACGGCCGGCCGGACAGAATGAATTTCGACCACGGATTCTTGATCAGTGAGTCGAACCAAATAGTTTAAGACCATTTTCATCGAAATATTCGAAAATTACAGACATTTGGGCAAATTGATAAGCACTCAGTTCCGAGGAACTAGAGCGCCAAAAAGCAATGGAATTTTTAGTTTAGGTATGTGCACACGAGATGACAACATTATAATCATACAACTTAACGCTCAAGGAATTTCCAATAAAATTGACCAACTTGAAATATTAACTGATAATATTGATCCTGATATCATAAGCGTTTCGAAACACTGATGTAATAGTGAACAAATCAACTTGATGACTCTAAAAGGTTATTCAATGGCTGCTTCTTACTGCAGGCCTACTCGACAACATGGTGGAACAGCAATTTACACTAAAGCTGTGTAACAGGTGGAGGAAATATTTTATGTTAAAAAGTTTACAGAGGAAATGAATTTTGAGTTCTGCGCAATAAATGTGAAAAACTTGACTTGTTCTGTCTGTATTGTGAGCGTCTACAGGTCTCCCCAAGGTAATATAGATTTGTTCACTCAAACATTGTCGCTTGTCCTGAACCATTGTTGTACAGGATCTGGAACATTTTTCGTCTGCGGTGATTTAAATATTAATTACTTCGAAGAACAAAACTCCCTAGCATATTTATTAATAAGTTTCGGCTTAAGATCTTTGTCCAGCAGTACTATATCTGGCTTCATGGCATGGATCTGCCGAGTTGTTGGAAAAGCATAGTTCCAGTAGATTCGAGCTCTATCATTTTCGATGACTGATCCAATTTCCAGAGGCACATATGGTAGCACTGGCTCCTTGTGTATACCATAAAATTCTCTCAGATGGAAGTCGAGTGTTGTCGAGTGTTGAGAAATGGTCCAGTACACCTGGATCGTTGAAATATTTCGATATTTCGGGTATATCTTCACAAATATAGAGCCGATCGAGTTCAAATCTAGAACTTTAGTGTAAAATAAGGTTTTGAAGGCTCTCGCAGAATTCAAAAGATATCTGATAGATAGGTATATTCAGAGATACAGAATATTTTAAATTTTTTGTTTTAATTTTCCAGTCATGCGATCCTCACGAAATTTTGCATAAGTCTTCGTGTCGGTATTTTTAAATAACTACTACGCTTTAATTCGTTCAGATCAGTATTTTTCGAATCATTTGGAAAACAAAATTTCAGCTACCTATAATTCTAAAACCACTCGGTGTATTCTGCCCATTAACAAACTGAAACTCTGAAAATTTCAAGTCTCTTACTCATTGCGTTCGAACATAATCATGCTGACGACCGGTCGGACAGAAACTGCGCCAAAAATTACCCCAATGACATATTTGGCAGTCCATAGCTTGATAACGGCTGGGAAAATTTCCCTTATATTCCCTGTAGTTCGAGAGAGGTTTTCACAAAGAGAAAATTGCCCGGAAACTTCGAAGAAATTGTTAATTTCAAAATGGCGAATGCGCTGGACCAGTTCAGTTTGCGTTAACCTGACAGAAGTAATATCCTGCTATATGGACATAAGGCGTTTGACAGTTCCCTCGGAACAAATGTCCTCTAACAGCTATTTAGTAGGACGTCCTTACACATTGCATTCCAGCCAGAAGGAGGGTTTTTATTCCCATTCACCGTTAGTCAACGTCCGCTACCCATCAACATATCAACAGCTGTGAACTGTTTATGGTGTATTGTGTGGCACATACAGAGAAGCCTGTCAACGTCCAAGATTGCTAGAACATTATACTCAGTGGGATAACACTCTCGAAGATAACACTCTCTGTGATTTCGTCAAATGCATAACGAATAAGGAAATTGTTTTCTATAATTTTGTCTACATGCTTCCCATCTATACCGATTTATTTATGGAACAAATATAAAGATCATATGCATCACATGCAGATTATCAAATGACGTGTTGTTGATGCTTACCAACGAAGCATTAAATCAAGTTTTGAGACACGAAACCCAATACGATTTCGAATCATTGAGAGAAACCCTGCAAAAAAACGTTCCCCTTTTAGATCTGAAAGCAAAAATATGCCTAAGATATGCCTATGAAAGTAGTCCAGTAACTCTCAAATTTGATCTTTCCTTCAAGCTGGGGCTGAGGCATGGTTCACGGATGGTATAGTGATGGGTGGACGCTCTGGAGCTGGAGTGTATGGGGCTGCACCCAATGTCAGCATTTCAAATTCGTTCGGGTAATGTACCAATATATATTTCACGCGGAAGTGAACGGAATATTCGTAAGGGATATTCCAATAGGAACATAGGACTTCTCTAGGACAGTCAGGTAGCACTTAAGGCAATAGCCAGCTGGAGAATTAAGTCCAGGCTTGCGCAAGAATGCCGAGAGCACCTGAAAACCTTGGCTGCCAGAGTTGAGCTTGGGTGGGTGTCATGGAACACGGGGGTTGAAGATATTGAAAGAGCTGACGCACTCGCTTGAGGGAGCTCAGCTATCCTCCTCTTCGAGTAGGGGTGACTAAATTGGCTGTGAATAATAGTCGAAAATAGATCGTTGCACAGCACACTTGGCACTAGAACAGAACTTTGGGCCAGCGGCATAGTAAGTTAATGATGAAGAAGCCCTGCGCCCCTCACTAACTAAAGAAGTCTTACTACTGAGTAGGATTAAGCTCAGGAGAGTAACTGGCCTACAAACCGGACATTGTGCCCTGAAAAAGCACCTAAACATCATAGGGATTCTCCGAGAAACCTGGTTTGTAGTAAATGTGTGGAGGTAGAAGAAACTGCCCCACATGTCATATTTGACTGTCCAGTACACACACAATGGAGACTCCACTATGGGGACGACGACATGGCCCTGATTGCCAGAAACCTGCGATACACCAAGTCAATGACCTAAGCCTACTAGCTAGGAAAATGGACCTCATGTATAGGTGATACACCGACGAGGCAGTGGGGATGTTACATAAGTCAGTGGTGCAGGACATAGCTCGATTAAGTTAACCTGAGCTGTAGGGGATCGACTAAGAGACCCTATGGAGGTCAGCAATCCGAGCTGAGGGGGACCAACCGTGAAACACTGTCAGCTAATAGGAGACCGACCGAGGTGCAATAAGCCTCTCTGGTCTGCACCACGGGCTACTTGCTCAAACGGTATCATTCTGACACAAATAAACAAACATATACTGGCTGGAAAAAACGTTGATGTCAACAAGATAAATTTTCAGATTCAAGACGAGATAACTAGCGAAAAACAAGTCCAGAGCGTTCCTGCCAATAGGGTACTTCATAATGGCTTCGTATAATTAATATACTTATGCATATATTTCACAAGTCAAATAGACCCCGGGGGGTTCATCGATTTGACGCGAAAGCAAGAGCAGACGGTTTCTGGCTTCTTGGCCTTCATCAGTACTCTGCAGCTTCTCAACAAATTCAACTAAACTGAACCGGGTTGAGCCCCTCAGAGCCGGCTTGGTCGATCATAACTAATCGCCCACGACACCTATGAGACAAAACACGGAATTCAGCCTTTCCACACCAGTGAATATTTGAAGCGATACCGTTGTTAAAAAATCAACAATTCTAGAGCGTTCCTGCCAAAAAGGTCCTTTATAATGGCTTCGTATAATTAATATACTTATGCATATATTTCACTAGTCAAATAGACTCCAGGGGGATAACTAGCAAATTGATGACATTCAAATCGGTTGATTCCATTACTAACCACGATCATCTTGTCATCAATTCAACGGAATTTCAAAATTCGATTGAATTACTCGGATTACCATCCTTTATCTTTAATTAAAGATCAGATCGGTAATCGTTATGTTGTGGAATATAAACCAGCCACGTCTTTATAAAGACACGCGTCTTGAGGTGAAGAAATTAATGAAAAACGTTATCGAATACACAATTTGAAATTACAAAGGCGAATACATTTTGATTCCGTGTATCCCTATGATTCCATACGATATGCCTTTCTACTTTAAACGGTTACAATTTCCGGTGTGGCTTGCAGTTGTTTTGTCGATAAATAAATTGCAAGGGCAATCATTACGTGTTTGTGGAATAAATTTTGAAAATCCATATTTTTCACACGGTAAATTGCATGTTGCCTGTTCGAATGACGCAAAAACCATCAAAATTATTCATTTACTCGCCAGCAAAAAACTGAATATGTTATGTATCAAAAAGCATTACAATTAAATAATGTGTTTGTGGAATAATTTTTTTTTTATTATTTATTCCAGTACGACTTGAATATTTATAGCATAACATCTGGCGGGTCAGCTAGTTACGAAATAAATATTCAAAAATTGGTTCAAGCACTGACGTGAAGTCAGAAGCTTTTGCGCGTGTGTTCTCTTGTCCATTCTCCTTTATTGGACACTCTTAATCGAATTTACCATGGTGAATTCTATTGTCTGTTCTCCTGTATTGGACACTCCGAATTTGAATGATTTTTTAAAAATGTTCTAGTCATACGATCCTCACTAAATTTTACAAGAATTTTCGCGTGGCCATTCTACAACTAATAACCATGCTTGAATTGGATCGGATTCGCATTTTTCGAGTTATTGAGGAACTAACAACCAAATTCCAGATGGATATAATTCCAAAACCGTTTTGCCGATCATACCTATAAACTAAATCAAATGGCACATTCAGATTCTCAACCTAACCTAAAAATTTCAAGTCGCTATCTCTTTCCGTTCTTGGGTTATCGTGACGTAAATAATATTTTTTAATAATTTTTAAAAAATTTTCTAGCAATACGATGTTCACAACCGTCCTTAGGATTATATTCTACAACTACTCACCAAGTTTTAGTTCGATCGGATTAGTATTGTTTCTAGACAAAATTATTACTCGGAAACCATTGGGCCGATTATGCCCATTCACGAACTCGTCTGTCCTATTGGGATGCGCCACCTACCCTGAAAATTTCAAGTCGCTATCTCTATTCACGAAATTCTTCGAAAATTAACGCATCGGCGTTGTACAAGTAATCATGAGTTTTAGTTGGATGGGATTGGTGTATTTTGAGTTATAAAGGAAATAACAACAAAATTTCAGATGGGTATAAAAATCCAAAACCATTTGGCCGATTAATCCTATTAACCAGCCTTAACTTCGGATTCAGATACATAACCTAACCGGAAAATTGCATGTCGATGATATTTTGCTTAGGTTCACATAGGGAATCCAATCCCGCAAATGCGGCATCCCGCTGAAATTGTGCGGGATCAAGATTGCAGGATTTTCCGTGCGGGATTTGCGGGACTCAATATTAAAATTCCGTAATTCCAGAAAAAGAAAAAGTACTTTTTCGTCCGCTGTTGTCACTATGAATACGGCATGATACGATTTAATACAAACATAAGTGCCTATGAGAATAACTGTCAGTTGCTGTGGTCACTATGAATGTGGCATGATACTGTTCAATACAATCATAAATGTATATGAGAATAACTGTCATCTGCTATTGTGAAATTATTTAAGAGGTCCGAAATTCATAAAAGTATGTAGAGGTTGACGAAAAATTGAAATATTCACCTTGGCCAAAAACCTGGTTATTGCCTCGCCTGCTTGCTATCCTCGGTTCCTCCTCGGATAGCAATTTGCAGCCCCGACCATAATAGACAGTTTTTGGTCATTGGTACAAAAAAAAACCTCATATGCTACTACTAAAGTATGTTTTTAATTGCATAAGACCTCTTTGCGCGTATGTTCTGGGGAACATCACACTATCATTTTGCCCAAATGTCTGTAATTTTCGAATTTTTTTTTCGAAAATGGTCTCAAACGATTGGGTTCGACTCACTGATGAAGAATTAGAGGTCAAATTTGATTCCGTCCGGCCGGCCTTTGCAATGATAACTTGAGAACGAAAAGAGCTAGCGAATTGTAATTTTCAGGGTAGATGGCGCATCCCAATAAGACGGACAAGTTCGTTAGTGGGCATAATCGGCCAATGGTTTCCAAGTAATAATTTTATTTTCAACCAATACAAATCCGATCGAATTGAAACTTGGTGCATAGTTCTATAATATAAACCTGAGCACGTTTGTGAAATTTCGTGAGAATCGTATTACTAGAAAATTAAAAACAAATTATGAAGAAGTATTTTTTCTCACGATAAACTGAGAATTGAAAGAGATCAGCCAAACGGTTTTGGAGTATACCCACTGAAATTGGGTTTTTATTTCCTCAATAACTCGAAAAGTACAAAACCGATTAAATTCAAACATGGATATTTGTTGTACAATGCCAACGCAACATTCTTGCAAAATTTCGTGAGGATCGTATTGCTAGAAAATTTTTAAGAAATCATTGAAAATTATTGAAAACAATTCTATACAGGGTGTTTCATCATAAAGTGGACAAACGAATATAGCGTGTAGATGACATCGGGAGAATCATTTTTGCCTTATGACATATACCCCGTTTTCGAAGCATAAGCGAGATACAGGGTGTTCAAGGTAATTTTTGAGCAATATTCTATCGAGTGTGGTCAGCTATGTGTAACATTTGAAATAATGGTTTTTAGTCACATCTCAGTATTTTTTTATGCTCAATTCTGAAATGATATAAGATTCTGAAAATAGTATTTAAATATGGCGGAAAACCTACAAAGTTCGAAATTTTTTTACGCGGTTGCCAATTTGAGTTTCACTCTATGAATTGTCTCAAGTTTTTAAGAAATTCTGTGAAAAAATTTTTTCAAAATTCGAACACAACTTTTTTTTTACATGTCTACAGCAAAAATAAAATTTCATCCGAAATTGATGAACATTTCCACGCTTATACTATTCTTCAACCTTAACGAAAATATGAAAACAGAACCGAAAAATATCGATGGGTTTGTTTTTTATAGCCATTCAAAGTTTCCACTCGGATATCTAACTTATTCGTTTTTTGAAAACTGGTTTTGCTATGAGGCAAAAAGTTTGAAATTGAACTGCCGAAGCATTCCAGATGGAAATTAAAATTTCTCAAAAAAAAATGTTTTTGCTCATATTTCAACAAAACTCTGGCCGGGATCGAACTAGTGACCTTGCGATAGGAATTACTCTTAGCTCTTGATAGAAATTGAAATTATTCGGAACATATTAATTATCGTTACCTAGCAACGGTAATTCAAAGCATTTGATAGATTATTCGAATTCACTGAATATTATTTCGCAAGTTTCTTGAAAACCATTTTAATTTGAGCAGAAATGAAATATTCAATCTTGGAGAAAAATAATATGGTTCAGGCTTATTATGAAGCGAATTCCTCAGGGAGGAAAGCGAGAGAAATATACGCCCGCAGATTTCCAAGCCGATCAGTACCAAACTTTAAAACATTTATGGCAACAGTACGTAAATTACGTGAAGATGGCACTCTTAACCGAAAGAAAAAAGAAACAATACGAAGTCACGATGAACGTGTCCTGGATTTGGTTAAGAGTAATCCTAAAATATGAACTAAAATGATATCTAATCACCCCAGTGTGAACCAAAGTAAATCGACTGTATGGAGAGTTCTAAAGAGGAATCACTACCACCCATATCATTTTCAAAGATGTCAAAAATTAGAAGAAGGTGATTGCAGTAAAAGGAAAGAATTCTGTGAATTCATTTTAAGAAGAACGCGTGCGAATAGAGATTTTCCACGTCTCATTTTATTCAGCGATGAAGCGACCTTTCATAGAGATGGATTTTTTATCAGAAAAAATAATGTGGTATGGCAAATCAATAATCCACATTCTTCGGTTTCGATGAATAGTCAAAAAAGGTTTTCAGTCAATGTTTGGGCGGGAATGAAGGACAGATTCATCATCGGACCTTTCATTCTCCCTGAATCATTGACTGGAAATGGTTACTATCAATTTTTACGAGAGACTCTACCAGATCTCATGGAAAATATTCCTTTGAATCAATTTAGAGGTATTTGGTACCAACACGATGGTTGTCCTGCGCACACAGTCAGGAGTGTACGCGAGTTTCTAGACTCCCAATACCCACGGCGCTGGATTGGTCGGTTTGGACCTGTTGCATGGCCTCCACGTTCTCCAGATCTAACTCCACTGGATTTTTATTTCTGGGGTCATATGAAAAGTCTGGTCTACGACAAGCGAGCTCCAGTAGAATCGAAAGAAGAATTGATTCAACGAATTGAATCAGCTGCCCAGGAAATTCGTCATAATCAAGGAATGATAGGTTCAGCGGTGAACAGTGTGGTGAAAAGAGCGAGACTGTGTGTTCAAATGAATGGGAATATTTTTGAAACTGAATTATAATCTATAATTTCGTCAGAGTTGTTCAATTAATTGTTAAATTTGTCTACTATTGTGTTATATTCTTGCGTTAGTGAAATATAAAATTAAATATTCAAGAAAATTTTGCTATAAGACAATATTCTCTCACTTTCTTGATTTTCTTGATTCGCTGAACCAAATAATTATTTCCAACATTGATTATTTAATTTCTGCTCGAATTGAAATGTTTTATAAGAAACTAACGAAATATTATTCAGTTGAATTCGAACATACTGTCAAATTCTGTGAATTACTGTTGCTAGGTAACGATAATTAATATGTTCCGAATAATTTCAATTTCTATCTAGAGCTAAGAGTAATAATTCCTATCGCAAGGTCACTACTTCGATTCCAGCCAGAGTTTTATTGAAATATGAACAAAAAAAATTTTTTTTGAGAAATGTTAATTTCCGTCTGGAATGCTTCGGCAGTTCAATTTCAAACTTTTTGCCCTCATAGCCAAACCAGTTTTCAAAAAACGAATAAGTAAGATATCCGAGTGGAAACTTTGAATGGCTATAAAAAACAAACCCATCGATATTTTTCGGTTCTGTTTTCATATTTTCGTTAAGGTTGAAGAATAGTATAAGCGTGGAAAAGTTCATCAATTTCGGATGAAATATTATTTTTGCTGTAGACATGTAAAAAAAAAGTTGTGTTCGAATTTTGTAAAAATTTTTTCACAGAATTTCTTAAAAACTTGAGATAATTCATAGAGTGAAACTCAAATTGGCAACCGCGTAAAAAAATTTCGAACTTTGCAGGTTTTCCGCCATTTTTAACTACTATTTTCAGAATCTTATATCATTTCAGAATTGAGCATAAAAAAATACTGAGATGTGACCAAAAACCATTATTTCAAATGTTACACATAACTGACCACACTCGATAGAATATTGCTCAAAAATTACCTTGAACACCCTGTATCTCGCTTATGCTTCGAAAACGGGGTATATGTCATAAGGCAAAAATGATTCTCCCGATGTCATCTACACGCTGTATTCGTTTGTCCAGTTTATGATGAAACACCCTGTATATCAGTAGCTATTCGTCTGACATCACTGGAATTTTGCGAGAGCCTTCAGAACCTAACTCTACTGCCAAGTTCCAAGTTTGAACACGATCGGATATATATATATATATATATATATGGGTAATTCCCACCAAATGTTCCCCTTTCGCATTTTAGTTTAAAAAAAAATAAATTAACAATAATCAAATTTATTTTTGGATATCCTAAACCAGAAATTAATTCTTATTAATCTTATGCCTAAGGTTGCACACTTTCGTTGGTATTTTGTGAAATAATGAGATTTTCATGAAACCGGCATTCACGGATGTGAGACAAAATTCACGGAAATGAAATAATGTTAAATTTTAAATGAAAAAAAAAATTTCATATATCCTTAATATAAAAAAGACATTGTTCAAGCACTGACGTGAAGTCAGGAGCTTTTGCGCGTATGATCTATTGTCCATTCTCCTGTATTGGACACTTTTAATCGAATTTACCATGGTGAATTCTATTGTCTATTCTCCTGTATTGGACAGCCTTAATCGAATTCACCATGGTAAATTCGACTAAGAGTGTCTCATACAGGAGAACAGACAATAGAATTCACCATGGTAAATTCTATTAAGAGTGTCCAATACAGAAGAACGAACAATAGAATTCACCATGGTAAATTCGATTAAGGAGGATGGACAATAGAACATAAGCGCAAAAGCTCCTGACTTTACGTCAGTGCTTGAACCAATTTTTCTCTTTCGGACATATCCAGAATATTTTTAATTTTTCCTTCCTTTTTTCTTATATAATAGCCCTCGTTCTTTACGTTTTTCTTCTTCGTATAATTCAGGATCATTTTTTCGGGCTTCATGAAGTCTTCTCATAGATTTTCGTTGTTTTTTCTTCTGTTCTTCATGAGATGCAGTAACTTTTTTCTTATTTTTTTTTTAATAATGTTAGAATTCATGTCCTGAAAGGAGGAACAAAATATTATTATCACATCCGTGAAGAGTACCTCACCTCCGTGAATTACTATATTCACGGAGGTGAGATTCACGGAGGTGAGAAATTTTACTTTTTCATAGAATATCTCATTTAAAGAAAAAGGCTTCAAAACAATATTTTAACTCATTAAATAACTTTCGTAATTAAGTATATTCAGATAACAAATAATTGAATAAAATAATCTCCTAGCTTACAATTCATCTTCACGGAGGTGAGAATCCCAAATTTCCCATACTCTTCTTTATCACTTGGGTAAGAATTTAACCAAAAAGTTACACTTTGAAGTTCAAATCTCAAGTGGTCAGTATTACCTGCGCATCAACCGATATTCCAGGCGGTCCACGATGAAGATACCTTCATCTTGCGATTAAAGAGTCAAATTACAATGTCGCTTCACGGAGGTGATAGATAATGCAGGAACATCGACTAATATAAGTATAATTCGCACACCGATAATTTTTTTATTGAGATTTTATCATGTCAACATTATTTAGTTAATTGTGGATAATGAACTAGAAATACGCTGTGCCAGAATTCCATTAATGCTATAATTTTAAGTTTAGGACAATGCGATAACTAAGAGGAACAGTCACGGAGGTGAGGTTTTCAATTCTTCTGGAAAGAAAACTAGCGTTGAAAATTAAAATTTTTGAAATTTTGCAATTTTTTATTCTTTATAGTGATTGTTACATTTCAAAAGGATATAATATAGAGAATTAAACGATTAAACCAGTTTTATGTAGCAGAAAACTGTCATGAACACCAAAGTGGAACATTTCGTGAGAACTACCCACATATATATATATATATATATATATATATATAGTTGAAGATTCGAGCAGCCTTGTGTGAGTTCAGTAGATGGATGGATGACCGTTGCCTCGATAACTTTCGAACGAAAGGAGATAGGGACATAATCGGTCCAACTGTTTCGGAGTTATATCCACCTGGAATATTATTTCCTCGATAACTCAAAAAATATAGATTCGATCGAATTGAAGCTTGGCAACTAGTTGTAGAATACCTGTATTATACAGTTATTATATAATACAGGAGAATGGTCAATGGAACATACGCGCAAAAGCTCCTGACTTTACAGTGCTTGAACCAATTTTCATTAGCATGTTTAATAGTTTGAGTACAAAGAGTAGGTATATATATTGTTAACAATCCCGCATTTTTGCAGATCCGCGGGATTGATAACTTTAATCCCGCGCGTTTGCGGGATTGAGATTTTGGTGCGGGATAGGATTCCCTAGTTTCACAGAAATATTGTGTCAAATAGAGGGTAGGGGAATGGCGCTTGATATGGGCCACCTAAGGAAAAGTTTATATAAAATTTGTATCATCACCATTTGTCCCAAAACGATAAAATACCATTATCTGAACATATTCGAGTCACTGATGGATAGAAAAACAAAAACAACTTCCAGCGAATCATATGAATCATGAACAATATTCTAAGGCCTTATATTTTGGTACTTTAGAAAGTGTCGGGAGGTATTGGTGGAGCTGAGCCAAAGCACTGTGCTTAGTGCTTGTAGAAGTGCTTGAGACCTTTTTGTGCTCCCGAGTACTGTACTCCCGAGCACTTTTCAAAATCAGTGCTTAGTGCTTTGTAATTCAAGCACTTCATGAAAAGGCTTAGTGCTTAGTAATCCCTTAAGTGCTCCCGAGCACTTCCGAGGATTACTAAGCACTTAGTCTTTCCGGAATCATGTCGTAACAAGAATAGACGCTAACACGCTGTGGCCCGAGGAGTGTGTACCAGGGTGATAAAAAATTGAGGCATAAACGGAACTTGTAATTATAAGTTGTTGGTTACTGATTCATGGAATGGAACGGGATATGTCAATATTATCAACACCTGAAAAGTATTCAGTATCAAAGCATTATTATGTGGTTCGTCTATCAGGAAGTAATCAGTGATTTTTTTTTTGGAAAATTTTCATGTTAATTCACAGATCTGTCCGATATATTCATATTCAAATTTCCATCTGATATACAATGCTAAATTTCTTATGAACACAATCCCAATAGAAAATAATACTATCCGATTTCTATGCAGATTAATATTTTCGATATTTCGAAAAATTAAATAAAGCATTTACGTCATGTTGATCAATTCGAATTAAATTACGAATTAATGGAAATCTACCACGAAGTGCACTGAATTCACGTCAGTGCTTTTTTTATTAGTAAGGAAAAGAAACACTTGGCCTAAGTTTCACAATATAATACTATGTTGTTGTCATTTTGAAATTGGGAAATTCATTTTGCATGTACAGAAAAAACTGAGACGCTTATGGAATTCATATTTTCATGAATTGATCATTTCCTGAAGTAATAAAGAACATTTCAAAATGTGTGAGAATAGAACGAATTTTGAGTTCGTTATTTTTATAGAAATTTGTTTCGCTGCACTTCATTTCTTATCCGTCAATGACACATATGAGGAATGCAACTTTGATAGCTTAGATGTTTCTGAAATTTAATACAATTTTATATAACAATTTGCAGAGAATATCCTCATTTCCATCTAAAAGTGCTTAGTGCTTAGTACTCGAAAAATCGAATTACTTTTATGAATTGCTTAGTAATCGCAAGCCTTTGTGAAAACGCGGTGCTGTGTGCTCGAGGCTCGGGAGCATTTTTATTGAGTGATTATTGCTTATGGTTTGAAGCACTTTTCCTCAGTGCTCGGCATAGCTCTGGGTATTGGCCATACGAAATTATGTATGTCTAGAAATAGGAATGATGAATAATTTTCATTTACAGTGACAGAATATTGCTTTCTGATTGAAAACACCAAATTCCATTTATTTATTCATTTTGAAATAGTCACAGTAGTAGTAGAGTGTATCACAAGGTTCATGTGACCAGCCCTGACAACGTTTGCACTAAATCCAGTTTTCTTCAAAACATTCACCACAGACAAGACAGTCTGTCTTATTTTCATGTAATGTTAGTTAGTACATTACATGAAAACAAGACGACTGTCTTGTTTTCATGTAATGTTAGTTATTGGTGAATCTTGCTTGGACGTCCCTGGGCTCGAATTCATATGATCAGCTGGCTTGTCGATTCTCTGTTTTGGTTGTTTGGACACCTTTGTCTATAGCATATTTGTCATTTTCTCAAATTTTATATTTCTTTTTCATTTTTTCTCTATTAACATATCTTCATTTGGTGTTGAGGGCAATATTTCTCTTTTGTCAGCATTTCGTTTCCTACTTGAAGCCTTTCGATCACTACATGACGGCAAAGGAGAAATTTCTTGTAAAACAGTCGCAAATGTTTTGCCACTCTTGGGACTAGTTGGCACAACATCAGGTTTAGGCGTCTCTTCGATACGTTCTTCAACCACTGGTTGGTCCACCTGTGCTGGAGGTTGAGTGGTTTCTGTAGTGGTGAAAGCTGCAACTTCTGCAGTTGTAGGTGAATATTATTTTGGTTTAAGGGGTGAATTCAAGTGCAGCTGAAATCACTCAAAGTAATTTCTTACCTGCACACTGTGGTGTACGACTCATTCACCAGCTTTGCAATGTCATAGTCTTTTATTCGAGTACCAGTATTTGCCCTCATCCACAAACTGCAAGCATGATTATATTGTGTTTTACAAGGTTTCATGAAAGACCTATCAAGAGGCTGCAATCTGTGCGTAGTGTGACGTGGAAAACTCAACATGTGAACGTGGTGTTCTCTAGCATATAAAATGACGTCAAGCTCCTTGTGTGTTACATGCCCATCAAGAAGTAGCAAAACAGGATCGATTTGTGTAAGTTTTGTGAAAACGACGAAATGATACATCCACTTCAAGAATGCCTCGGTGGTCATCTAGTTGTTGTTTGTTGGAAAGGCAATACTCTCTGCTGGAGCACCGATCATCAGGCGATCATTCTTGCACTACACCTTGATAGTAAAGGCCCTTAGGTACACCCCTCTGACGTCACGTGAGTATAATTCATTGTTCATTGTTCTATCATTAAACACCAATACATATTAAGTAATCAATAAAGGATACTTCGGGAAGTATATTCATTGTTAAATAGTTCTTTTCCGGGTTTTCTCTCCCAAACTCTGAAAAATATCTTTAAGATATATAACTTATTATTTTGTGAATTGCTTCTGCGTTCGGCAACACTGTTCTGTACATTGCTTCTGGCAATTATCTTGTGTTTCTAACGCAGAAGCATTTCACAGAATAATTTTTTTTTTTTTATTTCATAGACATTAGTTTGGGAGAGAAAACCCATGAAGGAAGCAATTATTAACCAATTGTAACGTTTCTTTTTAACCCGGGCAGGGGTTTGTTTACATTTGTTTGGCGAGTGTCGTTTATGTCGTTTATGTTGACATCGAATTTGAGGTTGGATCTCAGTGGTACCAATCGACGCACAAAGAATAATCGTATTCGAAGAGCCGAATGAGTTGGCAATATTGTTGCATTGTGACAGTCTGAAAATTTGTGAGGGTCTGCGCCAGTCAGGGACATGAGGTTGTCCATTTTGTGGAGATTCTACGGAGGAGCAATAGGTCGTGCGTATTTTCGAAACTTCGTAAGAATTGTTGAATTCGTCTTAGTTGGATATAGTTTCGAAAATCGAATTAGGAGTGAGGGTTACATTGGTTTGATTTGGAAAGATAACAGGTAACTTGCACTCATCTCGAAAGAGGATCTAAAGGCCTTTCTGCAAATCTAAGAGTTGACCACGTGAACGATCTTGGCGACTTTGAAAGGTATGTGTTAGATATTCTATTCTCGTCATTTATAGTGGAAACAATTCAGGTCGTAATTATCTTTCTATATCCAGAACATCGCTGTGTGCTTGAAGGATTATTTGGTGGAGGCACGGCCAGATTTGGTTTCGAAGCAAACGTGTGCAGGACAACCCCGAACATCAGGGTATGTACGAATTCTATAACTATTGCATAACAACGAATAATTGGTCTGATTAATATTCTGATAACCGAAATTATAATGTGTTGGGAAAATTCATTTGTTTCTTATCCGAGAGAAGTCACTGATGATTTCTTTTCTGTCATCAGGGTTTTTTATGGCAGCACGAGTTTTTTGTGCCAGCACGAGTTTTTGTGGCAGCCCGAGTTTTTATGGTAGCACGAGTTTTTATGCATGCAAGATTTTTATCTCAGGAAGAGAAGGATTTTTATGTCAGGAAGAGTAGCACTGATGCATTCGAGTATATACAAGGTGGTCCATAAGTAACGCTGTGAGACAGCCAACGCAGTGTTGCAGGTCCCGAGTATATACAAGGTGTTCAGGAAGTAGCGCTGTGATTGGGGACATTCAGTCAAGGGTTGCAGACTGCAAGCACAGAGGGAAGGAGAACAGTATTGCGAGACCATCGAAGCAATACTACGTTCAGGCATAAGGAATAGCACGCAAGTTATTGGAAACATCTTTCGAAACATCTTATACCTGCTATATATATAACTTGAACATATATGGTCATCAATTGTGTAAATTATTGTTGTTGTAAAGCGGAAATTGGGGAAACATTTGCGTAAATCATACAAGATCATAGATAAGAAACGTGGATGCGCCTGAGCTCAAGCGACGCGTATTTGAATCAAAGAGAAATATCTGCGTACAATTTCCGCCACCCTCATTCAGGGTTGCACAGTAGTTTTATTTTGGTGGGTCTAAAGACCTGGGTTGTATGCTACTGGAATAAACTGTTTGTTATTAGCGTGAATATTCTTTTGGTGAATTTAGGAATTAATACATTACGCGGGGGTATCTGGGAGACTTAAATTTACCTGGCGCCCATTTACTAGGTTCCCTTTTTAGGAATCCACTCCCATCTCCACTGGAGCTAGACCGCGGATCCCTGAGTTCTAGTAGCTCCGAACTTAACCACTGCGACTTGGGAACAGTCGTATGTCGTTATAAATTGGCGCCCAACGTGGGGCGTATCTCCCTATCCAATGTGTGGCCCAGCCCGATGTAACGTAGGTCTGATTCAGTTGTATAGATGATGTTTTTTTTTATATTTGACCCGATTTTTTTAGGGGACTTGCTTTATCGTGTTTAATTATTTTTAGTCATTTTGCTTCTTGGCCTATATCTGTCTTGTCTCGTCCTAATTTATTGAAAATTATTTTTATACCATTTTATTTTATCTCTAGCGATTGTCGGTCAGAGTCGAGTTGGGAAGTGTATTTGAGAAGAACTTTGAATTGTGGTAGTTGTTTTGTGCTCAAATATTTTATTTTTTGTGTAGATTGTTTTGAGCTTTGTACAAGAAAAATATTGGAGACCTTACCCTGTGTTAGATAGGACCAAGTAGAATAGACGATAGAATTTCGCCGTAGATGGATGGAGTACATGGTCGGAGAATGCATGAAGATTGAGGGTAATTGCTGGATGGATGGAGTAATGAGAGTAGAAGGGGATTTCCGGGACGACTGTGATGGATGATAGGGCATTGGATGAGGTATGATTCTGGGTAATGATTGGATGAGAAGGGTATGCTTGTTGTGATTGAGGACGTAGGAATGATTGGGTATGAGTGGATTGCTTCCTCCTTCAGGGATACTTGATTGTAGTGGGCTCCGATTGGTGGAAACATTTCGACACCTGTCCACCTTCATTTATGAATCGTCTGGTCAATTTATTTTTTTTTTTGATCATATGTATTGTAATCCCTAAGTAAAATTTACTAGGTAAATTTCTTCAAGTGAGGGGGGATTTTGTAACGTTTCTTTTTAACCCGGGCAGGGGTTTGTTTACATTTGTTTGGCAAGTGTCGTTTATGTCGTTTATGTTGACATCGAATTTGAGGTTGGATCTTAGTGGTACCAATCGACGCACAAAGAATAATCGTATTCGAAGAGCCGAATGAGTTGGCAATATTGTTGCATTGTGACAGTCTGAAAATTTGTGAGGGTCTGCGCCAGTCAGGGACATGAGGTCGTCCATTTTGTGGAGATTCTACGGAGGAGCAAGAGGTCGTGCGTATTTTCGAAACTTCGTAAGAATTGTTGAATTCGTCTTAGTTGGATATAGTTTCGAAAATCGAATTAGGAGTGAGGGTTACATTGGTTTGATTTGGAAAGATAACAGGTAACTTGCACTCGTCTCGAAAGAGGATCTAAAGGCCTTTCTGCAAATCTAAGAGTTGACCACGTGAACGATCTTGGCGACTTTGACAGGTATGTGTTAGATATTCTATTCTCGTCATTTATAGTGGAAACAATTCAGGTCGTAATTATCTTTCTATATCCAGAACATCGCTGTGTGCTTGAAGGATTATTTGGTGGAGGCACGGCCAGATTTGGTTTCGAAGCAAACGTGTGCAGGACAACCCCAAACATCAGGGTATGTACGAATTCTATAACTATTGCATAACAACGAATAATTGGTCTGATTAATATTCTGATAACCGAAATTATAATGTGTTGGGAAAATTCATTTGTTTCTTATCCGAGAGAAGTCACTGATGATTTCTTTTCTGTCATCAGGGTTTTTTATGGCAGCACGAGTTTTTTGTGCCAGCACGAGTTTTTGTGGCAGCCCGAGTTTTTATGGTAGCACGAGTTTTTATGCATGCACGATTTTTATCTCAGGAAGAGAAGGATTTTTATGTCAGGAAGAGTAGCACTGAGGCATTCGAGTATATACAAGGTGGTCCATAGGTAACGCTGTGAGACAGCCAACGCAGTGTTGCAGGTCCCGAGTATATACAAGGTGGTCAGGAAGTAGCGCTGTGATTGGGGACATTCAGTCAAGGGTTGCAGACTGCGAGCACAGAGGGAAGGAGAATAGTATTGCGAGACCATCGAAGCAATACTACGTTCAGGCATAAGGAATAGCACGCAAGTTATTGGAAACATCTTTCGAAACATCTTATACCTGCTATATATATAACTTGAACATATATGGTCATCAATTGTGTAAATTATTGTTGTTGTAAAGCGGAAATTGGGGAAACATTTGCGTAAATCATACAAGATCATAGATAAGAAACGTGGATGCGCCTGAGCTCAAGCGACGCGTATTTGAATCAAAGAGAAATATCTGCGTACAATTTCCGCCACCCTCATTCAGGGTTGCACAGTAGTTTTATTTTGGTGGGTCTAAAGACCTGGGTTGTATGCTACTGGAATAAACTGTTTGTTATTAGCGTGAATATTCTTTTGGTGAATTTAGGAATTAATACATTACGCGGGGGTATCTGGGAGACTTAAATTTACCTGGCGCCCATTTACTAGGTTCCCTTTTTAGGAATCCACTCCCATCTCCACTGGAGCTAGACCGCGGATCCCTGAGTTCTAGTAGCTCCGAACTTAACCACTGCGACTTGGGAACAGTCGTATGTCGTTATACAATAAATTTTAAGTAATCATAAAAGGATACTGTGGGAGGTATACTCATTATTAAAAGGTACCTTTCTGAAGTTTCTCTCCCAAACTCTGAAAAATATCTATAAAATAAAAATTAATTATTTTGTGATTTGCTTCTGCGTAAGAAACACAAGATATTTGTCAGAAGCAATCAATCGAACAAAGTTGCCTAACAGATAACAACGAAACAACATCAGCGAAGAAACAACTATAGCGTACCTTTCGGAGTCTATATCAGACTCCTTTGTCAGACACTTAACGAAAATCTTCAGAATTATTTTGTTGACAGTTATTCTCAAATTCGAGAATTCTTACGCAGAAGCAAATCGCAAAATAATTAATTTTTATTTTATAGATATTTTTCAGACTTCGGGAGAGAAATCCCAGCAGGAAACCTTTCAAAAATACATTTTGTTTGTATTTCCATTGTACCTGCATATATAACTCAATTTCCCAAATTTGAAATAAATATTAACTAAAATGAACAATGTGCGTTTCAATTTATGAACAAATTGAGCAACAATACGAAATGTTCACCAGATGTCAACAGCAGTAGGTGTACCAATCTAACAAGAGCAAGCCAATTATTTCTCTCAAACTGACATTAAAAAAAAAACCCAGTTTTTGAATAAAATATCATGAGTTTAAATCATACTTCATATTTTGCTCGTGAAGTGTAAATAGTTTTCACGCCATAATGGGCAACTATAACTCTGAATAAACTTCTACAAAACGCACGGACTCTAAAATGATACGAATGGGCTTTGGTTGGAGTGCCGAGATAAATAAAAAATCACCCCTGTATTCCGCACATAAATATGTATTTTTATGATATATTTCCAACGGTCTTGATCCAGGAAATATCCATAACAATCTGGAAGAATTTATGACCTCTTATCTTTTGACGTTTCACATTTATGTCAGACTAAATCGAGATATATGCTTCTAAAAATTGAAATGGTCAAGACCTCGTTGGTTGCGCCACAAATATCTATGATCGGTTGAGGTTGTATGAAATGTTGAAGTTAAAGATATTGAGTTCTCGCTATTCCTCGGTGAAACATTTGGAATTTTGGATTATTATAGTTCACCTACCCTAATATCTGTGGAACGTTTGGTCTGATCTGTAGGCAGTAGAATGCAGGGGGTATTTAGTGCAATATAATTATTTGTAAATTCTCCTTCTATCCAGGAGTTAACCAAAATTATGTTATACGTACAGATGATGTTAATATTATTGTAGGATTTTTATCGTTGTCTAGGGGATAATGGTGCTTAATTTACACTTTGGATTAAATAGAACACTGTATGATAATATGCGCAGGTTTATTTACATAACTCTACAAACTTCAGCTTCGCCGTCGCAATCAATTGAACATCAAATATCGTCGATAACTGAGCTTTCTAACAAAATCAATACTATATACTTCTACGTTCAAGTTTTTACCGTCTAACAGTCTTTTTTCATATACGTCTAATAGTGTTCTTCTTCTAAGATGTAATCAACTCCCTAACGATTCTAATGTATGTCGTACTCGGCTGCGCCACTTCGACCTTCTTCACATTCGACCTCCGGTCAACTCTTGGTACGTTCTTACCCTTCTCCCTGAGTTGATAGATCCTCTACCTTGCGATACTTCACTGAAACCAATGGGGTTCCACGAGAACGATATCTGGAGCGTTACTAAGTTTCAAGAACTCATCCACTAAAGCACTTCCAATATTTAGTTGACATCTAAACATGGAAAAGGTATTAGGGACTTCCTGTTCGGAGAAAAGTTTTCCCTGACTCTAGATGACTCAAGTGGCTTTGAGGTGCCTCCAGAGTTCATATTTAGATTTCATGGGGATGTTTTAGGTTTTCTTCAGACAGGGATATGATCCAGAAATACGTCTGAATGATCGGTACGAACGTTGTTCAACGTCATCTGCACCAGTAAAACTAATCTCAAGTCTACTATTTCCACAAGGGTGAAAATATAATAATTCCTACATTATTGTTTTCAATATATTGAAAATGTTTTCGCTGATTTGTGGGATGTCTTTGATTGAGTTCGTCTACTAAGGGATTTATAGATGGATAACATTACTATTGTGTTGTTTTTTGGAGACTAATTTATTTTAAATATTTGTGTCCTAACCGAACCAAAAATTGTCTTTTTCGTGATTTTCACGTGTAAGTGAATAGTGTGCAATCAGTGTGTGAATAAATGAAACGTAGACATTTTAATTTTCAATAGAAACTTTAACTTGTATTAATATTTCGGTGAATGTGACTTACCGAAAAGTATCAAAATAGAGGTTAATCGAAATCACTGATATCATAAATAAAGAACTGAAAATTACCTCGATCACAATATTTCTCGGTAACCCACTTCCAACGACATCTGAATAATAATAATAATAAACTATAATTGTAGGCTCCTCCCAAGTCAGTACTACAACAACTACGGAATACCGTTGCCAAATAAGCCTCAGCAATAAAAAAGTTTTTCATCTAAGCAAACGAAGAACTGAAGAAGCAGGAGATGCCATCGAACTTATAATCATTCGGAACCAGTAATCATTCGGCACCTTGAAAATGAAGAAACATACAAATTTCTTGAAAAAAAAAACAAAGGGATGCACTGGAAACAACACAAATCAAGGATGCCTTAACATACATCTACAGAAAGAAGCTCCGAGATATATGGGAATCACAGCTGACTGATTAAAACATAGTCTGCTACGAACAGCTTAGCAGTCCCGAAAGTAATCTACTCCTTCGGGGCAGTTAACTGGACAGTGAATGAAATTCTCGAGCTCGACAAATCCACACGTAATGTGGTGTACATGAATTGCAGCCTGCATATCAACTGCTTGATACCAAGAATAAACCTTCCACGAACGCAGGGGTTTGCAAAGATAATCACCAACACCAAATAACAAACATTAGAAGTGGCAATAATGATATTGAGAAGTTGAAATCCTCTTCAGAAAATGGTACCTCATCATGAAATTATGAAACGAGGAGCTGTCCTGTTTAGGACTGGCTGTGAGCCTTGAAGAAGCTCAGTACAACTGGCATATCCATCGATCATGAGCTGATAAGAACACCTATCATGCCAACAGACCAAAGAAAAGTAGACAGAGATATCAGAGAGAGAAACTGAAGACAATACTAGAAGATCACATGAGGATAAATCTGCACACCATATATCTCAGGAGTTTGACAGATCAGGGAACATCAGCATCAGCATCAACATTAGAGCGAATGGTGGTAATTCGCTCTAACTTGGGTCTCTATTGATAATAATTCCATCAAAAGATTCAAGCCAATTGATAAATCTTGATATTCATAAAAGGTATACTCATTATTTAATGGTTCCTTTCTTGGTTTTAAACCAAATTCTGGAAAAAATCTGTAAAATAAAAAATTTATTATTTTGAGAATTGCTTTTTCGTTAGAATCGTAATATATTTGTCGGAAGCAATCTATCGAAGAATGTTACCTAACAAACAATAACGAAACAACATCAACGATAAAACAACTATTTCGTAACGTTTCGGAATCTATATCAGAATCCTTCGTCAGGCACTGAACGAAAATCTTCAGAATATTTTTTTTTATGATAGTTATTCTGAAATTTGAAGGAGTCTGATATAGACTAGTTACTTCGTTATCGTTTTTAGGCAATATTGTTCGATAGATTACTTCTTGCAAAATCTTATATTTCTAACGCAGAAGCAATTCACACAATATAATTTTTTATTTTATAGATATTTTTCTGTTTTGAATCAGTATAGAGGTATCCTACCTACAACAAACGTTTGGACTATGGGTCACCGGTCACCCTGTATATGACAATTTTGATGATATTCATTCTACCAATGCCTCAGAATCGATTAAACCTCTTGAATTCTGTAACATATGAAAATCGTGATATTGCAAGAAAACGTACAAAGAAAAATAGCTTTTAGTTTCTAAACTCGAATTACGTATGCACAACCCAGTGGTGGTTGTGGATGCTCTGCAGTTAAGGTGTCAGCAAATGTTGTATGTGCGGAATTTTGCCTGTCAGCTTAATATATGACCACTGTCGATCGTCCGGAGGTTACCTTCTATGGAATAAACTGACCCAATAAAACATCGATTAATAATGAATAGACCTCAGGTACGAATGGAGACTCATTCTTATTTCCGATCCTTACTCCTGCCCCCTTTGAATTATGAGGATAGAAGCCAGCACTCAATCTTGATTGTGTGCTCTACAAAATATCAAATGCCAGTAACAGATAATCCATGGATGTATGTCGGATTGTGCTACTACAGTGATTTCCAATTCTTAAATGATCTAAATACTAAGCTACCGATTTCTTTTAATTATAGTCTTGTTGACTAATTTCAGTGTAGATGATTAAATTTAGTATTGATATGTTTGTTGATTGTTTTCAATTTAATGTATTTTACATTCCTATCCTTTTGATCTGTAGGTTGGCATTGGACTTGGAACTTGAATTTCACTCTGCATGCAGATTAGGATGTTCCTCACAGAAGCTCTCATTGTAACCTCAAAAAAGTAGGAGAGCACTGCGGACAGGAGCCTTGGCGCTCTTGTTCAAACTCTGACAAATTATATCTTCGAAGGTATTTGTTTCTCAGAGTTGGGAATGATATTAATGGATTATTATGATAGAACTGCATCATTAAAGAAATTGAATTTAAGAAGAGTCATTTGAAGAAATACAAGAGTGCCAAAAATTATTAATCTGAAACCACCCGACTGATTCTACTCAATAACGAACTTATCCTTGATATTCATTCCTCCAATCGCCTCTGAAAATTATATTATTTCAATTGGAACTCAGCCAATGTTCCAGTTTTATTTTTAACTGGAGATATTCTGAACCCAATTTGATTAACATTTCAAAGGATATATTTCCATCAGCTTATGGATTATCCAAGGGCATTATATTATCACCGAAAAAGTATAATATCATATTATCCTCAGAATTATTGGACAGCTGAGGTAATTTCATTGGTCATGTAATTTCAATCATAATTTGCTTTCTAGAATGGGAGGGGCTCACTAGCTAACTGTTTACGTCTGTTAGCATTTTGCATTAGTTTAATTTTTGGTTGTTTGCTACCAGAAACAACCTGTTGCTATCTTGCTATCTGTTTACGCCGAACAAGCAAACTTTGACGGATATATGTTTGCTGTCATTTGTACGTTCTGACTTGGAGGGAATTGGGTTATGTTACAAATTTATGAAGTACTTATTTTATTTATTTCTATCCACGTTTTTCACACTAACGAGCAAATTGTTACCCCTTTGCATCTTATCTTTTTATGACGGCCCAATTTTGGATACAATTTTGTTATGAAAACTTGATTCTAGATTGTTGAGAAAGGTTCACAGAATCTATTTCAACCGAAATAAACCTTAAGAAATTAACCAAAGTATCTAAAAACAGGCACGGAATTCGCGTAACTTTTGGGTCCATTAGAAATGCATGGGGAATTCAGGGCTCGGATCCACGAATGGATCGTAATTCGAATTTCCCGCCTAACCTAACTAATGTGGTCTATATGATTCGACCATTTTAAACAATTATTCTACTATCGATGACTAGTTGGTTGATTTTTTGGCGCTCTAGTTCCTCGGAACTGAGTGCTTATCAATTTGCCCAAATGTCTGTAATTTTCGTATTTTTCGATGAAAATGGTCTTAAACGATTTGGTTCGACTTACTGATCAAGAATCCGTGGTCGAAATTAATTCTGTCCGGCCGGCCGGCCGGCCGTAGGCACGATTACTCTCGAACGGAATGAGCTAGACAGTTGAAATTTTCAGAGTAGGTTTGGGAGATGAATATCTCGGCTAAGTTCGTTATTGGGCAAAATCGGACAGATGGTTTCGGAGTAACAAAAAAAAAATTTTTTTTACAAAACAAATTCCAAATTAAATTTTTTTCAATAAGCAGTTTTACCATAAGAATCCAATGATATCATTTTTAACTCTAACAAGCTAATACTTTCGGAGATATGATTTTTCAAAATTTCAATAATATATCGTATTTCAACGTTGTCACATAATGATATAATTATTCTCTGTATGAATTGTCATAATTGTAACGTTTCTATTTAACCCAGGCAGGGGTTTGTTTACATTTGGTTTGCGAGAATGTCGTTTATGTTGACATCAAATTTGAGGTTGGGTCTCAGTGGTACCAATCGACGCTAAAGAATTATTGTATTCGAAGAGCCGAATGAGTTGGCAATATTGTTGCATTGTGACAGTCTGAAATTTTGTGAGTGCGTCGGTCAGGTGAGGTCGTCCATTTTGGTGGAGATTCTACGGAGGAGCGTGCGTATTTTCGAAACTTCATAAGAATTGTTGAATTCGTCTTAGTTGGATATAGTTTCGAAAATCGAATAAGGAGTGAGGGTTACATTGGTTTGATTTGGAAAGATAACAGGTAACTTGCGCTTGTCTCGAGAGAGGATCTAAAGACCTTTTTGCAAATCCAAGGACCACGTGAACGATCTTAGCGACTTTGACAGAACATCGCTGTGTGCTTGAAGGATTATTTGGTGGAGGCACGGCCAGATTTAGTTTTGAAGCAAACTTATACAGGACAACCCCGAATATCAGGGGTTTTTATGTCAGGAAGAGAATGGCTTTTATGTAAGGAAGACAATGGTTTTTATGTCAGGAAGAGAAGGATTTTTATGTCAGGAAGAGTAGCACTGAGGCATTCGAGTATATACAAGGTGGTCCATAAGTAACGCTGTGAGACAGCCAACGTAAGGTTGCAGATCACGAGTGTATATACAAGGTGGCCAGTAAGCAACGCTGTGGGACATTCAATCGAGGGTTGCAGACTACGAGCACAGAGAGAAAGAGGATAGTATTGCGAGACCATCGACGCAATATACTACATTCAGGAATAAGGAATAGCACGCAAGTTATTGGAAACACCTTTCGAAATATATCATATACCTGCTATATGCGACTTGAACATATATGATCATCAATTATATAAATTATAGTTGTTGTAAAGCGGAAATTGGGGAAAGATTTGTGTAAATCATATAAGATCAACGATAAGAAACGTGGATGCGCCTGAGCTCAAGCGACGCGTATTTGAATCAAATAATAATATTATCTACGTACAATTTCCGCCACCCTTATTCAGGGTTTCACAGTAGTTTTACTCTATTGAATCTAAAGACCTGGGTTGTAAGCTACTGAAATAAATTGTTTGTTTTTAGCGTGAATATTCTTTTGGTGAATTTAGGAATTATTACATTACGCTGGGGTATCTGGGAGTCTTAAATTTACCTGGCGCCCATTTACTAGGTTCCCTTTTTGGAAACCCACTCCCATCTCCACTGGAGCTAGACCGCGGATCCCCGAGTAGCTCCGAATTTAACCACTGCGACTTGGGAATAGTCGTTTGTCGTTATATAATGTCAACTTATTACCTGAGACATAACATTATCTAATCAATCGAAGAATTGTGAGCGAAGTGAGAAAAATCTCAGTTGTTTGCTCCGAAATTAGTTTTTCTCAGAAAAGTCTTACATTTAGGAACGGAACATGAAGTAAGAGATCTGAGAGTAGTGAGACTGCTTTTCATCCATAGACATAGATATAACTCTCGAACGGAATGAGGTAGGTAGTTGAAATTTTCAGAGTAGGTTAGGGAGATGAATATCTCGGTTAAGTTCGTTATTGGGCAAAATTGGCCAGATTTAATTTGATTTCTTCCATGGTGCAGTTCTCATTCTCATGATTGCTCATTTAATCTTGATAAATAAACTATTATTTGAATTGAATTTCCTTTATGATGCAGTTCTATCATAAGAATACATTGATATAATTCCCAACTCTGAGAAACCAATACTTTCGGAGATATAATTTGTCTGTTTGAACTAGAGCGCCAGAAAGTTCCTGTCCACAGGGCTTGAACCCATTTTTAATTATTTTCTGTTTCTTTCTGTGGAGAATAATACTGCTGTTGTTTTGCTTTCATAAATAATGAGTTTATTTTTTCCTAACCACTCTTTGATTAGTCTGTAGATGCTATTGACTTTGTTGCTAATGGATGGACCTGTTTTACCCCCAACCAATACATTTGTATCGTCTACAAAACCTATTATGTATGTCAAATCTTGTTCAAGAATATTGTATAAATCATTTATAAATATAATAAACAAAACTGGGCCCAATACACTTCCTTGTGGCACTCCATGTTCAGATTGCTCTAATGATGATTTGGCTCTTACACCACCTTTCTTGACTAATGTATAACTCGAATACAAGGATCATTATTATTATTATTAGGCGAATGAATGTTTTTCAGTTGAAGTGGACCTCTTCAAAATGCCTTCAGCCTTATTGTTAAGAGATTCTTCGATATATCCTTCAGCAACGTTCGCTGGCTTCCATACGCCATGCCTCTTTAAACTAACTAGTCAGCACCAGATTCAATCAATATTGTTGATGAGGACCGACGAAAGGATAGAGCAGTATTTTCTGTCAGATTTACCAAGTTAAAATAAGTAGCAACTATTTTAGGCATATTTCTAAGTTGATGTATTCCTACCACTTGTCTTCAACTCTTTGATATTTGAAGAAAAATCGGTTGTTGTTCATATTTTCTGGTCTTAACGAAACATATTTTCGATAAACATTCAATTACATCTGATTAAATAAAAATGATCTTGGTTTGTTGATCTTCGAATCAGGTATGATTAAAATCTTAGATTCTAGGTCTTCTACATCGTGTAGAGAAATTCGGTCTAACTCCTCTGTTCCCTAGGCCCCATACTAATTAATAAAGCCATCTCTGACATTAATAAATGTGTAATCTGAATATAAATTGAAACCTTGTAAATCAGCTTAATCATTTAATTTTCTTGACCTGGAGCTCCCTGAATAAATATGTTGATTTCATCCTTCGTTATAATCTTAGATTTCATGGCCCTACTAGCTTGAGATTGCCGTTTCAATAAAGAACGAAGTTCTCAATATGTAGATATATCTACATTGTTTTTAATGGCAAAGGTTCACTTCAACATTGAATAATTGGCCCATAATGTTGAAGATTTCATCTTTAAACAAAGGTCTTGGAAATATGCCACCACAACATTTTCCGAGAGAGAACTCGTGTTTTTACTCTCATGATAGTCCAGAAAACGGTTATATGCATATTCGTACTTTTCTTTTGCAATAATTCTAATGGAGCAATATTCATTTTTTACATAACAAATTTCAAATTAATTAATTTTTTTCAAGATGAAATCCCATCATAAAAATCCATTTATATCATTTTCAACTCTAACCAGCTAATACTTTCGGAGATATGATTTGTCAAAATTTCAATAATACATCGTACTTTTATGTTTTCACAGATTGCGAATTATATCTGTCCATCTTCTATCTGTGTTCACTATTCATTCATGTCATCTACCTATAAAAGACGTCATATCTATTTATTTATACAATTCGTACCTTGAAAATATTATGTATTCGAAAATAAGTTCCGTATCTTGAATTTGTGAATATATACAAGACTGTTTTGGTACCAAAAATAATATTACCTTGTTGCATATTGAATAATTTATGTGCAAATATTGGGGATGATATTTCAGAAGATTTAGAATTGGATCATTTTAATGATGTAGTTTGTGAAGGCAATAGGGAAGAACAACATAATGGAATCATCAAAAAAATTACTATTCGTTGAACACCGAGGGTTTTACTTTCTTAAGTAGTGAGACATGTTCCTATATAATGTTGCTAGCAAAAAATGCTGAAATATTGATCTACATTTGTTTATCAAATATTCCTTCTTGAGTTGAGGTTCATAATACAGAATGAATGTGTTAGTGGTATGAAGTATTAAATTATGAAAAGAGGATTCTATTTTATTAATAAGTATATATATTTTGAAATATTAAAATAATTTGTTCGTCAGCCTATACCTATTCAAATATCAGGAATAAATGGACAATCTGCTATGATTGTCCCCAGCCTTGCTCTAGACATTTCGAAGATACTTTCCTTAGATATTTCGAGTTGTGAAAACTATGCACCGAGTGTAATTTGCAACAACCCATTCCACGTGGTAAAAATTGCAAACTGCTCATTTAATGTTGATAAATAAACTATTATCCGAATTTAATTACTTTTATGGTGCAGCTCTTGCTCTATCATATGAATCCATTGATATCATTCCCAACTCTGAGATACCAATACTTTCGGAGATATGATTGTCAAAAATGGAATAAGAACGCCAAAACTCCTGCCAGAGTGCTTTCCCTCTTTTTTCTCCTGGAGCTGAGCAGCATTGGGCGAGTTCAGTACCTGGATGGCTGACTGCTCTGGCTATAAAGGAAAATCGCACCAAAGCTCCTGACCACATTGCTTTTCCAACTATTTTCATCCCCAATGAAGATCTCTAATGATGTAACTGTGTAAAATCTAATGAAACCTCCAAGAAGAAATTATTTGGTTTAGGCCTGACTTTATTTCCTCTCAATGTCATAGCATGATAATCACAAATAACAGCAGAAACTTCCCTTTATCGTTTAACCTCCATTTAAAAGACAATCTGAAGCTCATCGTGGATATAATACCTCACCCCTCACTACCCTTCCCTCGTCCATTCATAAAAAGCGTTTAATCTCCCATTACATTCGACACCATGAGTAAAGAGATTGGAAGATAAATAATAATTACGACTCCACGTTTGAGAGATATACGATTGCAAGATAGCTTTCTTGACACCTTATATAAAAGTGCGTGTAACACGAAAAAAGTATTTTTCATTATAGAGTGAAAGCGACAAATTTTATCAGATCGGAAGATGATGAAAGACTTTTCAGACGCGTGCTGTTGAGTGTAATGAATTTTTTCCTTCATGAATATGAAGTTTCTTCACTTTGTGTTCTTGATAACTTCCTCTCGAATGTTCAAACATTCGGAGAAGCACTGCTGGAGTCCAATGATGGAAGGGAAAGAATGTTAGTCATCCTCTAGTTTCGACCCCGCTTTCCCAGGCAACACCAAGATCTCCCAGGAATATCTCCGCTTGCCGGGAAAATGTGAGGGCTTTTGTTAACTCTCTGGGATAAGAGAGCTCTATCTCTATTCCAAATGCGAGGTCCCATATGGAAATTCTCGACAAACTCACATTGTATCCAAATGGGGACATATGCATTTACCTCCCAATGTGAGGTCCCTGCGATCCTGCATGAAGTCATAATTGTGCTCAAGTGTGGAAATTCTCAACTAACTCACATTGTGTACCAAATGGGGACATTTGCAAGTATTTTTTATAGTAAGGTCCCTGCTATCTCACATGAAGACATAAGTGTGATAGCCACAATGACTGACGATGGCGATCTCTTTGGAAAATTTTCATTCACCTCTGATAGTGAATTCTCAGAGATCTCACATAAAGTCGTATTTGTGATAGTCACAATCGCGGCCTTTGGTGTTCAAATCGGGAATTACCATTTGTTTCATGTGATTTAACTGACTATTTCATTCATTTCAAAATCTGACCAACCACAGGCCAAAAAAATATAATCGTGATTGGTCTTACAACTGTGGTGTTTTCAAACGACTTATCATGGATTTGGATGGTTTGACAAATGATAAATATAAATTGCAGACGTCAACATGAGTCACTTCGGTGAAATTTTAAACGAAGACATCAACCAAAATATTGATGAAAATATACCAAGAAGTCACACATATGGAGACAATTTAACGTTCTGCGTGGAACTCAACTAAAGCTAGATGTAGATATAAGCAACAAAAAACTAGCATTCATTTTGAAAGACATGCCCCCGGTTTCTGAAAGGCAAATGTTAACTAATCAGTGATCAATCTCTTGTTAACCCTCATCTGAGTTGCGCAAAGCGCAAAAACTTGGACTGATTTGACATTAACAGTCCTGTTAACTTTGACCAGCCTTTCAGAAACCGGGGGTGAGCATTCAATATGCGAAGAATTGGTGGTAGTGATTTCAAGCAGAGTATTATCAAAACCATTAAAAACACTACTGCAAAATTAGTGCAAATATGTTCAATGAGGCGAAAGTGGCTCGTGATAGTAAGAAAAAGGGGTTCAAGCCCTGTGGACAGGAGCTTTCTGGTGCTCTAGCTCAAACAGACAAATCATATCTCCGAAAGTATTGGTTTCTCAGAGTTGGGAATTATATCAATGTATTTTTATGATAGAACTGCATCATGAAGGAAATTCCATTCAAACAATAGTTTATTTATCAAGATTAAATGAGCAATCTGAGAATGAGAACTGCACCGTGGAAGAAATCAAATTAAAATTGCTGAAATGAATTTGACTCTCTCTTATAGAATAGGATGACATGTAAGAGTATGAACACAGATCATATAATAAGGCTTAGATAGAATAATTATAACATTCTGTGAAAACATAGAAGTACGATTCATTATTGAAATTTCGAAAAATCATATCTCTGAAGGTATTAGCTTGTTGGAGTTGAAAATGATATCAATGGATTTTTATGGTGAAACTGCATCTTAAATAAAAATTGAATTTGAAATTTGTTACTTGAAAAAAAATAAGTTTTTCGTTAATCCGAAACCATCTGGCCTATTTCGCCCAATGAAGAACTTAACCGATATATTCATTTCCCTAACCTACTCTGGAAATTCCAACTGCCTAGCTCATTTCTCTCGAGAGTTATTGTAGAATTTTTTTTTTAATTTTAAAAATTTTTTTTTTACATTTTGCGGTAACCTTGTCAATACAAAACTTCCCATGCGTATAAAGGTCATGATTCTACAATTTGATGCTTAATTTCAGACAGATCGAGTGATCGGTTTCGGAAATATTCATAAAAAATGTTTTCACTAAAATCGGCCGTGAATCCGAAATCGCTCCAGGGATTTCGCCCATTAACGAACTCGTCCGAGATATTCACGCTCCAAACCCACCTTGTAAATTTCAATCCTCTAACTCCTTTCGTTCGAGAGTTATCGTGCCTAAGGCCGGCCGGCCGGACAGAATCGATTTCGGATTCTGATCAGTGAGCCGAACCAAATCGTTTGACCCCATTTTCAGCCACAAATTCGAAAATTACAGACTTTTGGGCAAATAGCACTCAGTTCCGAGGAACTAGAGCGCCAAAAATTATAGCAAGTTGTACCCGAAACAAGAAAAATTAGTGCTGCCGCTCTGATTTCAGACGAATATAGCAAAATGTGTTTACCATGGGATGAAGACACACCAGAGGGACTTCAAAAGAAGTTTTTTCCTATAGCTGCAGTAGAACTAGATTGGAGAGGTAACGAAGCAGTTTTCGCAATGTCACTCAAAATTTGAAAAATCCTGAAATGTGTCTCGTGAGATTATACCAAAAACTAATATCGAAAAGGGGCGTTCTTACTAATGACATAGTTTTTCTAACTGTTAATGGCAAATGGCATTAATACAATATCAAAATGGACAAGACTGTCTGGAGGTAGGATAGGACACTAAAAAGTAAAAATAACAAATCATTCTAATCGTGTCACTGCAGTCAGTCATTTACTGAAATCTGACTTACGTGAACAAAAACCAATGAAAACCACTGGACATGGAAGTTTTAACTTCCGTAACCGTACATACATCTTAGTACTGAACAATATCATCAAAATATAGTAAATACTCAGGAAATAATATTATCAGTCTTAAGGAACTAATTTAATAATAATAATCTCGGACATGAGATTCTTCAATCAAATTATGTCGATATTTGGTATAAATATGGTAATTCACTTCAAGGCATGGGCTAAAAGCAACAGGAAACTAGTGCTAGCCACCAGCAGCAGAATTTTCTTATTGAGATGTAGAAAGAGTGGAATATATCCTAAACATATTGTTAATGAGCCTGGGGAAGAGAACGAAGTTTCTCGAAACATTGCTTGTGAATAAGTTTTAATAAATTAGTTCCTTAAGACTGACATTATTATTTCCTGAATATTTTGGAACGATAATATCCACATCGATAGTAAATTCTTTTAGAAGTGCTCCAACTAAATCAAGCAATAACAACAACGATCCACCTAATGCTGGTCGTAGGTACTATTAAAATTTTTTACAATTGCACAATTTGTAACAATTATAGTCGAGGATAAGGTATTTTGGTCGTGTTCATGAAGAATTGTTTATTGTTATAGGTTAGCAAATAATAATTGTTAGAAATTATTTTCAGTTTAGTTTAATCTAATCTGAACAAACAGATTTGGGTTACCTACCTGGAATAAATTAATTAATATTAAATGTGCTCCACTGCTTTTCTCGAATATAATATAAGGTTTTGCCCTTTCACTTTTCTCGTGAAATAGTCTAATGATATTCTACTTTTTCGTAATTCTGTTGGAATTTTGCCTCAGTACAATTCATAAAGGAATTATTTAATACATAGGATAGGTTTGAGGCCATAATACTGTAGGATTTCAATAAGGATTGGAACTCTACTTGTTTATAGTTAGAATTAGGATTGAATTTTAAGGGTACCAACGACGCATTATCGATACATCCGACGTTCTCTGGAACCTCTGTCACCTGAAATCTATGAGCATACTGTTATCCATACTATGCAGATTCCGAAGACTATGACAGGAGATGAAGAATTTAAGACCAAACCCCGACTCTCTGGCGTCTCCAAGTAAGTCGGGGTAAACGGGATATCTGTATCTGGATTTCATAACCCGAGGAGCTCTTCGCGAGCAGCATTAACAACGACTCAGGAATTGCCTTAAGACCGTGGGATCGTTCCCAGGAGGGAATCCTAGAATTTCTAGTCATGCGATTCTCACATATCAGCATAACTCTTCGTGTCGGTATTTTCCAACTCATTACCGTGCTTTAATTCGACCAAATCAGTACCTACTCCAAAACTAATCTGAAAATTTCATCTCTCTAAATGATTGCATTTGACCATAATCGTGCTGACGGCCGGACAGAATCAAGATCAACATCGGATTTTTCATCGGTGAGTCGAAACTAATCGTTTGAGACCATTCTCGGCAGAAATTAGAAAATACATTTGGATGAATTCGTAGGCACTTTGCTCATCTGAACAGAGCCCCACAATATTATAAAAGCACTTCCATAGCTGGCTTGAAATATCGATATTTACTTGTAGTAATTCCAGAAAATACAAAATTACGAAGGCAGGAAAAAAGTTCTATGGAATATTGATTTGTATAAGCAAAAATCTTCAATGGTAGTTGTTAGGAAATCAACATGAACTTTAGTAGCGTGCTTACGCTGAAATGTTTTTTCTCAAATTTACGAGTCAAACTATCGAAATACATGAATTCTCAGTTTCTATTGGAATGTTCTATTAATGGTGAAATATAAAGTATGAAAGACCCATCGGAAGAATTATGAATCTTCCAGGCTTCTCTCTTGATCGTATTTTCGCTATACTCTTCGGATGAAAGTTATTCATATGCTGAACGAGTTGGTAATGAAACGCATTCAGTACTCTTTCTATTTGCAGAATATCCATCTAATTTATTATTTAAGTATAGCCTGTTGACAAGACCTGAAAAGTTCTTTGATGAATTACCCAATCTTTTCCGTCAGAAAGAGCACATCCGAAATAAATGTAGAAATTTCCTGAGAGTGGTGTATATTAGCAGATATAAAACTTCACTTGAAAAGACAAGAAAGAACTCACAATCAGACCTGGCTCTCTGAAAATTAAGCTTTATAATAATGACGCATTTATGTGAATTTTAAAGTGTTCTCTGAACATAAGCATTGCAAATTTAAATGTCAAAGGAGGATCATGTTAACATTTTAATATTATCTAGTAGGTATATTATCGGGTGGTCCTTAAGGCTATGGAATTTACCATCATGTTAAGAATATTCCCTATTTTACGCCTTTCGAGCCAGTAACCCTGTATATAAATTTTGAATGAATTTCACTCAGTAGCAATAAAATTTACTTCAGGATCTCTGATCTAAAATTATCTGCTTCAATTAATAAAAATACGGTTCAAATATCGATATGAATGCTTAAAAATAACTATTTTCAAACCTCCTCTGAAACTATAGAGATATTTTAACATTGAAGATTACATATTTGTTCGGGAATTTCACATGAATCTTTTGCAGAGTGTGGTTCTTCTTTTTGGATAACTAACTCTTTTCTGTTAATTGTTTGTAATTTAAGACACTGGTTCCAGAACCCTATCATCATGGTCACTAAGATTTGCTATTTCACGGCATTTTTTCTCATTTTCAAACTGGTTTGGCTGATTTGACAGTAAACAATATAAATATGAACATAGATAGTCATGAATGATAGGAAGAGAGTTAACACTTCTAATCTGATCTATGCAAACCACATTGATTCATTGAATTCTTTCCAGGCACGTCAAAATCAAAAACTGTTGACAAGTTTGTTCGTCGAGTGTAAAAAAGTGGACCAGTACACCCCAATAATTTTAATATTTCGATATTTCAACAACATATTCACCAATATGGATCCGATCCAATTCAAATCTAGAACTTCGCTGTGAAATCGAGTGTGAAGTAAGGGTTTGAAGGCTCTCGCAGAATTTCAACGATATCTGAGGAATAGTTTCTGAGAGAATTTTTTTTAAATATATTTTATTTATGCGATCCTCACAAAATTTCACATGGCACTTCGTGTTGGTATTTTCCAACCAACTACCGTGCTTTAGTTAGATCAGCTCAGTATTTTGTGAGTTATTTTGTGGAAAACAATTCAGGTGGATATAATTCCGAAAGTACTCGTCGGATTTTATCCATTATCGAATTTGGCTGGCGTATTTGGTCTCGAAACCTACTCTTAAAATTTCAACTCTCTAACTCATTGCGACCGAGCGTAATCGTGCTGACGGCCGACCTGCCGGGTTTGACCTCAGATTCTTCATCAGTCAGTCTAAACTAACAATTAGAGAGCATTCTCAGCCAAACGCTCGTGTCGGTATTTCTCAACTAATTAGAATGCTTTGATTCGATAAGATTAGTATTTATCGAGTTTATTTATTTATTTATTTATTTATTTGGGGCAAACTATGGAATACTCACAGGCAAAGCTCATATACAGTATCCTCTTAATAATAATACAAATTTATGTAAATATATCCCAGTAATTAAGACTATGTCAAAACTATTCGACCAATAAGCAAAGACCTATATGCAACCTAAAGTACAACAAATAAAAACATGAATAAAGAATAACAAACCAAAAATACAGTAGTTATCAACAGAAAGAATTATGCGAAAATGTTCCTGAGACTACGCTTCAGACTAGGCAGAGACACGCGGAAAAGATCCAGTTCCCTACAGTGTACATTATAAGCACACAGCATCCGGAGAATGGGAGAGTTTTGAGCGCTGTTTGTTCTCCTGAACGGGACATTAAAATGTATCATTGCTACGGAGCCTCCTATCAGGAACTTTGAAAGGAATAGTCGGTAGAATATTAGGTGTCACGAAAAAACTATTAAGGAGCTTATAGAGTACAACAATATCAGTAATTTGGCGACGATTTTTTAATTGTAGTAAGCCAAATTTTGTTTTAAGTTATGTTATTTTTAAAGGCTAGGAATCTAAGAAATTTATTTTGTATCCTTTCAAGTCTGAGTATGTAGTAACTATATTGAGGGCTCCAAATTATAGATGCATTTTTAAACGGCTATAGATAAATGAAAAGTACAGAGTTAGATATGTTCTATTATTCACAAAGTTATTACACTGAGGAAGGACCCATCCAAGCATTTTACTGGCACCTCTAATTACATTCGTGACTTTTTAAAAATTTTCTAGGGGTACGGTTCTTGAAATTTTTTTTTTCGTCATTTTTTTCAAATTTTCTAGGGATACGATTCTTACAAAATTTTAAACACGTCTTTATGTTGATTTTCTACTACTAGTTACCAAGCACCAATTCGATCGAATATTTATTTTTTGAGTTATCAAGGAAATAATATTCCAGGTGGGTATAACTCGGAAACCGTTAGACCGATTATGCCCAAAAACGAACTCAACACTCTCTTTCGGATACGCAACCTACCCTGAAAATTGGAAGTCCCTATCTCCTTTCGTTCGAAAGTTATCGAGGCAACGGTCACCCATCTAATGAACTCGCACAAGAATGCTCGAATCTCCAACAATATTTAACCGATCGTATTAAAACTTGAAACTTGGCAGTAGAGTTAGGTTATGAAGGCTCTTGCAAAATTTCAGCAATTTCAAACGAATAGTTACTGATATATAGAATTTTTTTTTTTTATTTTCAATGATTTATTAAAAATTTTCTACAAATGCTATCCTCACCAAATTTTGCAAACATTTCCGCGTTGGCATTCTACAACTAATAACCATGTTTGAATTCAATCGGTTCAGTACTTTTTGAGTTAATGAGGAACAAAAACCACGAAATTTCAGAAAATTTCAGATGGCTATAACTCTGAAACCGTTTGGCCGATTATGCTCATAAACAAACTGAAATGTCGCGTTCTGGTGTTCATCCTAACCTGAAAACTTCAAGCCGCTATCTCATTCCGTTCTCAAGTTATCGTGACAACAAAAATATTTTTTAATAATTTTTTTAAAATTTTCTAGCCATACGATTCGCACAAAATTCCACAAACGTGCTTAAGATCATATTCTACAACTACCCACCAAGTTTCAATTCGATCGGATTTATATTGGTTGAAAACAAAATTATTACTCGGAAACCACTGCGCCGATTATGCCCATTAACGAACTTGTCCGTCGTATTGAGATGCGCCACCTACCCTGAAAATTTCAAGTTGCTAGCTCTTCTCGTTCTCAAGTTATCGTGGCAACGGCCGGACGGCCGGACGGACAGAATCAAATTTGACCTCGAATTCTTCATTGGGGAGTCGAACTTAATCGTTTGAGACCATTTTCGTCAAAAAATTCGAAAGTTACAGACATTTGGGCAAAACTATAACGCGATGTTCCCCAGAACATACGCGCAAAAACTGGCGGCAAACTATCAGGTCCAGGACCTTTGGTACTGTTTATGGACTGTAAGGCATTCGTCATTTTTTGTAATCCCAGAGTACTGCATAAGTAATCGCTACTATACAAGTTTTCAACGTCATTAAAAACAGAATAATTCTACTGACTCTCTGGTTCATAGACCTCTCGGAAGAACTTAGCAAAAAGTTCTGATATATTTTTAGAATAATCACCCATTTCTAAGCCAAGTGTCATTTCTGAAGGGACACGACTATTTTTTTCTTATTTGATAAATACTTAACAAATAATTTTGAATTATCAGTTAACTCATTCTCGATCTTTTCTAAATATCTGATATGGTCCGAGTATATGAGTCTTTTAGTTAATAATTGTAGATGTCTAAAATACTGAAAGTCGCTTAGGTTATTGAAAAAAGAAAATTTCAAATGTCTATAATTTTGAAACCACTCGGTGGATTTTGCCCACTAACGATTTTAGCTGGCGCATTTGGACTCCAAACCTACCCTGAACATTTTAACTCTCTAACTCATTGCGCTCGAGCGTAATCGTGTTGACGGCCGACCAACCAGGCCGGCCGGACATAATCAATTCTGACCTCGGATTCTTGATAACTGAGTCGAAACTAATCGTTTAAGACCATTCTCGACCAAATTTTCGAGAATTACAGACATTTGGACGAATTGATAGGCACTCTGTTCATAGAACAGTGCGCCAAAAATTGGGAAAGCTCTGCGGATAGGGGCTTTGGCGCTCTTGTCAAACTATGTCAAATCGTATCTCCGAAAGTATCGGTTTCTCATGGTGGGTTTCAAAAGCTTCGATTAGATTAATTTGAGATTTAATTCGGGGTTGCGTCAAAAATGAACTGGAGATATACATATAAACAAACTGATTTGGCAATTAAGAGCTGTCAAAGCTTTGTGAAACCCACAGTAAGAGTTGGGAATATATCAATGGATTCTTATGATAGAACTGCATCATAAAAGAATTATTCAAAACGTAGGTCTATGACTCACCTCATATGTTGGATTTACATGAATCAGCAAATTATAATTAGAGTATTCTATGGAATCATAAATTTACGATTAAATATAGAAAATTTGAAAAATCATATCTCCGAAAGTATCAGTTTGTTAGAGTTGAGAATGATATCAATGGATTCTTATGATGAAACTGCATCTTTATAGAAATTGAATTTGCAATTTGTAATGTAAAAAAAAACACCAGGCCGATTTTACCCATTAACGAACCTAACCGAGATATTTATCTCCCAAACCTATCCTGAAATTTTCAACTGTCAAGCTCATTTGGTTCGAGAATAATCGTGTTAACGGCCGGACATAATGGATTTAGACCACAGATTCTTTATCAGTGAGTCAAGCGAAAAAGTTTGAGAGCATTTTCAGCCGAAAATTATAGACATTTAGGCAAATTGATAACCAGTCGGTTGCGATGAACAAGAGCGCCAAAAACCCTTTTTATCAGCACTGGAAACCAAATTCGAGTCAAAATTTCTTTTAGCCAATGTTATGGTAAGAGAAAGAAGATTGGAATATTTTGGACATCGAAATAATTCTCACTCCTACTCCATTATAGCGTAGCCACAAATATTTCTTAACACGTTTAGTGTTAAGAATCCACAGAATTAATTCACTTTGAAAACGGAGTGAATTGAATCTAATATTTACGCCATAATATGTGAGTTGTTCAAAAATTAGCATAGTGTGAGGGGGAATGATAAACATGTAGGATTTTGTATCATTGTTTAGGGATAATGATTCTACATTCACACTTTGTAATGAATACAACACTGTATACTATGAATGAATAATAGTATTTGATATTATATTATTATTGTATACTATTATATACAGGTTCATTTACACACGTTCTACAAACGTCAACTTCACCTTCACATCAAATACCGTCGACTACTGAGCTTCCTATCAGTCTCGACACTCTATAATTGTACGTTTTAAGTCTCTACCGTCTAATGAGCTTTAACAACACTCGTCCCTCTAATCAGTTTTTCGTCTAAGTAGGAACCAACTTCCTTCACAACGTCTTTCGTGCTCCGCCGCACCCTTCGAACTTCCTCTCCCGTTCTCCTCGATTAACCCTTGGTACTTCCCTTCCCCTCCTCTCTCAGAGCTTAGGGCTGTACTCAACGCTGATTGGTAGATCCTGTACCTTGCGTTATTTCACTGAAACCAACGGGTTTGCGTGGGAACAATTCCATGAGCCTTACTGATTTCTGAGAACTGCACCACCAAGAAGGCCCTTCCAAGATTTAGATGACAACCAACATAGAACACTTCCCCTTCAGAGAAAAGTAGTCTAGACGACTAAAGGTTGGGTTATGCTGGCTGGTAACTTTAACTTGATCCTATATATATGATATATATAGACATAGATTTTTAGTGTTATGGCTTATAATCAGACTAAAGAATCCGTTAACTTATTAATTATTATTATTATTATGAGTAAACGGATTCTTTAGTAATCATTAAAGGATACTGTGGGAGGTATACTCATTATTGAAAGATTTTTTTGGGTTTTCTCTCCCAAACTCTGAAAAATATCTATAAAATAATTTATGTTTTTTATAGTTTATGTTGTGATTTGCTTCTGCGTAAGAAACACAAGATATTTGTCAGAAGCAATCAATTGAACGATGTTGCCTAACAAAACACAACGAAACAACCTCAACGAAGAAACAACTATATCGTAACGTTTCGGAGTCTATATCAGACTCCTTCGTCAGACGCTTAATGAAAATCTTTAGATTTGTTTTGTTGATAGTTATTTTGTGAAATTCAAGAATTGTCACATTGACAGTATTGTTCAGAGTTTGGGGGAGAAAACCAAAAAAAAACCTTTCAATAATGGATTATTTAGTCTCACTATAAACAATATTCCTAGAAATCTATGATTCAATTTTTAAGTTTAGGGTTAAGTTAAAGTTACCAGCCAGCATAAACCACCCTCAAGTGCCATCGAGGCGCCTCCAGACTCAATATGTGATATCATGGGAATCTTTTTAGGATTTCTTCAGGCAGGTATAAATCCAGAAATGCGTCTTAATTATCTGTTCGAACGTCGTTCAACTTCATCTGCACCAGTAAAACTAATTTTAAGTCTATTATTTACAAGGGTGAAAATATATAAATTCCTACAAACATTTTTATGTTTTCCGGTCTTTCGTTGAAGTTTTCATTTGCCGTTTATTTTGCGTTCAATCATAGAAATGATTAGCAATCATCCCTTACTTATTTCGCTGAGCCAAGATTACAGTGCGTTCCTCTCGGTCCATTTACGGGATATCGCGGGGCTTAAACTCATGACGTCGCGTCATTGAGGATTAATCCGTATAAAGATTGGGAATGATTAATGATGCTCGAAACAGCCTCATACAGAGTTTTGTATTCCCTTCTGAATACCCGAAACTCGGAGATATGAATTCCCGCTCATATTTTCTATCCAAACTGAAGTGAAACGAGCTATCAGTTATATTTGTTAATGAGCATTGATTCGAAAATTCTATGAATATTATCCAATTTCGATACCTATCTATTCTGATCGTGAAATGTGAAGGATTCATTGTAGAGCTAGAATTTTTTTAATTATAATTATTCGAATAGTGGGTTGGTATTTTATATGAATTGTCGAATATTTGAATAGTCAAATTTTTAGCCACAAACACAACCCAAAATTCAAATAAAAAATTTTCGAATATTCGAACATAATTACAAGTTCTAGACTTCTCATCTATCTTGTTTTTCCGAGGCGTATTCAACAATACTGAAGGTATTTCGAAAGCCATGAATTATACTGACAGATGTTAGAATTCGTTCACATTCATATATCCTACAATTTGTTGGAACTATTATATTTTTATTAAATAGTTTCATTCTGGGTTTTATCTCCCAAACTCTGAAAAATATCTGTAAAATAAAAAAAATTGTATCTCCGAAAGCATTGGTTTCTCAGAGTTTGGAATGATATCAATGGTATATTATGATAGAACTGCATCAAATGCATGTGCATGAGTACAACACCAGAGCACGCAGCCACTTTTATATAGCTGTAGCCAAAAGTAAATAATATATTCAATCCAGCCTGTTCCATAAAGGTTTGAAGCAGAATGAACTACCTCAATATGTTAAGATTTCAGCTCATTTAAATCAGTTCAAATAATTGTTGAGAAATTATATTAAAGAAACTGTTTGTATATAATTATATTTTATATTTAAGGAATAATAGGAATATATGAGATTCCAGTTATAATATGTCTAGCCAGGTGCTACTAATAAAGGATATTATTATTATTATAAAATAAAATGAATTAAATAGTTTGAAGTCTGAACCAGACCGCCAAAGCTCCTGTCCACATGGCTCTCCCACTTTTTCAATTTGGCTTTTGTGCGTCAATTCTCAAGAATTTTCGTAATTTAATTCAAAACGTAAGTCTATGACTCATCTCATGTTGGATTTATATAGATCAGGAAATTATAATTAGAGTATTCTATGAAAAATTATAGAATTTAGAATAATTATTGAAATTTTGAAGCTCCGAAAGTATTAGTTTGTTAGAGTTGAGAATAATATCAATAGATTCTTATGATGAAACTGCATCCTAAAAAGAATTAAATTTAAAAATTGTAATGTAAATTTTTTTTTGTTACTCCGAAACCACCGCCGATTTTGCCCAATAACGAACTTAGCCGAGATATTTATCTCCTTAACCTACTCTGAAAATTTCAACTGTCTAGCTGATTCCGTTCAAGAGTTATCGTGTTAACGGCCGGACGGACGGACAGAATCAATTTTATGTATGGATTCTTGATCAGTGAGTCGAACCAAATCGCTTAAGACCATTTTCAGCCAAAAATTCCAAAATTACAGACATTTGGGCAAATTGATAAGCACTCTGTTCCGAGGAACAAGAGCACCAAAAATTATTATTTTTTGATTTGCTTCTGCGTAAAAAACACAGATTTGTCAGAAGCAATCAATTGAAAAATGTTGCCTAAGAAACAATAACGAAACAACATCAACCATGAAACAATTATATCGTAACGTTTCGGAGTCTATATCAGACTCCTTCGTCAGACACTCAACGAAATTCAGAATAGTAATCAACAAAAACTGATTCTGCAGATTGTCTTTAGGTGTCTGACTGTAATTTAATCGGTGGATATGAATAATTTGAACTACTATAGCATTCCCTAAGCTACTTTAGCTGGTATTTGTTTGTCTGGAGTTTTTTATTGTCTTTGGGGCCTGTAGGTCTACCCTGTGTAGATTAGGGAGCATTGGTGCTTTTGCTCTATGTTGTGCTTGTAGCTCTTCCTTGTGTAGACTAGGCGGTATTGTGTTTTTTTTGCACTATGCTTGGTTAAGAGGTTGATTATTCATAACACTTGGATCATAGACTTCAAGATATCTCTTATGAATTATGGCGGCACTACCCTCTTAAGAGTACTTTACCGATTTTAGCTTCCCTTATTTTGAGTTCAATATCGATATGATCATGTTTTTGATGGTTCCTAATGTACATCACTTAGTATATCTGTATAACTTTCTCCTGTTTCCCTTTGTGGTCCTATTTGTTTTCTTCTTTAGGATGGACTCCAGCTGATGTTGCATGACGACACTGGTTCAGACGATATGAATTTTTGATGACTCATTTGTTCAAGAAAACGAGGACTGGCCTTACTGTATTGCCTTTCGCAATGCTTGAACGGTTTGCTGACATATTGCAATCGTGATGTTAGATATTAGTCTGTGCCAATATTACCTCTTTTCCCATTCCATTCAGAAACTTTCTCCTTAATTTAAGATTATCTTTATTTTGGGTTCGAACGGAATATCTTGCTGTTTAATTTGGGTTAACTTACATGAATAGTTTGGAGATTTATAGAACACCTGTGTGAATTTTTGATGTTAGATGGTCGCGTTATGGTCTTTTGAATCCGTATTGATTTACCACATTTATATTTTCAATATATTTTAGAAATCATTTCAGTTTGGTTTCGCTTGATACCGTGAATTTTCTGTTACAATTCTGTGGAACCAGAATGTTTTGAGGTCATACGAGCATTCTCTAGTGCTGGGGATTTTCTGGTGCTCTTGAGCGAGTTACTTCTTTGAAAACGTTCTCAATAGTTAACGTGAAAGAAGTTGTTGTCTGAATATCTCTGAACTGAACTGAACTTTAACTTAATCATATATATATATATATAATATACATAGACATTTATTTTTAGTGTTATTGTTTATAATCAGTTATCAGTAATCCGTTAACTTATTGATTATTATTATTAATAATAAGTAACCGGATTATTCAGTCTCAGTATCAACCATAGCGTTAGAAATCTATGTTCCAATTTTTAAGTTAGGGGATAAGTTAAAGTTACCAGCCAGCATAAACCAGCCTTTATAGTTTGTGTATTTATTTGTGAATTCATCGTAAGTTTTTCGCGTTTTTGGCTGGGACCGAAGCTATCTATACCTTATAATTTTTTTTGCTAGAATCGAAGCTGTACCTTCTTAAATGTTCTTGCTTGGGTGAAAAACCTTGTTGCTCCATTTTTGTTTGCATGCAAGCCTAACACAGGTCGATTGAAGCTGTTATTGGATTGGGATCCCTATATCACCTTCATCGCGTGTTCCAGTTCGAAGGACCCACACTCATCACATGGAAGGGTGCTGGAAGAATACCTTACATTTTTTTTTGAAGAACTAAGTTAAGTGCTCTCCTTGTAATCAAAGGAATTTCTTTATTGATCCTTCAAAGAACCTGTTTTATCAGTACTAACCTTATATCCCAGGAAGCATAATTGTGTCATTGACCTTCCAGCTTGTTGGGCAGACATCTCAAAAGGAGTCAGCGTTACAGCATCTCAGGAGGCTGCGCCCTTTTGACAATTACGCTAATACAAAATTCCAGGAATGTCCGGTACCTATTTTTGGCGCTCTTTTTCCTCGGAACAGAGTGCTTATCAATTTGCCCAATTGTCTATAATTTTCGAATTTTTGGCTGAAAATGATCTTGAACGATTCGGTTCAACTCACTGATCAAAAATCCATGGTCAAAATCGATTCTGTCTGGTCGACCTTCCAGCCGGCCGTTCACACGATAACTCTCGAACGGATAAGGGTAGATAGTTGAAATTTTCAGAGTAGGTTCAAGAGATGAATATCTCAGATAAGTTCGTTATTGGTCGGAATCGGCCAGGTGGTTTCGGAGTAATAAAAAAAAAAATTTATATTACAAATTTCAAATTAATTTTTTTTTAATGCAATTTCATCATAAGAATCCATTGATGTCATTCTTAACTCTAATGAACTGATAATTTGGGAGATATATTTTTTTCAAATATCAATAATTATTCTCAATTCTATATGATTTCATAGAATACTCTAATTATAATTTCCTGATGTATATAAATCCAACATGGCATGAGTCATAGAGCAACGTTTTGAATTTAATTAAGAGAATTCTTTAGAATTGACGCACAGAAACCAAATCGAAAAAGTTGGAAAGCCTTGTGGACAGGAGCTTTGGCGCTCTTGTTCAAACTTCGACAAATCATAACTCCGAAAGTATTAGTTTCTCCGAGTTGGAAATAATATAAATGGATTCTTATTTAAAATAGTTTATTTTATGATGTAGTTCTATCATAAGAATCCATTGATATCATTTCCAACTCTGAGAACTTTCGGAGATATAATTTGTCACAGTTTGAACACGAGTGCCAAACCTCCTGCCCACAGGGCTTTCCCACATGTTTGTGATATCGTTCACACTTTGTATGTTGGTAAATCATGTAGTGAAACAAGTATTACAGGTTTTGCCCAACTATCTCTTGATTCTGATTGACGCGGCTTAAATGTAATGTCATCGTATTATAAAATGGGACATTTGGACGCTGTTTTTCTGAACTAAACTACTAACACACAATTGGGAATGCAGCTACTATGAATCCAATATAATACATAAAATTCTACTGTAGTAAGAAATTGGTTTAAGCACTGACGTGAAGTCAGAAGCTTTTGCGCGTATGTTCTATTGTCCATTCTTCTGTATTGGACACCCTTAATCGAATTTACCATGGTAAATTATGTTGTCCATTCTCCTGTATTGGACACTTCATTCAAATTTACCATGGTAAATTCGAATTAAGAGTGTTCAATTTTTTTTTTGAACCAATTTTTTTTTAAATTTTCTAGGGGTACGGTTCTTACGAAAGATTTTTTGTCATTTTTTCCGAATTTTCTAGCGGTACGGTTCTTACAAAATTTTAAACACGTCTTTATGTTGATTTTCTACTACTAGTTACCAAGCTTCAATTCGATCGAATCTCTATTTTTTGAGTTATCGAGGAAATAATATTCCAGGTGGGTATAACTCGGAAACCGTTAAACCGATTATACCCAAAAACGAAAATTAGCTCTTCCATTCGGATACGCAACCTACCCTGAAAATTGCAAGTCCCTATCAACTTTCGTTCGAAAGTTATCGAGGCAACGGTCAACCATTTACTCCTCACGAAATTTTGCAAGAATTTTCGCTTGGGCATTCCACAACTAATAACCATGTTTCAATTCAATCGGTTTAGTATTTTTCTAGTTAATGAGGAGAAAAAAACAACCAAATTTCAGATGGCTACAACTGTAGAACCGTTTGACTGATTATGCTTATAAACAAACACAAATGTCGCGTTCAGATGCACAACCTAACATGAAAACTTCAAGCCGCTATCTCTTTCCGTTCTCAGGTTATCGTGACAACAAAAATAGTTTTTAATAATTTTCTAGCGATACAATGCTTATATTTCACAATCGTGCTTAGGTTCATATTCTACAACTATTCACCAAGTTTTAATTCGATCGGATTTATATTGGTTGAAAACAAAATTATTACTCGAAAACCATTGGGCTGATTATGCCCATTAACGAACTTGTCCGTCGTATTGGGATGCGCCACCTACCCTGAAAATTTCAAGTCTCTAGCTCTTTCCGTTCTCAAGTTATCGTGGCAACGGCCGGACGGCCGGCCGGACAGAATCAAATTTGACCTCGAATTCTTCATTGGGGAGTCGAACCACATCGTTTGAGACCATTTGCGTCAAAAAATTCGAATGTTACAGACATTTGGGCAACATGAAAAGGCGATGTTCCCCAGAACATTCGAGCAAAAATATGTCAAGTATGCAAATACCATTATTTGACCTTGAATTCAGGTGAAGGGAACGTAGCCAGCAATTAATTCTTCGGTCACGACAAAACTAATGCCATTATGCCATTAACTGGCGATTTTATTATAGGTTTTAAAATACTTACTCCATAAACTGACCAGTAAAATTGTTTTTCAAGTGGTATGGAATTGTGGATTTCTTCAAGTACAAAAACAATTTGAATTTTCATGAAAAACTTAATATATTCCTTTGTATTCAATTTCCCTTCCTTAATTCCTGCAATATTGAAGCTATAACATCGAGTGATAGATATTTATTACTTATTGCAGCACCCAAGAGAAATAAGAGTCAAAATATCATGGTGCATATAATAATACTAGCTGCCAGCCCCGGCTTCGCACGGTTGAAATGCTGATACTAAATATACTACAGAATTTCTTTATATACAACGTTCACAGCATTTTTGTCGTTAGACAATACAAATATGTTTTCTTTAGAGGTTACTCTTGAAAGAGCGACATATAATTGGCCATGTGAAAAACACTCAACGCTCAAATATAAGCCTGTAGCGTTGAAAGTTGGGCCCTGCGATTTATTAATGGTCATTGCAAAATATATCATTAGCGAAAATTGTAGGCGTTTAAATTGGATCAGTAAATCAGATGGTATCAGAGGAATTCAGGGAATCAATACATCTATCCTGGCTGAGGCGAGCCTCACGCTCTACAGATAATTCTCTGGCTCTCTGTATTCGATTTCTATCCCTATCCTGGCTGTGCCGGCCCCCCGGTCGGTACCACCGCAACCGCTATGTCCCTGCATTTTAAATCTGCAATATCTTCGAAAATATTCATTTAAATTACATGCTGTAAAGAACCATATTGATCAATATTAAATGCACAATGCATTTATGGTACTTAATTGGATGAGGATCAATGCTGTATTGCTTAAAAGAGCTTCGTAATCAAGCCATTATTTCTCGTAGAATTGAAAGGATAAAAAATGGTTATTGTGGGTAATCCTTAAGAGATAGACACATACCATCGCGGACTTTTTTGTAGACCTTTTTAAGGTGTACCATACTGTACTATTTTATTTTGATCTATCTCATAGGGTTCAGCCAGCGTTTGCAATGTAAGCGCAAAAAAATGTGTTTATTTACGACATCACATTAGAAACCTCTAAAATTATCACGGTTTCTCTGATATATTATGCATGTATTATACATATAAAACTCCCCATTGAATCACTCTATCTATCAAAAAAATCGCATCAAAATCCTTCACGAAGTTTTAAAGATCTAAGCATACATATATATATACTAAGCATATTAAATATATTATCAACACGATCAACACGTATTTATTTTCGCTCCATGAATCTTTGTCTTTTCTACGGTGAGAGCTTGTGTATTCTTGAAGAAAGTTATATCGGCGCAAACCTGAGACAATAGTCTTTCCGGTGTATGCGATGAGACATTGGTGATATTTGATGTTTGTCCTAGTTCGACAGAAATTGGTTCATTTTATATCAAAATAAACAACGGAAAACTTATCAGCTGAAACACCTGGTGACGATATACCCGATAACGTATCGCTAGTTGTGATTCTTGCCCATAGCAGTGGCGTACCCAGTTTCTGAAATGGCCAGCCAAGAAAGTGTAAAATTGGATTGCTCTTATTGTAGAAAACCGGTATCAAATGCCGTTTGCTGTTCTGAATGTGAGGCCCCATTTCATCCGAGTTGTTCTGTGAAAGCGCGTGCTTCGATGAAAGATGGAAAGTTGCTATGTTGTCATCACTTGAATGAGAATCCCTTATCCTAAGAATCTGATAAAATAATAAAACAACTCACTCATCTATTTGAGAGCCAGTTCAGGGACTTCAAGGATGAAATAAAAAAGAATTACCTTTCCCAAATATTTGAGATGAATGAAAGGATTGAGGCCTTGTCTGCTCAGGTGAATGCTCAGGCGGAGGACATCTCATCGCTTAAGGCCACGGTTGCCTCGCTAAGTTCATCTTCGACACAATCTAATACGGGAGGCTCAACGAGTCCTGATGAATTCATAATGGAAATGGAAGAGCGTCAAAGGCGATCCAAAAATATTATTATTTATGATGTTGAGACACAGAATTCTATGCACGACGAAATAAAATTTGTGGAGACAATCTTGTCAAAAATTGTCCCAGATGTAAAGATTGTCAAGGCGTTTCGTTTGGGGAAGAAAATGGGAAACAGACCAGCACCTCTGAAGCTGATTTTCTCGGCAGTGCTGATGAGGTTCTGAACATTTTGAAGAACAAGCATAAGATTGGTCAACCTCCTGTGAGATTATCGGCTGATTTGACACTCAGGCAGCGAGAGTATCTGGGTGATCTTCGGCGGGAGCTGGAACATCGGAAGGCTAATGGGGAATTGGATATTACTATTAGATATATAAGTGGTTTACCGAGAATAGTTAAGGTTAGAAATAACTGATTGAAGGGGATAATCTCAATTTGAATGTTTTGAGTGTCTATTACCAGAATGTTCGCAGTATTAAGGGTAAATTTAAACTTTATGAATTAATTAAGAATGTGAATGTTGCAGATTATGATGTAATCTTGTTGACCGAGACATGGCTTGACCCTTCCATTGTTGATGCCGAGTTACAATTCTATAATTATAATATATTTAGGAAGGATAGGTCCGTTCTTTCTAGTTCCAAACAGGCGGGGGGTGGAGTATTGATTGCGGTGAAAAAAAGGTTCTTATCATCTTTGGTTCCAACTTTGCGTGATAATGTTGAGGATATTTTTGTTTTACTTAAGTGTGATACTGATGTATTGTTGGGAACTGTTTATATACCTCCTGAATCATGTGCTTCTGCTAGAGTTCAGTACTTTGAGAGCCATTGTGAGAATTTGGAGCATGTAGTTGGTATAACTAGACCGGAAAGTGTTTTCATAGCAGGTGATTATAACATGGGGGAGATCGATTGGAATGATGCGACTCTTAACAGATGTACTGATTTATGTGCTCGAATTCTTGGCGATGCCCTTGCTTTCAATGACCTTTTTCAAATAAATTCAGTAAGAAATTCGTATGACCGTTTGTTTGATCTAGTGTTATCTGGGAGTCGCTATCTCTCAGTTGAACCCGCCGTTGACGTTCTCTCTAAGTTAGATGCTTACCATCCCGCACTTTTTGCTAATATTCCGGTTAACATCGTATATTCTCCGGATGTGGGTAAACCCTCTTACAATTTTAAGAAAGCCGACTACACAGCTTTAAATGAACATTTCTTAGAGCTCAATTGGGAGGCTTTATTCCATGAAAGTGCTGAGATGGATGATGCGGTTGGAGTGTTTTACGATGTTGTTTTCAGGGCCTTAGATAGATTTGTTCCAAAAATTCTCATTAAGAAGTCCACTTTTCCTCCTTGGTATACTCCCGAACTTAAAAATCTCGTTTAAAAAAAAAGGAAATTCATCGTTGTTATAAGAGATATAAACGCTGGGTGGATTATCTTTCATTTTCTGAGATTCGGTCAGCTTGCGCTAATATGGCGGCGTCATGTTATTCTGATTATATTAAGAACATTGAGAAATCAATAAAAGATAATATCAAATCATTTTGGAATTTCACTAATTCTAAAAGAAATGACAATGACTTGCCGTCAAGTATGCACCTTAATGACAGAGGTGTAGAAGGTGACACTGACATAGCTGCCCTCTTTTCTGAACACTTTCGATCTACCTATGTTTCGGGCCCTACTCCTTTCGATGATTCGACCTATTCCGATCACTTTGGCGGAGACATTTTATCTTTTTCTCTTGACGAGATTGCCGGGAAGTTGGGAACTCTTGATACTGGAAAGGGTCCGGGACCTGATTTCCTGCCGGCACTCTTTTTGAAAAGCTGCTGTTCCTCAATGGCACTTCCACTTAAGATATTGTTCAACAGGTCCTTATGGGCTGGTGTTTTTCCTACCAGGTGGAAGTGTAGTACGGTGAAACCATTGTTCAAGTCTGGGAGCAGGCATGACATTGCTGATTATCGGCCTATAAGCATTATAAGCGCCATACCAAAATCCTTGAGACATTGATACTGGATCGTATACTGAATGATATATCCTCCAGATTGGTCGAGCAACAGCATGGCTTCACTAAGGGTAGAAGTGTCGAGTCAAATCTATTGGTTTTTGTCCAGTATGTCTTCGATTCCTTGGAAAGTGGAGGTAAGGTTGATGTTGTATATACTGACTTTTCCAAGGCCTTCGATAAGGTAGATCATTGCATTTTGAGTGAAAAACTGTCGTCCTATGGAATTGGTGGCATGTTAAAGAAGTGGTTCATATCATATTTCACCCGCCGTACTCAGTCAGTTAAAGTTCGTGATTCCTTCTCCCCATCATACATTGTTGATTCGGGTGTACCTCAGGGTAGTCATTTGGGCCCTTTGTTGTTTCTTATTTACATTAACGACATTACTACTTGCTTTAAGTTTGCACTTTACCTTCTGTTTGCTGACGACCTCAAGGTTTATTCAAGGGTTAATACTCTTATCGACATGCTAAACCTCCAGTCAGATCTGGATCGATTGGAGCAATGGTGTAAAGATAACAAAGTCATCATTAACCTTGGAAAGTGCAAGCATATGAGTATAGTAAGGCGGGAGCAGCACTTTGTATCGCACTACTGTCTGAATAACCAAACAATACATACTGTGAACATGGTTAAAGACTTAGGAGTTTTTTACGACAATAGGATGTGTTTCAGGGCGCACATTGACCATATAGTTAATGCGGGGCTTCGGATGCTAGGGTTCATTTTACGGCACTCGTGTGAGTTTGGGGATGTTAATACCTTGAAACATCTTTATGTCGGTCTGGTTAGGCCTCATCTTGAGTATGCCTCTTGTGTATGGTCTCCATATACTTATGAAGATTGTGACAGGTTAGAACGAGTTCAAAATAGGTTTCTCCTCTCTGTGTCGTGCAGGATGGGAATCCCACGAGTAAATTTTTCCGCAACTCATATGAGATCACTTCTTCGCTTTCCTGCTTTGCGGACTCGTAGAATAAGTGCGGATGTATTATTGTTCGCTAGATTGTTCGGGGGGCTTTTGTCCTCTTCCAGTCTTCTATCTCTTTTTGGTTTTCACGTTCCATCGAGGAATGTTAGAGGTACCGTGCTGCTAAATCTTAGGACTTACAGATACAATAAAATTACACCAGGGCTTCGCCAATTCCAAGAATCTCGCAACATGTAAACACTGCCAGTAGAACAGGCATAGACTTCTTTTACCTCAGTTACCCATCCATTGTGCGTTATGTCAATCGAAATTTGTTATGATCTGTTGGAGTTTATTTCTGGAAGTTTTGTATTGTTTTTTTTTTCCACAATCTGTATTAGGTTGTATTATGTATTAATTTGTATTATGAATTAACTATTTTTATTGTATATTAATATTGATTTGTGAAATTGGGTTTATCCCGTTAATGGATAAATAAATAAATAAATAAATACATAGGGACAGACAGACAGCGGGAAGCGACTTTGTTTTATACTATGTAAGGATATATAAGGAACACCTATTTTGCCAACAGATCAAAAAAGAGTAAGCTGAGAGATAAGACAGAAACAAATGAAGACACTACTCGAATATCGCATGAGTAAAAACATGCAATCCATATTTTTCGAGAGTATCATGGCCTGTCGGAAGAGTTATCGTTCGCCTTTATGAAGTCAGCTGGGCCCAAAGTCGAAAATGAAGGGATTTTTTATGGCTTGTCATGATTGGGTCATAAATACAGGATGGTATAAGAAGAACATGATGAAAGTGGACACCCCAACAACGTGCAGAGCACGGTATAACCAGCAGGAAACTGTTATGCACATTCTGTCTGATTGCAGAGTCCATGCTCCATCAGGATATTTGTAAATACACAATGCGGCACACCTAATTCTCTACTTCCATCTGAAAGAGGTTTATCGTTTAGACAACGACGCAGTGCTACCATCTGTATCTCTGGAGATTGAAGCAGTTGTTGAAAATGGCAGAACTCGCATCTACTGGAACTAAGCTATTCCAACATCTAGGCAGATCCACGACATGAAGCAAAATGTAACCCTGCTGGACAAAGAACTCAAGGAATTGTTTGTCGTCGAATTTTCCTCTCCCGCAGAAAATAATGTGGTGATGACAAAAGAAGAGGGAAAAATACAAGGATTCAATGTTCGAACTGGTGATCCTCTATCCAAGGCATAAAGTTAGGATGGTCTAGGCGGAATTAGAGCCAACTACGTGACCGTATTGAAGATTATTCCGGCCTGCAAATCTCTGGCCGAGGATTTAGTACACAGATTGCAGAAGGCGGTGTTGCTCAGTTCACTTCGAGTCATCAGGTCCCATCAACTATCAAGGCCGCTTGCAGCTCATCTCTTTTGTTAAGGCACGCTGTAAGGGCAGGACGAAGAACTACTCCAAGGAACGTGCGAGAGGTTTTTTAGTGAGTAACCAATCAACAACTGGAGTCTCACTCTCCTGAGAGAAGCGAACCCTCTCAGGGTAAGCCTATAAAAGGCTTTCCCTCTCGAGCGAACAAAATATAGGATCAACTACATACAGATCACACATGAGAACGAATCATTTTACAACTCAATTACAGGTTGGAGTTCAGTGGGTTTGAACCCTATGCTCTACCATTATACCCTGCAGAAAAAGAAGGGGGAAAATAAATATATGAACAAGTCCGGAGCGTGATATACTTATGCATATATTTCACAAATCCAAATAACCGCAGGGAATTCAATAGATTTTCATGGTTTGTATAGTTTGAAAAAATTGGTAAATGAAAGAGAAGAAACTCACGAAGCAGTGAGAAGATTGATAGTAAATTTCCGGCGGAAAGTAACAACTGAAGAAATTAGAAGGGCACGTGTTTGCATAGGAAATGGTGGAGGTCATTTCGAACATAATTTATGAATACATTTTCTAATGAAATTTCCAGTTTAGTAGCTATAAAAAAATTTTTAAATCGTTGTTTCTTTCTTTCCTTCATTTCTCCCCTTTCAAATCATACTAATTCTTTTTCAATATCCAATACAGCATAATTCTGTTTTGTCGTACGTATCATATACTACTTCTAATAGAAATAATCCAAATTTATAATCAAATTTGGTCAATGAAAGAAAAATTGACGAAAAATTAACTAAGGTGAGAAATCTCTTATAAATCACAAGAACTGGAATATCTCGAAAACTGTTGATTTTATTTTATCAATAAATATGGCTCAAACGACCGCAAATGAGTCGTACTTACATCTCCTCAAAGGTTCACGTCTATTTTGGAATCACCCTGTATAGTAATGTAGGATTTTTATCACTGTCTAGGGGATGATGATTATATATTCACACTTTGGTATAAATAGAACACTGTATTCTAACATATACAGGTTTATTTACACAACTTCTACAAACTTCAACTTCGTCGTCACATTAAATACCGTCGATTACTGAGATTCCTAACAGTCTTGATGCCCTATACTTGTACGTTTTAAGTATCTATTGTCTAATAAGATTTGACAACACTCGAACGTCTAATCAATTTCTTCGTCTAAGCAGGAATGCAACTTCCTTACCCTTCCAATCTCACGTCTGTCGTGCTCGGCTACACGCTTCGAACCCCTTCTATTATCCCGTATGTCAACTCTGGTACTCCCGTTCTCCATCGCTTCCATGAGCTAAGGGATGTAATACCACTGTAGTGGTCAACGCTGATTGGTAGATCCTCTACCTTGCGATACTTCGCTACAACCAATGGGGTTGCATGGAAATTATATCGGGAGGTTTATTAACTTCTACGAACTGGTCGCCCACGAAGGCAATTCTAAGATTTAGGTAACAGCTAAAACTGGGAATTGTATTATCAGTTTCTTCCTCCACAAAGAGTAGTCTGTCAGTCTAGACGAATTAAGTGCTTCGACGTGCCTCCAGACTGAAAATATTATAATTCCTACAGTAATGTAATCAATTGTTCTTCATACTCTACGTAGGTTCTACCCAAAACAAATTTTTATATTTCCCACAGGAATGTATGGACCTTTGTGTATGACATGGGGCTATTTCGTAATGAAACTACGCCAGGAAATTGTTTTCACGTAGGTGAGTTATATTCGCACTATTTCCCAGAATGATGAAACCACAAACAAACACATTTCAACTTATTCTGTTCCACTTGGTTACTTATCATCAAACGGGCCAGTTTCAATGGGAATAACTCAGTTAATTCAGACTCCACTGTATTTTTGCATCAGTAACTTCCGCACGAATGGGAACTATCTTTATTGAAGAGGAACTCGTCTGGACTGTTCACAGTCAGAATACCGAAATAGTTTCGTACATTTGTTGAAGTTTTAACATTCAACAATAAACTCCTGATTTTCCTCATATATTATCCATGATATCATTGTTCCATCCCATCCAGAAGGAACATTTTAGTTCTATTGTTATTTCAAATAATACAATCTTTGGGTAAAAACACTTCTATTCGAAAGTTACAGATTCTATCCGCTTTGTGTTTTACATCTTAAATGCACTTGGGTCATAAAATAAACCAGTATGTGCGGAATTTATGAACCTTTCATAGAAAATCCATATTTCCTTTCCAGGCGTAAATCAATCAATAGTGAAAGTCCCGTGCTGACATATTGACACCACATGTTGTTCCTCACTTGTTAGTCATGCTTTCTCAAACGTCCCCTCGATAATTATCCCCATCAAACTTATAGGTTCCACCCTCAGGATCCATGAATCCAATTATATGAGATAGTACCCCACCAACCCAAAGATTGTATATAACTCATCCATTTTTTCCCCGAACGAGGGAATTTGTAGCTCTAAGGAAATCATTATTACTCATGTAATAGTCCGATACCGTCAACCATAAGATCCCTTGTTAACTAGTCTAGTTAACAAGAAAATACATTACAATTTTCGTTATATAGTGTTTCAAGTATAAACCTATTTCCGCTTCGGTTGTTATCCGAATACAGATAAACAACGAAATATCACAAGTAAAAGTTCAGATCGGTGTACGGTTTTCACATCGATCAAGTGAACAGTTGTGATTCCAGTTAGTGGTCACAACAGAATTAATATAAATATTAATTCATAAAAACACCACGGTAGAACAATCGTGGTACGAAACAAACATTTCAAGTTAAGGGGTTAAAGGGCGCCGTTAATATTTATAGTGTACTTGCAGCCCGGTACGTGCTTCGCTACGCATAAAGTGAAATGATACAAACGTCTAACTGGAACATCAAATTCATTTATTCAAACGAAAAAATATTTTATTAATTGCTAGCTATTTTAAAACTTTTGGATAAACAATATTTCTCGTTTTTCCATTTTGCGCATGAATAAACAAATGGCTGGGGGTTTTTGATTTTCGTCGTCAATTTTCTGCTTAATGATTGAATATTGAGTAATTTTAATGCAAAAATCCGTCCGATCGAACGGATATTCATTATAGATTTCGTTACTTAACGAAAAGATCCAAATCCCAAGATACGTTTACTGCAGTAACGCTCCTCCAAGTTTTTCATAGGGTAAAAATGAAAAAAAAATAAGAGAAAGCTATTTCGGACGCTTCGAGATTCGATTCCGCCGCCCCACGAGGCTCGGAAGGCTCGGGAGCTATAGATTCCCAATCCAACGCCTCAGCTCACTCGGCATACGAGAATCAACTCCGATTATGTACCAAATAAAGATTTTTACTACTCGGATGATTTCCGTCTTTCGATTTTCAGAATATCTTCAATCCTGACAAGCGATCGATCGAAATAAGTTACTCGTTCACATTTCTCGCAGTTTTTCTAGACGAATACAAGATTTTCGAGTAATTCCGTTCGAAATTCAAATTCCATTTGACTTTTCTCGTCGCTCGTTCAGACCGTAAACGTTGAGCTTGATGGAGCCTCGTTAAAATTCGCCACAGAAATACGTGAAACGTCTGAATTTTGTCAATTTTCGCGAAAAGTCACATTTTCCAATCGTTCTTCCGGGAAAACGAACGAGAGCATCGAAAAAAGGGCTCCGTTACGGACTAGTCCCGAATCTCGCCTTCGCGTTTCCGCAAATACTGTCGTTCCGAACGCCGAATGTTGGTGCAGTAGCTTGCAATTTTCAGGGATAGGTTGCGCAACTGAATGGGACATTTCAGTTCATTAATAGGCATAGCCGGCCAAATGCTTCTGGAGTTATCCACATCTGAAATTTTGTTCTAATTTTCTGTATAACTCGAACTAGGAAAATCGGATCGAATTCAAACTCGGTAATTACTTGTAGAATGCCAACGCGCTATTATTCGCGAAATTTCATGAATATCGTATCAATAGAAAAAAAAAATGTTTCACTTCAAAAATGTTATATTTCAGAAACTATACATCAGGATCCGTTGAAATTCCACACATAACTTCGAGCAGCCATTTTAGAATCGTTTTCCGAATTTCAGCTTGATGGACTTCGTACGAGCCGTGAATAGACAATGGAACATGCGTGCAAACGCTCCTGACTTCACATCAGTGCTGCTCTCAAATGTTTTTTATGTAATTGTAAGTTTGAACAAGAGCGCCAAAGCTCCTCTCCACAGGGCTCTACCACATTTTTTCCTATTTCCAATGGTTTCTTAGTTATAGACTCGTGGATTCATAAAACTAAATGAAATTGGCATAAAGAAAGCCGATAAAGTTTTTCTCAAGTCATTTTAAGAATATTCAATTGATTTAGAAAATTAAATTATTCCTCATCCTTTCTCCTTAAATGCACCGTTTTCGACATTTTCTACATTGAATGTAACAAAATCAGAAATTCCATAGATTTCACTCCCTTTATAGATCCGACTTTTAGCGTTGGAATTCCGAATTAAGCTGCAAACCACGTTACTGTAACTTTTCTCGTTCGCCATTGATGTCATAAATAAATTGTATGCAGGAGTGTATTAGCACATTGTGAAATCTTTAAACGCTTGTATATTTTTATCTGAGACGATTCTGGAAAAATGGTAAATGAAAATTCTTTTATTTGAGGAGAGTAATTTATGGTTCAAATTAATGTACAACTTGAAGACTCACCCTGCATAGAGTGATTCATCAAATGGTGCAAAAATATGAAGTTCAAATATTTTTTCAAGGGTTGAACCAAATTGACTTATATTTTGATGATATGATACACCAAAAATTCACTTTTTCAATGGAAAATACCAGGGCCAAACTATGGAATATTTTGACCCCTTTGTTTTCATGAGATAACATCGCCCTGTTTGTCGAATATTTAAAATCTCAAGTAAGAATTCAAAACTACATTAAATTGAGAATAACCCCTTATATCATAGTGGTACAATGGCAACGCAAAAATTATTACAAAGTTTTGTGAGGATCGTATCACTAGAAAATTTTAATAAAGGCATGCAATATCAGTGAAAAAAATTCCTTATATCGAAAACTACATAAGTGATTTGACCTCATATATAAGCTCTCTAAGTGTGTCCTACGCGGACGATCTTAAGTTTTTCGGAAAGGCTGAGTCTTGTGAAATACAACTTCAAGAAGATCTCGACAGAGTATCCCTTTGGTCCTCTTGTTGGCTTATACCTCTCAACCAGTCAAAGTGTCGCGTTCTTCATCTGGGTGCAAACAATCCGAGGCACAACTATTACATTAATGGACTTAGAGTGGAAGGTTGCGCCACACACGTTGACCTGGGTGTGACCATCACCAGTGATCTCTCCTGGTCAACCCACATCACCAATACTCTGAACAAAGCAAAACGATTATTTTACATTATGCAGAAGTCCTTTCAGAGATGTGATGTCTCAACCGTGTGCCAAATCTACTAAACATATCTGAGGCCAATTTTAGAGTTTGCTGGTCCTGTTTGGCACCCGTGGCTCAGGGGCGACCTGATGCTCCTGGAGAGGTTTCAACGCAGAGTGACACGTCTGCCTTATGGTGTCTTCAGACCTTCATACCAGGAGAGATTGGAACGGATGTGCCTGTCTTCATTAGAGGAAAGACGGCTGCGCAGGGACCTAATTATCACGTTTCGGGCGCTCCATGGATTGTTCGGTGTTGATATCTCGCATTTGTACGAATTGAACACGAACAATCTGCGGGGTCACAACTTCAAACTTAAGCTTGAGAGATTTCATGTAAAGTACCGCGAATTTTTTCTCTCCAATAGAGTGTTCAGTGTTTGGAATGGTCTCCCCTGTGACGTGGTGGATGCACCCTCGGTGAACTCTTTCAAGAACAGACTTGATGCCTGGTTTGACATTGGCTTTCGCATCTGAACAATTCATTAAACCCTACTATGTTTATTGCTTTTTCTTTTCACTGTTCTCATTTTATATGCTTGCAATGTTTTCAACTTTTCTTCCTTTCTCTGAGTTCATAGGCTTATGCCTCTACTCTGTACTTCTTTATAATAATGATAATAATAAAATTCGTCCACCATCACTGAAATTTTTCGATAACCTTCAAAACCTTACTATAAAGCCAAGTTCCAACACGAAGGGATCTATACAGGGTTGGAATAAAGTATGGAACCAAGTAAATAACTTTTAAACGAAAAAAACGATATTTATGAAAATTTGCAGGTAATTGCAATGGAATAAAATGCATGTGATGTACATTTTTTGTTAATAATATCCTTCCGGTTCAACCGGAAATGCCGTCAACTTTTTTAATTTAAATACGACAACCTATATATTTTTACAGATTTTGAAGGAGATTGTTATTTTGAATTCATACATACTGAGTTTAGTCTAAAAAAAAATTAAAAACGAGGAATACAGCATTTTTATCAACCTCCTTTGGTTTTTTTCATTAGAGCAAAAAATTATTTTGGTAAACTAATAGAGGTTGTTTGTATGCATAGTAATAAATAAACGAGTACTGTTTAGTACTTCTTTTGTTCTCCAAGTGTCAAACTCTAATTGACGAAAATAAATTTTACAATTTAGAATGGTTCAATTAAGTGAAAAAGAGCTTATCCAAATTTTAATGATGATCGATTATGGTGATCGTGTTAGAACTCATGAAGAAGTGTGTCATATTTTTAATAATTTGCATCCGGAGAGAAATCCTATATCACGCTCAACAGTAACTAAAAGATAACAACGTTTTAATACAACTGGGATGGTAAACAATTTGCTAAAACCTGGAAGACCGCGGACTGCAACGAACGAAACTGTTAAGCAAAATATTGCAATCGATTTAGAAGAATCACCTCAAACTTCCACCAAAAATTTGGCACAAAACCATGGTATCAGACGACGTTCTGTAGGAAACATATTAAAAAGTGGAAAGTATCATCCGTATAAGGAACAGTTGGTTCAAGAATTGTCAGACGATGATTTTGACCGACGGCTGGAATGTTGCGAACGGCTAATGGACATCGGTATTGTCGGCGAAAATTTTGCATCTAACATTCAGTTTTTTCCAATGAGGCAACTTTTTTTTAAATGGAACACTTAAGCGCCATAACTCAAGATATTGGTCAAATGAGAATCCTCATTGGATTCATGAAGCACATACCGAGCATCCAAAGAAGTTGAAAATTTGGATGGGAATCGTCGAAAATAGGCTTATAAGCCCATTTTTTATCGACGGAAACTTGAATGGTGAGAAGTATTTCGATCTACTAAATATCGAAATTATTCCTGAACTCCAACAGAATGGGCAATTACCACAAAATGTTTGGTTTCAACAAGATGGAGCACCTCCCCACTATGATAGACGGGTTAGGGATTTTCTGGATGTGAATTTTCCAAATCGATGGATTGGACGTAGAGGATTCATAGAGTGGCCTTTTCGTTCTACGAATCTTAGCCCGTTAGATTTTTTTCTTTGGGGTTATCTAAAATTACGTGCTTACGTTACACGACCAACAAACTTACAGGAATTGAGACAAATAATTATTGACGAATGTGAACTAATACGTGGAGAAGTCTTGGAAAGAGTGACTCAAAAATTTCTTAATAGGATGGCATAGTGTCAGCAAGTAAACGGCGAGCATTTTGAACATTTGAACTAATTTTGTTTCTCATTATTCTAAAATAATGAAATGTACACCTATTGAACAACGAACAGTGAGTTATTCCTCGTTTTTACGAATTTTTTGACACTAAACTCAGTATGTATGAATTCAAAATAACAAGCTCTTTCAAAATCTGTAAAAATATATTTATTTGAATACATTTAAATTAAAGAAGTTGATGGCATTTCTGGTTGAACCGGAAGTATATTATTAACAGAAGAATGTACATCAGATGCATTTTGTTCCATTGCACATACCTGTAAATTTTGATAAATATCGTTCTTTACTTGATTCCATACTTTATGCCAACCCTGTATATTATGGTTGTAGATCCGAGCAGCCTTGGGTGATTTAAGTAGCTGAATGGGTGCCTCAATAACTTTCGAACAAAAAGAGATAGGGAGTTGCAATTTTCAAGGTAGGTTAAGCATCCTAATGGGAAGGTTAAGTTCGTATTGTTGGGCAAAACAGGCCCAAAGGTTTTGGCGATATACCCAACTGGAATATTAATTTCTGGATAACTCAAAAAAATACTCGATCGAATTGAACTTGATAAATAGTCGTAGAATATCGACTTTAAGACTTATGTGAAATTTTGTGAGGACCGTACCACTAAAAATATTTAAAAAAATCATGAAAAATGATTATGTATCGCTCGATAACTTCAAACCGGAAAGAGGTAGCAACTTGCAATTTTCAGGAAAGGTTGCGCATCTGAATGTGATCCTTAAGTTGGTTAGTTGGCGTAATCGGCGAAACGGTTTTGGAGTTATATTCATCAGAACTAATTTTCGCGGAATTTCGTATTCTGAAGTTACTTGAAGCGTAGGTATTTTCGTATAATATTAAATATTCAACGAATTCCCTTTCCAATAGAATTAAATATCTCTGAATTAAAGATTAGGTATGTGATCATTAGATGATTCTCTCATTACTCAAGTCAAGTCTCTCATTAAAATGGTAGGAAATGTATTTAAAATATCTTATAAAAGCTGAGTAAACGGTATATAACGATGCTTAATTGTATTAAGAGTGTCCAATAGACAATAGAATATGCGCGCAAGCCCCTTAATTCACGTCAGTGCCAATTTTTGTGACTTGATGTATTACTGAGAAAATATTTTATATTTGTAATGAACTTGGATATTTACCCATCAATCATTTTCAAATTATATTTCTCGAAATTACTGGGTGATTCCATATAGGTTTGGCAGTGCAGGAGACACAAGATTGGAACCAACACTGATCCCTGGGGCACACTAGATATTGCCACCTCCCTCTAACATAGATTTAGCGTTCTCCACCCTAACACGAAACATGCGGTTTGATAGGAAACTTCCTATATCACTTCAGTAAGTTACTCCTCGCTCACAGATACTCACTCGAGCTTGTGGGACAGTCGTTTTATCGGGTATTCCCTTTCGCTCTCGTGAAGTCAAGATAAACTACGTCGGTTGAGTATAGTAATTAGTAAATCGAATTGAAATAAATCTTCGGCAAATATATTATATTATATTATATATTGTTGTAGGGGCATCGTTGCACTGTGACCTCAAGGTCTATTGTGCCCCTCCTTCGGAGCTGTCGATGTCATTACCATCTACAGCTTGTCTTCCAGTTCCAGAGTTCTGATGTACTCAAGTATCTGGAATGGCTTCAAGGAGGCTACGTCTTCGCTCCTGCAGATTTCTTGCCCAAAGCATTCCTTGCGTTGGTTTGAGATGGCGAGGCATTCCGTTATCAGGTGATCGGGAGTTTCATCCCTCTCCCAACAGAATCTGCACTCGTCAGTTTCTGCTAGCCCTACTCTTATCATATGCTTCCCGAGGCCGCATTGTCCTATGAGGAAGCCAGTGAGAAGGTGCAGCGTGTTTTTACTGAGGTCTAAGTATTTCTTAGATCTGACAGTATCAAAGTTGCGGAGGAATTTCTTGGAATGATACTTTATGGGGCGAGATTTCCAGAAAATACCTCTCTCAGTTTATTCTTTCGTCCGGAATTCACTTGTGTAGGTGTGTTTACCAACCCCACAATATGGTTCCAGGTTCCAGGCCAATAAAGGGTTCGGCTAAGATAAAGTCTCTACGTTCTATTTCTCGGAAGTGTATTTATGGACGGATGGACATAACTGAACTTGACTACGGATTCTTCATCATCTTTGGATAAAAATTCTGAAATTAAGGTATTTGCACAAAAATTACATGGGTCCGGTACGAGCATGCAAAATTATTCTTCTCTGCAATTAATCTACTGCTGAATTGTTAAAATTTACAAATGTGGATATTTCCTACACTCGTTAGCTTTCTTCCGGTTTACCTTCGGAAACCCTTCTTTATTATTCACCTCCGGCTCGATACATCACGCCCCAGCAACACAAAAGTCGATGGATATCATTAATTTTTACTCAACTAAGGCGATTTCAAGACCACTGTGAATTTATCCTGTAGAATTTATCTGGGAGACGTCGAAATTATATACTGCTCCACAAAAGTTAATGAACTTCAGAAATTTTGCGACCGTTTCAACAGTTGCCGATTCAAGTGCACCAAATGTTCATTTGTGAGAAATCAAATGTTTACTCTCGTATATCTGAATGGTTTTTTTGCTCCTCGTTTTATAACTTTTTCAGTTTCAAGTAAGTTTTTGTTGTTTTCGTGTCTGAGAATTTTGAATGAGTTATTGTTTCACGTTCTTACAATGTAATTTGATTCAAAATCTGATATTTTGTTTTGCAATAATACTTAGACGTAAATTTAGTGCGGATTAAGCCAATGGGACTATTGGTATGATCGAGGCGGGACGTAATCAGAGATATGTTGCGAATTTCTTTCAAGTTAGTAAAAGCGTAGTTTCCCGGCTCGTCCATCGATATCGAGAAACTGAAAACGTGACCGGGATACCCTGTAGTGGACACCCAAGATCTACAAGATCGGTTTCTGACTGTGTCTACCCTTAGAGAGCCTTTGAGTGCTTGTCGAGTCATGCAACAGCACCTTTTGTACGCTACTAGTGTTTTGGTTTGGATTGAAATATTTCGTCGAAGACTTCGTACGTTAATCTACATTCTCGACGACTTTTTAGAAGTCACTAACTCAATCATATGCGACTTCGATTGGAACAATGAGCACGTGAATTGGAACGATCAATTGAGGTCTGTATTATTCACAGATGAGTCGAGATATGGATGGTTTTCGGATAGCCGACGTGTTCGAGGATGGACCCATCCTCTGGTGTCCAGAAATCGCAGATACGTTCAGGAAGTTCATCCGTTCAGAGGTGGTACAGTTATTGTTTGGGGAAGCAGTTGTTTCAATTAACGTACGCTGAATTGTTGGTGCTTGATGCTACCATGAATGCGCAGATTTACATAGGGCAAGTCATTCACAATATTATTCCTTTGTTTCATGCTGCTATTGGACCAAATTTCTTATTTTTCGACGTTAATGCACCTCTCCATCGTTCGAGAATTGTCGGGAAGCTCTGGAAATCAATGGTATTCCATATTTGGCCCTGTCCCCTCAGTCGCCAGACTTCAATCCCATTGAATACGCTTGGGTTCAGCTACAAAGAGCTTTGGACATTCATCAATCACATCCACATATACTTCAAGAACTCCTTTTACAGCAACTTTGGAGAGAAATTCAACAGTCTGATCAAAAGTATGCAAAGTATACACGTGTGTGTGGTCTTGACAATCGGATGTGTTTTGATCGCTCCCCGAATTTTCTTCTGTGAAGTCGTTTAAGTTTGATAATAATTTTCAAATTTGGTTCATTTTGTTCCTAAGGAACGCTGCTTCTCAATTGTGCGGTTTCAGCTGTATTTTTGAAATCAAATTACAACTTGATAAGAATTCTCAAACGTACATTTCATCGTGCAGAATGCCTACAATTTGTGCTAAATGTGACAATCCGATAAGCCGAAATAAACCTGGTACGAAATGTTACCAGTGCGTATCAGAAGTGCATTACACCTGTGTTGGTTTTTCTTCCGATCTCGTAAAGTTATCGTAAACAGGTGGATTTAAATGGGTATGTACTGCGTGTTCCGAATATCATAAGAAGCCCAACATCGAAAGTAAACTTGATCAAATTATGCTTGATTTAGCAAGGATGAATAAACAACAAAGTGAATTCATTAACTCTTTAAATTTGTATGGTGATAAGATGCAGGATATTGAAAGTCAGCTTAAGTCTGTTATGAGCCTTGGGAAGGAAGTTTCTGATCTGAATTCCGAACTTAGTCTTCTGCGAAATGAGAATATGAGCATGAAGAAGGAGCTCAATGAAATGCAACAAAAATTAAAACAAAGGGATCTTGAGATAGTGGGTGTGCCTGAAGCGAGGAATGAAAATGTTGGTACAATAATCCAGGACATTTCGACGAAGTTAGAAATTCCTTCCCTGGATATGTGTGTGGAAAACTATTATAGAGTTCACTCGTCGTCTAAGGATAAACCTCGTCCCATAATTATCAACTTTAAAACCAAACTCTATCGAAGCGAATTTATGGAAGCATATAAGAGGTATAAGAGTCTAAACACTGCGGACATTGGATTGAAAGGTCCCATTTCAGATATATATGTCAATGAGTCTTTGACAGCCCACAACAGGAAGCTATTATACGTGGTTAGGCAATTTGCGAAAACGATGCATTTAAGTTCTGTTGGACTCAGGACTGTAAAATTCTTTTGAGAAAAGATGAGGGATCTAGGATAGTCCATGTGACGTCAGAGAATCAATTGCACAATTTGTCCAAATAATAACTTTTAATCTTACAGTAAACGACACATAGTTCAATGAGTGTTCCCCATAGCATATATTATCAGAATTGTCGTGGTTTAAGGACGAAAACTGGTGAATTTTATACAGCTTCTTTGAGCACATATTATGATGTTATCTGCGTTACCGAATCTTGGCTTAAACCTCATATAAACAGTTCGGAAGTTATCTCGGGTAAATACAACATATTCAAGAGAGATAGACATGATACAAATAACGTCAAAAAGGACGGTGGTGGAATATTGGTGGGTGTATCGGCGAGTGTGAGGGCGGAGATGCTGACTAATTTGAGTGATGAGTCTGTGATTGAGGATTTGTGGGTGAAGATCACTATGACGGAAAGTGAGAGAAAATTTCTTTTGTGTGTTTGTTACTTCCCGCCAAAAACTTGTTTAGATGATAACTTTCATTTTTTTAAGAGAGTTACTTCACGGTTAGAATCAAACTCTAGTGCTCCATTTGTAATGGTTGGAGATTTTAATATTCCAGATTTCTCCTGGAATTTCGAGGGTGGAACCGGGTTGGAATGTAATGTAATAAATAATTATGTATATAATGCTCTTAAAGATTTCATTTCTTTCAATTGTTTATTTCAATTTAATGGAGTCCCAAATGTTAATGGGAGAGTATTGGATTTATGTTTATGTAACCGTGATGGAGTGGAGGTTCGGGGTAGTACGTCGCCTTTCGTGGTCGAGGATACTCATCACCCATCTCTGGATATTTATGTTAAAATAGCTGTCCTTAAAAATCCTGTCAAAATACGTTCTAAGATTCAGTTCTTCAACGCTAATAATTATGAAGAAATTAGAGATGAGTTATCCAAGACTGATTGGGGGGTGCTATTGTCGGCCTCTGATGTGGATGTGTGTGTTGATGCTTTTTATTCTTTTATTGATGAGCTCATTGTCAAGTATGTGCCGAAGAGACCTGATAGAAATGCCAAGTTTCCCTTCTGGTTTTCCAGAGAAACTATTACTACCATTAAGGCAAAGCCAAGTACGACAAGAAATATAAAAAATTTAGGAATGCGATCGATTATGAAATTTTCATCAGGCTTAGAAATGAATGTAAATTATTGATCAAAAATGATTATAAATCACATATTTCTTCAACCGAAAAAAATATCCAAAGTAATCCGAAGGCTTTTTGGACCCATGTGAGTTCTTTAAAAAATAGTAGGTAATAAAGTGCCTCCAGTAATGACTTATAATGATTCAACTTTTGATGACGACTTTTCCATAGCTAATGCATTTTCTACCTACTTTGGAAGTGTTTTCGAATCTTCAGAAAAACCTGTACTTTATAAGAAAAAATTTATGAACACTTCAACGATAGCCTATATAGTATATTCACTCAATCAAAAATAAGATAAATAATTTAGATAAAAACAAGGGGGCAGGACCGGATTTGATACCACCCATCTTCATAAAATCTTGCGGTGAACTTTTGGCAGATCCACTACAGATAATCTTTAATCATTCTCTCCACCAAGGTAAATTCCCGAAAAAGTGGAAATTAGCTAAAATTGTCCCAATTTTCAAAAAGGGTAAAAAAATCGAGGTCTGTAATTACAGACCTATCTCTATTCTCAGTCATTTCGGAAAATTATTCGAATTAACTGATTTTTTCTTTCAGCAGATCTCTCCTAAGCTATCATATCGGCAGCACGGTTTTTACAGAGGAAGGTCCGTGTTAACTAATTTAGCACCCTACATCGATTATATCACAGGAACATCGACAAAGGTCATCAAGTGGACTCAGTTTACACAGATATGACTAAAGCATTTGACAGGGTGCACCATTCCACTTTGATGGCTATATTGGATGACTTTGGTGTGGTGGGAACATTGTTGAATTGGATTGAATCCTATCTTTCGGATAGACAGCAGTTTGTTGTTGTGAACGGCATATCGTCTGTGGTTATGCATGTAACATCCGGCGTACCACAGGGTTCTCACTTTGGTCCTTCCTTGTTTGCAGTGATTGACGTTATCAGATTTCCTCTGTGTGTTGATAGAAAGGTTCTGAACAGAGTGGACCAGGTTAGGGATCTTGGAATAGTCCTTGATTCCAAATTTTCCTTCGATTCACATATAGATAGTACTGTTTCTAGGGCTTTCAGAATGCTTGGTTTTGTATTCCATGTCACCAAGGATTTCACAAATGTGGCAACTCTCAGGTCTCTTTACTTCTCTCTTGTGAGAAGTCATTTGGAATATGCTACTCCTATTTGGTCACCATTTTATCATAAGTACATTGATAGGATTGAGAGAGTGCAAAAGAAATTCATAAAGACTTTTAATTATAGATTTGATCGCTCTCAGTTGATGTGCAATTACGGTGATAATTTGAGGAAGCACAATATAATGAGTCTACAAAGTAGGAGACTGATCTTAGATTGTATCTTTTTATTTCGGATTCTGAATAATCATTTTAATTATCCTATGATACATCACCTGACTTTAAATGTTCCACAGTATCCTGACCGTCGGAGGGCACTCTTCTATGTTCCTAAGGCCAGAACGAATGTGCGATATCATTCAGTTTTTCTGAGGGTGATGCGTTTTTGTAATTGGCACTTGAGCAGAATTGATGTATTTGGTGTGAGTGTACAAGTTTATAAGAGAGCAGTAATGGCATATATACAGAATATGTAATTTAAATTGATACATTTTGGTTCATTTGTTGTCATTTTTTTCTGGGTGCTTTTGTGTTTGATAGATACTTTATTTTGTAGAGCCACATATACAAATGAATAATTTAAGATTTAAGTTTTGTGAACTTCTGAAATTGGGATTTCCTGTAGAGGTTCCTGAAAAATAAATAAATAAATAAATTAATAAATAAAAAATAAAAAAGGCGTTGTGACGCTCTGATTGATGTTCGAGGAGGCCATATTCTTTACTGAACTTCATTTTTTGTGCGTATGTTCTGGGGAACATCGCGTTATCATTTTGCCCAAATGTCTGTAACTTTCGAATTTATTTACGAAAATGGTTCAAACGATTCGGTTCGACTCCCCAATGAAGAATTCGAGGTCAAATTTGATTCTGTCCGGCCAGCCGTCCGGCAGTCCGGCCGTCCGGCCGTTGCCACGATAATTTGAGAACGGAAACAGCTAGCGACTTGAAATTTTCAGGGTAGGTGGCGCATGTCAATACGACGGACAAGTTCGTTAATAGGCATAATCGATCCAATGGTTTCCGAGTAATAATTTTGTTTACAACCAATATAGATCCGATCGAATTGAAACTTGATGAATAGTTGTGGAATATTAACCTTATCACGTTCGTCATATTTTGTGAGAATCGTATCGCTAGAAAATAATTTTAAAAGAATTAAAAAATATTTTTGTTGTCACGATAACCTGAGAACGGAAAGAGACAGCGGCTTGAAGATTTCAGGTTAGGTTGTGCATCTGAATGCGACAATTGAGTTTATTTATAAGCATAATCGGCCAAACGGCTTTAGAGTTATAGCCATCTGAAATTTGGTTTTTTTTGTTCGTCATTAACTCGAAAAATACTAAACCGATTTTATTCAAACATGGTTATTAGTTGTAGAATGCCAACGCAAAAATTCTTGCAAAATTTCGTGAGGATAGTATTTCTAGAAAATTTTCAAAAAATCATTGGAAATTGAAAACAAAATTCTATATATCAGTAACAATTGGTCTGAAATTGCTGAAATTTTGCAAGAGCCTTTAGAACCTAACTCTACTGCTAAGTTTCAAGTTTTAACAGGATCGGTTAAATATTGTTGGAGATTCGAGCAGTTTTGTGTGAGTTCAGTAGATGGGTGACCGTTGCCTCGATAACTTTCGAATGAAAGGAGATAGGAACTTGCAATTTTCAGGGTAGTTTGCGTATCTGAATGGGAGACTTAAGTTCATTTTTGAGCATAATCGGTCTAACGGCTAATTGAAGCTTGGTAACTAGTAGTAGAAAATCAACATAAGGAAGTGTTAAAATTTTGTAAGAACCGTACCCCTAGAAAATTTAAAAAAAAACACGGAAAAAAAATTGGTTCAAGCACTGACGCGAAGTCAGAAGCTTTTGCGAGTATGTTCTATTGTCCATTCTTCTGTATTGGACACCCTTAATCGAATTTACCATGGTAAATTATGTTGTCCATTCTCCTGTATTGGACACTCCAAATTCGAATTTACCATGGTAAATTCGATTAAGGGTGTCCAATACAGAAAAATGGACAATAGGACATACGCGCAAAAGCTTCTGACTTCGCGTCAGTGCTTGAACCAATTTTAAATTTTTTGATTGAGCACTACAAATACTAAAAATTATTTTCACCTGGAACTGTGAAACTAATAAAGAAATGGCAAAAGAATAAGTTAGACAGTGAGTAAACATTCAGATTCCTCATACTTAAAAAATGGATAAAAAAAATGGAAACTTCTGAAACAGTCTCGAAATTTCTGAACTTCGTTATCTTTTGTGGAGCAGTATATACAGGGTGAGTCTTTGACCACTGCATTGATTTTTAACCAAAGATTCCTCTCATCAAATGAAACACTTTTTTCATTTAACATTTTTCCAAATTCAGCTCAGGTAAAAAGATACAGGCTGTTGAAATTTTGAAAAAAAATCAGTTTTTATTTGGTAGCTTTGACATCCTTCTTTTGAATAAAATGAATGTTGGCGTAAAGTTTCCTATAACTATGATACATATTTTCCAAATATTAGTTATTTTCTACTTCTACTGGTTTTCTAGTTATGGACTCGTGGATTCATAAAACTAAACGAAATTAGCATAAAGAAAGCAAATAAAGTTTTTCTTGAGTCATTTCAAGAATATTCCATCGTTTTAGAACATTATATTATTCTTCATCATTTCTCCTTAAATGCACCGTTTTCAAGATATTCTTCATTGAATGTTTTAAAATGGAAAACTCCAGAAATTTCACTACTTTTATGGATCCGTCCCTGAGCGTTGGAATCCCGAATCAAGCTGTAAACCACGTTACCATGCCTTATTCTCGTCCGCCAACAATGTTATAGATAATTTATATGCGGGAGTGTATTAGCACATTGTGAAATCTTTAACCGCTTGTAACTTTTTACCTGAGCCGAATCTGGAAAAATAGTGAATGAAAAAAGTGTTTCGTTTGATGAGAGGAATCTTTGGTTAAAATTAATGCAGTGGTCAAAGACTCACCCTGTATATCCAAGATCTATAGGTACTGATATTATAATATTCTAGGCCTGATGTGAATTCACCAAGGAGCTATTTTTGATGATTATTCAATAGATTTATTCTTTATCTAATGAAGATCCATTATAATAATACATTATTTATATTTTCAAATATTTATAATGATAATAATAAATTGTTTAGCTAATTCAGTCTACACTTTGAATAGCTTAATATAACATCTGGAACAGGGGTTACCAAATGGTGGACCGCGGTCCGGATGCGGACCGCGAACCTTTTATTTGCGGACCCTTTTTCCAGAAAACGTGTATTATTAATAAAAAATATCAGATAACTTTTCGTTTTATTTACTAATTATTGATATTGGATTTAGATTAACTGCTAGTCAAATTCTTATGCTATCATAATAGTATCAAACGGACCGCGACAGATTTTGTGAACGGACCTCCAATGAAACTAATTGGTGACCCCTGATCTAGAAGATAGCTTTGTGTCTTAATTTATATCGTCTTGACTTTTCCTAATAAATAACTAGTTGAAAAGGCACTGAGGTCAGGAGCTTTGGCACACTTCCTTAAATTTATACCTAGGGCAGTCACCCTTCCAGCTACTGACCTCACCACAGGCTACTCAAATACCGGAAAAAAAAACTTTCACAATATTTCCAGGAATATAAATCCGAGCCAGTTTAAATCAAGAACTTGGCTGAACAATGTGGTTTTTAAGGCCATTGCAAAATGTTAGTGATATTTAACGAATAGTTTCTGCGATACATCATTTTTTCTGATAGTCGTTTCATAATTTCCTAGTTATAGGTACTATCTTCGCAAAATTTCGCATAAGATCGAATTTAATGGTTCCAATGGCATTTCATGCAGAATATGTATCTATGTCATAATGATATTTATTGCTGTACCTTGCAATATCCCAAACCTCTGTGCTAAGTCACTATGTGTTTAATTTTGACATTGTTTCATCAAGCATATATGAGAAGCTGGTAAATTTCTGGAACTTTCTCAACAATCCACCCCGAATAATATTCAATTGATTTATTTTTCGAACATTTCAAATAAAGCGAAGAAAATGGAGGTGGTGAGAAGGACTGTATATAATTTGCTTATGTAATTATATTGGGTACAAAAAGAAAACCATCTTTAATCTGTGATATGCGTAGTTATGAGACTAGGAGTGAGGTTTCTGAGCAAATATGTATGTTTTTTGAGTATGATCATGGATCTAACACTCACCTGTGGTGATCACGCTGGCTACCTAACAACAAAATTATCCAAAAATATAGGTATTTGAACTTCAAAATATGTTGTCAACAGTGTCACAAGATATTATCAGAACGGAGAATTACTCTGTTATTGAAACTCAACTAAGATATTATATCGTGTGAAATAGTAGGTAAATAACTCAGTCAGATTTTGCCCATTTATGAACCGTACCGGAGCATTTGGACTCCAACCCTACCCTGCTAATTTCAACTCTCTAAGCCATTCCGTTCGAGAGTAATCGCCTACGCCCACCTAGACAGAATTAAGTTTGAACTCGGATTTTTTGTGATTATTTCAGGCCCTAAACATTTCGTCAAACTGATAGGAAACAAGCCCATCAAAATGGTAACGTACCAAATTTAAACAAATGAGAGATAACAAATATTGTTTGGCAACGTTTTTTTCAATGCGTTTTCTAATATGTTCGATTGTCGCTGTAATTAATTTTTTTATATAAACTTTAATAACTTTTGAATCCTCAAAAGTTCTTAAAATACTTACAAATATTTCAAATTCGGAGATAAAGGTGGCCATCAAACAGGTCCGTTTGAGCCTATCCATAAGTAATGGTATAAAACACTGTTACGCTGATTTCGCGGTTAATTTTTCAACCCGTGATGCATTGCACGTGAATTGCTTTTCACATTATGGTTTCAAATATTAATTTATTTTCACTCTAAATTGGAAATGATTTGTCTTATGAATCCCTATTGATTTTCCACATTTAACGTTTCAATATATTATTGAAATAATTTCAGTATAATTTTATTCAAAACCGTGAATTTATCGTTTCAATTCTGTGTGACCAGAATTCCCTTTCATACTTCATGAACTGAGGGTATTCGTTCTTTATGATCTTAGCACTCGAGTGAAATACTCCTCTAAACGTTTCTCGCAAGATTCCTTTGTACTCAGAATAAAAAAGGTGTTCTTCAAAACAGTTTGCGTTTATCTGTGAGAATAATACGTCAAGTGGGCGGGGAGTAATATTTAAATATGTTTTTGTGTTGTTGAAACTGGTTTTGATAAAATATCCCTTATTCTTATTTTTTCGGATTTGAAATGAGTTAATATTGTTTTGCACGCCATTTTTGTTATAAAATCAAGTAGAATATTCTTTGTTTGATTATTTTGATTGCTACTTATTTTTCTGGTATATGCGATTTTAATATTGATGGTGTTCTGAACATCAAGGGAGGATCTTCAATTTTCGAGGGGATTATGTGCCTCGTATTTTCTCTAAGCTTTGATGAATTCCGATGAATAAAGTTTCTGGGAGGTTCACTTATATCCCCAGATTTGTACAGAGAAATGATGTTGCTGAATAGCAGGTGTAACACTGGTTTCATTGTTCGTAGTTTTAGGCCTGGAGCAAAACTCCACGTAACATTATCTTGAGTAGCAGCTATTTGTGGGCTTTGGTTGAAGCTGAACCCTACCTCATCTAACCCTTTGAATATTTTGATGTTTGATGTTGGACTGGGACTGATCCCTACATTATCTTAACCGTATCTGGAGAGATAGTGAATTCCAGTTCGAAGAATCCATACATCTCACCTGGAAGTATCCTGAGCATTCATCAGGAAGAATTAGCTAAGTGGTCGTTAGGAGGAGAACCTTAATTTTTTTTTGACGAATTCCTCGATTATATGAGCTGAGTGTTTTCTTTTGTTATCAAAGGAATTAATTTTATTTAACCTTCAAAAACCAGTTTTATCACTTATTACCCTATGTCCCAGAAAGCATAAGTGTATCGTTGACCTCCCAGCTAGTCGGGCAGATATCTAAAAACAGGTTAATTACGCTATACATTATTTGGTGAAATGTTAGTTGGGCCAGTTGCGGATTATTCCAGAATTGTGGGCTGAACTGCTGGAGCCCCGTACTACTGGAATAATAAACCTCCTACCATCTAGTTGGACAAGATGTATATGTCCTTTGCGCCTCTGCTATCAATGGCCGACTAAAAAATTTGCGAAATACATTTTATCGTGATATCAGACAAAAACAATGTGTTCAAAATTTTCTCAGTAAGCGTAAGGAAATGGAAATAAGAGATATAGGTTAATATACTCAGAAAAAAAATGGGAAAGCCCTGTGGATAGGAGCTTTTTCGCTCTTGTTGAAACTTTCACAAATCATATGTCCGAAAGTATTGGCTTCTCAGGGAATGATATCAATCAATTCTTATGATAGATCGGCATCATAATAGAAATTCAAAAAAGTGTCATTAAAAACTGTGGGAAAGCCTTGTGGACAGGTGCTTTGGCACTCTTGTTCAAACTTTGAACAATCATCTCCGAAATTATTGGTTGTTCTCTGAGTTGAGATTTTTATAATAGAACTGCATCATAAAAGAAACTAAATTAAAATTAAATAATGAACTTATCCGAGATATTCATTCCTCAAATCTACTCTGGAAATTATATTATATCAAATGAAACTCACCCAATATTGCAGTTTTGTTTTCAATGAAGAAATTCCGAACCTAATTTTATAAGCTTACCAAATTATATATTTCCAGCATCGTATGGATTATCAAAGAGCATATAGGGTAAGGGTAATTATAATATCCTATAATTGGTCATTTCGCATTCAATAATACCTTGTTTGTTGAAGCAGAAATACATGTGACCTGTCTGTTATAGGTAGATAAGGTGACAATATGTATAAACAGTTGACACGGATAGAACACAGACAGATAGAATTCACATTCTGTGATAACATAGAAATACGATGTATTATTCAAATTTTGATAAATCATATGTCCGAAAGAAGTAGCTTGCTAGAGTTGAAAATTATATCAATGGATTCTTATGATGAAACTGTATTTTGAAAAAAAATTAATTTGAAATTTGTATAATTTAAAATATATTTTTTTTCGTTACTCCGTAACCACTCAACTGAGATATTTATCGTCTAAAACTAGCCTAAAAATTTCAACTGTCTATCTCATTCTGTTCGAGAGTTATCGTGGCTATGGCCGGACAGGATCAATTTTGACCACGGATTCTTGATCAATGGGTCGAACCAAAATTTTTAAGACCATTTTCAGCCAAAAACTTGAAAATTACATACATTTGGGCAAATTGATAAGCACCCTGTTCCGAGGCCGAAAAAAACGAAAGTGTCAATAATTAATAATCCGAAACCACCAGACCAATTCTACCCACTAACGAACTTATACGAGATATTCCATTCCTCAAATCTACTCTAGAAAATCAACCAATAACTATAATATCCTCTAATCCTCATAATTCTACGATAGCTGAGGTTATTTCATTGGTCATTTTGAATTCGATCATACTTTTTTTCCAGAACGAGAGGTATTTTATATCATAAGTAACGAATTTTGAATAGAACCAGAAATAAATATGACATGTCTCTTATCGGTAGATAAGATGACATATATTAACACAGATCATGAAATCCATAGGTTCAAATACGGACGCTGAATTTCGATTATAGCATTCTGTGGAATCATTGTAGAATTACGATTTGTTATTGAAATTTTGAAAAATCATATCTCCGAAAGTATAAGCTTGTTGAAATTGAACATGATATCAATATATTCTTATGATAAAACTGCATACTTAAAAAAAATTCATTTGAAATTTGTAATATAAAAAAAATATTTATTTTCGTTACTCCGAAACCAGCCGATTTTGCTGAGCGAACATAACCGATATATTTATCTCCCAAACCTACTCTGAAAATTTCAACTGGCTAGCTCGTTCCGTTCGAGAGTTATCGTGTTAACGGACAGCCAGACAAAATCGATTTTGATGACGGATTCTTGGTCAGAGAGTCAAACCAAATTGTTCAACCCTTAACCGGCGTTGCGGAGTCCCTCGGAATCTTGCTTGTTTGAATAATCTTGTAAACTTCGTTTTTATTGATCGATCGAGTGATTCGCGCGTCTGAGTACCTTCCTGTGGTGGGATAACTCATCTATAGCTCAGTGGAATTCGTTGAATTCTGACAAAAAGAACTTATTCTGAGCAGCTTAGAGTCCATCAGACTCCGTGACGCGCTTAGGGTAATTTTTCAATTCATCCACCAGTCTTGTTCCGACACAAAATGACTTGAAGACTTTTAGAAGATGTGGCCAAACAACTCTTCCGTTGAGAGATCCCAGAAAACCAATTTATCAAGATAATTGAAATGATGACTATTCTAAATATTGTGAATATTGCACCCCTGGTACCAGCAGAGAAGTTGGAGATTTTGGTCCCAGGAATCAGAGAGTATATTGTTCTAAATATGATCCAAAATTGGAGAGAAAAACTGCATATTGGTCTGCAATCTAGCAACAGAATTGTATTCAGTGCATTGAAATGCTAAATAAGTGGTAATTTTCGATTTTTTTTCCATAAGAGATTTGGACCATTGTCAGTATTTTGCTCTTTATGAACAGGACCTCCAATTCTCAGTTTTTCTCTACTACAGACTCTACGTAACATATTCTACATGAAGAAAAACTTCCATTTCACTCTTGTCCAATGAATCAATAGAAAAATCCTAATGTTAATTTCCCTAGATTTCTTTTTGAGTTTTTTTTTGTTTATCATATTTACTGAGTTGTTTATAAGATGAAATGTTCATTTATGTCTTAAATCATATCACATTGTATGTATTTTATTATTTTTTAGCGAAACAGAAATTAATTCGCCATTTAGAACAAAAAGAATTCTTTTAAAAACTCCGGAGTCTCGGAGAATCCACCACGCTCGGAGCGTTAAAATTTCTGGCCACGTCAGCTAAGGGTTAAGATCATTATTTTCATCCAAAACTTCGAAAATTACAGACATTTGGACAAATTGATAAGAATTTCTCTTCCGAGGAACAAACAGGCAAGTTATGTCAATATCTCAAAAACGTTAACATCCGGTGAAAAATCAGTACGCCACTGAATTCAATGCGGACATATCAATGTGGTCTAATAAGGTGAAAATAGTTCAACAATTAAGTATGAAATACAATAATTTCAGAAAATATTGTAAAGTTGGAAACCACACGTCTCAGAAGTGCAACCTGTATCTTGTACTTGAGCACACAGAGGCTTGCCTCCAGACTAAACAGATTGTTATACTATTTACACGTTTTATCGTGGTAGCATCACTTAAAATTAGCAGAGGCATACATCAAGCACTTATGACCTTTCCTGAAATTGGTTAACAAGACGAGTAGGTACCTATACTTTGGTATAAGAACATAAACCGAAGAATACTTCTCTGTGAAATAAGCACCGCGTTGATTATTGTTTCATCATAAGACGAACATAAACAGTTATACCAGATAATGGATGTGCTTCTGAAACTGATGGGGGGTTTTGAGTTTTAGCCAAGGAATTATTCTGCGTAAATGATAGACTAATTGGAGCCCCAAGTAAACTGGAAGGTTTATAATCTCGCCCTATAGGAATACGATGAGGGGATTTCCTGGAGGAAGCGATTAGATGACTACATGAAGATGAATCTCGAGGCGTTGAGAGGTTTTCCACCGAATTCGAAGATTAAACATTGTGAATACGTTCAAACCATTGGGATATAAAGCATGTATACACGGTTGGTTTTTCATAATATTGCATTCAGAATTGCACAATGCAACTTGATTCTTTAGCTGAGAATAGTCTCCATTAAAATGGACCTACAATATTTTCATTCCATTTGTGAGTACGATAACTGTTTTAGAAATGAGTTGCCGACTTCGTGTTTGACAGTTCAGGGTTGAATTTAAGAAATCGTGGATTTTCCTCTGTCTATTCATGCCTGATATGAAGTCGATCGAGTTGAAGTTCGGTATTAGATTGTTAGATGGTGGATCAACAAGTCCAGAGCGTTCCTGCGAATAGGGTCATCATAATGGCTTCGTGTAATTAATATACTTATGCATATAATTCACAAGTCAAATAAACCTCAGGGGATTTCACTGATTTGCCGAGAAGCAGGAGCAGACGCGTTTCTGGCTTCTTGGCCTTCATCAGTACTCAGTAGCTTCCCAACAAATTCAACTACTGAACCGGGTTGAGCCTCTCACAGCCGGCTTGGTCGATTATACATAAACGCCCAAGCCACCCATGAGACGAAACAAGGAATTCAGCCTTTCCCAACCAGTGAAAATTTGAAGCGGGGAATCATATGGCACCATTCGCTCGATTTTAATCGAGATACGAGTCCGGTAAATTCGAATTAAGAGTGTCCAATACAGGAGAATGGACAACATAATTTACCATGGTAAATTCGATTAAGGGTGTCCCATACAGGAGAATGGACAATACACGCAAAGCTTCACTTCAGTGCTTGAACCAATTTTTTTTCGTAATTTTTTTGAAATTTTCTAGGGGTACGGTTCTTACAAAAATTTTTTTTCTTATTTTTTCTCAAATTTTCTAGGGGTGCGGTTCTTGAAGCATTTTAAACACGTCTATATGTTGAAATTCTACTAATAGTTACCAAGCTTCAATTTGATCGAATCTTTATTTTTTGAGTTATCGAGGAAATAATATTCCAGGTGGGTATAACTCGGAAACCATTAAACCGATTATGCCCAAAAACGAACTTAACTCTTAGATTCGGATACGCAACCTACCCTGAAAATTGCAAGTCCCAATCTCCTTCTGTTCAAAAGTTATCGAGGCAACGGTCACCCATCTACTGAACTCACACAAGGCTGCTCGAATCTCCAACAATATTCAATCGATCGTGTTAAAACTTGAAACTTGGCAGTAGAGTTAGGTTCTAGAGGCTCTTGCAAAATTTCAGCAATTTCAGACGAATAGTTACTGATAATATAAAAAAAAAATAAAAAAAAAAAAAAAAAAAGATGATGTGTGGCGATTGAACTGTTCGGTTGTGTTCATATCGCTCTCTGTTGAATCGTAAATATATCGTGCAATTACGTGCTTTTCAGCTTCGAATTTATACAGAGGTGTTCATAACGGTGTAATAAATTACATAGTGAAGAGGATTTTTCGATTAAGTCATGTCTGTTTGCGAAAAATGTACAGCTACATTAACAAAGAAATCTCCAGGTCTTCAATGCGGAGGTTCTTGCGGCAAGTTTTTCCACGCAAACAGCCGATGTTCCGATATCGCAAGAAATCAGATAACAATGATAAGTAAGTTACCGGGAGGTACTTGGAAGTGCAGCAGATGTCGAGGTGCGAGTGGGTTAATCGTGGTCAACGTGGATGATAACAATGAATTCGACATAGGCGTCGACAAAGAGGACGAATCAAATATGGACACACTTATCAACATGGTAAAAATGATGAATAAAAACTTCAAAGAACTGAAGACTGCAGTTGAGTTTTGTTCCGACAAAATATCGGACTTTGAGGAGAAGCTATCTAAACTCGATGAACTCACGAACCTTACTCAACAGCTCCAAAAAGGAAAATGAATTGTTGAACCAAGAAGTAAAACATTTAAACAACAAATTGAACAACGTCGAACAAAATATAAAGAATAGAAATTTGGAGATAATGGATGTTCCAGAAAAAAATAATGAAAACCTATTGGATATATTATCTAAGATTAGTTCCTATATTGATTATGGATTGCAGCCCGGATCTCTTGATTTCATCACTCGTGTTCCTACTAAACTGCCAAACAAACCGAAAAATATTGTAGTTGGGTTTAAGACCAAAATCGATAGAGATAATTTTTTTGCTGCAGTTCGTACTAAACGTTCTGCTGATGGTGGTAGGGCTGGATTTAAAATTGAAAATGTTTCTCCAAAATTATACATCAACGAACACTTGACGGCCATTAATAAAAGCATTTTCAGAGAGGCTAGAAACTCAGCTCGTGAAAAGGGTTATAAGTTCGTGTGGACGCGAAATGGCGACATTCTTGTGCGAAAAAATGAAACTTCAAAAATTTTGCACGTCAGAAGCAATGCTGACCTCCAACTCATCAAATGATTTTTATGAGATTGCCACCCAACTGGTGCATATCTCACTTTTTTGCATATCAAAATGTATTTGTTGCTTATGGATCTTACATCTCTACACATCGCTTATCAAAACGTCAGAGGACTGAAAACTAAGTTAGTGCATAACATACAGTGCCATTCATGTGATATAGTGTTCATAACGGAATCATGGTTAAATGATTCCATAGTGGATGGTGAGATTGTACCGGATGATTATTTAATATTTCGAAGAGATCGTAATACCAGCGACTCATCAAAGAAAATTGGCGGGGGTGTGTTTATTGGTGTTAAAAATAACATCAGTGCCACGCCACTGGTGGACTTCAATAGTGGGGCTGAGGATTTGTGGGTATTAATTAGAATTAATAATGTAAAAATTTATCTTTGTTGTGTTTATATTCCCCCAGGTGAGGATTATGTTTCTGCCTCAATGTCTTTTATAAGTAAGTTCGAAACTAATAAACAAATTATTGGTGACAGTGCTATTTTGCTGTGTGGGGATTTTAACTGTCCTTCAGTTGAATGGGTGAGTAAAAATGATGTCAATTTTTTAGAACCGGTAAATATTGAAAACAAATATTCGAATCTTATAGATGTATTTAGTTTTTCCGAGTTGGATCAATTCAACAATATACTTAACGGACAAAATAAAATATTAGATCTTATACTGTGTAATAGTTATAAAATTGATTTCTTAAAACGAAACGAAAATCCATTTGTAGTGGAGGACAGTCATCATCCTTCGGTAGAATTTTTATATACTGTCGATACACAGCAATTTCTCAAGGAGCGTATTAGTGAATATAGATTTAATTTTGAAAGGGCCAATTTTGATATTGTTAATGAGAGGCTTTCTTTGGTTGATTGGAATTTGTTGTTGAACGATGATGATATTAACGTGAAAGTAACTAAATTTAATGCTGTCATTAATAATGTGATTCATGAGAATATTCCTAAGTGTAAAATCAATACAAGATTCCCTCGTTACTTCTCGAGAAATACTATCAAGGTTGTTAAAGAGAAAAATAAGTTTCATAAAAAATGGAAAAAATATCACAATTATTATGACTTTGTGCAGTTCAGGGAGTTGAGATCGAAATCTAAGAGGCTCATTATCTCGGATTTCAGGGATCATTTGGATAGGGCTGAACAAAATTTGCAGGGAAATCCAAGAGATTTTTTCAGATTCGTTGCGCAAAAGAAAAAAACTAGTCGCTTTCCCAATGAAATGTACCTGGATGAATATCCGAAAGGTATCAATGGTAGGGAAGTAGCTGATCTTTTTGCGAGATTTTTTGCGACTGTTTACGAGCCTGAGAATGCCTGTGGTGATTCGGTTGATGAGGTACAGACTCACCAAAGTGGTATGTATTTGTCCAACGTTTTTTTGAGTAATGAGGAAATAGAGGAGGCCTTGCGTACCATCAACATTTCGAAAGGTCCGGGACCAGATGGTATTCCGCCCTCATTCTTGAAGAACTGTGCTGGCAACTTGATTAAACCATTAAGTATATTATTTAATCACTCACTTAAAATGGCAGTTTTTCCGGAGGAGTGGAAATTATCATCTGTAACACCTATATTTAAAAGCGGACAGAATAATTTGATTCGAAATTACAGGCCGATTACTATTATGTCATCTATACCAAAATTGTTTGAATCTCTTGTTTACAAGTATGTTGCCAACCATATAAAAAATACCATAATCGAAGAACAGCACGGGTTCATTAGGGGGAGAAGTTTGGAAACGAATTTGTTGCAGTTTTCAGAATATCTCTATGCAAGTTTAGATGATCGAAATCAAGTTGATGTAATATATACAGATTTCGAAAAGGCTTTTGACAAGGTGAGCCACTTGTTATTGTCTGAGAGACTGGCGGGGGTGGGAATTAGTGGAGACCTTCTCAGATGGCTCTCGTCTTACATACGGAATCGTTCACAATACGTCGTGGTTAATGGAGAGTTCTCAAATATTTTTTATTGTACTTCTGGCGTACCACAGGGTTCACATTTGGGACCCTTACTTTTCATCATATATATTAATGGCTTAAAAGGATGTTTTAAGCATTGTAAATTTCTACTGTACGCGGATGATCTTAAATTTTTCAGAAGGGTATCTAGTCTCGATGATTGTGACATGATTCAGGGTGATTTGGATAGAGTTCAACGTTACTGTCAAGAGCAGCACTTGTATTTAAGTTTGGCAAAGTGTCATAAAATTACATTTACCCGAAATCGACATCCGATAAAGTTCAACTATATCATTAATAACGAAAATCTTCACGAACTAAATTTCACTAGAGATCTAGGTGTTCTCTTTGATAGTAAGCTGCTGTTTGATTTGCACATAGAAAAGATTATAAGTGACTGTAATCGTATGCTAGGCTTCATCCTTCGCCAGAGCAGACTATTTGGGAATAACAAAACTTTTTTGACATTATTTTATTCATTTGTATATGGTAAATTAAATTTTGCATCCTCTATATGGAATCCACAATATAAATGTTATATAGATAGATTAGAAGAAATACAAAAAAGATTCCTGAGATTTTTAGCATATAAAAATAATTGTACTATTCTTAATCACGATTATTCACAGATTAGGAAAGATTTCGGTCTTATGTTACTTTCAGACAGAAGAAAAATAACGGACGTTCTTTTGCTCTTTAAGATCGTAAATAATATGGTGTCGATACCGAGTACTTTGGAAATGATTCCATTTAGAATTCCTGATATTAGGCTTCGAAACAATGATTTGTTTTACACTCCATACAGACGTACAAATTGTTCACAGAATTCTCCACTTATTCGTATGATGAATACGTATATGACATTTTTTGATGGTTTTGATCTATTTAACACAAAATTTTTAACATTCAAGAGATTACTGAAGAAGGAGCTCTCATAGATTATTGAACTGCTGGTGCCTTGTGTTTGTTGGTTCCGAGATTATTGTTTTGAATATATTGCTCATTTGTTTGTATATCTAATTTACCTTTGTGATTTCTAAGCTGTGAAGTTTTTGCATAGATGTAGATTTTTTTTTTTAATTTAAGCGAATACTGTTTCTGGGGTTGACCTGTTAGTGTTCCTGTTTTTCATAAATAAAAATAAAAAAAAAATATATAGAATTTTTTTTTCAATATTCAATGATTTTTTTAAAATTTTCTACAAATATTATCCTCACGAAATATTGCAAGAATTTTTGCGTTGGCATTCTACAACTAATAAGCATGTTTCAATTCAATCGGTTTATCATTTTTCGAGTTAATGAGTTATAATTCTAAAACCGTTTGGCCGATTATGATCATAAACAAATTGAAATGTCGCGTTCTGATGCACATCCTAACCTGAAAACTTCAAGCGGCTATCTCTTTCCGTTCTCAAGTTGTCGTGACAACAAAAATATTTTTAATAATTTTCTAGCCATACGATTCACACAAAATTTCACAAACAGGCTTAGGTTCATATTCTACAACTACTCACCAAGTTTCAATTCGATCGGAATTATATTGGTTGAAAACAAAATTATTACTCGAAAACCATTGGGCCGATTATGCCCATTAACCAACTTTTCCGTCGCATTGGGATACGCCACCTACCCTGAAAATTTCAAGTCGCTAGCTCTTTTCTTTCTCAAGTTATCGTGGCAACGGCCGGATGGCCGGACAGAATCAAATTTGACCTCAAACTCTTCATTGCGGAGTCGAACTGAATCGTTCGAGACCATTTTCGTCAAAAAATTCGAAAGTTACAGACATTTGGGCAAAATGATAACGCGATGTTCCCCAGAACATACGCGCAAAAATGGCGATACCGTTGTTAATAAATCAACAAGTCCAGAGATTATATTAAGTATACGAAGTCATTATGAAGACCCTATTGGCAGGAACGCTCTGGACTTAATGATGTATTAACAACGGTCTCATAATTTTTCCTTAATATTCTTGTAAACGCTAAACAGTGTTCTTGGCCATGAGTAGATACTGTCTGAGCTCTGCGGGACTCGTTTCTCGATTAAAATCGAGCGAATGGTGGCATATGATTCCACGCTTCAAATTTTCAATTTTCGTTAATGAGCATATTCGGCCCAACAGTTTCCGAGTGCCAATTTTGACTTGAACATATTCAAATCCGATCAAATTGAAACTTGGTGAGTAGTTGTATAATATAAATCTAAGGACATTAGTGAATTTTTGTGAGAATCGTATCTATAGAAAATTTTAAAAAAATTATCAAAAAAATTATTTATGTCACGATAACCCGAGAACGGAAAGATATAGCAATTTGCAGGTTAGGTTGTGCATCTGCATGCGACATTTGAGTTCATTTATGGGCATAATCAGCCAAACGGTTTTGGATTTATGAAAATCTGAAATTGTGTTGTTATTACCTCAATAACTCGAAAAATACAAAACCGATCTAATTCAAACTTGGTTATTAGTTGTAGAATACCAACAAGAAAATTCTTGCGAAATTTCGTGCGGATCGTATCACTAGAAAATTTTAAAGAAATAATTGAAAATCATTGAAAAAAATTCTATATTTGAGAAACTATTCGTCTGACATCGTTGAAATTTTGCGAGAGCCTTCAGAACTTAACTCTACTGCAAATTTTCAAGCTTGAACACGATCGGATGCATATTGTAGAAGATCCGAGCAGCCTTGTGTGAGTTCAGCAGGCTGGATGGGTGACCGTTGACTCGATAACTATCGAACTAAAGGAGATAGCGACATAAAATTTTCAGGGTAGGTTTTCACCTGGAATATCATTTCCTCGATAACTCAAAAAATATAGACTCGTTCGATCTGAAGCTTGGTAACTATTTGTAGAATATCGACATAAAACCATGTATAAAATTTTGTGAGAACCGTTTGCCTGGAAAATTTAAAAAAAATTACGAAACAGAAATTGTTTCAAGCACTGACGTGGTGTCAGGAGCTTTTGCGCGTATGTTCTATTGTCCATTCTCCTGTATTCAACACTCTTAATCGAATTTACCATGGTGAATTATATTGTCCGTTCTCCTGTATTGGACACTCCTAATCGAATTTACCATGGTGAATTATATTGTCCGTTCTCCTGTATTGGACACTCTTAATCGAATTTACCATGGTGAATTCTATTGTTCGTTCTCCTGTATTGGACACTCCTAATCGAATTTACCATGGTGAATTATATTGTCCGTTCTCCTGTATTGGACACTCTCAATCGAATTTACCATGGTGAATTATATTGTCCGTTCTCCTGTACTCGACACTCTTAATCGAATTTACCATGGTGAATTATATTGTCCGTTCTCCTGTATTGGACACTCCTAATCGAATTTACCATGGTGAATTATATTGTCTATTCTCCTGTATTGGACACTCTTAATCGAATTTACCATGGTGAATTATATTGTCCGTTCTCCTGTATTGGAAACTCTTAATCGAATGTACCATGACCAATCTTTTTAGTTTTTGCTATTGTACCAAATTTAGCCCATAACTTGATTTCATTTCTTTCTACTATGATTTTTTACAATAAACATGAAATGACAACATTCATGAATAGAAATGTCGAGACCATTCAAACGATATATCACAAACCCATACTTCCTATTTGAAAGATCGGGGGCTGTACCTGTCTTTCGAGGGGGGTTGAAGGAAGGGTTCGCGTTTTTACGACGAAGAATAATAATTTAAGTTTTAAATTTGACGTGTTTCGTGATTTTCCATAAATATGTAAAGTAACCAAGATAATGAATTTATTCCATTTGGCTTTTCCACACTATATGCATAGATTAAACTGTGACTTCAAAATACTTTGAAACCACAGAACATGAAGAACGGAATCACTATTCAGTTCGGTTGTACTCAATACCAAATTTATAGGTGGAAATTCCAGTTTACGTTTCGTCCAGAGAGACTCGGTCATATTCCCCTGTTTTCATGTATGATATCATCAAATTGGAATCATAAGTCTAATATGCAACTCAAAATTCATGGGTTCATTAAATTATATCACCTGAAACATTCCCATGAGTTTATGCCATCAGGGTTCGAAATTGTGATAAAAAGATAATGAAGGATTACCACTGATATTGTATGGATATACCTTCCTTCCATAGTTTTAACATGAATATATAGGTTTTATGAATATTTGATTGAATTGCATAGTTGACACTCACAATGACATGCCGTCTGGAGTATTAGCACTTTCATTAGTTTGATGTGTATTCCGAAATATGATCAACCTCACGAACTGAGAAATTGTGTATTCAGTTCACCACACACATATTGATTCAAGCTCTGTGGACAGGAGCTTTGGCGCTCTTGTTCAAACTTCGACCAATCATATCTCCGAAATGATTGGCCTCTGGGAATGATATAAATGGATTCTCACGATAGAACTGCATCATGAAAGAAGTTCAATTGAAACAGACCGATTTTCCCCCACAACGGAATTTTCCGAGATATTCATTCCTCAAATCTACTCTGAACATTATATTCTATCAATTAAAACTTATTGCAGTTTTTTTTTACTGGAGATATTCTGAACCCAACTTGATTATTTATCTTACCACAGAATATATTTCCATCATCATATGAATTTTCCAGGGACATTATATTATCACCTTGATTTGTATAATTTTATATCATCCTCATAATTCTACGATAGCTGAGGTTATTTCATTGGTCATTTTGCATTCAATCATACTTTGTTTTCTAGAACAGGAGGTGTATTTTATATCAATAATAACGAACCAGAAATAATTTTGACGTTTATCTCTCATAGGAAAATAAGATGACATGTAAGAACAGACATCATATAATAATTCATAGATAGCAAAATTAGGTAGGTACCGCATTCTGTGAAAACATAGAAGTATGATTCATTATTGAAATTTGGAAAAATTATATCTCCGAAAGTATTGATTTGTTAGAATTGAAAATGATATCAACGGATTTTTGTGGTGAAACTGCATCTTCAAAAAAACTGAATTTGAAATTTGTATTGAACGGTTATTTTCTGGGTTTTCTCTCCCAGAGTTTGGGAGTTTCAATAATGAGTATACCTCCCACAGTATCCTTTAATGATTACTTGAAATTTGTAATGTAAAAAAAAAATTTTTTTTCGCTACTCCGAAACCATCTGGCCAATTTTGCCCAATAACAATCTTAACCAAGATATTTATCTCCCAAACCTACTCTGAAAATTACAACTGCCTAGCTTATTCTGTTCGAGTGTTTTTGTAGAAACAACATTTAAAAATACAAATTTTTTTTTTTTGAGACTTTACGATAACCCGATCAAAACAAAACTTCGCGTGCATATAAAAGTCATTATTCTACAAGTTGACGCAAAGTTTCAGATAGATCGAGTGATCGGTTTCGGAAATATTCATAAGAAATGTTTTAACTAAAAACGGCCATAACTCCGAAACCACTTGGTGGATGTCGTTCGTTATCGAACTCGACTGAGTTATTTACGCTCCAAACCTACACTGCAAATTTCAATCCTCCAACTCCTACCGTTCGAGAGTTATCGTGTTAACGGCCAGACGGACGGCCGGACAGAATCGATTTCGACCACGGATTCTTGATCAGTGAGTCGAACCAAATCGTTTTTGACCATTTTCAGCCAAAAATTCGAAAATAACAGACATTTGGGCAAATTGATAAGCACTCTGTTCCGAGGAACAAGAGCGCCAAAAAGAAACACGTTCATCGTATATTCTGCTAAATAAATTTTGAGGTTATATGTTATAGTTGTAACAATACGGGTTCTGGAACGGAAGTGAACTGTCAAAGTGCACGTGGACCGGAAGTGAACTGTCATCGAGCGCGTGGCCTGAAAATATTGATAAGAGGTTGATAGTGATAAGAGTAGTGACCGCAACATTGTGATAAGGATTAGACAGGAAGAGATAAGAATGTGTAGTATGTATACAGGTTGTCGACAAGTCTGGACTTGCAAAATTCCACTAATTAGAATAAGATGATAAGATTCGAGTAGGTAACCACAAAAATGAAGAAAAATGTTCCCACGATGGGATCAACAGGAAATGTAACCACAGAATAGTACCTATAAATGAAAATGCAATTCCATGTTAGATCAGTTGACTACAAATAATCAACCATTATATTTCACCATTCGAATACAGGTATGTTATTGTTTTTGAAAATCATTTGATTTATTGATTTTTTGAATTTGATTAGATACTAACAATGGACCTCCTTTCCAAAGTTAATAAGAATATCCAGTTCACCAACAAGCCATTGAGGAAGCTGGAAGAGCTTTCAATAGGATCCGAATATTCGATTATTTCCCTTAAAATCATTGAGGGCCAATACGGTAGATGTATACTGTTGGAATCGGAGGAATTCAAGACGTTCCTTCCCGGTCGAATGACACAGCATCTGGAGGAACACTTAGAAGATCTATCTAAACATAAGATAAAGTATCTGGGGGCGAAAATCCATGCTGGGAGAGCCATCCAAGAAGTTGTCTTCATATAAGAAGATGTTCAATAATCAAAATATCGATACAACAAAAATTAATGAGGTATGTAATCTTTCAGTGTTCCTAAGAGCATTCAATGAATTAAAACGGTTGAAATCAAGTAGATATTTCTATGATATTTGGAAAAAACATGTTAATACACATATTCGATTACTCAATAGACTAATGAAAAATGATGGAACGACTCACGGTCATCGAGTAAAAATTCAAACAACAATTTCACATTTGAAAAATATTAACCTACAAATAAATAAACTGATTACACCAAAACAAGGCGGTCAATGTAGGAGTAAACGTAGTAACCGTGTTAGATGGCAAGATCTTCAAACTGCATTTCAATCTCGTGTTCGAAAGGGTGTTATTATTAATTTACATCATAAGATATTGAACGATTATCTCGAAGATTGTTTTCATCTCTTGAAGAGGAGAATAATGAATATTCTAAAAAAATTTTCAATAATTAAAATTAATGTGATATTTTGTGGTGAATTTATCAAAAAATCCATCAATGATGATGATGTATTCGAGTTTAAATATTTTCAATCTCAAAATAATGTGATTGATATGTCAATAGATTTAAGGAGTTGGTTTAAAACATATATTTATGAGTATATCATGATGAAGTTGGAAGAATTTCAAGAGCGTGGTAGTGGTTGGGCATTATCATCAATTAAATCATTAGAGGTGAATATAAATAAATATGAAGTTCTTTCGACTGGATCTTCGTATATTCCATTACCTTCTCAAATTCAAAATAAGCATGCTTGCATTAATGTGAAAAATTATGATGATAATTTATGTTTCTTATATTGCATTATAGCTAGTTTGCATCCTACAACAAGTCGTTCAGATTGTGTAAATAATTATATACCATTTTTGAATGAATTAAATTATGAAGGTATTGATTTCCCAATGAAATTGAAACAGATTAAATTATTTGAAAAACTGAATGATTTATCAGTTAATGTGTTCGCTCTGGAAAAACAAAAGAAATTCATTGTAGTCCCTATTTACATAACAGAAAATAAAATAACTAATCGCCATTTCAACTTACTATTAATTCAAAACATATATCCTCAGAAATCTGATGATTTGATTGAGGATATCGAAATTAAATATCATTATGTACTCATAAAGAACCTATCAAGACTCGTTTCATCTCAAGTGTCTAAAAATAAGGGTTCCAAATATATTTGCGATAGATGTTTGAATTATTTTGGATCTGAAGATATTCTTAAAAATCATACACTTTATTGTGCAAATGAAGCGGCCTGTCAAATTTCATTTCCTAATGAATCATATATTCAATTCAAAAATCATCATTTTAAACAGGAAATACCATTTATATTATATGTAGATTTTGAATCATATTTGAAGCCTTTGGATGAACCAACTCCTAAAGTTATGACTTATGCATATCAAGAACATATACCAATTTGCGTTGGAATGTATTTGCATTGTACCTACGATTCATCACTTTCGTTTTATGATTCATTTACAGGTGAAAATTGTATGACATGGTTTGCAGACAGACTGCAACAAATCGCTTCTGATATTTTCCATAGAATTAAAACGGTTACACCTATGAGTAGTAATAGACCGAACCATAATAAAAACTCAATTTGTCACATTTGCGAAGAACCTTTATTGAATACAGATCATATTGTTGTAGATCATAATCACTTCACCGGTCAGATAAGAGGATTAGCTCATAATCATTGCAATTTGAATTATAGAAAATCATTCAATGTACCAGTTGTTTTACATAATTTATCTGGTTATGATAGTCATTTCATTGTGAAAGAACTACTCAAAACTAGTCGTATGTATATAATTCCAATCAATATGGAACGATATATTTCATTTACTCAGTACGACAATGAAACTGATATAAAATTCAAATTTATTGATAGTTTTCGTTTCATGGGATGTTCGTTAGAAAAATTAGTATCATATTTACCCAAAGATCAATTTCATCAATTGAGAAAAGAGTTTCAGAATCTCAATGCCAGTGAATTCAATCTTTTAACTAGGAAAGGTGTTTGTCCGTATGACTATATAAATAGTGAAGCTAAATTGCAGGAGAAATCTTTACCATCTATAGAAGAATTTTATAGCAAATTACAATATAATAATATCAGTGAAAGTGATTATGATCATGCAAAACAAGTTTGGAGTACATTTAATTGTCAAACTCTAAATGATTATATCAATTTATATCTAAAGACAGACGTACTACTCTTAGCAGACGTTTTCAATAATTTTCGATTAGCATGCATTAGACAGTATACTCTAGATCCATGTTGGTATATTTCACTACCTGGATACACCTGGGATTGTCTATTAAAATATACAAAATGTAAATTACAAATTTTGAAGGATATTGATATGATTCTGTTTGTCGAACGAGGAATCCGTGGTGGTATTAGTCAATGTTCGAAAAGATATTCAAAAGCAAACAACAAGTATGTTCCCGACTATGATTCAAGTAAACCTGAAAATTATCTCATGTACTTAGATATGAATAACTTGTATGGTTGGGCAATGTCACAACATCTACCTCATGATAACTTTCAATGGTCTGATACAAATATAGATATAATGCAAATTCCAGATGATTCATCTGTGGGATATATATTAGAAGTTGACCTCGAGTATCCCAAGGAATTACACACTAAACATAAAGATCTTCCGTTCTGTCCCGAAACTCGAACACCACCAAATGCAAAATTATCCAAATTACTTACTACTTTTTATTCGAAAGAGAGATATATTATTCATTATACAGCACTCAAACAAGCTTTGATTAACGGATTGATTCTCAATAAAATACATAGGGTGTTGAAATTCGATCAATCAAAATGGATGGAACCATATATAAGAAAAAATACTGAACTTCGATCAAAGTCGAAGAATGAGTTTGAGAAGAATCTCTTCAAACTAATGGTTAATGCATGCTATGGAAAGACTATGGAAAATATTAGAAAGCATCGATCTGTTAAAGTAGCTAGAAAATGGGGAGATCGTTATGGTGCAAAAAATCTCATTTCATCACCTTTGTTTAAACGATGTATGATAATATCAGAAGATGTTATATTGGCAGAAGTGAAGAAATGTAAATTATTATTCAATAAACCCATTTATGTAGGTTTTTGTGTTTTGGATATATCAAAAGTAAAGATGTATGACTTTCATTACAACTATATGATAAATCAGTTTGAAGATTTTTCCATATGCTATATGGATACTGATGGTATAATGTACGAAATAAGGAATGATGATCCGTATAGTGTTATTAAACGAGATTGTTTGACTCATTTCGATACGTCTGATTACCCTGAAGATAATCCCTATGAAATTCCTCGCGTGAATAAGAAGGTTTTGGGAATGATGAAAGATGAAACATGCGGTAAACCAATAACTGAATTTGTTGGATTGAGATCAAAGATGTATTCATTTGTGGTGTATGATAATCAATTGAAATACTTTAAGAAAACCAAAGGTATTCAGGGGAATATTGTTAAGAAATTCATTGATTTTGATGATTATAAGAAATGTCTACTTGATGATAACAATAAAATTATAACTCAAAGAAATATCATGTCCAAACAACATAATATTTTTTCATTTAATCAAACGAAACTAGCTCTTAGTAATACGGATGATAAAGTTCACATATTGGAAGACAATATTAATACTGTTCCATGGGGATTCTCCTCATACTTAAATGATTTGTAATATTATGTGTGATAAATAAAAAAACAATTTATATCAATACATGTTTTATTTTCCTATAACCATACAATTCTTCAAATATTCATAATGATCATGATAATGACATCTTCTGACTGGAAATTGTCAATTTCTCAAAATTTCTAATCATCTTCTGTTTGACTTCATATTCATAGATTTGCTTCTTCAGCTCTCGAATATTTTGTATGTGCTTATTCAAGACATCCATCTCCAATTAAAGTATATTAGACTTATCAATCCAAGAGTCGTGTGACTTGTCTAACCCCAACCATCGAATTAAAGCTTTATTTCCTTTATGACGGAGAACTTTCTCTACCAAATAAACGTCTGTATATTTCACCTTCTGTAACTCATACTCATAAAAAGCGCCCCCTATCGGACGATTATTCAAATCCTCCAGAAGATATGTTACAGGATTTGTTATTTGAACTTTTTTTATTTTAAAAATCTCTGTGGTCCAGTTGGGTGTGTAACCTTTTGAAAATACATGTTTGGCTTTGCTGATCCTCACCATATCATTAACCTTGAATTTCCCCTTTCCGGCGATCTTGATATGATTGAATTTAGTTTTCAATAAACTTTGTTCATTTTTTATGCTAACATCACATGGTTTCATTCCGATAGTACGATGTTTGGTTTGATTATATCCATCAACAATACTTGATAAGCTATCGATCCATTTGTATGTTCCATGTAAACTAAAGTATTTAAACAATTTTTCCTTGATAGTTCTTATAACCCTTTCAGCCATAGAAGCTTTGGTTTTGGAATAAGTACAATAATGTTTTATATTATTTTCATTCATCAGAGATTGAAAATTGACATTGAAGAATTCCTTTCCTTGATCTGTTTGAAGATTTTTCGGTGTAACTCTGCTATCAGTTAGAATTTTCTTGAATGCTTTCGATACTTCTATACCTGTCTTTGTCTTAAGTGGCATCACTCGAACATATTTACTAAAACAATCTATAACTACTAATATATATTTGAAATTTTTATTCTGTTTTGCATAAAGATCCATTTGTGCTAAATCAGCTTGCCACAGATCATTTAATCCTTTGATTATTGTTCTTCTGCGAGGGAAGTTTTTTCGAATTGGTTTGTGTAGCTCTCGAACCACCTGTATTTTCTCCTTCGTATGCATGATGACTCTCCAATAGCTTGATTTTACTATTCAATTTATTTAATGCTTCTTTTACTTTATCTTGAAGTGTTATCAATTTATCCTCCCGAGACTTTAGATATTCATCTAGTTCTAGTTTGCTATAGTAGTCCTTCGAAAGTGAAGTCCTTATGTCGATACTTCCTTGTCTCAAATTCTCAAACTTTTCATCAATTTTTTCATTAATTTTATGTTGTTTGATATGAGACCTATCTAATCTTTCTTCAACTCTATGTCTGAATTCATAGAAACCTAACCCCAACTTTCCAAAATTTTCAGTATTTGATATGATTTTATTATGTATTTCATTTATTTGAGTATCTACATATTCCTTATTAGCACAATCAGAATCAGATAAAGGTTTACCTACATTACATAATTTTCGATTATAGAAATCAAAGTCTCCATCTACGGTTCGTGGGAAGATAGGAGTAGTTGATTGAATATTTTTCAATTTACTTCTGTGAGAAGAACGACCAAACTTATCAAGAGACATTTTTGAATATTATTGATTTTCCACTTTTTATGATTCAATATATGACTTTCTCTTCTCGAAGCTCATCGACTATTGACTCTATTTCATTATCAACAGACGTATTTCCAGCAACTTTGGAGGCATAGAGTAATCGAAGTCTATTAACAAGTTCATTAACATCATTCCAATATATATATTCAATGGGTTTTTCATTGAATGACATTAATCCTTGACCAATTGATGGTTTTATGATATTAAGATATTTAAATCCTTTGTTCGCTTTTATTGGTTGATTAAAATCGAATTTTCTCCTGTGAACATTAGTCATTCTCAATATTTTATGATAATTTTCCAAATCTGATTTTTTATACTCTTCTGGGTCTTTTTTAAAGAGTAAATTATAAAGTCCATCTGTACCACTAAACCTTTCATTACCAACTAGCAAGTCCCCAGATTTCTGATGAAATTCTATAGCCGTTTTACCTAATGTCCATTTGGAAAGTTTATAATCATATTTAGGTCCATAGGTATGATCATAGTTATCTCGATGCGTCAATGCAGAATAAACATAATCTCGAACCTTTTCTGGATATTGTTCCAAATACGTTTCTGCATTATGATAATCTTTCAACTCATTAACAAACTGTTCAGATTCATTATTATCACCATCAATAAAAATTGAATCATTCCCATTATCATTATCATCGTCATTCTTTTTTGACGTAGCAACATCTGTTGTAGGTAAAAATTTTACAAATTGACGTTTCAAAAAAGATTTTTGAGGTTTATCGAATTTCAGTATTGGAGTAAATGGTGAGGGGCGTTTTTCTTCTTCTTCTTCTTCTTCTCCTTCTTCTTCTTCTTCCTCTTCCTCTTCTTCTTCTTCAGGTCTCTTGATTGAGCTTATTCTCCGATGAATTCTTGGAAATTTTCTATTATCTGGTGTTGATGAAAATTGTGGTTTTGAAATCTTTTCAGGTATTTTCAGATTCTTCAAATCAATAGTTTTGTAATCTATATCCTTTTTACCAAGTTCATCTTCTATACGTTTGAGTTGTTTTGTAATTGGTTTATATAGTCTTTCCAGTGTTTCATCACCTTCCAGTTTCCCAAGTTTAAGTGCAGCATATTTCTTCTTAATATTCTGTATGAGTTGTTGAATAATGATTTTTCTATTTCTAACTGATTTGGTCTTCATATTGCCATGTATTACATTCAAATGACCATTAATCGTCTAGTGTTATATATTTATCGAAACCTAATCGATAACGTCCCTTGTTCAAATCAAAGTCTTTAACAATTACCAAAAATCCAAAATTGTCATTCCAACATATTCCACAAATTTTTTTGAACGTTTCATAAGTCATGTCAGGTGATACGTGCTCATCGAATATATGTTTAAGATTCACATCATCTTGTTTGAATATTACTAATATATTAGCATTATCTCTAATGATATGTTTTTTCGCTGCAACATATGTCTGACATAAAAATGCTACATCAATCGATTTATGCCTACCCATGGCATAATATGATTTAATTTTATTTTGATTTTCACCTATGACATCATCAAAAATAAAAATCGAGTTGGATTTTGCATTGTTTGGTTCATCAATTTCAACATTCTCCTTGAATGGAAAATACCCCACACCATCCACTTTACTTAAAATATGTTCAAGAATTTGATATTTCGGTTGGTATAGACTTTTTGAGTAAATGTAAACATTTTCAAAGTGTAATCCGTTTAAATTGAAAATTAAACTCATTATGGCGTTGGTCTTGCCACAGCCAGAAGGCCCAGCAAATATAAATCTACAGCTATTTGGAAACAGATCACCATGTTTTCTACTTTTTTCAAATTCATGTTTATCATTTAGATAATCTAAATTCACTACTGGTAACACAGCATGATGTTGTTCAATTCGTATCTTCTCCATAACTAAACTTAAATCCATCTAACGAATTATAAATACTCATCTATTGATACAATATTATCAGTATAATGTTATCATTCGAAGGAGGAGGTCTAGTGAATTCAATAATCAATAAATTACCGTTCGAGTTACATTTACCAGGATATAGATTTTGCGGGCCAGGTACCAAACTCTCAGAACGGCTTGCTAGAAACGATTCTGGAATAAATAAACTTGATGAGGCCTGCAAAGAGCATGATATTGCTTATTCCAAACATAAGGAATTAACTGACAGACACGCCGCAGACCAAATATTAGAAAATAAAGCCTGGAAACGTGTAAAGTCCAAAGACGCCACATTAAAGGAGAAAAGTGCCGCATTGTTAGTCACCGGAGCAATGAAAATGAAGCGGAAGATGGGTATGGGGAAGAAGAGATCTTTTAGGAGTTCGATTTTGAAACCGACTCATAAAACTCTACTTAAATCAGGAGTCAACGATTTGAGAAAATCAACGTTGTTGGCTCTCAAGACGGCTCGAACAGCAATTAAGAAAGCAGGTGGCAAGAAAAATATTATAATCCCCCGCATCATTCCATTTGAATCAAAATCTGGAGGTATTTTACCATTGGTGCCAATATTCGCAGGTCTTTCTGCTTTGGGGATGTTGTTAAGTGGAGGAAGCGCTGTTGCCAAAACTATTATCGATGCTAAAAATGCAAAGAAGAAACTGGAAGAAGATAATCGACACAACAAAGCGATGGAGTCCATAGGACACGGGCTATTCATAAGAAAAACCAAGCGGGGATTTGGTCTATATATAAGAAAACAGTCAAAAAACTAGATAAGCTACCCAAACGTGCCCTTTATGATTATGAAATTGAATCTTGTGCAAGAAAAATGAGAATAAAAAATTTCAGAGGTGTTTTCATGAGAAATACATTACCTCAATTTCCAAAAAAGAATGAATGCGCAATACTCAATTTAGATTCAATTGAAGGTCCTGGGACACATTGGGTTGCATATAAGAAGTGCGATAATGAAGTTGAATACTTTGATAGTTTCGGAAATCTCAAACCTCCCAAAGAACTTATTGATTATCTAAAATCATGTAATGTGAAGTACAATAGAGATACTTATCAACGTTTCAATACATACAATTGTGGTCATTTATGTTTAAGATTTCTAATTCAATAAATTAATGATACTCAATAGATTTTCTCAGTATATCAATCATGTCGATGTTGTTCACATTGAAAAATCGATCATCAATTTTATCAATTGATTTCGCTGTTCCTATAGAGTTGAATAGTAATTTCAACTATGGTCTAGCATTGATAGGATTCTATACATATAATACTATCCCAAATGTTGAGAAATATAATAAATTATATTTTTCTTCAAATGGAGAGAAAAAAGTTGTAACATTTCCGATTGGAACTTATGAAATATCAGATATGGAGCAATTCATTAGAAGAAAGCTTGAATTAAGTGATGGAGAGGTGGAGAAACAGAACTTCTTCTTGAGACCTAATAACAATACCTTGAAATGTGAAATATTCCATGATCGCTATGAAATTGACTTTCAACCGGAGGACTCTATTGGTACTCTATTGGGATTTTCATCTAGAATTCTTAAAGCAGGTCAAGTTCATGAGTCTGATTTACCAGTGGATATTATCAAAGTTCGAACAATAAATATTGATTGTAACTTGATAGAGGGTTCATTCATTAATGAACGTCCATCCCATTCACTTTACGAATTTGCTATTAATAGCGATCCTGGTTACGGAGTGAACGAGATTCCCAACAAAGTGGTATACCTACCTATAACAACATATCGAATACATAATATTACAGTGAAAATTCTCGATCAAGATGGTGAATTGGTAAATTTTCAAGGTGAAGAGATAATTTTGAGATTACAATTGAAACGATGGTCTTAGTAGTTCCATATAAATATCAGAGCATATATATCAATCAATCAGTTGATAAACAACTACCACGCAAACGTCTTTCTCACGAAAATTGGATATTTCTACAATCTATTGGTCATGTTGTCCAACCACGTTTTCAACCTATATCAACCCATAAACACAGATGAATCTATAGTAAAAATTGAAAGTCGAACTTATTTACCGTTCGTGAAATCATTCAATCATTCTGATGTGATTGAAATCTCAATAAATCGAACGGACTGTTGGCTATTAATGTATGATGCTGCTATTATTATAAAAGGAAAATTACAAAAGACAAAGGGTAATGCTGATGTTAAACTAGTTCAAAATGCTGGAGCGTTTCTTTTCGATTCAATTATTTATGAACTCTGTGGTACGGAGATTGAAAATGTTCGAGATCCTGGTATTGTATCAACGATGCGAGGGTACCTAGTTTATGAAGAAGATGACTCAAAACAATTCGAAATAGGAGGATGGAACTATCCGAATACACCAACTTTGAACACAGATGGAAGTTTTTTATTCAGAATACCAGTTCATCACATATTCAACTTTTTCAAAGATTATCAAATGGCTATGTGTGGTAAACAAACGTTTCGATTCTTCAGAGCACAAAATGATTATAATGCAATCAAAATAACAGCTGACCCTAAGAATCCAACAGAAGCAAAAATCATTATTGAGAGTATGGAATTGAAAGTAAAACATATTTATCCAAATGATATTATCAAGATGGATTTGTTAAATGCTATAAGGTCTAATAAACCTATTTTAATGCCATTCAGAAAGTGGGAAATTCATGAATTACCATTATTACCACAAGGAGGTAATAAGGAGATTTGGGCTGTTAAAACATCTACAGAAATCGAGTGTCCAAGATTCATAATTTGTGCTTTTCAAACTGATAAGAAAAATAATAGTTCTGAGGACCCAACTAACTTTGATCACATAAACATAACAGATGTACGTGTATTATTAAATTCAGACATCATCCCACAAGAAAATTTACGTTTGAATTTCAATAAGAATGAATATGCTGAAGCTTATCAGAATTATACTCAGTTTACACAAAGCTATGGAATATTCAAAAAATCCCCACTCCTAACATTTAGTGAATTTAAAGAAAAGACAATTTTCGTATTGGACTGTTCCAGAAGAGATCAAACATTTAAAGCGACAACAATTGATGTGAAACTAGAAGTGGAGTCCTCGAAGGGATTTCCAAATAATACAAGAGTTTTGTGTATTATAGTGCATGATTGTATTGTGGAATTCAAACCATTAACAGAAGAAGTTAAGAAAATTACAAATATCTAGAAGAAAAAATGCGTATAATCATATGTGATATCCAAGGGTTTACGATAGATAATGAATTTTGTGTTAAGGAACTATCATTTGCAATAGGAAGTAAAATATCGCATTTCATTATGATGCCACCGAAGAAATTTTCATCTCTAAGTAATGACGATAAGAAATCTGTAAGATTTTTGGAAAATAAACATCATGGCTTAAGATATATGTTAGGATACATTGAATATGAAAAATTATCTGAAATTTTAAATGATATTTTACAAAATGGAGATGTCATTTATGTGAATGGCCATCAAAAGTATGATTTTTTGAAAAAAAACATGGTTAAAGAAGTACAAGTGCTCAATGTGGAAAATTATGGATGGACCCCACCAAAATTTGAGAAGAAGTCATCAAAGTGTATGAGTCACATGACTCACGTACATTATCGGTGTATGTGCACCCTCAGTAATTGTGATGATCTATATCGATGGGTGTGTATGTACTTACCAAAAGTGGACACATTAGTTAGTAGACATCTGGTGTACGATGAACACAACAATGGATAAACCAGAAGCTGTGAAAGTGAATTTGGACAAATGGAATGATGTTTTCAATAATGTTGATAGATTTAAGAATTTGAAATGTAAACCTAGATATATTCATCTTGTAAAACTTTAGATTTTTTTTTCATAAATTATGTATCTAAATAAAACACTTATTAAAAAAATTGTTATTTATTCAAAAAATACCTCAAATTTCAATAATGATGGTGATGGTGATGGTAATAACACCCCGGTTGATGGATATGACTACGATTTTGTTGGAAGACCTCTGCATAGCTCGGCGGGGGTGATTCCAAATGATTAGACGGAGGTTGTTCTGCTGATGGCTGTTCTGTTCGTTGAATTGGAGGTTGATCTGCTGATGGCTGTTCTGTTCGTTGAATTGGAGGTTGTTCTGCTGATGGCTGTTCTGTTCGTTGAATTGGAGGTTGATCTGCTGATGACTGTTCTGTTCGTTGAATTGGAGGTTGTTCTGATGATGGTTGTTCTGTTTGATGAAATACCACAAAATTCAATAATGATGGTGATGGTGATGGCAATAACACCCCGGTTGATGGATATGACTATGATTTTGTTGGAATACCTCTGCATAGCTCGGCGGGGGTGATTCCAAATGATTAGACGGTGGTTGTTCTGCTGATGGCTGTTCTGTTCGTTGAATTGGAGGTTGTTCTGCTGATGGCTGTTCTGTTCGTTGAATTGGAGGTTGTTCTGTTGATGGTTGTTCTGTTTGATGAATTATATGGGGTAGAATCCTCCCCAAGCCAATCACCGGATGGGACCAGTAGTCAATAATTGGGTTTATATCAATCCCACCAGCTCTTAAGCTTTGAAGGATTGTTATTACTAGGTTGTCTGACATATTTTTGAATAAGTTGAAAACGAAATAAAAAAGTAATATGAGATTAGCGTTTTTATATGGATTCACAAAGGAAATGCGGTATTTTTCTTTGATATGATGAATTCCACCGTGTGACCATTTTACAACTCTGCGGTCATCATTTTGCTAATTAATAAAAAAATATTTTCACACTGCGGTCCAACTTTTATATCTAATCATATCTTAGGAATATTAATACAATGTAGTAAATACATACCTGAACTTGTTGAGAAAAAGATAACGCGTGTGGTTTAATTTCCACGCTTCGAAGTTTGGCGATAAACTGATTAATCTAACATCGTTTATGAAGAGAGCTTCAAAATGTTTAAATACATTGAGATTTACATATATTGATTAGTATACAGTTTAATTTCATTGAGACAAGATGTTTCTTACAGTAGCTTTTCTGTTGGTTTCATTTCATTTCGAATGATGATATGGAAATTGCTAAATCGTATTTAACAAAGTATGGATATCTAATACAAAATAATCATTCAGAAACAGAGTTATCTGAGAAATCACGATTAACTGATTCGATTTTGAAATTTCAAGAGTATTTTAAACTTTCTGAAACTGGTAACCTGAATAATGAAACAATCGAACTAATGAAAAAACCAAGATGTGGTGTTGCCGACTTCTTTCAATCTTATGTAATTATAGGTAAATGGACGAAAAAAAATATTAAATGGAAATTCCAAGGAGGTAATCAGAATGATGTGTATATAGCACATAAATCATTTGAAATTTGGAGCGAAAATTCAGGATTGACATTTACCAAGAGTGATAATAATCCTGATATTCTCATAAAGTACAGTTCGGGTGAACATAACAAGACTAAAAGTTGTAATGGTAATAGAAAATGTTTTTCGTTTGATGGTCCTGGAATTGTATTGGCACATTCATTTTTTCCTGATAATGATCGTTGTGTTGAAATCCATATCGATTCTGACGAGAAATGGTTCAAAAGAATGGGTCCTCCAACTTCAGGATTCAACTCTCTATATTTCGTTCTAGTTCATGAAATTGGACACGCCTTAGGATTAGCACATTCTGCAGATAACAATGCTATTATGAGTCCTTTTTATGCTGAAGATGAAATAAAAAATAATATATTACCACAAGATGATTTGAATGCAATACAATCATTATATGGATCTCCAAATATATTAAGTACACAATCTACAACAACTCAGACTACATTGATAACAACAGAGAAATCAGATCCAACTACAAAGAAATCTATTGAAAATTATTCTCAACCTAATTTATGTGAAGTGAAGAACAAAATTAAAACGATTGTTATTATCAATAATCATATTTATCTACTATATAATGGTTGGGTATGGGCAATTTCACTCGTAGATAAGATTATACATCCTCCATTGAGAGCCCTTGAGTATATACCCTTAGGTCATATAGATTTCAAGAAGGATTCAATCAATTTATATCAAAGACCAAATGGTGAAATTGGAGTATTTCATCATAATTATTTTTATAGAATTGATTCAAACAGTTTTGCAGTGATAAAAGCTAATGATCTATCATGGTTGGGACTCCCCCGTAATGCCAAAATTCAAGGTGTTTTCAATAGTTATAAAGGGAAAACATATGTCTTTTATGATGACATTTATTGTGTTGAAATAAATGAATGTCAACTTAATAGGAAATCAATTAAATATATAAGTGAGATATTTCCTGGAATACCAAGTAATATTTCATCAGTGTTTAGATATGTTGATGGATTGATATATTTCATTAAGGATGATATGGTTCATGAATTCAATGAATTTCTAAACAGAGCAACTGGATCATATAAATTTGAAATGGAATCACTATTAAATATACCATGTCAGTCTGATGGATTACTACAACAATTGAAAAATATTTTGAGTATGATTATATCAAATCAAGTAATTATTAGTAATACTAATTAGGTGGGGTGGTGATAATATTACTAAATGAAATCAACTGGAATCAGTCATACATCATCATGGAAGTGTACGAATTTAATACATCTAAAGTATTTTATAACCATCTACGTGATGAACTAGATTTTGCTTTAATTTATCATGATAAGAAAAAGTGTTCAAAAGTTCTATCTGATTTGGCTATATTTACGCCAAACAAAACATTTTTTGATTTGGTTCAATATAATACCCCACGAGAAATTATCAAGAAGGTGTTCAAACATAAGAAGAAAAACGATTTATTCATCAAGAATATTCAAAAATTAATATCAAAAAAGGAACTGTCAATGAATGAGGTGAAAAAAATGTTGAATAGCAAGTATAAAAATCTCACTAGATATGATGTTGTAAATATTCAAAAACTGCTCAATGGATCAAACAAGGAAATATATTCGGAAGAAGAATTCGACAAATGCTATCCCATCCATAATATTTGGAATAATTACAAACCCCTTCATTCATTTATGGATGAGATGATTAACATAGCTTCATATTGTGGGAAATACTCCTTAGTACGCAATATTCTAGATGAATTTCAGAATCATGGAATCAATTTCAAATTCGATCCCGAGAACAATGGAAACCATAAGAAGATTCTAAGTATGGTGGATAATGGAATATCAAGAGATTTGATGGATGACGATCATGCTGGGAATATAGGACCTTGTAAGGATACTATTGAATATGAACATATAAAGAAAATTCTTGTATCGAATATGATTAAGTGAATATAATATGTATAATAGACATTGAGAATATGTTTGATTGAATAATTTTCCTCCACTATCTTCATGATAGTGCCATCATATAAATATATATAATGCAATAGGAACGTTCTAGTTTTATTTGTGAGTTTTAATCCAAGTGAGCAAGATGTGTGAATTTCATTTTATAAACTCTGCTAATTCATTACTAGACATGGAAAAATCATTTATCTTAAATATACAAATTCCAATAGACGAACATACTATTGATTTTGGTCTCAGCAGCCTGAGAAATTTCAAACCATCAGTGAAGCTGTCAACAAACCAAAAATGTCTTCGTCATAATCAAAAACTTTCAATATCCTTCGATAATCTACAATGGATGATGTTTATGGAAATTCTCAACATGAATGAAGACAATGATTCAAGATTTATAGATGATATATCAATAACAACAGCAACTGTGAACGGATTAAAATTAACACACATATGTAGGAGTGATAATCATATATATTTATCTAGTAACGATGTTGCTATGATAAAAGAAATCAATGAAAATTCAATAAAAAAACGTTTTGAGATGTTATTGAAACTTAATTTTTCTTCTTATTATAAGAATTTTTTGTACTTCATCAATACTAATGATTGTTTTGAGTCAATTGAAAAATTTTGTAATCTCAATCCATCAATTGAGAATGTAATACTGAATGAATGTTTAATTTTATGTGGAGATAAAATACTCTATGATTTGGGTAGACATTGATTTGATGATAAAATAAAAAGTCAGTTATTCAATATGTATTTTTTATTCACCACAACTCAACCTCATAACCTTCTGTTTCACTAGCTACAATTTCTTCAATAGAAGCAAATATTTGTGAGCATATCTTACATTTTTTCATATATCTTTCCACCATGAATTTCAACTCTTCATCACATGATATAATCATTTCTATATGAAATTTGTTAATTGGTACATTATTTGGGTTATTGAATTTTTTCATCATACAATCCATACATATAATATTAAATTCAAAAAATTCCATCTCCTTTTCACCAACATAATTACCTAGTTGATTTTGATAAAAAATTTGAGTAATTAGAGTTGCTCCAATACATTTAAATTTATACATGACTAATTAATATTATGAGATAAAATTTATAACAAAAAATTTACTTATATGAAGACAACTTCTTGGATGGCTCTCCCAGCATGGATTTCCGCCCCCAGATACTTTATCTTATGTTTAGATAGATCTTCTAAGTGTTCCTCCAGATGCTGTGTCATTCGACCGGGAAGGAACGTCTTGAATTCCTCCGATTCCAACAGTATACATCTACCGTATTGGCCCTCAATGATTTTAAGGGAAATAATCGAATATTCGGATCCTATTGAAAGCTCTTCCAGCTTCCTCAATGGCTTGTTGGTGAACTGGATATTCTTATTAATTTTGGAAAGGAGGTCCATTGTTAGTATCTAATCAAATTCAAAAAATCAATAAATCAAATGATTTTCAAAAACAATAACATACCTGTATTCGAATGGTGAAATATAATGGTTGATTATTTGTAGTCAACTGATCTAACATGGAATTGCATTTTCATTTATAGGTACTATTCTGTGGTTACATTTCCTGTTGATCCCATCGTGGGAACATTTTTCTTCATTTTTGTGGTTACCTACTCGAATCTTATCATCTTATTCTAATTAGTGGAATTTTGCAAGTCCAGACTTGTCGACAACCTGTATACATACTACACATTCTTATCTCTTCCTGTCTAATCCTTATCACAATGTTGCGGTCACTACTCTTATCACTATCAACCTCTTATCAATATTTTCAGGCCACGCGCTCGATGACAGTTCACTTCCGGTCCACGTGCACTTTGACAGTTCACTTCCGTTCCAGAACCCGTATTGTTACAACTACTTGTTATTGTTTCGTCAAGGGTCTTTGGTCGGCGATGGATCAAGCAATGGCATATATTTTTCAAGGAATTCTTTCAACAACCAGTTTCTCTTCTGTTGAATCATCGGAAGATAATGGAAAAGGTTCCTTAGGTCAGTATATTAGCTCAATTTTTAATTTTGTAGGTAATAATTTTCACTTCAGCCAGTAAGTGAGACAAGTAAGCCTGATGCAAAACAGTCTCACTTCTCTCAGATCTCTTACGTCGTCTTCTGTATCGAAATATAAGAAACTTCTGAGCAATTTGTGGGAGAAACCAATTTCGAAATAAATTCTGGGATTTCGCTCACCTCTCGGAATGCACATTTAATGATTATAAAATGTGGGATTTTTATACCAAATGCCTAGGGTTTCATTGAATTACAGTCCTAACATTTCGTCTTTCACGTCTTTGGTTTTCAAAAGCACTTGTTCCGATATTTACACACTTCATTTACAATACAACTCGAAGAAATATTTACAACTTTGACAGTATTCACTTTTTTCAATTACTAAAGTTTGGCAACCACCACAATATACTCTCAATTCGTCTATGTCAGAATTCAATGTTCAATAAAATCGTCTAAGTCTCAGGGATAAAAACTCGTATTCGCTAACCGTCTAATTTCTACTGTCTTCGTCTTATCCCTGATCAGAATTCTCTCCGTTTGCTCCTATTCCTCTCCTCGAATGCTCTCGTTACCCCCCCCCCCCCACCCCGCAATTCGACTTGCCCTTGAACTCACAGGGTAGTACATCCGAAGTGATGTGCAACGATTGGTGATTCTCTGGCTGAAACTACCTTGCCTTCGACAAATAGCATACCATGAGAACGGTCCCACGGTATTAAGGCAATTTCAGGAATATAGTCGTTGTTAATGTTGCACTACAAAAGTCGTTCTTCATATAAAACCCAGATATACAGGGTGTATCTGAATAACCCAGAAAAAATGTTAAGGGTTATTCTGTGATGAAAATTAAGGTGGCTATTTGGTATAATTTTGTTTAAAAGACCTCCCTCCGGTTAAGTTATACCCCTCCGAAGATTGTTTCTCTTTTTTATTTTTTCTGTATTTTAAAAGTCTTCAAGAAAAGTAATATAATGGATGATGAAGAAAATGAAGGAAAACTTGTAGAATATACGAACTATAAACAAATAAATTACGTTAAGTAAACTCCAACTCGATGCTTTTTGAAAATGCATTGCATTTTTTCTCTTATATGCTTTGAAAAAACCTTGTTGGATAAAAAAATTTTTATAATGAACTGGGCTTTTCAGCCATGTTATTTTAAAAGGAAAATTTTTATCCAAAAAAAGTTGTAAGAAAAGATATTTTAACCCCTTCTGAGCATAATTCAGGTTTGAAAAATTCCGAAATGTGTAGTTTTGTTGACAAAAAAATAAAAAAGAGAAATAATTTTTTTGATAATCTTCGGAGGGGTGTAACTTTTATTTACACCCCTTTCAGTTAACGATTAGTTAAGTATAGAATACTTCGCTGAAATCACCGGTAAGTTCATCCAAATATTCTGTGGCAATTTGCGTGCAACTGAGATTATTCATAATTTTCCGAGGTGTGTAAGTTCGTTCTACAACAATGCATATAAAGAGATTCGTTATAAATTCATAATCTTGACAATCCAGAATTACCAGCACTCGTCCGTATCATTCTGAAAGATCGATCTGAAAAAATCAGAATGTGTGAGGAGAAAAGATGAATAGTAAACAATTCCGTGCTTTCTTAATTAATAATATGAATTAAGAATATTAATTCAGAGAGACATTCCGGCTGTATGAGGTCAGGAAGGATTTTCTTCATATATTGTTATAAAAAATCATTTTAAAATTGGAAAAAATTGAGTGTGTGTGTTATTTGAATGAAGAAGATCAAAGGAAACGAAAAATTTTTGGTGAGTGATTCAATATATTGAGATAGAGAAAAGTCAGATAATTTTCAAGAGATTTTCAATATAAATTCAAGCAAGAAAGGACGTTCAATTTGAAATAAGAATCCTGCAAAGAGTTGGAGGGTTTCAATTAATTAATAATTAGTAACAATCAAGAATTCAAGTTATACGTTACAATTGTCGCCCAACGCGGGGCTAGAATTATATGAAATTGTTACATATTTGGATATGAAAACAAAAATGGAAACAAGGAGTGAAACCGTTATTGGAATACATGAAGGAGATGAAGAAGAGAATGTGAGAGTTGTAAGAGAGAATAAATATACAAAATGTGTTAAGGAGATAAAACATTTTATACAATACGAAACGAAACAATGGGGAACATTGCCATCGTATAGAACTTAAAGAATTAGAATTTTCTGAATCAAAAACATATTTAATACTGCAGACAGAATCTAAATCGTTTATAATCAGAAAAAAGTAAGAAGGAAAAAGTTTTAACTCAAACAGAAAATAACGTAGAGAGTTCAAACAATGATTGTTGAGTTGATTATTAATTTTCATAGACTAAGTGATAATTTCAATATATTTGTAACTAACTGATTTCCATTTGCTTTTGGGCAAAATGACAGTGCCCAAATTCACGCAGAGATTTATTGAATTAAATTGACGTAGCAAGATGAAAATCTATCAGAATTAATTGTGAAGATGTTCATTTTTGCGCGTATGTTCTGGGGAACATCGCGCTATAGTTTTGCCCAAATGTTTGTAACTTTCGAATTTTTTGACGAAAATGGTCTCAAACGATTAAGTTCGACTCCCCAATGAAGAATTCGAGGTCAAATTTGATTCTGTCGGTCCGGCCGTCCGGCCGTTGCCACGAAAACTTAAGAACGAAAAGAGCTAGCGACTTGAAATTTTCAGGGTAGGTGGCGCATCCCAATACGACGGACAAGATCGTTAATGGGCATAATCGGCCCAGTGGTTTCCGAGTAATAATTTTGTTTTCAACCAATATACATCCGATCGAATTGAAACTTGGTGGGTAGTTGTAGAATATGAACATAAGCACGTTTGTGAAATTTTGTGCGAATCGTATGGCTACAAAATTTTAAAAAAATTATTAAAAAATATTTTTGTTGTCACGATAACTTGAGAACGGAATGAGATAGCGGCTTGAAATTTTCAGGTTAGGATTTGCACCAGAACTCGACATTTCAGTTTGTTTATGAGCATAATCGGCCGAACGGTTTTAGAGTTATGGCCATCTGAAATTTTCTGAAATTTGTTGGTTTTTTGTTCCTCATTAACTCAAAAAATACTGAACCGATTAAATTCAAGCATGGTTATTAGTTGAAGAATGCCAACGCAAAAATATTTGCAAAATTTGATGAGGATAGCATTTGCAGAAAATTTTTAATAAATCATTGAAAATAAAAAAAAAATTCTATATATCAGTAACTATTCGTTTGAAATTGCTGAAATTTTGCAAGAGCCTTGATAACCTAACTCTACTGCCAACTTTCAAGTTTTAATACGATCGGTTAAATATTGTTGGAGATTCGAGCATTCTTGTGTGAGTTCAGTAGATGGGTGACCGTTGCCTCGATAACTTTCAACGAAAGGAGATAGGGACTTGCAATTTTCAGGGTAGGTTGCGTATCCGAAAGGCAGAGTTGAGTTCATTTTTGGGCATAATTGGTCTAACGGTTTCCGAGTTATACCCACCTGGAATATGATTTCCTTAATAACTCAAAAAATAAATATTCGATCGCATTGGTGCTTGGTAACTAGTAGTAGAAAATCAACATAAAGACGTGTTTAAAATTTTGTAAGAACCGTACCCCTAGAAAATTTGAAAAAAATTACGAAAAAAAAAATTTTAAGAACCGTACCCCTAGAAATTTAAAAAAAAATCACGAAAAAAAAATTGGTTCAAGCACTGACGTGAAGTCAGAAGCTTTTGCGCAAAAGCTTCTGACTTCACGTCAGAAACCAATTTTTATCATAATTATATTCAAACAAACAAAGTATTGTATAAAACCCCGTCAACTTTTCAGTGTATTTCAATCATACAGATAGAATATATTCGGCATTCATTTCTTATCTCTAGATTCGTGGTTCATAATACCCCTTGTTACTGGTTGGCAATTCATGAAACACGAGTGCGCTCTATTTGTTATCTGATAGTTTGTTCAGTTTATTAATATTAATTTAGTTTGTATCTAAATTAGAAAAGTTTTGTCTTATGAATCTGTATTGATCTTACACATTTAATATTTCAATATAATATTATAGGCATAATTTCAGTATGATTTTGTTCAATACCATGAATTTATCGTTTCAATTCTTCGCGACCAGAATTTTCTGTGGACATACGGGTGTTGCCTGCTGTTGGCGGATTTATTCCTTTATTTACATTCGAAGCTCGAGAGCAAGTCACTTCTTCTAACGCTTCTCGTAAGATTCCTTTGTTCCCAAATGTTGAGATGAAAGAAATGGTGGTCAGAATATCTCTCACAGTTTGTGTGACTATTTGTAAAGATATACGTCAAGTTGAGGGTGAGTAATATTTGATTTTTTTTTGATGTTGATATTGGTTATGGTAAATTAACTTAAGTGATGATTTCATATTGTAATTAGTTAATATAGTTTTTCAAGGCTTTAATGAATTCTAATGAATAAAGTTTGTGTACTGTTAAATTATATCCCCAGATTCGTAAAGAGAAATAACGTATTCTACAAAGTAGTATGTTTAACACTGGTTCCATTGTTCGTAGTTTTTGGCTGGGGCGAGCAACTCACTGTTTCGATTTTTTGTGAGGCTTCATGCTTAACACATGTTAAGTTGAAAGTATTGTTAGATTGAGGTGAAAATAAACCTTACTGAACCCTTTGAATATTTTGATGTTTGATGTCTGGGAATGATCACTACATTACCTACACCTACACAATCTGGAAAGATCGTGAGTTCCAGTTAGAAGAACCCATATTCATCACCTGCAAGGATCCTGATCAACCATCAGGAAGAATACCTTAAATTTTCCCTGGAAAATCAAAGCTAATTATTTTCGTTGTGATCAAGGGAATTTTTTACTATCAAACCTTTTATAATCATTTGTATCACCCTATATATCGCAGAAAGCATACGTGTATTATTGACTTCCCAGCTAGTCGGGCAGACATTTAAAGTGGTTCAGCGTTACAATATACTCAGCTCAATGCGTTTTAATATGGAATATTATCATCAGGTATTGAATAATACCCAGGTATTTATGTATATTTATATCGTATCAAAACATAACATAAGCACGTGGAGTGGTTTCCATTGAGAATATAGCTTGAATAATTGTTTATATGGTTTTCAAGAGCTTAATAGGAAATTTCAGTAATGTGTCTTCAACATTAGAAATCAATAATTTTAATCATAGGTATGCTCTTCTTCTAACAATTGCTTCAAGTATGTGGATTCTCATGTATTGCCAACAAAGCATTGTCTACGTTCCTTAGTCGTAATTTTCTAGGATGCTCCACCTACGTGAATTCAGGAACGAGTTTATACATAATAGATTTTCCTGAATAACCTGCTTTGTTGGCAGTAATCTCTATATACACATCGGCAAAATTCATGTACCTTATAATGTGTGTCTAAGTGAAAAGGTAATATTTCAAGTAGATAGGTGAAATAATCTCACAAAATACAATTCATTTGGGTAGATGCATATCTAATAAATATTAGCTGAATTCATAATTCAAGGAACAAAAAAAATTCCCTAATTAATTAATTGATCACCCGAAATTCAAATATGGACAAAGATGAAATCCAAGTTAAAGAGTAATCACAAAAGTCATTAATATTCGGATGTACCTATTCTGTATCCCGGAATGTATCACTCCAAGAAATTCCTCCGGAACTTTGATACTGTCAGATCCAAGAAATATTTGGACCTCAGTAAGAACACGCTGCACCTCCTCACTGGTTTCCTCACAGGGCACTGCGGCCTTAGGAAGCATATGAAGAGATTAGGGCTAGCAGAAACTGACGAGTGCAGATTCTGTGGGGAGTTCGATGAAACTCCTGATCACCTGATTACGGAATGCCTCGCATCTCAAACCAACGAAAGGAATGCTTTGGGCAAGAAATCTGCATGAGCGAAGACGTAGCCTCCTTGAAGCCATCCCAGATACATTAGTTCATCAGAACTCTGGAACTGGAAGGCGAGCTGTAGATGGTAATGACATCGAGAGCTATGAAGGGGAGGCACAATAGACCTTAAGGTCGCATTGCAACGTTACCCCCTACAACCATATACAATATATTTACCTGTTATGTAACAAGGTGTTAACACACCTGTTCATGTACGCAATAATGGCGTTAATGCTGTCCAATGGTATGTTGTTAGATTCTTCTTGAATAGCGTGTGGGAGTTCCTGGAGGGTGCTAGATAGATTAATTCTGTTTGAGATTGTTGCCAAACGAAATCCCACATGTGTTCGATAGAATTAATTTCTAGTGAATTTGCACGGCCTGTCATGGGTCCATGAATGATCCATCCATAAAAATGAAATTTTTTTCAAATTCATTTTGGTCAAAAAGATTGAGATTATATTTGTTGTGTCCAGTGGTCGAGCAGTCGGCCTATTGTCGCACACTTAATTCTATACTTCTCCCACATCCTCTAGCCTATTTGACAATGAAAATGATCCCAGTGGGTAAGAACTTGTCCAGTTCCCCCAGTCTCTGACTGTGGACTCATTTTTATTCTTCTCTTTAAGTGCCGAGTCCTCCCAGAACATTGGGGATCAGTCGAATGATCATCAATTTGTCCACACTGGAGTTAAGCAGCGTCGTGGTGCTTACTTCATACCACTGGAGTGGTCCTGGTGGCAATACGGCGACCAGGACCACGCCTGCCCTCTACTTTCCCCTTACTTAGCATTTCTCATCACAAGGGCAAAGTACCTACTCCATTTTTCTTCTTTTTATGGTGTTGAGAACCTTCCTTCCTTTGTCCATACTTTTCAAAAATATTTCGTTTGTCACCCTGTCCACCCACGATATCCTGAGCATCCTGCGATAAGCCCACATTTCGAATGTCCCAATCCTGGTACATCGTTTCAGTGAGGGTCCATGGAACAATATGCTGAAAACATAGCAACGTAACAAGCGCATTCTTAAAGGAATTCTAAGAGGTTTGTTGGTTAACTCTTCTTGCATGTCCTTAAATGATGCCCTTGCCTGCCCGATTCTGCTTTTGATTTCGTGAGTCATATCTCAATTTTGCGCGTATGTTCTGGGAAACATCGCGTTATCATTTTGCCCAAATGTCTGTAATTTTTGATGTTTTTTTGCCGAAAGTGGTCTCAAACGATTGGGTTCGACTCCCCGATGAACAATTCGAGGTCAAATTTGATTCTGTCCTGCCGACCGTTACGACGATAACTTGAGAACGGAAATAGATAGCACTTGAAATTTTCTCAACACGACGGACAAGTTCGGTAATGGGCATAATAGGCCCTACGGTTTACAAGTGATAATTTTTTTTTAATCAATACAAATCCGATCAAATCGAAACTTGATGCGTAGTTGTAGAATACAAACCTAAGGACGCTTGTCGAATTTTGTGAGAATGGTATCACTAGAAATCTTATTAAAATAAATTATTAAAAAATATTATTTATGTCACGATAACCTGAGAACGGAAAGAGATAGCAACTTGAAATTTTCAAGTTAGGATGTGCATCTGAATGCGACATTTGGGTTTGACTATAGGCATAATCGGCCAAACAGTTTTGGAGTTATACCTATTTGAAATTAGGTTGTTATTTCCCCAATAACTCGAAAAATACGGAACTGATCTAATTCAAACATGAAAATTAGTTGTAGAATACCAACGCAAAAATTCTCGCAAAATTTAGTGAGGATCGTATCCCTAGAAATTCTTAAAAAAATCATTGAAAAAAATTCTATATAACAGAAACTATTGGTCCGACATCGCTGAAATTTTGCAAGAGCCTTAGGAACCTAACTACTACCAAGTTCCAAGTCTAAACACGATCGGATTCATATTATTATGTATCTCAAGATAACTTGAGAACGGAAAGATATAGCAACTTCTGTTTTTCAGGGTAGGTTGCGCATCCGAATGCAACATTTAAGATTGTTAATCGGCATAATCGTCCAAATGGTTTTGGTGTTATATCCATCTGAAATTTCGTTGTTATTTCGTTTATAACTCAAAATATACAAATATGATCCAATTAAGCCTCGGCAATTAATTGTAGAATACCAACCCACTAATTTTCGTGGCATTTCGTGAATATATGTGTGTCGTGTATATTTTTAGATATAGCTTTGGAATACATAAGTCAGAATTCAAAAATCTCTCAAGTCTGTCATTAAAAGGGTATGAAATGTATTCATATCTTACAAACGGTAGGTATTGATGCTACATTCGATTAAGAGTGTCCAATGGAGGTGAATAGACATCAATAGAACATGCTCGCAAAAGCTTCCAACTTCACGTCAGTGCTTGAACGAACTTTTTCATTTGTTTTTTACTGTTAAACGTAGTAGCGTTTATTCCTGTTTTGTGTCGCAGTCTCGGTTGAAATGATATAGAAGGCCATCGAAAACAATTTATAATAATACCATTATTATTATAGCATGGTATTCAGTATCCCAAAATGGCGAGCCCAACGGATGGTTTTGCGTAGTAAACAAACAAACGCACTCATCATATTTCTATAGAATTATTCGTATAGAACTAACAGTTGAAAAAAATAGTTTTCATTAAATTATCATGAATGTAATATTTTATCCCATTGTGTTTCCAATAGAATTTCGAGCATGACACAAATTGGAACGACCTGCTGCAGCCTTTGAGGAGGGATCCAGAACAATTTATATAATTTTATTTGTGTTCATCTAGAAAACATTATATAGTTTTAGATTTAATTCTTCTGAAGTAAATTGTTCATTTATTTTGTTTCTATTTTGTAGAAACGTGGATATGTTGTATAATTTCAGTTCATAGAGAGCTTAAAAGTTTAGTTTGCTGCGATGTGAAGGAGAATTATATTTGGTATTTAGTAAATGAATGTGAGTAAGAAGAACTGGTGCGAAAATTGATCTAAATCTAAATCTGAATTGTAATCCGAGGGATAAACCGCAAGGAAATCTGTGGTACTAGAAAGTAGAGTTCCCATGGAAATCTTAGAGTTCCTATTGAATTCCGTGAAATTCCTATTGAATTCAATGAAATTCCGCAGAATTCCTACCTGCGAGGTAGGTGCGATACCTATCGGACAATCATATAAAGAACTTCAAATACTACAAAAGTAACTACATCCCTACGACATTCTGAAGCTATTACAAGGATATTATTTCACACCTACATGCAAAATTTCAAGGACATGCAAGAGGTAAACCGCTAGGAATTCTGATGGTACAAGAAAATAGAATTCCAATAAATTCCAATGGAAGCTAGTAGAATTCCAATGGATTTTTTAGAATTCCTAATAAATTCAGAGGAATTCCTATTGTATTCCTCTTGAATTCCGCAGAATTCCTATTGAATTATAATGAATTCCTATTGATGTTAGAGTGCGACACCAATCAGACAATCATGTAAGCAACACCAAATAGTGGGTTTGAACCTGATTTTAGAAGTTAGAAGAGGATGCTTCTCCCTCTGCTTTTCCTAACCCACTAGATATACTTGGCAATAAACAGACAAATTTACTTATTATTGAAAACGGTGAGTATTGCTACAATATTCTTCAATTCTTGTAGTTTTATATATTTCACCTCTGATAAAGATCCAGTAAAGAGCTTTCAATAAATGTTCTCGTGAATTTTTCATTCTGTTTGCGTCTATCTCTATATTGGATAGTAAAATGGATAATTCTTTCATTTGTATGATTTGATATATTATATTACATCCATCTAGATCACAATTGCTAATGACACTATTATAGTAATCCTCCTAGGTCTTCCCAAAGCGAATCCTCAAGAGCTTGAGCGAGTTAGGAGAATCAGTTGTATTCTATGTAGGCTTCTTCAACTTTGTCCTTGCGTTACTTTAGGCACGGCGCTGTTCATTTTCTCCCCAACAATGAATGGTGGCGATTATCGTGACCAGAAAATTTGTTATCCAGCTCCAGGATTGAACTCGAGACCTTCGGCCCCTGTGTTAACCACTGAGCCAATCACGCTGCAATTGGTGAAATATTCTAGCCTATTTTAGGTCTTACACAAAGGTACACACATAAAGACAAAAATGCTTCGACCGGAAGCTATCTAAGAAACTTTATTAAATATCCTATAAGGCGAAGTGTTGTAAGTTTTGGGTTTCAACTGTTCAAATTATTAAGAAAAGAATTACTGCGCTTTACGTCGAAGTTAATTCTTGCTTTGTGATTTCTTTAAGTATTTTTCCCTTTAGTTTTAAAAAAATTGAAAGTACTGACATGATGTCACTCTTCTTTGGCGCGCTTGTTCATGTTGACCGATTCAAGTAGAATGTGAACAAGTGCGCTGAAGCAGACTGAGTTCACGTCAGTGCTTTTAATTTTTTCTCATGTAATACCTGTTGCCTAATACAATCCCAAATATCAAGACATCAAGCAAGCATTGCCAAAGATAGAAGGAAAATAACCTTTACTATCGGATTATTTGCGATTGAAAATCTCATTCCTACGACATTCTGAAGATTTTACAAGGGTATGATTTCACACCTACACGTAAAATTTCAAGGACATTCAATGTGAATTCTCAAAAATAAAATAAAAATATTTTTATTCGAAATTTCACTAGTCATTCGATCCTTTCGAAATCAAATGTTCATTAGTCAGTCTAAAGTAATGGGTTTTTGTGCAATTCCATTTGTTTCCTTCGATTCCAAAATAATTCCAATGAAATTCTAATAGAATTCCAATGGAATTCTAATAGGATTGCAATAGAATTCTAAGAGAAACCCAATAGAATTCCAAAGGAATTCCAGTTGATTAGGAATTCTGTTGTACAAATTTTTGTCAGTGATTCCCCCCTCAAGAACATGTAAATTCTTCTCTTGAACCGAAAGAATTTCTGCTGTTCTGAAATTTCTCCTTTGACAGAGACCATATATTTCTGGCTCATTCTTCCTCAGGAGGACAGGAATTCGGGGGTGGTAAGAAGAATAATATTACTCGAGGTAATTTTCTGATACTCCATTATGGATGAAGAGTAATGCGCATTTCCTGGAGGTCCCCAGAGTGTAATGAATAAGGCTAAAGCCATCCCTTTCAGAAAATGATCGTTAGGTGGCTGGAATAATGATATACGCTCAGGATACAATCCCATCACCTTTGACATGAAGTAAATCCAACAAAAACATAATTGTGGATACAAGGAAAAGCTCCCTCGAAAATTACCGTCAAGGTCTTTTTGTAAATAGCTAAGTGGTGCGGATATTAATACTCGTATTGTCCTAAACCTCTGATATCCACATTTACTTTGGTTTCGTTTATTCCTGAGGAGCAGTTCTGTGTACCAAAACTCAAAAATCTAGATGAGGAGAATTATTTTCAAATGGCTAATATCACTTACCTGACATCAGGAGCTTCAAGGCGTTAACTTGATGATCAATATCTCACTCATTTGTAACATCGTGCATTACTGAAATTTAGATTATGAGCAGTGGAGGATTTACCAGCAGGCGTAGAGCGGCAAATTTCAGGGGGCGGCATATTGGCAAACTTAGTTCATAAATTTTTTATTTTACTAGCATACTGGAAAAAATATTACACACACACAAAATACGAATTTCGAAAATTGAAATATTTGTGTTGTGTTGAATAGCTTACGGGCGGCAAATCTGTAAATCTGCCACTGATTATGATACATCCGATAAATCAAGAAAACAAAATTTCAAATAAAAAATTGTGGCAGTTATTGGAATTATGCATTCGAATAAATATGCAAAGTTATTGAACAAACAAGGAACGGCACCTCTCGCTCAAGTCTATGTATTTTCGGTCCACTATAGCGAATTGGTCAAAATGATACATCCATTAATATTTTTCAGTGGGCAATAATAATTAATTGAATAAAAATAAAAACAATAAACAGCAGATTATATTGAGAATATGGAATCTTAAGTTTGATAAATTAGTTTGAAACAAATTAAAAAAAAAGACTTCATGTTGATCAATTCGAATTCAATTATGTATTAATGAAAATATGCCCCAAAGAACTGAATACACCTCAGTGTTTTTTTTTATAAAGGGAAAGAAAATACTTGGCCTAAATTTCATAATAGTGCAGAAAAAACTAGAACGCTTATGGATTTCATATTTCCATTCATTGTATAATTTCCTTGATTAATAAAGCCTTTTTCAATCTATGTGAGCATAGAACGAATTTTGAGATCGTTAGTTTTATAGAAATTTGTTTCGCTGCACTCTATTTCTTATCCTTCAATGATGCGTATGAGCAATGCAAGCCTTTTGTGAAAATGCGATGCTTTGTGCTCGAGGTTCGGGATCATTTTTATTGAATGCTTAGTCCTTAGGGCTCGAAGCACTTTTCTTCAGTGCTCGGCACAGCTCTGCCTACAATTATTGGGAAGCTAGTGGATACACCTTAACCACTGGTCAAATATTCATTTTCTGGTTTTAAGCGTTACAGTTTGAACTATTCAATCCATTTCAGGATGTACTTCTGTAATTATCACTAAGGGTCAGTGAAAAGGTGGTACCTTATCGATTTTGAGAACAATAACCGAACCTATTTTTATGTTTGGGGTCTACTTGGAGCATTTTTGATGCATCTCTAAATCAGACACATACTCTATTCTACAACAGTTCCTAAAATCCATTCGATCTATTAATTGAGAACAATCGAGTCTATTCATGGGAACATTACTCAAATCGTTAGCTCAGAAACCTCTTAATGGAGTTAAAGTTAAAAATTGCTCGGGATTAGTCAAATCTGTTGAAAGACCACATAATGTTCGAAAACTCAATGAAGCTTCCACCTAGATGAAAAATAAATTAAATTATTTATATGTTAACAGTTTATTTCTGATAACCCTATATGGATATGAGATTTGACTGATTTAACATTACTCACCCACAATCCTCTCATGTATGGCGCTGAAGGAGTATTAAACTTATATTCTATTCCGCGGATTCCCAATTCTGTCTCGAAGGTCTTCATACAATCTGGCGAATTGACAAATTCTTTTATCTGAGTAAATACTGTTTTAGCACCAACAAAATAAGTTCGATCGATCAGAATGCAGTACGCAAAACGGGAGTCCGGTGAGTGATAAATATTTTGATTTCGTCCTTCAACAAGCGAGGTACCTGAAGCTCGACCTGAAAAGGGAAAAGACAAATGGACAGAAAGATGGAATAATACTTGGTTCATCAAATCATCTACTGTTTGCTCTGACTCCCGGCATTCACAACTAGGGCTCCCAACAGAGGTCCATCTAAAAATCGTGCAGTTGCAACGACCATGACCTGTTCTTTCCTGGTAAGATCAATCCCCGGAAATCTATTCGAAGGATCAGAAATTGAATCTATGATGAAAATATCACAAGAAATCCATTCAGACTGCCAAACTTCCTTGTCACTTCTATTCAAGTTGAGAAAACAGTTTCTCCATAAATGGTTTTATTCCAAGACTTCGAAACAACAGTGTGTCCGCGAATGTGGGGCGGGACAATATTTGAAAGAACTGGCAACCAATAAATAGAAGTAGATCTAATAGTTCACGTGATGATCCTCATATAGTTATGTTCATCAATTTTCGCGCATGAGCACTGTTAAATTAGACGGAGCAACAATATTGAGCTACACAAAAAACCAAGTCCAAGGCTATCGTACGAAGAGTGGCTGCATCAGTGATTAACAACCCCAGACGCAAGTCATCCAACTGGTCTTCGAAATTCAAAGAGTAATCTAGTTTCTATCCTTATTTTTTGATTCGCTCATCTCATGATCATCATGATAACTTAAAGAGATACTGGAAATTTCTGAAGAAATATTTTTTTGGTTCTAGTGATAATCTTATCGGAGTATCTGATACAGTATTGCCAAAATTCAACTTGATCCGATCTATAGTTTTAGTAATATTAGGAAAATACATTTTGAAAAGAGTATATCTTCTGGCGGATTTTTCCCATTCGTGAACTTATAGGAGCGTATAGACTTTGACTACGGTTGCTTAAACAATTCATAAATTGAAATAATATTTTGAGTTTACGTTGTGAATAATTGGTTCGATAACATGACATTGCGTATATATCCTGCTCAAACTAAAATGAAAAACAAGAATAATTGACAGACAACAATAATCGACAAAGTTCTGGTTTTCGCTGCTGCTTATGGAAATTCCTCGTATCCCATGTATGCCTCACATATTATCCCTTTTCCTATTTTCCGCCAGAAATAAAGCCTGAGTTCACAATTTATGGCAGGAACTGGCGTAAAAGGGCCAATTACCATTACAATATCTACTTCCAACGATCGCATCCGATTCAGCATGATTCGAAGTTATAAGGCGGCAATTTTCAAGATCTGGTTTTCTACATTTCCACAAACGATTGCTCTCTTCGAATGTGTATTCTGAATGATGTAGCATTATCATAAATTCAAAAAAGATGAAAGGGAAGCCATTATAAAAAATGATATGATGGTAGAGCGCGATAGCCTACCCAAAACTCTGAAGGCTCTCAGATTGCAAACATTCAAAAAGAAAATCAAGAATTTATTAATTAATAAATGTTATTACTCCACTGTAGAATTTTGTAATGATTGTCCATCACTTATCATTGATTGATGAATTGTATTTTTGACCTGTCCTATACACTTTGTTGTCTGAAGGGATTAATAAACAATTATTATTGAGAAAAAGTATATATGATAGAACGTAATTTGTTTCACTGGTCACATTACACAGGGTTTGATCCTGTATTCAATTCAGCATCCATGATAATGTTTGAAATTAACTACAACAAATGGCCGAGGTTAAGTCAGCGACGGGTAATACCGGACAGGAGGGGTTAGCAATATGCTTCTTATTTTCTTTTGTTTGAAACATTCTCGCTATTTTGAATAGAAAACGTTGTAAGTAGATGGTGCATATATAATCTTCTCTCAGTAGGATGCATCGTTTTGATTACCTTCAGGGAATCAACATCGAAAACAGAGACTTAGCGGTTATAGGTCCATATAAAATTTCGACCTATTTTTGTTTCTGTAGAATATACCATTAATTTCGGATAGCCCTGTATAATAACATAAAATAGATTCAATAAAGGAAAAGTATAGGGAAAGTTTATGTGAAGGAAATATGCAGTAGAGAACATCTGATTGAAAGAATAGAACAGAGTTGTAATTAGATAAGAAATTATCCCAATATGATCAGAAAAGCTGTCAATTAATTACCAATCCGAGCAAGAAAATATATTGAGGAGGGAGGCGGGATCTTTGAAAACAAAATCTAAGCCAATTTTTTGTCCATGAGAATATTCAACTCCTTGAAATGTTTCTTAATATTTTTTGGATTTTTAGATAGATTGACATTTTGGCGCGCGTGTTCCGCAAGGAACAGAGTGCTATCGTTCTGTCACAATGTCTGTATTTTTCAAAACTAAATTATATTTCTTTACCATCTTAACCCATCATTGGATTTACCATTCAGTGGATCAATTGATAGAAGAGTGAAGATGCATATCGATAGTACGAATTGAAAAAAAACCATTTTAATTACTCTTGGTTATTATTAACTTAATCTTGTTGATATTAACAAGCAGTTGATATTCCATGTACAGGGTATTTTATGAGACCATCAATCAAAAATCCAAATATCTGAGCCCTGCTCTGCACTTTCTTGGTATGGTTCAGATGCAGAATTTTTTGGCCTGAGCCGACAATAACTGCCAAATTTGAAAATAATTTGTTGAACGGTTCGGGAGTTATTGCTAACCAAAATTTCTGCTGCGATCGATAAATCACCCTGTATCTCAGAAACAAAGAGCAGACCATAGTTAATTGTTGATTTCAGGCTCCCCTGGGTACCGTATATTAACCATTAAACTATGTGCAGTTCCTCGTGGACCACCATGTATATGCGGTTAACACGCATACGAATTTGTACTGTAATTAACATTTTGGCAAGAATTTCTTGATATACAATATTTCACTAATCGATTTTGTGGAATATGAGCCCAGAGTAGGCATCGTAATGCTCCGATTAATATACCTACCTTCCTTGAACATTCTCAGAAAATATCATTTTGTTGTTCCACAATTGAAAGAAAAAGGAAACGTAAAAGGAGAAAGATGGTAATCATATTTCAAAACTGAAATAATCGAGATGTATTTTATTAAATAGAATTTCCCCCATTATTCTTGAATCTCTATCGTTTCGTTAGAGACTCTCAACGTTAATAATGTTTGGATTTTTCATTATCTCCCCTCCACTGTACCTAAACCAATTCTTCTTTGTTGACTGATAATTAACTGTGTGATAATTATTTTTTAATTTCCAAAACCTTGGCTTATTTTCTTACTAATACGGCCAACACGCGGTTCAATTTCTGAACTCAGGAAATTCCGTATTATTTTCGAAAGGTATCCAAAACATAAAAAAAGCATGCATGGAGAAGGACTGATTATGAACAATCAGTGACGCTTCGTCTCAAAAGATGCCGAAATTGTTCTCAAACGATCGAATTCGACTCACTAATGAATAATCCAGTTGTGTCCAATTCTGCCTGGCCGTAAGCACGATAACTCTCGCACATGATGAGTAATACAGTTCAAATTTACGGGGCATAATAGTCCAGGAGGCAGTGAATATTTTCAGTACTTATTTTCCAAGTCAGCAAACCCCGATAGAATTATTCGATATGTTATTCTAAGTAAAATTCATTTATATGTAGGGGGGGTTTTCCGATGGGTTGAGGCAGAAAATGCGTTAGAAAGTACAAGTATACTGCACTTTTTTTTTCCAGTGATAAAAATAGTTAACTTAGTAAGAGATATAGTGAAGTTACGAAAAAAATAGTCTGGCTAATCTGTGGGTATGGGTAATAAGTCTGGCAGTTGAAAAATTGGAAAAAAATTATCAAAACCATTGCCCTTATTTTTGAAGTCCTAAAAATTTGTCAGATTTATATTATTTGTCAGTTTATATTATAATTACAGCTGCATATATAATCTGGCTAATGTGGAACACCCCGAAAGCCTTGCTAGACTCGTCCAAAACTCGTCAGGTTCGCTAAATTTGGCATGTTCAATTATATAGGTGATTGTTGTAATCTCTAAGTGTTTTTATTTTTAATAATTTATGATAAGAAAAGTATTGGTATAGGGCGAATTTATCTATGGCTAAAAAACACTTTTCTCAAAGTTTTGAGACCCCTGCAATCCAAAAAACATTGTTTTTAGCAAAATGTCAGTCCGTCCGTCATCAAAAAACCTTATTCGTGAATAACTTTGTAAATATCAGAGATACGAGAAGGTTGTTGTATTGTTATTGTAGGAAAATTGATTCTCTAAAAAAAAAAAGAAAAAACTCTACAGAAGGTCCTTCGACATTTTGGTGTATCTCGTTTAGTTTCTGAGATATTGTGAAAATAAAAAAAAAATGCGAATATGTATTACATTCAGATGCGACTATCTCTGAAACTATACAAAATACACGAACAAGACTTAGAAACAATATTGTACAGAATTGAATTTTCAACAAAAAAATTAATGACGGATGAACGAACGGGTAGACATTCCGCTAAAACACTAGACTTATTTTTTTATTGATCACATTTAGCTGCCTAAAAAATCAAACTATGTAAATACACTGTAATGAGTGTATTGAATACAGAATTTATTGGACAGATTGAAAAATATTCTTACTGCCACAAATACTAGGGTCTCACTGCCGCTTGATGCTATGAGAGCTGAGGCAACTGTCTTTAGACAATGACGCATTCAAAAATTATTATATACATATACTGTATAGTATACAGTGACGTGGATATAAGAACGATCTCTAAATACGAGTAAGTGACAGAGATAGGGATATAAGGGACTAGGCCGACTAGGGCCACTGTTCTCAGGTCACTCGCATTCCAGCGTCGTTACCTAAATACGTAGCTACCGCTTCCTATCCTCATTTTATTATTGGACTTGTGAGTCTGGCGGGGCTTCCGTGATTGTAAATGTCAGTCAGATGTTTATTTTCTATGAAATTATAGTATTATTTTTCATGTGATAAATTCTCAAATCCGGGAAAATAAGCGCAAAAATGTTGTAAATTTTAAGATTTTCAAAATGCTGCCAGACTCATTTGCCAATTTCGTAAATCAGTCAGACTCACTTTTGATTAAAGTTTATGATAGTATCAAATGATACGTTAAATTTCAAGCATGGAAAATGAGGGTTACGAATTTCAAAAATCCATCGAATTTTTGAATCGGCAAATTTTCAGCCAGACTGACTTTCCTCCACTTGAGATGTGCCAGACTGTTATTTCCATTAATAAAATTATCCACTCTAATAAAAATGACAGATATTTATGACTGGGAAAATAAATGCACTTGTCTTTTTTTTATCTAGTGAACCCATCCGAAAATTTTAGCCAGACTCACAAATTATCGTTTTGTGTCACCATCCGAACAAAATATTTCATATACAGGGTCTTTCACGAGGAACCTCACCCATATTTATACGGGAAACTACTGAACGTATTTTCATGAAATTCAGCACTTATAGGTATTTCACGATGCTGATGAAATCTAAAATATTTTCAAGGCATGAGCACCTCCGGTTTTTCCGGAAATGACGTCAACTTCCGTTCTTCAAATTAGAACACCATTTTTTATTGCAGAAATAGATTCCTTAGAAAATTTCAAGTTATTTTGATGTAACATTTTTCAGTTTTGGTTGGAAAATTCTCTCTGAGCGGAAAAATTCGAAAAAAAAATCGAAAATAGAGCTCCGCTGAAACAAGAATAACTTCGAGGTTTATGGATGGAAAATTTTCATTTTCGGGATTTTCCAAGATATAAGATTGATGTATCCACTTTAAAAATCGAAATCGCGATTCATGATACAGGGGGTGAAAAAATCGCTTTCAAAGTTAGGGATGAAAAAATCGTGAAAAATCAATTTTTTCAAATTAAAGCCCCATTTTTTATGGCAGATATTGAATCTACGTTAAAAAAAAATGTGAGTGTATGCATCATACCCTTGCCCTAAAGTGGATATTTTCTGAGTTATTCACAAAAAACTGTTTTTCGTCTTGAATTTTCAGCTATTTATTTTCCCTTCACGCCAAAAAAATGAAATTTTCAGGAACTGTTACTTAAACCATGTTTTAGATTTTACTACCCTAATATGCAAGAGAAAAAAGTTACAGGTTGTTCCTAAATAGATGGCGAATTTTGATTCGAATTTGTATCGGAAACCTCTATATTTCAACTAATCGGCCATCGGTTTTCTCTCCAGTGATAAATAAATAATTCCTTATGAACCATATGCAAAAACTTACCATGTTTTACATTCTTTTTTTTAATGATAGATATCATTAATTACATCTGCCAAATTCCTCTTTATTCAGTAGCATTTTGTGTTTACTATTAATTTGGTGATAATTCGTATTAAGTTATAAAATCGATCACTATGCCTAATTTTACCAATGAAGATTATTTAAATCTCATTCTACTTCATGGAGAATGTAATAAAGTTGTAGATAGAACGATTCGACTGTTCATTGAGAGGTTTCCTGACCGACCCAGACCAACGAGAGATACCATTAACAGAACCATGACAAACTTGAGAAATGTCGGATCTTTCGTTAAGAAAACTATACACAGAGAAAAAAGTGTAGTAGAAGATGAGAACAACGAAATTACAGTTCTTGCATATTTTCGTGTGAATCCTCAAAATTCTCTCAAAGATGCCGAGATTGATCTGGGATTATCTCAATCGAGTGTTTGGAGAATATTAAAAAAACATAAAATGCACCCATATAAATTCAATAGGGTACAGCATTTGAAGGAAACTGATTTCGTCAGGAGAACAGAGTTTTGCGAAGCTATGATGATTCGATTTCAAGAGAATGAAAACTTTTTGGACTGTATAATTTGGACAGATGAATCTAAATTCACAAACAATGGTTCTTTCAATAGGCATAACAGTCATTATTGGGATGAAGAGAACAACCACCACTTCAGACAATGGAACTTTCAAGAGACCTGGAGTTTCAATGTTTTTTGCGCCATCAAAAATAATGCAATTCTCGATGTTCACATTTATGATGGAACTTTAACTGGTAAGATAGAACACTACACATGTTTGCATTATTTAAAGAATGTTCTCCCTTAGGAGATAGATATTCTGACATATTGACTCAAATAATTGAGCCGCTAGTACAGAACCATAATGACTTATGGTATCAACAAGATGGCGCGCCTCCACACAATTCACTCAATGTGTCAAATATCCTCTACAGGCTATTTGAAGATCGATGGTTGGCGAACAATGGTCCACATCTTTGGCCACCACGTTCTCTCGATTTAACTCGATAAAAAAAATTGTCTACTCAACTCCCCTGACTGATAAAGAGGACTGCATAGAACGAGTCAGAAATGCGTTCAGGTTTGTTTAGATTTTTAGATTCATAGTTTTGAAACTCAATTTGGTTTTTAAACACTTTTGCAGATCTCTTCCTCCCGATGAAATAAGAAGAGCAACGCACGAAGCATTCCTGAGACGTATAAATAAATGTCTAGAAATTAACGGTCAAAACTTTGAGCATCTTCTCTAGTTATAACTACGAGAGTTTGCCATGGTTCTCCTAATAGTAACTTGAAGTCGGTTTCAAGAAGGGGTGAAAAATCTACAGCATGGTTCAAATAACAGTTCCTGAAAATTTCATCTTTTTGGCGTGAAGGGAAACGAAATAGCTGAAAATTCAAGACGAAAAACAGTTTTTTGTGAATAACTCAGAAAATATCCATTTTAGGGCAAGGGTGTGATGCATACACTCACATTATTTTTTAACGTAGATTCAATATCTGCCATAAAAAAATGGGGTTCTAATTTGAAAAAATTGATTTTTCACGATTTTATCATCCCTAACTTTGAAAGCGATTTTTTCACCCCCTGTATCATGAATCACGATTTCGATTTTTAAAGTGGATACATCAATCTTACATCTTGAAAAATCCCAAAAATGAAAATTTTCCATCCAAAAACCTCGAAGTTATTCTTGTTTCAGCGGAGCTCTATTCTCGATTTTTTTTCGAATTTTCCCGCTCAGAGAGAATTTTCCAACCAAAACTGAAAAATGTTACATCAAAATAACTTGAAATTTTCTAAGGAATCTATTTCTGCAATAAAAAAATGGTGTTCTAATTTGAAAAACGGAAGTTGACGTCATTTCCGGAAAAACCGGAGGTGCTCATGCCATGAAAATATTTTAGATTTCATCAGCATCGTGAAATACTAATAAGTGCTGAATTTCATGAAAATACGTTCAGTAGTTTCCCGTATAAATATGGGTGAGGTTCCTCGTGAAAGACCCTGTATACCTACCGACTGGGAAAATAAGTACCAAAAAATGCACTGCCATCTGGACTAAAGATGAACTGACTACACAACAGAAAAATGAACCTGCATTTCAACATCTGCAAGGTCATATTGTAAAATGTCCAGAGCGTTCTGCTGATAGTGTCCCGAAATATGTTCATATAATTTTTATACTTATGCACAAATCAAATTAAAGGAATGATAAGACCAGACTATCCCACTATTGAATACACCATGGTAAATTTGTTTAAGAGTGTCTAATACAGAAGAATGGACAATAGAACATGCGCTCCAGACTTCACGTCAGTGCTTAAACCATTTTTTCTATTTTTTAAATTTTCTAGGGGTACGGTTCTCACAAAATTTCACACACGTCTCTATGTCGATATTCTACAACTAATTTCCAAGCTTCAATTCGATCGATCTATATTTTTTGAGTTATCGAGGAAATATTATTCCAGGTGAGTATAACTCCGAAACCGTTTGACCGATTTTGCCCGAAAACGAAGTTGACACTCCCAGTTGGATGCGCAACCTACCCTGAAAATTCCCTATATCTTATCCAGCTACTGAACTCATACAAGACTGCTCGGATCTCCAATAATATGGATCCGATCGTGTTAAAACTTGGAACTTGGCAGTATAGTTAGGTTCTGAAGGCTTTTGCAAAATTTGATGTCGGACGAATAGTTTCTGATATATAGAATTTTTTTCAATGATTTTTTCAGTATTTTCTAGTGATACGATCCTTACGACGACCATGTTTGAATTTGATCGAGTTATTCAGGAAATTCCAACGAAATTTCAGATGGGTATAACTCCAAAACCGTTAGGCCGATTATGCCTATTGAACCTCAAATAATGTCGCATTCGGATGCACAACCTCATCTGAAAGAGTCGATATCTCTTACCGTTCTCAGGTTATCCTGACATAAATAATATTCTTTAATATATTTTTTTTTATTTTCTGGTGATACCATTCTCACAAATTTCACAAACATCCTGAGGTTTGTATTTTACAACTACTCACCAAGTGACAATTTGATCGGATTTGTATTGGTTGAAAACAAAATTATTACTCGGAAACCATTGGGTCGATTATGCCCATTAACAAACTTGTCCGTTGTATTGAGATGCGCCACCTACCCTGAAAATTTCGAGTCGCTGGCTCTTTGCATTTTTAAGTTATCGTGGCAACGGACATAATCAAATTTGACCTGGATTTCTGCATCAGAACATACGCGCAAAAAAACATAAAAAATCATTCGTTGAGGAGTGCCTTATTACTCATCAGTTGAAGAACATTTAGATCAAGAAATCATTATGCGGAATCGCTGAAAGTAAGAAAGGATTTTGCATGAAAGAGCCATATTTTGAAAACCATTTATTTCAAATTCAATCATTCGAAGCCTTCACAGTAGAATGCACATTTTTCATGATATTTCAAAATATATTTTCAAGCTGACATTCCTAAGACATAATATTCCTAAATATATTCTGAATCAATATGCTATTTCTATGAAAGGGAAATATTAAGCATATTCACACAACAAGGCTGTACAGATTATGTAATTTCATACATTGATGAAATTTTTGCTGGAAATTTACGAATGTATCACAAGGTATTTCTGGTCTACACTAACATATCGAAGAATAGTTGATGAGCTTCCCAACAAGGTGTTGGATATCATGTGCATTTTTTTTTCGTTGTTGGAACCAAAATGAACGTATATTAGACCAGTGCTTCAGCACTTTGAAAATGGTGAAAAGTGAAACAAAATTAATAGTAGGACGGAATATTGTATATTATTATACTCATTGCATATTATTATCTGATCCTCCTAGGTCTTCCCAAAGGAGACCCCTCATAAGCTTTCGAAGAACTTGAGCGAGTAAGGAGTACCAGTTGGATTCTGTGTAGGCTTTGCTACTGTGTCCTGACGCCACCTTAGGTACAGCACCGTTTATTTTCTACCCAACAGTGAATGGTGGCGATTACCGTGACTAGAAAATTTTTTTCCTAGCCTCGGGATTCAACTTGGGGCTTCCGCTCCCAAGTCAAACGCTCTGTCCCTGAGTCAACCGCACTACTAAATAGGAAGGTAATATAACCAAAATTAAAAGAAAAAATATCCCGGTGATATGAGGTCTACAACTTGTGAACTATGTGAAAAATTTAAATAAACAAGTTTTTGGTTTTTTATTTTTATCTTTCACGAAAAAAAAATTATTTTCCACGAAAGTTAGTGAAAACTTACCTTTTTATGTCCCAAACGCACTGTAATTCATTTTATTTAAAATATTTGTTTTTTCACCTTATTTTGACTTAATATCGAAAAAGCAGACTAATTTTCGATCGAAAATTTTACGTCAAAATACCGGCTTTAAAAAAAGTTGATGGGAGTTTTGTTCGTTGAAATCGTTTCTTTCAGACTGTGTAAGCCAATATGCATTACTATGGTATGCTACCCTCCTAGCCCCTTCTCCACTTCTCTAGGAAATACCTTTTGATGGGCTAAAATTTTCCGTACGTCACTCAGGTAAGTATATAAGTTATCTTAAAATATCAATAAATAGGCATCTACGGATATAATTCGGAACAGTTTCGACAACATTCCCAAAATATTGTAGTTGTATTATTGAATAATAACTTTTTTAACTTAGATTTTCTGAGAAAATTTGCCATAGTAATGTATATTTTATTGTATATATTTATATTTTATATATATTTTTTTGTATATATTTTATTATTATATATCATATATATATTATATTTATATCATCAGAAAGTAGATATTTCGAAAAACAAAAAGCTCACTGTCTTTAAAAAAATAAAGATATTTTGACGTGAGAATTTTCGATTGAAATCTAGGCTGCTTTTTCGATATTGAGTAAAAATAAGGTGAAAAAATAAATATTTTAAATCGAAAAAATTCCTGTATGTTTGGGTAATAAAAAGGTAAATTTCACATAATTTCGTGAAAAATACATTTCTTGTGAAATATAAAAATAAAACACCTAAAACTTAGTTATCTGAATTTTTCATATAAATTTGAAGGTAATGTGAAAAAAGTTTACATCGGAAAGTTGTAGATCTTTTATTACCTACAACTTTTCCACTTAAATTTTTCCATAGGACTTCGCCGCAAATCGAGATAGACCCTTTTTTACCCTTAGAAACTCACCCCCTTCCACTTTCCGAACTCAGATCGCCAGTGAATTATTTTTCCTTTCATTTTTGTTATATTCTCTTCCTTTTCCAATGGGTTTCATCCTACTATTATTTTTTTTTATTCAAGAATTATCGACACTATATATTATTTTATAAGCATATTTAGGTCGCAAGTGAGTACTCAGCACTAAATGACCATGTAAACCTGCGTATCCAAATGAAATCAGGCACCGTCAAAGGTCTGGAAAGTGAAAGGAGGGTTTAGTATGAAGTGAAAAAGGATATTCCTCATTTCTCCATTCCTCATATCAAATGAATTTGTTCTGGAGTTAATTAGTTAATACATACCTAATCTTTCAATCCTTTCAATAAAACAAGATCTATTTTCCATCGTTCATGCTTTTTACAGGGTGATTCATTAGTAAATGCACATACAGTAAGAGTAGATGGAGGACACAGAGGTGCTTCTAGATAACTTACTGTATGGGTCTATTGTCCTTTATAACCTAAATACAGGGTGATTTATTAATTTTCACCATTTCTTCAATGGATCGTTACTAATTAAACACCCTATACATTTGTGTCATATTTGGCTCGTATATTCTTTTTCCAGAGTGATTGTCCAATACAATATACGTTATCTAGAAGTGTATTAGTGGTGTCCATACGGTATTTACATTGAATATTTTTGAAGAAAAAAAATACTACGCCACTGCTTTCTCTTGAAATGAAAATTACTTTTGAGATCATCAATCATTCTTGAACAAATTAGAGCTCATTAGTTTTTTTTGTCCGACGCACGGTTTCTGCTCAAAAATAAAAATCGTTTAATTTCAGGATAATTTCCTCAAATATCTGTTGCAGTGTGGAAATGTTTGTGCATCGACTGAAAGCAATTCAAGAGATCAGATTTGTTCCAAAATGAAGGAGAATCCAAAAAATATGTTTTCTTGTCAGATGCTCCGTTCTTGATTAAAATAATTAACTTCAAATTGCTTCATATCGCAGTACCAAAATTTTATCACCCTGTATCTCAAAAGTTAAGACTTTTAGGACATACGTTCATAGGAAGTTTTTTTCTTAAAATGAGTCAAAGAGTCACCCTGTTAAATATTAGCATGTCTTTAAGGAACACCCTGTATATGCGTATTTCCCAATGAATCACCCTGTATAAAGCATTACAAGATTAAAGATCGATTTTGACTTATTGAATTTCTGAAGGATGGTTCGAATTTGGAGGCACCACTTCATGATTAGGTATGTACCAACAACTTATTATTAATATCCAAGATCTTTGCAACTGAACTTTAAGTGCCGAATTTTCTCAAATAAGACATCAAAATTTTCGGATGCCAGGTCTTTCTACCATTCAATACTTCATGTCAGGTTAGTGCTGAGTTTTCCTCCGACCCATTCAGGAATTAATGAACTATATCAAACACCAATGGCGTAGATCATTTGAGCTTCGTGCTAATTTGGGTAGATAATAATGAGCACTCGTAAATACAATATACAACTAATCTATTATAGTTATTTGAGACATTTATATATCGCCAAAGGTGTAAAAATGGAATAACTATTATTTCCACATACCACTATTGGTGCTAGAGGCCAATGCGAGAGAGAGCAGTATAAACGATAATATTTTCTGAAAAGACTTATTCAAACAAAAGTGATGTCATGAACATAATAATCCCAAGCAAGTACGTGACAAGGCGAACGCCTTCTGAAGTTCAATTTTTATTATCTATGAAATGGCTCAACTTATTTATTCGAGGGCTGAATGAAAGCTTGGACAGTCATTTAGGAGGCTAACGATCTTTTAGGAGGCCATGTCTCAGATTGAAAGGAAAATACTTAATGGATTTTCACCATTAAGTTCATGATATTCATTTGAAATGTTCTAATGCTCATTCATGTCATACTTTACTCCATTCACTTTTATAAAGTCTCCCGATTAGCCATGAAAATTTGACATATTTCAACATGTATATTTTGAAAATGTTAGGTTATAGTCATTTTCCTGACAGATAACTACACAACGCTGTCCTCTCTACATAGAAGTCGTAGTTATTACGTATTTTGCATAATGTAAATTTACTTAAATAATTAATTTAGTAAGATTTTATGTGAACTCAATAATTCCAAAGTCCTGGCGACCGTAGAAGAAAATTTTTCCTCTGTTTTTACTGGAAATATTTCAGGTATTGGAAGATTCAGTTATGCTATTTTCTTGTATGGATATCAAGAATCAAGTGTTGAAATTTTATTGAAAAATAATAGATACAGTAGTCCGTAGTCCGTTACTCTGTGATAGTTCATCTGAAAAAAAAATAAAAGTACCTGAATAACCCGGCAGGAAAACTTCTAAACGAACAGACGTACCTATGGAATTCCCCACTTTTCTCAACAAGACATTTAAATACCTTGTTGCACAACTTGAAATACACTAGTTTCAAAATGTAATATTACTACGAAGCCCGAGTCATTCTTATACCTTAATGAAATATAGTGATAGGAAACTAAGTAATTTCATTCGACAGTTCAACATCTCAGAATTAAGTTTTAGTATTGCAGATTTCGGTTCTGTATAGCAATCTGATACTATGTCTCTGCTTCTTCAAAACTACTTTTGGCATTTTCAATTTCTAAGCGAAGAGTTCTTCATTATTCGAAAATAATTATCTGTGATAATATCTTGTCTAAGATGGAGCATTATGTTGATTGTTGAGAGTAGAAATTGGCAACGTCTCAAAGAATTGTTTTGACATTGACTATATTTCAGCAGTGCCAACCTGCCTATATTTTAGTTATGAAAACGTGATACACCTAAATCATGGCCAACCGGGGACTTTATAAAAGTGAACGGAGTATATGAGAATATGAGCAATTGACAGTATCGATTGAGGTTAACAAAAAATTCGATTGTTATTAATGGCATGTTTAATTAAAATTATGCAATAAATAAATAATTTATTATTCTGGACGAAAATCATCTAATATCATGAGGGATTATTTACAATGTTCGATATGTTTTCTCTTTTCTTCCAATTTCCGCTAACTTAACCGTGAATAGTATAATGAGACAACAAGGAAATGCCAATTTTTGTAATTCATATGCGCGAAGTTTTAACGTAGGTCCTGTTGGATTTGAATTTCTAGAAGTCAACGAAGGATATACATATATTATTCTCTTGAAATATTCATAGATGTCAAATTTATAGGTAATATACAGGGTTTTTAAAAATGATTGTAACAGCGCAGTTAGCTTTGGATTTTTATTATCCACTTCTTACTTCTTGTGTACTGTTCATATCATAGAATTTCTAAACTGACAGCCAGTATTGAATTATTGTCAATTCTTAAGATTCATTCAAAATTCGTAAAAAAATCAGTTTCCGAATTATTTAAATCTACAGGGACTTATGATTTAAAACAAAACACATTTATTGTAATATACTAATACCGCAATAATACATTAATCAATGGTGATTGGATTTACTATGTAGGGGCCTGTAAAAATGAATATCATGTGAAATATCCTGATGTTCAGATTCTAGAATCTTGTCTGAAAGCCCTATCGGAGGTGTTATAAATAGATTTATGCAGACTGGAAACGTAAACAAGGGAAAATCAACTGGAATACCTCAAGTTAAAATACTGTCAAAGTGAGAATCCTCGAATTTCAGCTATATCAAATATTTCGTTATTGTTCGTTAGGCAACACTGTTCAATTGATTGCTTCTGACAAATATCTTGTGTTTCTTACGCAGAAGCAAATCACAAATAAATTAATTTTTATTTAATAGATATTTTTAAGAGTTTGGGGGCGAAAACCCAGAAAGAGACCATTTGATAATGAATATACCTCCCACAGTATCCTTTAATGATTATTTAACTTGTTGAAGAACAGAAAACACGAGTTGAACGAAATTCTCAAATGTCCCTGAATTAATCATCTTCAAAGTCAGTCTCCCACTTAGTACTTGCCACAAAGTTAAAAAAAAACTGGTTTGTACTCTTACGAAATAAAGATGGTGCAGCAATTCCAACCAATGGTTTCCGAATAATCTTAACGGCGACAGATCATTGGACTTTTTTTAGTGGTGATGCTTGGTTTCACTTGTCGAGTTATATGAATTCTCAAAGCTACAAATTTAGGACATATGAGAATCCCCACAGTTTTATAGAGACTCCAATTCATTCTCAAAAAGTTAGTGGTGTGTGGTTAGCAGTTTCTCGTTGTCGTAGAATATAATGGCCCAGTTCACTTTCATGATACTATGTTACAATCATTACGACATAAGTCGTAATTTGTCCGGCGCATTTTTTCATTATTGTATACAATATAAAGTAAAATATGTATCTATGGGAGATGATAGCCCATCTTAAGGGCCCTGTAGCGGTCTTCGAACATCTGAAGTTCTGAATAATCATCGCTTGGACCGGTCAGACCTGGTTTTGAAAGAGACCCTCCTGGCCTTACAAGCAACATTTTCATTTTTGCATTCAAATATTGAAGGGATTTCAAGAGTGAATATCTTCGAAAACTAGCGGAGGCGATTCTTCTCCACGAGATCCCATTCGCCTACAGAGAAGTGTTTTTGTGAGAGGAGACTTTTGAAAGGTAATGTATTATTTTTAATTTGTTCGTTTCCTCCTCTTGTCTTTTCATTTTGCAGGTTGAGTTTCGGGTACCTTGGAGAAACCTATCCGATTTTTGACGAGGAAATCCATATTGAAGAAATATATGCCCATCAATATTCTTAAATTTCAGCAAATTTTGTAAACAACAGTTACAAATCACCACACTCACGGGGAGAAAGGGTTTTTTGCTGAGGTTTTTCCCTAAGCTCTTGTATCATACGTCGAATTGTATGGTACCCCGTTACACCAACCTCTGCTAACATATATACAGCTCTCAGTCAACAGAATATATATATACAATCATTTATAAAGATCCTGTAGTTTTCGTGAAAAATGTTGGTAGTTCTCCGTACATATATTATGATCAATTTTCTGAATATGCCAATAGTTCATTTTCTGGGTATGAAGCATCACTGGTAATGATAGATCTCAGTATTGCAACAATTTATTTTAAAAATCAGTAGATGAGTGCCATGAAGTTCCTAAAACTATGCTAGTGCTTCTATAATTTTTCATTGGAGAATTATTTTGAACTCAATCTATTGACGGGTATTTGAGTGTCATAATGACAAATCTGCAACGTTATAATTATGCGGCGTATCGATGTCTTCATCATTTTCATAATTTATATCATTACATAACTTCTGAGAGGTGCGATAAACATCAATCGGTAAAGGTACCAAGTTTAATTTCATTATTTAATCTCATATAACTTGGTATTCACGTATTCGTTAATTTATTGCTTTGGGTACGATAATACACCTTCCTTCTGGAGAATTCTACCATATTCGATTTTCATTAATTGTTTCAAGTCTTTCTGGGTTCAAAGACTTCCAGTGAGTATCCTACTTCATTGAAATTTCCAATATATCAATATTTCTTTAATTGTATTTATAATAAATAATTATCGAAAAATTTTGTAACCTTGTTGAATCTTGGACTACGGTCAAATCAAATGTTAAAACTGAAACATGGTTTGAAGTCACATTTCCCGAAAAGAAAATTTTTGTAAGCATAACTAAATATTATAAAAGTGATGAACGAATCGATAAGCCACATAAAATCGTTGTTCAGAGAAGGATGAATCATTAAAATTTCTTCATAATTAGTACAAATTGAATACATCTAATTCATAATTTGAGAATTGACTATGATTTTTAAATACTCTGATTTATTGCACAAATATACTAACTGATAAAGAAACTTCAACACCCAAAAGGAGCTGTTTAAATTATATTTTTTTTTTTGTAAAACATAGATAGTATAGCAAGGACTAAATGATTTGGATAAATTTGGAGAAAAAAAATCGTGAAGGTTTTTTCATGTAACCATTTTTTGTTACTTATATATTGTAGTCGTTTTTTGCAAATTTTTTGAATTTTACATCAAACCAGCTGTTCGAGGAGATCCAAAGTCGATGTTAAGTTGTTGTTAAAATGCCTAGAGCACGTGTACGCGGAATTTATCGCAAGCTAAGTGAATTTGAAAGAGGTCGAATTATTGGTCTACGGGAGGCGGGGTTGTCATTTCGAGAAATAACTAACCGTACGAACATAAATCCAACTACTGTTATGAGATGTTGTCAAGCGTGGTTTGATGCCCAAAATCGAAGAAGAGTAGGCAGTGGACGTCGAAGTGGCACAAATTAAGTTCAAGATCGACGTCTAAGACTTATGGCTATTAGAGACTGATTTGCGACAACTTGATCTTTGGCTGATGAGTGGTTAGGAGAACAAGGCCATCATGTAGCTTTTCGAATGGTTTACCGCCGGATAAGGTCCTTTCGACTGCAGCAATATCGACCCCATCTTGTGTTACCTCTGACGGTTGACCATGGCTGGCAACGATTACAGTGATGCAGAGAACGTCAGCATTGGAATGGCATCAAGTCGTATTTTCTGATGAATCTCGATTCTCCTTGGGTGCACATAATGGCTGAAGAAGGGTTAGATGACGTCGGGGAGAAAGACATTAACCTCAGTTTGATATTGAGCGTCATGTACACCAGACAGTAGGCGTTATGGTATGGGGTGCTGTTGTACATGCAAGTAGGTCACCTTTAGTCTTTATTCGAGGTAACATGATAGCGCTGCATAACCTTCAAGAAATAGTGGAGCCATATGCTCTCCCTTACCTTAACCGGCTCGAGAATCCAATATTTCAGCAAGATAATACTAGACCTCATGTTGCAGAGTTAGTTTTTTGAAGCGACCCATGTGAATATTTTGCCATGGCCGCCCAGATCCCCCGATCTTTCGCCCATAGAGCATATTTAGGATATCATGAGTAGAAGGCTTGGAAATTTACCCCAGCCATGGACTTTAGCGGTTCTGATACATGAACTACAGGTAGCTTGGGATAGTATCCATCAAGTAGAAATAGACCACCTTATTGCATCAATGCCAAGACGTGTTGGGGAGTGTATAGATAAGTGCAGTGGACAAACACATTATTAACAAATTTATTAAAAATAATTGTAAGCCCTTCGTTTTTTTTCTTCAAATTTCAATAATTTACCCCTTGCTATACTATCTATGTTTTACCACAACAAAATTAAAATTTAAACAGCTCCTTCTGAATGTTGCAGTTCCTTTGTCAGTCAGTATATTCGTTAGGTAGTTGTTTCGACAACAATTTTTTTGAGTATTAATTTTTATTTAAGTACAGTAGAATCTCACTAATCCGGCAATTCAATAGACCGACACGTCCAATAATCCGGCACACTCCGCCCGTGCCTACCTCGCCCCTCATCATGGAAAAAGCAATGACCTACACTGAATGTTGTATCACGAGAATTAGAAGAATGGTATACTGACAATGATCTAGTAATTGCCTATTGATTACAAAATTTATCAGAATACAGATACAGCATTTAATTATTTCAATACCAGCATAACATGGACTGGAAAACACAGCTTACCTGCTAAAGATGCTATCATTTTTCGAAATGTGCAAGAAAAGGTTTTCAAACAAGGTTTACGACTTGCACAAAAACGGACCTCAATTAAAGATTATTTAGTTAACTCGATAGAATTGTGAGATATGTCATAAAAAAATTCTATTTACACATTATGTTTTTTCTATGCAATCCAGTAATCCGAACATTCCAATAATCCGGCACATGCTGGTTTTTAATGTTGCCGGATTACTGAGATTCTACTGTAGTTATAAATATGTATATGCTTTTTTATCTTGAGGAATAAGTTCCAGTTCAATTTGTCAATGTTTTAAGCAGTTTTTGCTGTCGTTAAATGAATAGTTTGAACGTTGGAAGTCCTGTCTCACTACTTGCTTGCTTTTAATTAGGGTATCCACGAAATCGCTGACGTCACAATAAATACTTCCAGTTCAGAAAATATGTTTCCACAGTACATACTACTGTTTTTTGCATTCGCTCGTAAGTATGGAGTGCTTAATATTCTATCAGAAACAATAATTATTTCTGTTAATTTTTGTATTTTATCGATATAAATCCATTTAGGTAGGTACGTTGCAAAATTCCAAAAAAAAATGCTCTTGAAACAAGAATTCCAAATTTTAATGTCACAATCATTTCATTTACACCCCATTAGTGAAATTCATCTGTTACTTAAGAGAATGTGAAGTGGAAATTTTAAGTTAATTGACGCTATATGATGGCTTCAAGTATCCAGTAAACAAATTAGTTCATGCGATTTTTAATAGTATCTCAATATAAATATCTATTAGTAAGAAATATTATACTAGTAGGTACTCATTTTGTTACCGCGACACCAATTTCTACATGCCACTTCTGTAGGAATATGCATTTCGAATAAAAAAATTGATGGACTTCATCGATCGTATCAACTAAAGATCTGAACTGTGCCTCATACAGTTGTCGGACAAAAAGAGATGACAATCTTTTTTTTTTATTTGAATAGAATATCAATTTTCTAATCATTAATTACCTCAAGCCTAATAAAATGGAATAATTTTATTGAATATAGAAATATACATTTCTTAGAGAAAAATTAATTCGTAATATTCAAATTTGGATATGTAAGAAATATAAATAATATGCTCCTGTGTCATATCATATCTACAATATTGAAACATTCAGCCAAGCGTACCCCATTAGAATGATAAAACCTTATATGAAATGAGGGTGTTGTCAGAGAGTATATCATTAAAATGATGAGCGAAATATGTGGTTCAACATACTGGCACATTTGGGCATTTATTGGAACTCTTATTGCGAGCTCAAATCTCATGTCAAGGATAATTTGAACTCTTTCTACAGTTGGAAAGTAAGTGAATCATCGATTGAATTTAATTTAGCTCTTATGATGCTAACTACGCGGGCTATAATCGTCAAAAATAGCTTGTGAAAGGTTGAATATCATTTAAATCATTAATATCGCATATAATAAGAGTATAATTTCGTTAACATTCGATCAATGTTGAATTGAATACGTATATTCTGGAAATAAAAAAAGACCTACTCCGTTATTTTCAGTAAAGGCTATATATTTCAATTCGCCCTGTGTATTTGAATTGTTCAAATTGCTTCGAACAGATGCAAATGCATTGATAATAAACAAGGGAGCATCTTAGATAACATCTTGTGTAGTTTTTTATTGTATAAAGAGGGGCTGAAAGAATATGACTATTTTCAATAATTTTTGTTATTCTATAAAGCATTTCTTGGAGAAACCTTAATTTTATGGTCAACATAAAGAGAATGTTCGATCGAAGCGTTTCATGTGTTTTTCATCTGGGTGAAATTTTATAAGTAATCCAATATACTATACGTTAGTCCATTCATTTATTCCATGATATCCTCATTGTATTAATGAAAACGGATTTTGACTTTTTTAGTTTATGACTATTTCGATGGATATGTTTGGATAATTGTCTTAGTCTGTTTGCTTTGTCATTGCAAGGAATTTAATACTCATTGATGATATTATTTCATCTTATAATTTGTTCATGTTCAATGTTTTTCGGAAAATGTATGTGATCTGGCCTTTATCGTAAGCGCATATTTAAAAAAATGTAACACAGAGAGGATACATAAGATCACAAAATACTAATCTAAGAGAGGTAAATACGAATGTCCACATTTGGTACACAATGTGAGTTAGTTGATAATATCCACATGAGATATCGCAGAGACCTCGCTGAGCTCATCCCAGGTTGCGCACATTTGGACGAGGATTAGAGCTCTCATCAATCTTCTACAGAGGTAACTAAAGTCCTCACATTTTCCCGGCAAGAAGTCACCGAGATATATCTGCAAGCTCCCTGTGTTGCCTAGGTATTTACCTCTCTTCTAAATTTCGATGAATTCATAATTATTGGCAGTAAATATATTAAATAATTCTGGGCCCAGATAAGAATTGATTAAGGAGCTTGTAATAGTTGCGTCTCCAACATGAGACTGAATATCGTATAATAGACCTATGCGAAGATGTGCATACTTTTTCCGTCGTATTCGACGGAAAACGTACGCACATCTTACGTCTTACAGGATAGAGATGTAATAAATATCCCATAAATAAATATTTATGGGATATTTATTACATCTTTATCCTGTAAGATTCCAACTTCTTTGTTTGTTTGTTTGAGTATACCTCCCGCAGTATCCTTTAATGATTACTTGTTTGTTTGTGTTAGACAAATGACAATAACAGACCTTCCTAGGATGTGTCTGAGAGGTCACATTTGGGCATTTATGGGAACTCTTATTACGAGCTCCTGGCAAATGTCGTGCGAAATAACTGATGGATATTCTCTTTCAAGTCACAAAGTGAGTAATGTAAGATATCTCCGTAAGTTTTCCTATGGAATTCTTGAAGTAATCTCCTGGAGATATCGCGAATATAACCAACATGGGATATTCACAATGTGACCACCCAAAGACTTCACAAAGTAGCCTTTTTAAGATATTGCCTTAGTAGATCTCTTCAAGAGGGGCATACAGAAAATTGTGTCACGTTAGCAAAATAGCATTGGTTCTTGTGGTATGTATAGACATCAATGAATAAGAGTCTATAACATTTTCTTAACGAATATTTATATTTCACCATAATAAAATGCACGAACATATTTGGTTGCCATTATATCGGATTTGTTACCAATCTCTAATCCATTGGAATAAACGATTGATTAAAACATTCAAACCGAATTGTGACTATTTATCTTATATTTTCCAAGCCACCTCACTCGACTAAATCGACTGAAAATTACAATATTCAATGTTTGGAACGTAAAAATGATATATACAATGTTGTTGACAATATAGGTACTAACATTTCATTAGCAAGATCACAGAAAATATGTTCCAGAAATAATGTCTTCACTAACAAAAATTTATAACAGTTTTTTCATCATCACATTTTACTCATTTAATATATCACATCACAAATTTCCGATTTTGATCAGTCACTGCTAACTTATTTATGGATAAGATTTTACTCACAAAACTTAATATTCATTGCAGATCATCATCGCACTGGAGAGGAGAACGAGAAGGATCGATGGAATGGTAACATTACTCCTCGAACTTTTCACTGAAATTAAAAACAATTTTTAGAAAAATTATTACACATTAGAGATTGGGTAAATATAGAGGCTGGTCCTAGTTATTCGCCTTCTTTCTCCACAACCATTATTAGCAGATATTTGAGTTTCTTGGTAAATTCGATTAAGAGTGTCCAATACAGGAGAATGGACAATAGAACATACACGCAAAAGCTCCTGACTTCTCGTCAGTGCTTGAACCGAGTTTTTTTCCGTAATTTTGAAAAATTTTCTAGGGAAACGGTTATCACAGAAATTTTTTTTGTAATTTTAAAAATTTTTCTATGGTTACGGTTCTCACAAAATTTTACACAATCTCTTTTGTCAATATTCTAAAAATAGTTACCAAGCTTAAATTTGATCGATTCTATATTTTTAGAATTATCAAGGAAATAATATTCCAGGTGGGTATAAGTCTGAAACTGATGAACTGATTATGCCAAAACGAACTTGTCTCTCCCATTGGTATGTGCAACCTACCCTATCTCCTTTTGTTCGAAAGTCATCAAGCCAACGGCCACCCATCCAGCTACTGGACTCACAGAAGACCGCTCGGATCTCCAACAATATAGATCCGATCGTGTTGAAACTTGTAAAATTGGCAGTAGAGTTAGGCTTTGAAGGCTCTCACAAAATTTCAGCGATGTTGGCGGAATTTCTGATATATAGAATTTTTATCAATGATTATTAAGAAAATTTCGAGTAATACGATCCCAATAAAATTTCGCAAGAATTTTTGCGTTGGCATTCTACAACTGACAACCATGTTTGAGTTGGATCGGTTTCATATTTTTCAAGTTATTGAGGAAATAACCAAATTTCAGATGGGTATAGCTCCTAAACCGTTTGGCCGATTATACCTATAAACGAACTCAAATATCCCATTCAGATGGATAACCTTACCCGAAAATTTCATGTCGCTATCTCTTTCCGCTCTCAGGTTATGGTGACATAAATAATATTTTTTGATAATTTTTTTAAAATTTCGTATTGATCCGATTCGCACAAAATTCTATGAGCTCGATTAATTTACCATTCTACAACTACTCACCAAATTTTAATTTGATCGGACTTGTCTTGGTTGAAAACGAAATTATTACTCGGAAACCGTTGAGTCGATTATGCCCATTAACGAACGTCGTATTGGAATGCGCTACCTACTCTGAAAATCGCTATCTCTTTCCGTTCTAAAGTTATCGTGGCAACGAACGGCCTGCCGGACAGCCGGCCGGACAGAATTAAATTTGACCTCGAATTCTTGATCAGGTAGTCGAACCCAATAGTTTGATACCATTTTTGGCGAAAAAATCGAAAATTACAGACATTTGGGCTAAATGCTAACGCGATGTTCCCCAGAACATACGCGCAAAAATTGAAGTTTTATGTAGAGAAAACCGTGGGGTGATCTGTGCCATATTTTTTATGACTTTCGCACGACTTTTTTGGCGCTCTAGTTCCTCGGAACTGAGTGCTTATCAATTTGCCCAAATGTCTGTAATTTTCGAATATTTCGATGAAAATGGTCTTAAGCGATTTGGTTCGACTCACTGATCAAGAATCCGTGGTCGAAATTCATTCTGTCCGGCCGGTCCGTCCGGCCGTCCGGCCGGCCGGCCGTAGGCACGATACCTCTCGAACGGAATGAGCTAGAGAGTTGAAATTTTCAGAGTAGGTTTGGGGGATAAATATCTCGGCTAAGTTCTTTATTGGGCAAAATCGGACAGATGGTTTCGTAGTAACAAAAAAAAAATTTTTTTACAAAACAAATTCCAAATTAAATTTTTTTTAATGAGCAGTTTTATCATAAGAATCCACTCATATCAGTTTTAACTCTAACAAGCCAATACTTTTGGAGATATGATTTTTCAAAATTTCAATGTAAATCGTATTTCACAGATTGATATAATTATTCTATGTATATTCTATGTATGAATTGTCATAATGTAAACTTGTCAGAAGGGAATATTGTAACTTCAAAAATATTGGGGTTGAAATACTCGTATTTTAGCGATGCAACGGGGACCTCACCCGAAAATGTTTGAAAATATTACGTAAATATTGAAGGCATAATTCTGTAGTTCGAGAGAGGAGAAAATTTGGTGAACGTAGATGAGGAAATTTTTGATCGATTACAAGGTAATTTTTTATTATTACTTATCTTCTTTTATACATGTTTTATGGAATACCTACTATTTGTAGGTACTTTAAACCTGTTTTGGGCAATTGTCATACGAAACTTGTTATTTTGGCGCTCTAGTTCCTCGGAACAGAGTGCTTATCAATTTGCCCAAGTGTCTGTAATTTTGGAATTTTTGGCTGAGAATGGTCTCAAATGATTTGGTTCGACTCACTGATCAAGAATCCGTCCGGCCGGCCGACCGGCCGTAGGCACGATAACTCTCGAACGAAAGGAGTTAGCGGATTGAAAATTGCAAGGTGGTTTCGGAGCGTAAATATCTCGGACAAGTTCGTTTATGGGCGAAATCCATCAAGGGATTTCGGAGTTATGGCCGATTTTAGTAAAAATATTTTTTATGAATATTTCCGAAACCGATCACTCGATCTATCTGAAATTTAACCAAATTGTAGAATCATGACCTTTATACGCATGTGAAGTTTTGTATTGACCAGATTACCGCAAAGTGTCAAAAAAAAAATTTTAAAATGTGGTGCAGTTCTCATTCTCATCATTGCTCATTTAATCTTGATAAATAAACTATTATTTGAATTGAATCTCCTTTATGATGCAGTTCTATCATATGAATACATTGATATAATTCCCAACTCTGAGAAATCAATACCAGATATAATTTGTCTGTTTGAACTAGAGCGCCAGAAAGCTCCTGTCCACAGGGCTTGAACCCATTTTTTTAATATTTCATGAATCGTAGACTTTTGAATTTCTTAACTATTTTTTCACTGATTGTACCAATCGAATATTTTCAAAAACTATATTATTGAGGACCCCACGCTTTTCCTAAATAATACATTCATTTTTTGTCCATCATTTTGTTCAATTGCTCAAAAATCATTTTATAGTTTGAGTTCGATTTATCATTAAAACGTGTTTTTTTAGTTATTTTTTGATTTTATTTATTTTCACGTTTTTGGTTTGATATATCGCATGCGCAGAATGCGCGCTTGCTCCTACCCTCTTACTCTGATTCCGAACGAGATTTATTAATCCTGGTGATTAGTCAGGTTAATAGGATGCTTTTATCAAATTAGTGTGATGTCATCGTCTCCTGAAAAGTCTGCAAAGTTTAAATAAAATCTGATTGTCCAAAGTGGGTCAAAATCACGTTCAAGGAAGTCGGTTACAAACAAGCAAGCAAGCAAACATACAGGTGAAATTTATATAAGCGTGTTTAAAATAGAAAATTTTCACAAACCTAGTAAACATGAAAAAAACTGATGAATAATCATAAAACATTCGATAATACGCAACTTTCCCCGTTCTGAGACATTGCCATTTCATCTCAAATATTAATTTCAACACTATTTCTATAAAGTATACAATACATACCTATACAATTTTTGTTATCCGCAAAATCAACTATTTGGTCTACTCACTCCCAAGCCATTATAAAGATGTCATTGCATATAATGGCATCTAAATTCATTCATTTTCCCTCTACATGCCAACATGAATCTTGGCTCAGCAAGTTAATCGAAACTTTGGATCGTAAAATGAACGTAGGTCACGATAATTTTCTCGAGTTTGGGAATAAACTTGAACGATGAGTAATCTCCGTGTTGTAAGAATACCAATATAACTATAACTCACAAATCAGATCTAGAGGTCTACCGCTGCTGTATGTATCCTTATTTTGAAAAAATAGACTTCTGAAGAACAACCATTACTTAATTCATGCTTTTGTAGAATGATGGTGTTACTGGAATTACTCTGATTTTAGCCTAAATGAAATGACTGAAATATTCTAAGTGATATTAGATGTGAAACCCTCAGAAGGAGTAGTGTTTATGAGCATGTTCTAGGAAACAGTGTTGCATAAGTGTAATTTCCGATTTTTTTGCCGCAAATGGTCTCAAACGTTGGGTTCGATAAACTGATGAAGAATTCGAGTTCAAATTCGATGCTGTAATAATAATAATATACTGACTGACAAAGAAACTGCAGCACCCAGAAGGAGCTGTTTAAATTTTATTTTAGTTTTTGGTGAAACATAGCAAGGAGATAGTATAGGAAGGAGTGAATGATTGATATTTGAAGAAGCAATTGAAGGGTTTCAAATTTTTGGCGCTCTAGTTCCTCGGAACTGAGTGCTTATCACGGCTGGCCGGCCGTAGGCACGATAACTTTCGAACGAAAGGAGTTAGAGGATTGAAATTTGCAAGGTGAGTTTGGAGCGTAAATTTCTCGGACGAGTTCGTTCATGGGCGAAATCCAGAAAGCGGTTTTGGAGTTATGGCCAATTCTATTGAAAACATTTTTTATGAATATTTCCGAAACCGATCACTCGATCTATCTGAAATTTAGCATCAAATTGTAGAATCATGACCTTTATACGCATGTGAAGTTTCGTATTGACCAGGTTACCGCAAAGTGTCAAAAAAAAATTTGAAAATATAACAAAAATTTTTCTACAGCTGGTTTGTTGTAAAATTTAAAAAATTTGCAAAAAACGACTACAATACGTAAAAAAAAAGTTTACATGAAAAAACCTTCACGATTTTTTACCAAAAAAAAAAAATTTTAATTTAAACAGCTCCTTTGGGTGTTGCAGTTTCTTTGTCAGTTAGTATAATAATTCATGTAGGTTTTCCGAAAATCACTCACCTAGTAAGAGTGCCTCCCTCATGTCCTTCACGGGCATACTCTGCACCACACTTTCCCTGTCGCCCCTCCACAGTTCTGGCGACATTGAGGCAATACACTTGACCCTCATCGAACCGCCTAAAAAATGACGATTGCTCAGGTTGAACCGCAGACCTAAAGTTGCTGATATGAGTCCGTGTTTGTGATGGGTCTGAGGGTATCGTACCAAAGATGTCGGTGTTACCACCTGCAAGAAATACGTCCTTGAGATACGGAAATATACCAATAACAATACTACACTTTGGTAACATAATTTTTCATACAAGTAGAAATAGGAATCAAATTAAATGTTCATTTGAGGACCTTGCGACAACAATGAGCCAGCTCCATTTCAGCAAATCTTTCAGGAGGTACATATATATAAATATTCTTCTGCCATGACGTAATAACTATGGTAGTCTTCTGCCATTTCAGTTTTAAGTAACAATAATGGTACATTTTGATATATCAAAATGGCAGCTTTCCGAAAATACATGTTTAGTTCGTGAAATCATCACACTAATCATACCTACGGGACGCTGAAGCCACAACGACTATGCTAAGCTGCAGCCCACTATAGAGATATAGGGGGGTTAGCAATCCCCCATTTCATATATGGTGGGTACCATAGACTAAGTGGGGAAATTTCAGGCCTTCCTAAAATATGTATTGTCTGCCGGCCACTGGCTCTTCGGCTAAGTATTCAGTATAATATTATAGAATGATAATAACCAAAACAAAGCCCTTTTGTACAAGTGTTTCATGAATTCAGGATGAATTCCATCAAATTCTGGTGCTTTCCGAGATTTAGTAAATTTAACTGCTGATTTTAATTCATCCAAGATGAATGGATTCAAGATACTGTCTACGGATAGAGATGATGTCCTAAATTTGTGCAAATTATACTTCATAGTTTTGATTTTTGATCTTGAAATTTCAAATGAGTTGGAAACATCAACTAGTCGACGAGCAATCATTTCTGGATCCATTCTGAAAGATGACAATGTTAAAGGAGTAGCATCTCCTAATTCCCTCAAAGCATCCCATGTACTCCTATTTGAACGTGTGAAATTCATATCGGAAACTAAACTATTCCACTTTTCCCTACGACTAGCATTTATCAAATGTATTAGCTTTTCACATTTTTCATTAGTTGGGGAATTTTGATAATCCTTATATAAATTTTCTGCTTCAACTGACGGAAACCTCTCGGAAAGAATTTTTTACCTGAAGCTTTTACTACACCAACAAATTTAGATTATTTTTCATAAGTTGGTCCAAACCGCCTCAGGTCACTATCAACATTTTTCGCAAATTGAACCCAATCAGTCTTCAGGAAATTCCAACGTGGTTTATTTAAACAGAGAGCAAAATGAACAACATTACCTGTAGTTGATAATATGGACTTATGTTGGTTAGGAAGAAAATCACCTAGAATTTTACGTTCCACTGAAAGAGGTTTAGAAGAAGCATCACAGGTACATAAAAACTACTTATAACACTCTATGTTTTTTTTAAATGGATGCCAATCATCAAAAAGTTTCGATGACGTCACTGCTTGGTAACGCGGAATGGTAGAACAATAAGAAATACAGAATATATACCTCAAAAATAAATAAATTTGACCTGTCAAACTATTTTTCGCTATTCCTGAAAAGAGGATAAAATAAATCAATTATTATACCATACTCTTGACGCTCACTGTATAGGCAATCGCAAACGCCGTTGGGGTCGCTGCAGTCGTTGTGGAAATGGCGGCTACAACTGGGATAACGTTTATTTATATTGTTGTAGTTTGTAGTGCAATTGCTAAATCTAAACATCCTTTAAAAGAATGATGCACTGTATTAGATGCTAATCAGATAATGTGTGGAGTAATATACAGGGTGAGTCTTTGACCACTGCATTAATTTTAACCAAAGATTCCTCATATCAAATGGAACACTTTTTTCATTTAAAATTTTTCTAAATTCAGCTCAGGTAAAAAGATACAGGCTGTTGAAATTTTGAAAAAAAATCAGTTTTTATTTTGTAGCTTTACATCCTTTTTTCGAATAAAATGAATGTTGGCGTAAAGTTTCCTATAACTATGATACATATTTTCCGAATATTTGTTGATTTCTACTTCTACTGGTTTTCTAGTTATGGACTCGTGGATTCATAAAACTAAACGAAATTAGCATAAGGAAAGCATATAAAGTTTTTCTTGAGTCATTTCAAGAATATTCCATTGTTTTAGAACATTATATTATTCTTTATCATTTCTCCTTAAACGCACCGTTTTCGACATATTCTTCATTGAATGTTTTAAAATGGAAAACTCCAGAAATTTCCATACTTTCATGGATTCGTCCCTGAGCGTTGGAATCCCGAATCAAGCTGTAAACCACGTTACCATGCCTTATTCTCGTCCGCCAACAATGTCATAGATAATTTATATGCGGGAGTGTATTAGCACATTGTGAAATCTTTAAACGCTTGTAACTTTTTACCTGAGCCGAATCTGGAAAAATGGTAAATGAAAAAAGTGTTTCATTTGATAAGAGGAATCTTATGTTAAAATTAATGCAGTGGTCAAAGACTCACCCTGTATAAGAACAACAAACATGCCTAACTAGAAGTACTATGTTTGCAAACAAGACATTTAAAGGGAACACCTCATCATATCGAAATTGATATTTCAGAATCTTTCAGTGATTTTTATACTAATTATTTGTGAACGATCTACTGATCTTCGTTCATCTACCACTCTGTAAAGAGGAGAAGTGTGTAAAAGTGCAGAAGAGTGAGAATATAACAGGTTCAACTTGCTATCAAGTATATACATATTCCTCCGTTGAAAATTCAAACTGTTTTCAACAGTAAATAAGCTGTTCTATTCAGATTTCAAAGGCAATGCTGCAACTGTGCATGGAATAAAATGATTGTGTTTGGGACTACAAACCTATGAAAAATACACAATTGAAAAGTGGAAAAATTGAAAATAATAATTTCCCCCTGCTTAGGAGTTGTCTAGAAAGTGAAATCGTCTTCGGCTGGCCAAAATGAGAAATGCATTAATATATTGAGGGGTTTGAAATATTTAAATCAATGAAGCGATAGGAACTATACCTAATAAAAAAATTGGTTCAAGCACTGACGTGAAGTCAGAAGCTTTTGCGCGTATGTTCTATTGTCCAATCTTCTGTATTGGACACCCTTAATCGAATTTACCATGGTAAATTATGTTGTCCATTCTCCTGTATTGGACACTCTTAATTCGAATTTACCATGGTAAATGGTATGAAGGAAATAATATTCCAGGTGGATATAACTCGGAAACCGTTAAACCGATTATGCCCAAAAGCGAACTCAAATCTCCCTTTCGGATACGCAACCTACCCTGAAAATTGCAAGTCCCTATCTCCTTTCGTTCGAAAGTTATCGAGGCAACGGTCACCCATCTACTGAACTAACACAAGAATGCTCGAATCTGCAACAATATTTAACCGATCGTATTAAAACTTGAAGCTTGGCAGTAGAATTAGGTTATGAACGCTCTTGCAAAGTTTCAGCAATTTCAAACAAATAGTTACTGATATATTGGATTTTTTTTTTTTTTTTTCAATGATTTATTAAAAATTTTCTACAAATGCTATCCTCACCAAATTTCGCGAACATTTTCGCGTTGGCATTCTACAACTAATGACCATGTTTGAATCCAATCGGTTCAGTATTTTTCGAGTTAATGAGGAACAAAAAACCACCAAATTTCAGAAAATTTCAGATGGCTATAACTTTAAAACCGTTTGGCCGATTATGTTCATAAACGAACTCAAATGTCGCATTCAGATGCACAACCTAACCTGAAATTTTCAAGCCGCTATCTCTTTCCGTTCTCAGGTTATCGTGACAACAAAAATATTTTTTTAAAATTTTCTAGCGATACGATGCTCATAAAATTTCACAAACGTGCTTAGGTTTATATTCTACAACTATTCACCAAGTTTCAATTCGATCAGATCTATATTGGTTGAAAACAAAATTATTACTCGAAAACCACTGGGCCGATTATGCCTATTAATGAACTTGTCCGTCGTATTGAGATGCGCCACCTACCCTGAAAATTTCAAGTCGCTAGCTCTTTCCGTTCTCAAGTTATCGTGGTAACGGCCGGACGGCCATTCGGTCTGACGGACAGAATCAAATTTGACCTCGAATTCTTCATTGGGGAGTCGAACCAAATCGTTTGAGACCATTTTCGTAAAAAAATTCGAAAGTTACAGACATTTGGGCAAAATGATAACGCGATGTTCCCCAGAACATACGCGCAAAAATACATAATTATTATGGTCAGGAGCAATTGCAAATGTTTCTGTGTAGTCTGAGATGTCACTTCATTATATGACGACTGTTTTGTATTCAGAAAAGTGCCTTTTGATGAAGCATTTGTTGGAGATAGGATCACTGTTATTGGAAATTCCTATTTCAAACATATTACCAAATTCGTATGATATAAATTGAAATAATTATTGTATAAATTCCCTTCACATCTTTGGCGCGCTGTTCTATGAACAGAGATTTGGTTCGACTCACTGATCAAGATTCCGAAGTCAGAATTGATTCTGTCCGGCCTTCCGGCCGTCCGGCCGTCCAGCCGTCAGCACGATTACACTCGAACGAAAGGAGTTAGAGGATTGAAATTTGCAGGGTCGGTTTGGAGCGTAAATATCTCGGACGATTTCGTTAACGGGCGAAATCCATCAAGCGGTTTCGGAGTAATGGCCGTTTTTATTAAAAATATTTTTTATGAATATTTCCGGAACCGATTACTCTGTCTATCTCAAACGTAGAATCATGACCTTTATATACATGCGAAGTTTTGTATTGACCAGATTCCCGCAAAGTGGCAAAAAAAATTAAAAAATTTCTTACATTACAAGTTTCAAATTCAATTTTTTCCATCAGTTCCATCATAAAAATCCACTGATGTCATTTTCAATTCTAACAAGCCAATAGTTTCGGAGTTATGATTTTTCAAAATTTCAATAATACATCATAATTCTATGTTTTCACAGAATGCGAATTCTATCTGTCTGTGTTCTATCGGTGCTCACTATTCATGCATGTCATCTTATCTACCTATATGAGACTTCATATTTATTTGTGATCTAGTTTATTTATATACTTCGTACTTTGAATATATTTTGTGTCGGAAAACAAGGTTCCACGTCTTGAATTTGTGAATATATACCTACAAGACAAGACCAAAAATAATATTGAATTTATGTGCAAATCTTGTGGACGATGTTTCAGAAGATTTAGAATTAGATCATCTTAATGATGCAGAGTATGAAGGCAAAAGGAGAGAACAACATAATGGAATCATCAAAAGAAATGATTGTTCGTTGACCACCGGGGTTAATATTACCTTTTACTTCCTTAAGTAGTGAGACATGCTCTTATTATACAGTATCAAGTATTCTTTCGTGAGTTAAGGTTCATAATAAAGAAAGAATGTGTTAGTGGTAAGAACCATCAAATTATGAAAAGAGGGATGTATTTTATTAATATATTTTGAACTACTAAAATAATTTGTTCGTCAGTCTATACCTATTCAAATATACGGAATAAATGGACAATCTGCTATGATTGTCTCCAGCCTTGCTCTAGACATTTCGATGATACTTTCGAGTTGTGAAAACTATGCACCGAGTGTAAGTTGCAACAACCCATTCCACGAGGTTAAATCGTTGCAGATTGCTCATTTAATCTTGATAAATGAACTATTATTTGAATTTAATTTCTTTTATGGTGCAGTTCTATTATAAGAATCCATTGATATATAATTCCCAACTCTGAGAAACCAATACTTTCGGAGATATGGTTTGTCAAAAATTGAACAAGAGCGCCAAAGCTCCTGCCACAGGGCTTTTCTCCTTTTTTGGCGCTCTTGTTCTTTGGAACAGAGTGCATATCAATTTGCCCAAAAGTCTGTAATTTTCGAATTTTTGGCTGAAAATGGTCTTAAACGATTTGGCTCGACTCACTGATCAAGAATCCGTGGTCGGAATCGATTCTGTCTGGCCGGCCGTCCGTCCGGCCGCCCGTTAACACGATAACTCTCAAACGGAATGAGCTAGACAGTTGACATTTTCAGAGTAGGTTTGAGGGATAAATATCTCGGTTAAGTTCGTTATTGGCAAAATTCGAGGCAAAATTGGTCTGATAGTTTCGGAGTAACGAAAAAAAAATTTTTTTTTTACAATACAACTTTTGAATTCAAATTTTTTAGATTATATTATATATATTGACAATTGACGTGTGTTGAAATTTGATAGGATCGAATGTCAGTGCTGACTACCACAAAGCGAAAAATATAACTAGAAACAATGCGGGAATGAGTTCATTCCAGCACTGTTTTTAGTGCTGGAATGGACTCATTCCGATACTGAAATGGAGAAAAATATTTACGTTACGTACGAGTTATTATTTATCACAATTCCTCTAGTTCACAAGAAGTGGCAGCACTGTTCTTCGCGTTCGCCTATATGATTGATGGAATGTGGGAATATGGGATATTTTAATTTCCGCGGCTTTATTGTTTGTTGAATATACCCTGTACACAGTTGATCTGAACAAACTCATTAAATCCTGGAATTTAATGAGTGGTTATAATGGTCCATAACACCGGCTAATTTCATTCACGTGTTTTATTCAGCACTCTCATTTTCCCGAATATTGTCTGTTAAAGCCGCCATGTTTCATTTTGTTATTATCTACATGATATAATCAGCTTTTGGATGCAATAGAACGCACATACATTACCAAATATTATTATACACTATGTACGTTCGAAACGAAAGTAAGTTCCCATTAATGGAGAGAATTATGGCTGATGTTTTGTGAGGATTTAATTTTATTTTCATCGTTTCAGAAAGAATCATCGTATTGAATGTGGGGGATTCACAATTTAATGATGTCAAAAGTCTGAATCTGTATATCTGAATATCCTCTTTGAATGCGGAAATACATTTTTCCATTGAATTGCGAAATGAAATAAGTCAATTTGCAGTAGATTCAGCTTAGTACCGTATTGAAAAGGCAGCAGATTTCACGAAAAGATTTATTTTTGCCTCGTTAATTCTATATATTGTCTATATAATTCATTTGCCAGCTTAGTTTTTCCAGAATTTCAGCATTACAAGTTGAGGCCGAGAATACTCTGTTATTATCGAGAAACAATCAATTAAAATTCTAGGATCTAGTTATATTATGAAGCAATAGATACTTTCATAAAATCATGTTTATTGTGTTATTGTGCCAGAGATCCGGTAGCATTTTCTAATGAGCCCGTGCTTGCGCCTAGGGGTCGCCAAGTTCTTGAGAATTTCAAGATCTTGTCTTGATTTTGTCTTGATTTCAAGACAAGAAGTGATTGGATTTCAAGACAGGACAAGAAATTGAATGTCAATACCAAGATTTCTTGTCAAGAAATCTTGAAATATCTTGACTAAGAATGAACACGCTAAAACGTATTTATTTGTGAAAAAGAAAATATATTTTAATTTATTGAACACATTTTTTGCTGGAACGATCCAGGGAAATATAAATAAAAAATCATAATCCTGTTGAAACTAAAAATTGCAAACTAGATTTTGAAAATTATCAAATTCAACATTAAATTGGAATTCATTAGTCATGAATTAAGGCACATCAGATTCATATGGAGTTACCACCTAGCTGATTTCTTGGCTTTGTTATTGTTAAAACTGCTCGTGAAAATAGCTTTTCCCCTATTCAACATTAGGATTGAAAAATATAAAATTATATTTTTCCTTCATAAAAATAAAAAAAATAATATAGGTTTTCATTAAATTTTTAATAAATAGAGCGATTTCTTCTGTATATTATCCCACCTCCCCCTTTATAAGTGGGGAAATTTTTCTTAAACATAATACGAGTATTTCGAGTAAACGTACATTCACAACCCAGACACGTAAACAAAAAATGTTGTTTGCTCAAATGATTGTTTTTTGTACTATATATACTATATAGATCATTTTTATCCATTTTACCTAAAAAAAAAATCCAATATAATACATGCACTTTTCACTTTTGTGATGTGGAGGTAAGAAAAAACATTTTGCGGGAACTTTGAACCCATAATTTCGCAGAGTATTTTTGTATTTCGCCGGTAATTATACTTAAGCGCTCTATGACGTGCGACGTGAATATTATTAAGAATTGCTTTTGCGCGTATGTTCTATTGTCCATTCTTCTGTATTGGACACCCTTAATCGAATTTACCATGGTAAATTATGTTGTCCATTCTCCTGTATTGGACACTCTTAATTCGAATTTACCATGGTAAATTCGAATTAAGTGTCCAATACAGGAGAATAGAGAACATAATTTAACATGGTAAATTCGATTAAGGGTGTCCAATACAGAAGAATAGACAATATAACTTATGCGCAAACGCTTCTGACTTCACGTCAGTGCTTGAACCATTTTTTTTTTCGTGATTATTTTGAAATTTTCTAGGGGTACGGTTCTTAACATTTTTTTTTTCGTCATTTTTCTCAAATTTTTGATGGGTACGGTTCTTACAAAATTTTAAACACGTCTTTATGTTGATTTTCTACTTCTAGTTACCAAGCTTCAATTCGATCGAATATTTATTTTTTGAGTTATCAAGGAAATAATATTCCAGGTGGGTATAACTCGGAAGCCGTTAGACCGATTATGCCCAAAAAGGAACTCAACTCTTCCTTTCGGATACGCAACCTACCCTGAAAATTACAAGTCCCTATCTCCTTTCTATCGAAAGTTATCGAGGCAACGGTCACCCATCTACTGAACTCACACAAGGCTGCTCGAATCTCCAACAATATTTATCCGATCGTGTTAAAACTTGAAACTTGGTAGTAGAGTTAGGTTATGAAGGCTCTTGCGAAATTTCAGCAATTTCAAACGAATAGTTACTGATATATAGAATTTTTTGTTTCAATTTTCAATGATTTTTTAAAAATTTTCTACAAATACTATCCTCAAATTTTCTACAAATACTATCTACACTGAAAATTTCAAGTCACTTGCTCTTTTCGTTCTCAAGTTATCGTGGCAACGGCCGGACGGACAGAATCAAATTTGAACTCGAATTCTTCATTGGGGAGTCGAACTAAATCGTTTGAGACCATTTTCGCCAAAAAATTCGAAAGTTACAGACATTTGGGCAAAATGATAACGCGATGTTCCCCAGAACATACGCGCAAAAATGATATCTACATGTAAAAATATGTTTGTATAAGAGCGTAATAAATCTCGCTTTACAAAATGATTCATTATAATTTCTTTTATGATGCCGTTTCATCATAAGAATCCTCTGATATCATTTTAAACTCTAATAATCTAATACTTTCGGAGATATGATTCTTTCAAACTTTCAATATTGAATCGTAATTCTATGTTTTCACAGAATGCTGTAATCGAATATTAACGTCCGTATTTCTATATATGAATATATGTATATATATGAATGGAATGCAGGATGACCTCAGCTATTGTAGAATTATGAGGATTAGAGGATATTATAATTTTTGGGTGATAATAATATAATGATAATGATAATCCATATGATGATGGAAATATATCTCAAAATATATACTTTGGTAAGTTAATCAAATTGGGTTCAGAATGTCTCCAGTAAATACAAAACAAAACTTCTATAGATAAGTTTTATAGTTCTATTCAAAACTCTTGATAAAATACCTCCTGTTCTAGAAAGCAAAGTAAGTATGATTGAATGCAGGATGACCTCAGCAATTGTAGAATTATGAGGATTATAGGATATTATAATTTTTGGGTGATAATAATATAATAACCTTGGATAATCCATATGATGATGGGAATATATCTCGAAATAAAGTGCCAAAACATCGCTTAATAAAGAAGTTGAATCATGTCGGTATCCGTGGTCAATTGTTGGACTGGATCTTTTCCTTCCTGACTGATCGTGCTTTCACAGTTAAAAGTGGTGATGTTTATAGCGGTATGAATCCAGTATTAAGCGGTGTGCCACAGGGATCGGTCCTTGGTCCCCTCCTGTTTGTTATTTTTATATCAGACCTTCCTCTCATGGTAAACTCGGTTTGCTCACTCTACGCGGACGATTCCAAAGTTTACAATGATCCAAACGAAAATTATGTGGTGTTGCAGGAGGATTTAGACAGGATATTTCAGTGGGCGGAGGACTGGTTACTACCCTTGTACCTTCTAAAGTGTGTAGTTCTTCATCTTGGGAAAAACAACCCCCGTCATACATATTATTTAAACAATGTTGCCTTGTCACATACGGACAGATATGAGGACCTTGGTGTGATAATTACTTCGGATTTATCATGGAGTGAACATTTGAAACTCAAGTGAAGAAAGCCAACTCAAGAATTTATCTTCTCTCTCGTACTTTTACTAACCCAGATCCTGATACGGTGGCCAAACTATATAAGTCTTATGTACGCCCAATATTGGAGTTTGGAAATAATGTATGGCATCCTATACTACTGCGAGATCAACATATGTTGGAGAATACCCAGAGACGACCACTAGACTTCCATATGGGCGAGCAAGACCAACGTATGAAGAACGACTACAAGCAATGAACCTTCCTACTCTCTTACATCGGCATGAGAGAGGTGACCTTATTACAACTTTCACGGCACTACACGATGATAACTCTCCTATTAGACATCTATTTCACCTCAATGAGGATCGTCGTCTACGCGGACACCCGTATAAGTTGATGCGGGGAACTTTTAGGGGCACGTCGAAGATGTTCTTCCTTCCTAACCCAGTGTTTCATCGATGGAACTCGTTACCAGCTGACGTTGTTACGGCGCCTACTTTAAATACTTTCAAAGCTCGGTTGGATGCATATTTTGCTGCACGTGTGCACTAATGTTATATTGTATCTATTTTTTCTTTTTTAGAGTTTTATGGGGTTTTATTACCCTCTACTCTTAACTTTTGTAATAATAATAATAATAATAAATATATACTTTGGTGAGTTAATCAAATTGGGTTCAGAATGTCTTCAGTAAATACAAAACACAGCTTCTTTACACAGGGCTTTTCCACTTTTTAATTGTGAAATATCTTGTAATGGATACAAGTAGTTCCTATGCAGTGAAAGTATTGAGCCATGCTGAAAAATATACTATTCATATAATTTTTGGCGCGCTTGTTCAACCAAACATGTAATTTTTCCCCAAAATTGAAAAATCGCGGATTTTTGGCTGAAAATTGTTAAGTTTCGACTTACTGATTGTTGAATTAATGTTCAGTAATATTATAATTTGTCTATGGTTTACGAATGAGATCAGAGTAGTCGCGGGAAGATGACAGTAGTTGTGGTTTTTGTTTTAGATAGAACTGTCGAATAATTACAAATAGATTCTTTAGTGGAAAATTAGAAATTGTATACAACATGAATTAATATAATGTTCTGAATCATTTGTGTATCTATAAGTACATCGATAAGATACACTGATGAAGAATCTGAGTTCAAAATTTATTCTATCCAGCCGTCCATAGGCACAATTTAGAGAATTTTAATTTGTAGGGTGCAGGTTTGCAGTCCAAATGCGCCAGCTAGGTTGATTGATGGGCAAAATCGACTTAGTGATTTCAGAGTTGAAGCCATCTGAAATTTTGTTTTCCAAATACTTCAAAAACTACTGATCTCATCAAATTGAAACTCTGTAGTTAATATTATCTAAAACATTTCTGCAACCCAGAAATTATTCGTCAGATATCGTTGAAGCTTCGTAATGGCATTCAAGACCTTATTTTACAGCCAAGTTCAAGAATTGAACTCGATCGGATCCATATTTTTGGAAATATTATTTTTTGTGCCTGGAAGCCAAGAAGAATTTGGCGACTTCAGTACCTGGATGGGTGACCGCTCTGGCTACGATATTGAAAAACCATGCCAAAGCAGATTGACTTCATGTCAGTGGTTTTCCAATTTTAGCGCGCATGTTCCGGGGAACAGCGTGCTATCATTCTGCCCAAATGTATGCAACGAATTAATTGACGAAAATGGTCTCAAATGATTAGGTTGCACTCACTGATGAAGAATTCGTGGTTAAATTTGATTCTGTCTAAGGATCCATTGTGTGAGAAGATGTTAGAATAGCAGGAGACCCTTCACTTTATTTAGGGGCATTGATTTGCACTATTTGCAGATACGACCTCAATTGATCAAACATTTTTTTCCGGAATTCGTTTGATCCAACCTCTCCAACAGTATCCCATGAAGAACCATATAAATCAAACGCCTTTTCGAGATCCATATGAATTCCAAGTGTCGGGCTCATGATATCTATGTTGTTATATGAAAGAGGATTATCGGCACATTCCTCAAAGGAGCAGGAAAAAAAATAATGGTACGTCTTTCTGCGTATTGGTTTCATCTGGTCAAGGAAACCAATAAACCAAAAATAGGTGGAACGAAACTAAAAACATAGGGACGCCACATTAGAGGAGAGCAACTAATTTGTTTCTTCCGCTCGAGGACCTCCATTTGGGAGGAAAATTACAGCATCGACACGAAGGAAGCCTTTAAGCCAATTAAGCTAGAGTCGCAGAATACATTTTTCTGAACAGGAAGTCACTTATACCGTATTGATGTTAGCTTCAATTATTTTTTTTTTTTGAGCAGAAGGTATTCTGCTACGTGTGTGATCCAACTCCTCAGAAAAACTGTAACTCTTCAGATATCGTTCTCATGGAACCCCATTAGGTCCAGCGAAATATCGCAAAGTAGAGGATCTACCAATCAGCAGTATCTACCTTGGTAGTACAACCCTAGCTTAGGGAAAGGGGAAGTAAGTATACTAAGGCTTGGAGGTCGAATTGGAAGAAGGTCGAAGAGGTGCAGCCGGGCATGATTGACTATAGAATCGTTAAGGAAATTGATTCCTTCTCAGACCTGCGAGTATCGCAAAACCTTATTAGACTTGTGGAAAAGGACTGTTAGACGTTAGAAACGTGCAACGTACAGGTATATAATATCGAGGCTGTTAGGAATCTCAGTAATCGACGATATTTGATGAATACATTATCACGACGGTGCAGTCGAAAATTGTAGAGTTATGTAAATAAACCTGTACATATTAGCATACAGTGTTCTATTTAGTCCAAAAGTGTAAGTGTAGAATCATTATCCCCTTGACAGTAATAAAATCTACATAAATTTATTTCAAATATTATATATGGCATCCTCAGTTACTTTTCCTTACCTGAAACCATACTGTCTATCCGAAATAATTTAGGTTTTTTTCATAAACGAAACCTTCCGCCATTTGAAAACCTCAACTGTTTTTGATGAAGGAGAAGTTGAGGAAATCAGTCTGTGCTACTCCTCTCCTACATAGAGATTTTATAACACTAATCTTAAGACTACCTGGGAAATACCTAGTATCCATTATTTTACTTGTTGATTATGTTAACATTTCGAAAAAATTTTAATATCCAATCTGTCAGCTCAAACTTGCAATATTGTTTAATACATTAAGAAAATATAATTTCGAATGGTCTTAATCGAGCTATAAATCCACGTTGCAAATTTTAAATATCTCATTATTTCTACCGAAATATATCGTTCCCTCAAACAGCCGGTTGGACAGAAACAAATCTGACTATATTGGAATGCATTAGTAATTCCGATGTAATGGTTTGAGAAAACATCCGGCTCGAAATTCTCAGACAACATTGGGAAGAAATATCTAAATCTCCATTGAAGTAAACTGCTCTACAGGAGTTGGGAAAATTCACAGATTTTGAAATAAATCATTGTTGTTTACCAACTCCTGATATAATATGAGAGATATAATTTTCGCCGTATTCGAACGCTAGGATTTCACGGTTCAACCAGTTTTCCTTCATTATAATTTGAAAGGTTTCAACCTAATATTCCTACGTTACGTTTGAATTTGAAATTAACTCGATTGTTCAAGGCGTAATTCTGCTAAGGTAGGGACAAACTAAGTAGAGCCTCACACGAGACGAGAGTAGGCGAGAGTATAAAAAATCTCGTCTCGCTCTCGCCAATTCCCAAAAAATTAAGTCTCGCTTAATTCTGAATAACGATAATAAATATTATAATATATAAATGAAATGGTATACTATAATGAATCATTTTGTAAAGCGAGATTTATTACGCTCTTATACAAACATATTTTTACATGTAGATATCATTTTTGCGCGTATGGCGTATGTTCTGGGGAACATCGCGTTATCATTTTGCCCAAATTGCTGTAACTTTCGAATTTTTTGGCGGAAATGGTCTCAAACGATTTAGTTCGACTCCCCAATAAAGAATTCGAGTTCAAATTTGATTCTGTCTGGCCGGCCGTCCGGCCGTTGCCACGATAACTTGAGAACGAAAAGAGCTAGCACTTGAAATTTTCAGGGTGGGTGGCATATCCCAATACGACGGACAAGTTCTTTAATGGGCATAATCGGTCCAATGGTTTCCGAGTAATAATTTTGTTTTCAACCAATGTAAATCCGATCTAATTGAAGCTTCGTGAGTAGTAGAATATGAACCTAAGAACGTTTGTGAAATTTTGTGCGAATCGTATGGTTAGAAAATTTTAAAAAGATCATTAAAAAATATTTTTGTTGTCACGATAACTTGAGAATGGAAAGAGATAGCGGCTTGAAGTTTTCAGGTTAGGATGTGCACAAGACCGCAACATTTCAGTTTGTTTATGAGCATAATCGGCCAAACGGTTTTAGAGTTATAGAAATTTGGTTGTTTTTTGTTCCTCGTTAACTCGAAAAATACTAAACCGATTGAATTCAAACACGGTAGTTAATTGTAGAATGCCAACGCGAAGATTCCTGCAAAATTTCGTCAGGATAGTATTTGTGAAAATTTTTTAAAAAATCATTGAAAATTGAAAAAAAAATCCTATATATCAGTAACTATTCGTTTGAAATTGCTGAAATTTTGCAAGAGCCTTCATAACCTAACTCTACTGACAAGTTTCAAGTTTTAACACGATCGGTTGAATATTGTTGGAGATTCGGGCATTCTTGTGTGAGTTCAGTAGATGGGTGACCGTTGCCTCGATAACTTTTGAACGAAAGGATATAGGGACTTGCAATTTTCAGAGTAGGTTGCGTATCCGAAAGGGAGAGTTGAGCTCGTTTTTGGGCATAATCGGTCAAACTGTTTCCGAGTTATACCCACCTGGAATATTATTTCCTTGAAAATTGAAAAAATGAATATTCGATCGAATTGAAGCTTGGTAACTAGTAGTAGAAAATCATCATAAAGACGTATTTAAAATTTTGTTAGAACTGTACTGCAGATAAATTCAATAAAAATGGTTAAAAAAAATTTTTAAGAACCGCACCCCTAGAAAATTTCAAAAAAATCACGAAAAAAATAATTGGTTCATGCACTGACGTGAAGTCAGAAGCTTCTGCGCGTATTTTCTATTGTCCATTCTTCTGTATTGGACACCCTCAATCGAATTTACCATGGTAAAGTAAGAGTGTCCAATACAGGAGAATGGACAACATAATTTACCATGGTAAATTCGATTAAGGGTATCCAATACTGAAGAATGGACAATAGAACATACGCGCAGAAGCTTCTGACTTCACGTCACTGCTTGAA